>CM043883.1:16873458-17521824 GCA_024034495.1 Camelina laxa
CAAATAATAAAATCTGATTTGCTTCCTTATACGTCAACAGCAAGAATCTTAGATTGGTTCGGTTTTTTCCTTCTGTTAACCGTGATAAATAATAGTTTATATATATACAATAAAATGTTATAAATTAAGATTAATGTAAAAAATTGTTAACATAAACGTATGTGTTCTAAATGTATTGTATTCAGATCAATAAATTGGCCTTTTTTCTACATTTATTATTTATGAATTTTGAAATATTTTAAAAAAGATTTAGGTGGGGTTATTGAGTATCAACTATTAAATTTCCCCAAATGATTTTATGTATTAATTAGTAAATTATTTATAATTTAATTTTGTATTGGTAACGATTTATAATTGAAGATTAAGTTTGACCCATACAAATCACGCTAAGAGTAAAGCCTCTAATTGTTCAAATCAATTTAAATTCAATTTTGAAAAATAAAACAAAAAGATAAAAAATAAATAACCAATATCATGTTTTGAAATGACGCAACTTTTTCAATCTCGGCGTTCAGATTTGATTTTTTTCCTTGTCATCATGCTATGACCCCCGGAAGATCCAATATTGCTGTCTGTATAATCTCTCTTAGATGAAGTCAAATTCATTTCAGCTGATGCGATTTGCAACTTATGGTCGACGAGATCCAAAAGGAATTATTCGAAATTCATTCCTTCCATATAGTTCCTACATTGAAATTACATACATTGAGATTTAAAAGGTATAGAATTCATAATGATATTATGGATATATGCCTTTTTTTGTTGTTTCTTTAGTACCTTCCAAATTGCACAACCATGTCTTCCTTTCCCAAAACTTTTCGAAACATAAGCAGACTTGTCGCTTTTTAAATTCTCGATTGTAATCGAAATTTTAAACAGCATAGTCCTCCCAACCAAGGCAGAGAGACTTCCAGGAATAGGTGCAGTATCGTCCTGAACAAATGTCAAATCTTGATTAAATACTTGTTTTTATAACTTAGAACCAAAAAGAACTCAAATGATACTATACTTACTTTTAGTTTTTCCAAAGCTAGTTCTTCTGCTTTTTTTTCCAATAAATAGTTGGGCAAGACCGTCAAAGAAGAGCAGTTAATCTTTTGTGAACTTCGTACCCAACATGAAGTATGAGTTTATACCTTATAAACAGTTTGGTACGACTTAAATGTGCGTATAGTTTAATCCACAATTCTTTTAAAAATTAAGAGACAATTTGGCACTTACTTGTAATCAACTTCCATAACATCAGAATCACAAACTCCACAACTATATAGTAAATCCTTCCAGTTTGAGATTCTGGTGGATATGGGTGCACCTTCTTATTGCAAACTTTACAGGCAATATAATACCATTTGGCAACACTTCAACAGAGTGAATTGTCGCGATTGTCACACATGTTCGCGCCTGTAGAGAATTAATCAAACATTTATTATCCCAATTATAATTCAGAAAAATAAGATCACGATATCAATTTTACGTTTGATCATTACCTCAAGTGCATAAACGATTTGGTCCATAGTATTCTTTTCGTTCACAATAAAAACTCCTCATATAATGTCAGCTTGGGTTTCTGAGGGCTTGGGTCAATCAAGTTGTACTAAATCAACAGCATCAGTAGGCAACCTATATAGTTATGATAATAATAAGAATATGTGTATGATTTAAGCATGTCCTGCGAATAATATAGAAAGTATATATAGTATATATATATTATATATATACATATATGTATACTTACTTATTTCGAAACGCGTCTACTTCAGACATAACTGGATTTATGAGAATATCGGTAGAGTTGAACGCATTGGAAATACTATAATTCCTGTAACATGGATTTAATTGGCAACGTTAGATTTGACAATTATAAGCTTTAAATTTTGTTTTTCTGAAAGTAAGATATTACCTTTCCATTCCTTCAGGCATGCAAATCGTATTACACAACGACAACAGTATCTTGATGTTCTTTTATTTTGTGTATCAAAGTCCTTTGCAAGATCCCCCACACCGTGCAATTTAACCGGGTTCCACTATGTTACGAATGCATGCAAAAGAATAAAATTTAGTTATTTATTTTAGATTTAATTAATTTTCAAAATATTTACTAAAGTTACATACGTTAAATCTTGCAAATCGAAGCTCAATTTGACATTATCCTTCCCTTTCGTTTTGACGCTATCAAGATTTCCAACACTGACGATTTGGCCGATTACATCTACGAAAAAACATGAATTAATATTTTTTTTTTTCATATAAATATAACTTTTTAAACAAAGTTAATTAACAACTCACCAAACAATATATTCTTATCTAATTCTCCAGATAAGATAGTAGTAAACGCCTGAAAATATTTTTCTGGAACACGAACTGGAATTCATCACAGGGTTTCACAACAGTGGTTCTATAAAAGACGATTTTAAATCCCAAAGAACTTGTCTTAAAACTACTATCATAATCCACTAAGCTGAACGTATCGACTATTTTAGACTCGCCGACAGCGAGTTGATTTTTGAAACCTACTGACCAAACCATCTTCAATAGATGCATGTATCCTTGTACCCTATATATAACGATTTAAAGTTATAAAACTAATATCCAGTTTCACTAAAAATTTCATAGATAATTCAAATAAACATGACGCTTCAATTTAAAATTAGAACTTACATCACTATCAACGAAGACCATCTGAAGGGACTTGAATGATTTCCAAAGTCTTATGATACAGACTCTTATCTCTTTGATGGTCTAAAGCAGGGTTGAGATTGTCTAACTGAACAAAAGGTCGAACGTTCATCTTTTTAGAAGTCATATTGAATTGAGCATACAACTCATAAACACATTAGCGGAACAATATTTATAGAGATGTTATACAACCGACTTGATTTTTTAATTTTTTAGAATATTTTCTTACTTTATTTTGTTAAAACGATAATGATGAGGAATGTAAACATATCATTTATGAATATTATCGATATGCTTATTTTCATTATTAAAAAGTATATTTAACATTTTTTACTCTTTCAGATTTAATGAAATCATCAAGCAGTTGTAAATTACCATATATCGTTATTAAAATAAATGTTATTTTGTAATTT
Organism: Camelina laxa; assembly: GCA_024034495.1. Classification (NCBI taxonomy): domain Eukaryota; kingdom Viridiplantae; phylum Streptophyta; class Magnoliopsida; order Brassicales; family Brassicaceae; genus Camelina; species Camelina laxa. The sequence goes on from CM043883.1 coordinate 16,876,548, forward strand.
ATAATAATGGTTTTTAATATTTTTATTTAAACAATTCTCTATATGTTAAAATTTGCACTTACTAAATTTAATAATAATCCAGAAATAATATTTAATTATTTTATTAAATCCAAAAAATCATCATATATAAACTTACAAAATGTTTTTTCAATAATTTTCAAAAAATACGGAACTTCGAAGAACGGTTTTGAGCATAGTTATCAATAAGGTCTTCGATGCTTCTCAAAGGAGTCCTCAACAGCAAGATGAATATAAGAGTCAAGTGAATCTCTGTATTTTGCAGAAGGATAAATTTTAATCAGTATTTTTTTAATATCAACTAATCATTAATCAAATAAAGTAAGATTTTACTATTACCTTAGGTCTAAATCGAACCTATAGTCGTTATCATCCAAATCTTTGATTCTTGACTCACCATGATCAACGTAATTGTACCTAAATATTTAAAGTTAGTCAGATACATCCACCTATTTCTAACATATATAATCGAAAGACCATCCAAAGTAATTTTCTGACTTACATGAATATGTAGTCTGCAAAATCTGCACTCTTCGGGTCCTCGACAATCTCCGAGCATCCATCGCCGTTGGTTAGAAAAACCTTATCATCTAGTATTACCGATGTTAAATAAACAAATTATTCATTATGGTAATAAACTGTACTGAATTACTAAACTAATTATCTATAAACAAACATAATCACCTCCGAATCTTACTGTTTTCCACATTTTGAACAGACAACCCTCTTCCTGTTACGCAGTTTGAAAGTTTTGAACATATGATTGGCATAGACTCCTGTTGCGAAGCAGTCAAGTACATATCCCCTTTGGAAAAAGGTTTGTTGATATAATAATGTCAATCTACGTATTTTATCAAGCACTTTAAACAGTTCTTAAAAATATTACTATTCATATATAAACTTACTCAATCGACTCGATAGTGAATTTTATGTAGCGATCCATCAAGCTCCAACGATAGACACCATCTTCTTTTTTGAAACTCTTGATTTCACCCATATTGGTGATGCATCCAATTAGATTAACTGCCATAAAAACGATTAATATGTGTTAAAAATAACAAATTAATCTTTTATAAAACAATCCATTATAAAGTCCGATTTACCGTAAGGCCATCTTCCATGAAACGCATTATCAAAAACACGTATAAAATCTAGATTATTAAAAGATTTGGAAATGATAGGATCTCTTGCAAAACTGATTATAGTTTTGTCTGTGAAGAAGATCCGATAACCGTTTTTAGTTTTCTGGATCTGTTCTCTGTCATTCTTGACTTCGAACTTCTCTATAACATAAGTTCGATCCTCCGACAATTTAAATTCCGGAACACCATTGAGTGATGCCGGGATAGTAGCATGTCCAAATGTACCCTAATTCAGAGAATGATTTACCAAAGTATTTAGACACACGAATACATATGAAGTAACAACGAAATAATTCTGTATAACATACCTCTTCGTCTACCAAGATTAGTTCTGTCGACACATCATTTGAACGATCTCTCACTCTCCATGAACGGAAAACCTTGACACGAATCTTCCATCCCATTGTCCAAGGACACAATTTGTCGAGCATCACAAATCTCGCCATTTTTTTTTTTATCTTTTTAAAAAAGAATTTTAGTTGGAGTGAAGTTTAGTAAGAGAGTGAAATGAAGAAGTTGAAAAGACAGTAGTTTGGTTTTAAGTTTTTAAACTCGACTATAAGAATATATATAAGGTTTTAATGGTTGCATAAAAAGTATCGACTTGAAGGGGTGTTACCATTCACACCTTTTAACTACATAATTGAAAGGTTCATGAATATGTAAAAATCAGAGGGGATGTCTATTTTGAATACAAAAGATTATTATATAATATAGTTTTCGTTTTATGAATTAATTAATAATTGAATAATGTTATAAATCAAATTAAAATCCAATCACATTTTCATAGAGGATTAAAGTATTATTTTTATCTTATAAATATGAAGTATAAAAGTCATGCACTTTAGAAAAATCAATTTCAAATTTCCATATCAGCAAAGGCATCCAACATCTGTGTGACTTGAGGACATGCAGGATTGATCATGACACTGGTACAATTGTGCACTGTGGTAGCCATCCATGTATCTACATTAATAAAATTTGATAATTAGTTAACTTTTTATTAAAAAAGCAATTATAGATTTATCAGCAAGAAATGGTCCGAACCTTTATTACTTTCGAGCTTGGCAAAACGTAATACACATATGATAATATCATTGTCACGATGTATCCAATGGTCATAGAAGCTGTTCGCGTAGTCTTTTGGTAAACGACATGAGAAATGTTCACCCCTACAATTTATCATCACTGAGTACTTCTCAAATCATTGAAATTTAAATTAGAAAGCTCAATAATTTAGAGCAACTTACTCAATATTTTCAAGAACAACAAATAACTCATTCCATTCTTTGTATGGTGGACCTTGTTCCATGGTATTTCCAACACTAAAGACTCTTCCAATAAGATCTACGAAAATTTATAAAATAATTTAACTAATCAAGCACTTTAAACTTAACATATAATAAAAAAAAAAATAGTACCCTTACCTACACAATATTCAGAATCAAAATATCCACTTTTAATATCACTGAATGATACGAAAGAGTAAAATTGATCTGAAGACAAAGGAAGTATTTTCTTAAACCATGTCCCATCTCTCCAATGTATTCTGAAACGATGGTCAGTTGGCCTAAAACCGCCATCAACATTGCTTAATGAGAAACTTGATAACATAATCCATTCACCTTCTTCCAAATCGTTAAGAAAGATGTCACGATAAGGAGAACCCATCAATACATGGATTTTTGTACCCTACGTAAACGTTATACATAAGTAAATAAAACTAAATTTAAATTTTAAAACATTATATAATATAAATATACCTTCTCATCTACTACGATTAAGTCTGTTGACTTGAAAAGAGAATGACGACACTCAAATTTCCTCAGAATTTTTACGTTAATTTTCCACTCATGAACGAAGGGGTTTAAGTCATCCACATCGAAAAAATAGTCTCTCTTCCCGAACTTTTTTTAATAGCGTTAGATAGGAGGTTAGCCATAATAAACTTTTTTTTCAAAGAATTCTTAGAGAGTTCTGTCTGGCAAACGTATTTATATATACATAATACATAAATCTGTTTTAGAATATTTACATCTAAAGATATTGTCAAATATTCTGTATATATATCATCGTGAAAACTTTAATGGTATTTGTAAAACAATTATAAATTAGTAAATCATTATTGTCATGTTTCCAGTCATTTTTATAAAATTTCTATTTTGTATAAGTATTCAATATATTTCAGATATCTACATTCCAAATTATGTTATAACCACCGAAATTTCCGCAAAGCTTATTAACAAAATATTATTATTTTCACAGCTATATTTTATATTATCTACATATTTTTATGTAATTAACATAATTAGTTATCCGTAAATAACATAATTAGATATCTATATATATATATATATAATACAATAGAATTCTTTGATTTGATCATACTATAATTATAATGCTCAGTTTCAGATTATTTAATTAAACTCATTCAATCTTAAAGTCAAATAATCTGTCAATATTATTTATACAAATCTCGCTGAGAATTTCTTCAAAATAAGTTTTTTCATAAATTTTAAAATCAATTAAAAGGCCGAGCTCAAATACAATAGATATTTTATGGTATATCAAATTACACTTTAATTATTATCAATATCAGTTCTCCATTAAGGCAAAATCCTCAAACATCTGCGTGACTTGAGAACATCCAGGATTGATCATGACCATTGTACAATTGTGTACCGTTGTTGCCATCCATGTATCTACATTAACAATAAATAATTAATTTATATTTTTTCAATTATAAACAATAATATTTCCAGCGTGTATAAATAATTCAAACCTTTGATAGTCTCAAGTTTGGCAAAACGTAACACACATATTATATCAAAATCACAATGTATCCAGTCATTGAAAAAGACATTCGCGTAGTCTTTTGGTAAACGACATGATAATCGTTCAAACCTACAATTATACGTTATGTAGAATTAGAGTCATTAACGAACAGGAACGTATTGTTAAATCATATTTCGTTAATAGAACGACTTACTCAATATTTTCCAAAACGACGTACAACTCATCCCATTCTTTATATGGAGGACCTTTATCAAAACGATTTCCAACAGTGTACACTCTTCAAATAATGTCTGTTCATAAGAATTGCATTATAAATTATTTTTTAGGTATTTCTTTAAAAAATGTATATAGTTATTTTAATCTCACCTACACAATGATCAGGATCTAATTTCCCTCTTTTGATATCATTAAATGATACAAAAGAATAAAACTGCTTGGAAGACAAAGGATTGATTTTTTTAAACCATGTTTTGTCTCCCCAATGTATCATAAAACGATGATCAGTTAACTTTAACACACCATCAACAATGGTTAGTGAGAATCTTGATAACGTTATCCAGTCACCTTCTTCCATATCGTCTAAAAAGATGTCACGATAAGGAGGACGCATCATCACTTGAATTTTTTTACCCTATATTATTAAAAAATATATAAGCAACATAATATGATTTTTTTGTTTGAAAATTATCATACGGGATACACAATGTGAAATTACCTTATCATCGACTACAATCAAGTCAGATGATTTAAAATTAGGATGGCACACCTCAAACTTCCTCAGTATTTTGACGTTAATCGTCCACTCATGAACAAAAGGGTTTAGGTCTTCCACATCGTAAAAATAGTCTCTCTTTCCGTTCTTTTTTTTAATGGGATCGAACAGCAGGCATGCCATGTTTATAAAAGAGAATAAAAATTTATGGTAAAACTAAACCTACGATGTTGATTTTTTCAACTTGTAATCGGAAAAATATATATATATATATATACATTATTATTATTTTATTTTTTTGGAAAATGTATATTTATGATATTATCAAAACTCAATATTACTTACCATTAGATAAATTCGATGGTATATATTCATTCTCAGTAATCACCAATATATTTGTATATTTACATAAAACTTAAATTATTTACATAATCTTTTAAGAAACTTACAATTTTTAAAAGTTTTAAATATATATAAAAATATATCACTCAACGAATATAGGAACTATATATCAAACATTGCATAGCATATTTTTTTACGATTTATGAGAATAACTTTAAAGTCCAAGACTAAGATATGTTTTCTTTACGATTTATTTTAGAATAATAAAATAAAGCATCGATTATATTTTATGTCAAATAATAATAATTTAAAATTCAAGAACAGCAAACGATTAAGATAAAATTCTTAACATTGTTAATGATTTATAGAGGGAACACGAAGTTTATCCCAATCAATTTTAGGAACAACACATTCTTTTTCATCTTTCTCAATAACAACCCTAACATCTTCTAGTCTGTTTCGCTCTTCAATCAAGTCGATTCGCCCCTCCAAGATATCGTCTATTAGCGAGATCTGAGCATCGATTGTTTCAAGCTGACAGTTCAAGCGGACAGATTCTTCTTTTTTGTTGATGTACTTTTTCATCATATCAATAATAGCAGTAAAATGTTTCGTCGTTTCCTTTAGAACTACGTCTCTCGATTTGCGGAATGCTTGTTTAACTGTGTCAATTGCTCCATCTTCCCAGCCGAAATCTGACATAGGCTCTTTCCGTTTCCTAGAACTTTCACCTTCCATCTATGATTTTGAAAAAAAAAAATTAAAGATCTTTAAACTTTCAAACAAAGAACTGCTGGTACGAAAAAATTTAATGAATATCGTTTGGGATCTTACCACAAGGTTATTGATGATAATAAGCTTTTATTTTTCTCTTTCTTTCTTGACAGGGGAAAACAAAAAGTCACGATAATAATAATAATATAAAGACTTAGAATGCTTAAATATTAGTTCTAAGAGTCGCGATGGTTTTCTAATTGGCATCTATTAAGGCCAGGCCCATATAATTTAACCAAGAAAAACATTTAATCGTCTCTGTCAAATTTTAATAGATTTTAAATTAATTAAATTCACGTGAGTCTACTTGTGAAGATAATTGTTATTTTAGAAAATACTTAATAAAAGTTAATCAAAAATTCCGAAACATATTTAAATAAATTAAATAATTATTCATGCCCAAAGTTTCAACAAACTATAGATTGATGCTCGTATGACGAAATTATTCATCATCGTCATCTTCATCATCATCATCACTGCAATCAACGTTTAGCCAGCGTCTGTAAAAATAAAACAATTCAGGATTAAACTTCCCACATAATTTTGTTTATACTTTTTTTTTCAATTTATTAAATTAATGAACTTACAGCATATCGCCAGTATTAATTCCATCCACTTCATCTTCAAGAATGACCTTTGAGCATCGCAACTGAGACATCAAACATTGCATACCAAGCAAAGTAGAATTTAAGTAAAATGATATTTTGGATGGTATATGAGACTAATATTGAACAGTACCTTCGTAAACAGAGATCCTCCAAAACAGAAGAGTACACATTATTGGTTGATTAGTAGTATAGGTAGGCGAAGACATAATTTGTTTCCGTTTCTCAAGAAATGCAGTACAAACCGAACCAACAGCAACACATTCAATCTCTTGGCCACTTTCAGAAAAATAAAATGATTGTATATAATTTAATAAAGAACTGTTTAAAATAAAAAATTTATGTATTTACAATGTTATAGAAAGTTTTTTAAAATATCTTACTTGTGTTCAACGATAGTGAAGGTCACAACTTCATTCTCTGAAATGTAGCCATTTTGATGATCGAGGAAATCAATCATCTGCGAATTGTTTACATGTACCACCATTCCTAAGACATCTAATATAAAAAATAATTTTAATGTTTATTAAATATAGTAAAATTAAGATGGATGTATGAACATGAATTAAGTATAAAAACTTACCTACACAACAATTCTTCTCGTCAGGCGTCGCTTTTCGCATTCTTTGTGCATCATACATAAGAATAAAATTGTCAGTACTTCGTGGATCTATTGGAACCATTTTTGTTTTTTCCTGGATCAGGATCTCAAACGGATGGTTTGAATTTCGGGATGATTGTTGACCTTCAATCACCTTAAATCCAGAAATCTCGTACCAGTCTCCTTCTTTGAGCTTTCCATAGTAACAGTCTACATAGAGTTCTGCATCTATCTTGGCATCAATCCTAGTTACCTAAAATATAAACATAATTTAGCATTCCAATGTTTTTTTTTGTTGTATAACTTGATTGATATTTGCTAAAACTGCTAAATGGGATGAGCAAGAAAATTTACCCTTTCGTCGACCAAAATCAAACTTTGATAAAAAGGCTGTCCTTGTATAAAATGCGGTGGCCATTCTCGAAGTATTTTCACAGCAACTTTCGGCTTACGTAAAGTAGGATTCAGATCTTTCAAGAACAGCACCATCCCGATTGGACTTTTTTTTTGCGTGTATTTAGAAGCTAGAATAAGTATCAGAGAGAACTTTCAATTTGTTGTAGTTCAAATATTCATAGACAAAGGAAGATAAGGATTTTTACAATTACAGTTAAATATTTGTGTAGATTGTATTAAAACCCGTGCTCAAAACAGTGAAAGCTGCATGAGTATCTGTTCGATATGAATTAATCAATGTTTTCGTATTTTCAGAATACTTTATTTTTAAAAAAAAAAAACTGGACGGTTGAAACTCTATCCAGACTGCATGCCTTCCCTTTTTTATTTTCAACATGCATGCTGACATCTTTAATTATGATGCATTGGACTATCGTTTTTTTATTACTAAGACTTTTGTTGAAACTTCATTGGAAAACTAAAAGTCTTCCACTTCATATTTCTTTTTAAGTAATTTATATGTAGTTAATTTTTAAATTTATGTTTAAAGATGAGTTACTGGTTATTAAAAACATAATTCGTTATATGTAACTAATTTGTTTAGCTCATTATATGTAAATAAATAATTAAAATATTTCATTTTATATCAAAGCAAGAATTTTTAAAAATCCAACTACTAACTAAATATAAAATAATTAAAATCCCATCAAATCCCTAGAACGCCATAAAAAATTCATGGAAGCCAGTCTTCTATCCGTGAGTCCTCTTCCTCGATCTCCTATAATTCAATTAAGTAGAACGTGAAAAAGTTTATAAACGAATTTCATTTTCATCTATGTTATAGCATGAACAAAGATGTTATTCTTACAATTCCATCATTTTCGCAACCTCAGAATTGCGAGGATTGAGTGTTATTCGCGTACAAACTGTAGAAGATATACTTCTTTTTCCTGCAAAGTTATAACATAATTTATTCCTTTCAATACACGATCATCATAAATATGCAATAATGTTTATTAAATTAATTGTATACCTTGAAAATCTTCAATAACACCCCAACGAATAACACAAATTAAACGTTCACCCTGGAATGATTTTAAAGCATCGTAGAATTCCGCAGCCGTTTTTTCGAATAATTCACACCTTAGTAGGGTTCCACTAAAATTAAAGAATTAAAATTTCTGTGATTTAAAATAATGGATTAAGATTATGATTATGTATAATATAAAATATATGAGTTTTAAAATTTACCTGAAATCACGAAGATCAAATGAGATTTTGTGGTTAATTGAGATATCCTCTCTTTTTTTTTTTTAATTTTAAGATTATCTTCAGTACTTTCCAGCTCATCATCTGTTTCATCTTCTTCAAAATCTTGGACATAATCTTCGTCATCTTGATCATTGTTACCACTGTTATCTGTTTGGTATTCGCTATCATCATCAGTTTCTTCCTCAGTATCATCCTCTTCTTCATCTTCTTTATAATCATCATCGTCCTGATCTCCAACATCAATGTCATCATCAGAGTCTTCAAAGATCGTGGAATCTGTTTCATATTGATCATGAAAAGTAATGTTTTTCTTTTGATCTGAACCATATCGAGTACAGTACTTAAATAACATACGGATATTATAACTTTGTGTGACATCCTCATGTTTTCCATTATTTTCCACCCCTTTGATTTCCTCTTTTTGTTGTAATTCTTTGAAATTACATCTGAATTCGCCAACTTTTACAACCTCACCAATAATGTCTGTATAAAATTTTAATTATTAGTTCAAATATAATGAATCTCAAATAGTATTTGAAATTTCTTTTTTTAAAACTAAATTATTCCCTTACCGATTAAGTAATCTTCACATTGGGTACCATCATGGATGAGTTTGAAATCGACGAAATCATAGAAATCTTCCCCTCCAACAATTGAATTCTCTCTTATCTTGGTATTGTACAAAATAACAATTTTGTAACGATGTGTAGTAGCTAAACATGAACCATTCTGTTCAACAACCTTAAAGTCTTCGAAATCAAGCCAATCACCAACCTTGAACTTTAAGACAAAACGATTATAAACATCTCCACGAAAGGAGCATTGGACCTTTACACCCTAATAAAACATAGTATTATTAATTATCGGATAATACGATTTTGTTACATGTCTATAAAATATTTTTAAAACCTTGTGATTTGTAACTTTCAGGTATAATTGCATATAAACTTATTGTTTGAAATATATAATGAGCTTATAATTAAATTAAAGTAAATACCTTAATATCAGTTAAAACCATCTCCAAACTTGGACCTTTATCTTCCCACAGACATAAGACCTTCACACGTATTTTCCATTCATATTTTGAAGAGTTCAAACGCGAAACATCATCAAAAAGGCTATACCTAACCATATTTTCTTGCTTTTTTCGTGTGTTCTGTGGATTTCTTCTCTGATTTAGGTTTAAAAAATCAAAAGTGTCGAATAGACGTATATATATACAATTTTATACATTCACAATTTACATTTTTTTTCGGAAGTGATATTTTTAAATTCCTGTTTACCAAATCATTTTACTATTCTGTAAAGATCTCCCGACATTGATATATCTTTATATTTCCTTTTATTTTTGAGTTAAATAGTAATCTTCTTAATGATTATCATTACGGCTTTAAATGCGTAATTTTTTTATTTTAAAAAAATAATTCATGATCTTACACTATATTCTAAACTGTTTTAAATATAGAATATCTCTTAAGATTTCCAACCCTACTTTACATAAGGTATAAAATAACAATTTTAGATTTTTCTAACAATGATCTACAAAGTTTTGAACATAATAATTATCACATTTTTAAGAATATTAGCATCATTATGTCTTTTCTCTATTTTTTCAAAATTGAGATAATAATCAAGAACCTTAGTAACCGATCGTTTAGATATCATAATATTCATAATACTATTCTCTAAATATCATGCTTATATTATCCTTACGTCTGAATATGAGCTACGACACCAAGGATTGTTCTTCCATATGCAGATTGTTTTCATTAATTAATAAAATTATTCAAAATATTAGACATAATTTTTAACATTTTTTATGTTAATAATAGTTATGAATATAACATTTTATTGTTTTATTTTGTTCTTATATAATAATCAAGCACCCTGGTATTCGATTATTTGATCGTCATTATTAAAGTATAATCATATATTATTAAAATAAATAATCATTGGACTAATTCTATCTCATAAAATATTCAACCATCTAAAACAATATCAATAAAAATACGATTATAAGATCGCATAACATTCATCCTACTATTCTCGAAAAATCGTCTTCCTCCTTTCTTCACGCCTGATTTTTTGCAACGACACCAATCATATCTTCTTCCATTCGCTGCCTATTTTTAAAAATATTAACAATGTTATAATTATATATAATGGAAAACGACTCTGTTTGAAGATAATTACCGTGTAGTTTAGAAGGAACGGAAACGACTCTGTTTTTTTGCGATCAATAGCTTCTCTGCCTATTTGTATCAAGATGACTTTAAAACACTTTTGATTTGCATAATAATACCAAATAAACAAACGCTTTTTAACATAGAATTACTACCGAACAATAGCCGAAAGACGTTGTGTTGCTGACTCTGAATCTCTAATCTGTTTAATTGTTGTTATATCCGTGAAAAAAGAGTTATTCATTTAAAACAATAACTATAAATTTATTTTAAAAAAATTTACCATAACTTCTGGGATATTATCAACACCATTCACAGTCTTTCTGCAATAATAATCAGTAAATGCAAATGTTAATATGATTTTCTGAATCAAGTATATTTATATATATAAATAATTTTCCTTTTAAAATAAAAATACCTGTTTTTCACCATACGATCATTGGTAGATTCATCTAAACAATGTTTAATTTAATTTGATCATTAGAAATATATTAATATAAGGAATTTTAAGTTTAGCAACATACCTTTTAGCAATATATTTGAAGATGCAGAATTCAAATAAAAAAATTCGATAGCCCTCGCCACCTCCACCTATTCATTTATATTTATTTGTTAGAACCACATACTTATAAATTATTTTTATAACGATGATAGAGTAATTTACTATTAAAATTTAAATTACCAAACATCTCTCATCACTATGATCATCTTCAGAAGCTTTCCTGCAACTATAGAAATAAGTCTTTCTATTTAGCATCATCAAACTATAAAATTAAAGTTTAAAGTATTCATAAATAAAAAACCTAGATTTCTTGTCCGAGAACATAGAACTAAGATCACGACCATGTACCAACTCACCTGAAACATAAGAATTAGTATAATCGTTTTTACAAAACATTTAATAAATCAAGAAACCTATACAATATAATATAAGAAGTAATAATGAAACCATACTCAAAGTTTTGGTAATGCTCGAACCTGCGTTCCAAACAAATACTACAGAAAGAGGACATGAATAATAAAAACACGAACACGAATACGAAGAACTATATAAGGGATCATCAAAACTATAATACATATATAATTTGAAGAACATGAGAGAAAATTAGGGTTTTCTCTATTTGAAAGATTTCGGATTATGGAGAATGATTAGGGTTATACCTATATTTATATATGTTTATAACCTAAAATTTTAGGGTTTCGATTAGGTCGGTATATTTTGGTTGGGTTTTTTTGAAAGCCCATTATTTTAGGTTTTAGAGTTTAAAAATTTATTAAATCACGTTTTGAGGATTATATAGATTAGATATTTAATTATTTAAACTTTTAATAATTTTCTAAATTAATTTGAAGGGCAAAAATGTCCAGATTGGATTCTCATTAATGGCAAATTAGTAATCTTAAGTCTGAGGGTGAATGTGGTGCGTTTCAGCAATCTAAATAGAGAAGAAAAGCTTGTCCGAAAATTTTTTAGGGGTAATTTCATTAAGGGCAAGAGAGGTCAAATTTTGTGAGATTGGCTGTGAGCCCTCTCGACTTCTCCTTTAATATATTAGATTTAGTTCATAGTTCTTATAGTTTACTTTCTGCATTTTGCATTATAGGATTGTTAGTGACAAACATCCTTTACATCTGGCTTAAATTAGATCTTTATGCATATCTTGACTGTTCACAAACACTCAGATTGGATTGACACCTCTTATACTGCAACTGCATAAGGGGAATTGAAACACCTTACCATCCATCCATTCTTTGCATACATTCGTCATCATTCATCCATCTTTCACCACCATACAAAATAACATGTTTCATTGTCCTATCAGCTAGACCCAAATACAGACTACTCGGTTTAAAACTGCTGAAACCCATCTTGGTTGCAACTGATAGTGACATGATACTGACTGAAGCTCCCAGATCGCACAAGCAATTTTTGAAAATCCGAAGTCCTATCGAGCATGGCAAAGTAAAAGAGGCAGGATCCTCCAATTTCTCCTCAATTTGCTGCTCAGGATCTAAGCATACTCCACTCCTAAGAATTTCATACCCAATTTCCTTGACAGCTTCCTTAACCTCAATCTTCAGCTGAGCTGCAAGAGCTTAGGAGGTGGAGCTTTTTGCTTGGCGATACGCTCTGAAAGCGCCTCTAACTGGATGTCAAGATCAGCATTGAACCTTTCCTCTAGTTCCCCTTCTGCTGCTACAGGCAGTTGAGGTTGATCTGTCATCTGAACATCCACTCGATGTATCATCCGATCACCATCAACGGGTGTATCATCGAGTTCTGCTTCGGTTTGTGATTCTTGAACCAGTGCTCGATCATCAACTCGACTAGTCTCTTCGGGTGAAGGCTTGGGTTCATACTCGAATATGTAGTACTGGGACTCATTCATCCCATAATGATCCATATCCTCCCCATCTTGAACATCACTGTCCGCAGTAAGGTAGTCCTCATAATCATCATCAAGGAAAATGGCTTGGGCAGTAGCATAATCCTTTGGGTTCTGAACAGCTTTACCTAGAAGCTGGTTGATCTTTGGAGGTGGTTGGTTGTTGTGGTGGCCCTCTAGGTACCTCAGCTTAGTGTTGAGCGAATCATACTTGGCAGTCAAGTCATTATATCTAGAATCGATCTTGTTGCTCATCTCCGCAAACCGTTTCACGTTGTCCATAGCATGCCTGATTTTGAATGATCTGCTGAATTAGGCGGCGTAGGTCAGCTTCTTGGGATTGGTTCTGCGGGCCTTGCTGTTGTTGGAATCCAAGTGGTGCAATGGGTTGGTTGTAATTGCCAGAGTACTAGTGCTTAGGAGCATAGCCTTGATTGTATTGGACAAAAGGCTTTTGTTGGACCTAGTTCCCTTGAACTGCTGATGGGTAGATTTGGTCTTGAGGATTGGCAACATTTGGGTAATGGTAAGACAGATTCGGATTCGGCTTGTAGTTGTTGTAGCCTTTGTTGTAACCTCCTTGGTTGTTGATGTAGTTCACATCCTCTAAATGAACATTCTCCCCATCTTGTCATAAAAACTTCTCTTCCTCTGAGATGGCATGAACATGCTGTTGCTGGTTGAGTAGCTTATCGAGCTTGTCATTGAGGGCTTTCATGTCCCTCTTGTACTTGGCATCCTCCTCTCCAGTAGATCGAACAGTGCGATCGTACTCCTCATTATAAAGCCCATCAGACTGAGCCAAGTTCTCCACTAGGTCCCAACCTTCATCAGCATCCTTGTTGAGGAAGTTACCATTGCTTGCGGTGGCCAGCAACACATGTATCTTAGGGAGCACTCCTCGGTATAGTGTACTTAGCAATGAAGCATTGCTGAATCCATGATGAGGACATCTAGTAGTGTATCCCTTGAAACGTTCCCAAGCTTTACTGAACGTCTCATTGTTTTTCTGAACAAAGCCGAAGATGTCATTTTGCAGCCTTGCTGTTCTGGAGTTGGAGAATAATTTGTCTAGAAACGCCTTCTTGCACGCTTCCCAAGTGGTGATGGACTCCTTGGGGAGTGATTTCTCTCAGATATGTGCCTTGTCTCCCAAAGAAAATGGGAACAGCCGGAGTTTGAATCCATCCTCACTAACTCCATTTATCTTGGTTAGGCTACAGAGCCTATCAAACTCATCCAGATGGTCCAATGGGTCCTCCATTGGCAATCCATTGAAACTTGTTACTTTGTATCATCTGGATGAGACTACTCTTTATCTTTAAGTTGTTGTTCTGAACAGCAGGTGGCACAATGCCATGTCTTTGAGTATGAGTAGATGGAGCATCCCCTGCTCCGATCTTAGTCCTTTCTTGAGGAGCTGGTGGACCATTCTGATTGTTCATTGTCTCCTCAATTTTTGGTGGTTGTTGTTGCTGAACTTGTTGTTGTCGGAGTAACCTTGGTCTGTCGCTGTTGTCGATGAAATGAGTCAAGTTTTGGCTACCCTTGGATCGTGTTTGCATGCACAAGTAGGTGACCGAGTGATTACACGAAGGTCAACCCGATCCAGGTGATCGAGTGACGGGTCGGGTAGGTGCTCGGGTTGTACCTGAAATGCAAAACAAACTAACACGAAAGTAAACAAGTCAGATTCTAAACCAATGTAGATAAGAGAACTTGATCTAGCAAGTGCTGAAATCCTAAACGTAGCAAATTAAATTCAACCAAATGGCAACAGCGCCAAATTGATAGCAAGGATTTTCACCCAGGGTATTAATTCCCTATGCAGTTGTAGTACAAAGGGTTATCAATCCAAATGGTTGTTATGCGAGCACATAGGATGCAATTAGAAGCAAGCAAGTCAAGCCAAACAATAAAAGGGGTTTTGTCTAACAATCCTAAAATAATAAAAGAAAAGAATATAAACAAGAAACCATACGACCTAAGCACTCGATGCAAGGATTCAAGTACAAGATCAGGTGGGGTGATCGAGTAAGCAAAGAAAGTATGAAACGCTCCAAGGTATACTCGAAGCAGGTGATCGTGTACCTGTTCGGGTAAGGGATTGAGTAAGGAATAAAAATGCAAACAATCAAAATGCAAAAGCTTCTAAGGATGGATAATCGACTCCTAAGTGTTCCTGACCGATATAGATGTCTTACATGCTTCAAGCAAATATTCCCTAGACAATGAATCTCTAAAACCTTGTTAAAACACTCTCGTGATAGAAACAATCAACCTTGATCACTCCCCTACCCAAATTTCGTTGGAGAAACATGACCAAGCAGGCAATACGAACCGATTCATTATTGTCAATAAACCCCTTATTCATCTAATCTCTTAGGCTAAGTGAGTAAATCTCTAGCATTGGTTGATTCAAGCATTTCATCTACACCTCTCGGTGGTAAAACACCCTAGATCTAACCTCACCCTCTCGGTTTGTTGATAGCATTAAGAGCACCAATCTAGAAGAGAATTTATAAAACATAAACAATCAAACTAAGACATCCTAACCGATCAAGAACACAAAATCGTCTATCCCATCCCTAGAAACTTTACTTCACTACTCGGAATTCATTGCAGAAAACATGAAAGCATAGATAAACAAAAATTGCATTGTATTAAAAGATAGAGAAGAAGATAAACAGTACAAAGTAGAAATCTAAAGAGATAATAAAAAGATGTAAAATAAATCCTAAAAAAAGTGGAAAAGTGTTTGAGTCGCTCTAGATCTCTCTCAGAAGCTCTCGCTCTCTGGTTTGAGGGTGTGCGGCGTGCTAGGGCGAGAGGAAGAAGAGGGGGGTTTATATATGGAAACCCCTTTGACCTAGCTTCCCAGTCCTGCCTGAGGGTCTACTCGATGTGGTGCACGAGGATGTGGTCGGGTTACTCCTCAGGTAGGTCTTCGGGTTGTTCTTCCTGCTCTTGGATCCTCCTCGATCGGGTTGGGGTTCGGACTGTTCTTCCTGCTCGATGGCTCCTTCGGGTACATGCTAGGTTTTGTTCTTGTTTTTCCCATTTTAGGCTCTAAAGAATCTGTTTTCATCCAAAGTATGCAAATGCAAGAATGCAACACCCTAAATGGCCTAAATGCGAAATCAAACAAGGTCCCTACACAAACTTCATGTGTTGAGAACCTAATATTTTATCACAGGCAAAACATAAAATCTGAACCTACTGTAATTCACAAAGTTTAAGTACCATAAATTATACCTGTGATTGCTCCGGCACTGGTTCAACCTTGCTTGACCGTCGTGTAAAGCCGTGGCGCCTGCTCAATCCGTGCCATCTGCTGCCCTCCCGGCTGCACCTGCTGCAACCGGCTGCAACATGGGACACAAGGGCCTGATGTGCCCTGGCTCCCTGCAATGATAGCATACACGAGCCGCTGCCGGCGGAGCACTCCTCTTGGGACAGCTAGCAACCTTGTGATCCTTGCTCTCACACTCGAAGCAACTCGCACCACTTGGTCTCTGCATAGCCTCCCACCCCCTCTTGGTTCCTTGCGCAGGCTTGCCGCCCTTTCTAGAACCTCCATGATGCTGAGCCTTACTAGGTTGAACCGCTCGACTAACCGCCACTAACTGTGCCTGGATGTCTTCCTCGATCTCTGCTGTAGCCTCAACCAACTTTGCACGTGAAGCATAGCTCCATCCTCAACAGTAAACCCTCAAGTCATCACGAAGAGCCCTCATAAACCTCCTGATCTGGGCCTCCACAGACTCCGTAGCCCGACCCCCATAACACAGAAGTCGACTGAACTCCAAACCACTGACCGTGTCCCTTGAGACAACTACAGAAACTGCACCTCCAACCGTCCAATGGCTCTCTCGGAAAATACTTGCCGTTGAACTCCTGCACGAAGTCAGCCCAAGTCATCTCTCTCTGCACCCTCCTAGCAGCTACTGATCTCCACCACACCTGAGCATCACCAATCAAATGGTGGACCCCTATATCCACCCAGAAATCCTCAGGACATCTCAAAGTCTAGAAGTTACGTTCCACACTCGTCCTCCACGCATGTGCAACAGTAGGATCTGTACCACCCGAAAACCGTGCAGTCTCAATGCCACACATCTCCCTCAAATAGATGCTAAAAGTAAAGAGAACAGACTAATCAAAGCTATGATGCAATAAGAACAGAAATAAAAACTATAGTAATGCAAGTAATGAACTAATGCAAGACAAGTAATGAACAGAATACTAAGTGAATGCAACAATAATGCAACTAGAATGAAATAGGAAGTGAGATAGGACAACTACAAAGCATAAACAAGAATTCTGGGGATGAACTCGAGCAAGCACTCAATCGAGTGTAGAGCGAGTGCAAGGTCGAGCTGGACAAACGCGAGAAACAGAACAATGCAAGCAAAACATAGAAATACAAAAGTGAATCAAACAACGATCAAACAACATGATTAAAGCTAGGAAATCAATAAACAAGGAAGGTCTTGAGGAGGGATTCATGGGCTGGACTAATGATTGAGGTCATCTAACTTGGTCAACAAATCTCAAACAACTTGAGCTAATCTCTAGACAATGATCTCCTAGAACATGTTAATCCACTCTCATGGCAAAAACAATCAAGCTCATATATTTCTAGACTTGTTCTCATAAAGCAAAGAACTTATACAAACAAGCATTAAGAAACAGATCATCTATAGTTAATAATCAAACAAGACATCTAATCTTTTAGCATGCCTAATGAAAATCTCTAGATCTAGCCTTATCTTTACACTTTAAACATTGGTATGATGCTAAGAGGCTTAAGATCAAATCCTACCCTCTCAGTTATAGGATCAGCATTAAAAACATCTAGCCTATAAGAGATCTACAACAATCAAGCTTGACCAAATCAAACAAAACTCAAACATAATCCAGCCTAACCCATCCTCAAGATCCTAAGCAACTACTCACAAGAACACATGATGAACAACAAAATCATAAACCCAGAAAATGTTGAAACTTGCATGAATAGATAGATGAAACAAAGATCTACAATATTTAAGAAGGAATCAAACTCGAATTCCCAATATTTTGAAAGTTATGAAACCAACAAATATTAAGAATCTCTTGTTTTTCTCCTTGAAAGAAGTACAAGATCTAAGAAAATAAAAAGTGCAAAAAGAAATATTTTCCAAAAAGGTAAATACTAGGTTTGAGAATATCTAAAAGGCTGGACTCTTGGTGGCTGAAGGGTACAAGGTCCTTTTATAGGAAGAGTAGTGGAAGCCCTAAAAATGCTAAAAGACAAAATAGCTAGGCGGCTCGGCCAACTCGACCTGCTGCTCGGTCGAGTGACCGGTCGAGTTGGCTTTTCTTCTGCTCCTTCCACTCGGTCGAGTCCCTCTCCGCACATGGTCGAGTGTCTGGTCGAGTGGGCAGTCGAGTGGGACTCCAGACTTTGGTTCTTCATCCTTAACTCTCTTGCTTTCTCCTCTTGATTGCTTCACTTCTCCTCAGCATTTCTTCCATGCTCCTTAGGCTCCAAAATCACCTGTTTATGCATGAAAAGATGCAAATGCAATGCAACTAAACTCTAATGCATGATTAGTCCTAAAGCTATGCAATAATGGTCAAAATAGATAGCAAAAGATGCAAAAGATGTGAATATACTAAGGGAAAACAGGGTAAAATATATGACACCAGATCCTTTCTTGTGATAGCTGCAACTTGTCAATCCTTCTTTTTGCTCATTTTAGACTTCAAAGCACCTATTTTTATCCAAAATACAACAATGCAGCAATGCAACACCCTAAACAACCTAAATAAAAATCTAAGGTTAAGGACCTAACAACACTAAGGACAGACTCTTAACAATGTAAAACATGACTAAAAATATGCCTTATAAAGTGTAAAATAGAGAGATATCAAATTGCATGCGCTATGAACTTCACGCTACATCAGATAGATGTTAAAAGTGCTTTCCTCACTGGAATTCTTCAAGAAGAAGTCTATGTGGAGCAACTCAAAGGATTTGAGGATCCTCAACATCCACAACATGTGTACAAACTGAAGAAAGCATTGTATGCGCTTAAGTAGGCACCTACAGCCTAGTATGACAGACTGGCTACATTTCTGTTGGATCAAGGGTATGTTCGAGGGATTGTGGACAAATGTTCGTGCTCAGTCATCATGAAGATCTAATGTTTGTTCAGATATATGTAGATGGCATTGTCTTTGGATTAAATTGTTAGCCTCTTGTGGATTAGTTTGTTAAAAATATGACATGATGAATTTGAGATGAGTATGTGTGGTGAACTGACATATTTTTTGGGTCTGCAGGTGCAACAGTCTGCTAATGGGATTTTTGTTTCACAAAACATATATGCAAGAAGCTTGGTGACAAGGTTTGGGTTAACCACAAGTAAAGAGGCTAAAATACCTATGGGTGTAAATGACAAACTATCAAAGGACGAAACTAGAGAGGATGTTGATGGGAAGCTGTATCGATGAATGATTCGCAGCTTGTTATATTTGACAACAAGTCGACCATACATCTGTCTTGCCGTTAGAGTATGTGCAAGATATCAAGCCGAACCTAAAAAATCTCACCTTCTACCGTGAAGGAAATCATCAAGTACATTAAAGGGACAACAAAACTTGGCATCTACTACATCAAGGATACAACTACCAGCATAACAAGGTATTCACAATGCGCATACCTTGTGCATAACAGCAAAAAAGATTAAAAAAAATAAAACTGATTATTCACAATGTGCTTCGTAATTTATAAGACCAATATTTTCTTTTCTTTTAATTTCTGAATAAACATAATTACTCAGACTTTTTAAAAAACAACCACAACTGCCCTTCTTCCCACGTTCTCTATTGATTCATTGTACGTTTGTAACCGATTTCCGCAACTACCTACAACTTGAAGCTTTATTTAATCAACATTCTTCTCATCTTTCATTGCTAACTTTCTGCAACTTTTTTTCTTCGTCCATTTCAAGCTTGATCAAAAAGCTGTGTCGAACCAGGTAAATTTGTAAACTATCGTAACTATTTCACATTTAATTGTTTTCATTATCTACATTTTATTTAATGTCTATCTTTTAACAATATCTTACACCATGCAGCTCTCCTGAATCCAACAATTTTACAAAGCTTTTCATTTTAACTACGGACTTACGGTATTGAAGAGATTAATGAATTCAAACAAAGGTATGAATAGTTGATTACATTTTCGTTTAAAATTGTTTGTCATAAATTTATTTTAATGATGGAATATTTGCAGATGCAAAATTTTGAGTCTCTTATCACTTCTTCTGTTTCAAGCCTATCTTCCTTTGAGGACACATCATTTTCATTCAACGGTGACAGAAGAAGTATTAATTTCAAAGAGAATATTAGAACTTATAACTCCATGTTTGTATTTACTTCTATGGGTGGTAAGATTGATATTCTGTTAGCAAAGGACGTGGTCCAAATGTCTACCGATTTTTTTTCCCTTTCTATCAGATTGATTGTAGTTATAATATCATCTATTTTGTGTTTATTTAGTCTAAAGTTTCGTTCTTAGTATGATTAAACTATTTGTGTTATTATTTTCAGTTACATCATTTTAAAACTATTTGTTTTTATTTAATTTGTAGTTTTATTCTTAGTGTATGATTAAACTAATTATGCTTACTGGTTTTTACCACAGTTTTTAAACAAATGTCTGAAATTTTGTGCTATAAATTTCTGACACCTGAAACCAAACTCTAACCTCATATAGCTATATTAACAAAGAAAAATTACAATTATACCACAAAATTAAGTGAGACATGAATAATTTTAACATTAACAATATAAACTGAGAACAAAACGAAAATAACACTTATTATCTATGTCTATTTCATGTTTGATTTTTTACACTTTGATTTTAAAAATAATAACATAGCAATGTTCTAATGACCCAACTCTAGCAACCTAACAATGCCAGACAACATCCAATCGAGTCCCTAGTACATCCTCTTCTTCATTGCTTAGATTCCACGATCACACTTTACCTGCACCACAAACACAAATTGAGATGCATGAGTATTTTATAAACACTCAGTGAGGCAATCCTCCCATCTACTGGGCTATACACACAAGCAACTGAGATATCAATGTCCAAAACAACCAGCAAACAAAACAAATAAACCAGGAAGCAAACATAGTCTCGCTGGAAGGGAGGTGTCGACCGACACTAGCTCTTGGTGTCGACCGACACTACCCCATAGTGTCGACCGATGCTCACTTACTGGTGTCGACCGACACCCTCCTGGTGTCGACCGACACCCTCGTGGTGTCGATCGATACTGTCTCTGCAACCGCGTTCCGCTCAAAGCTGAGAGTCGAACCTCGCTTCCAAACTCCTCCAATCCGTCCAATACTCAATCCCCAAGCCATATGAAGCCATAAGAACCCTATTGCAACCCAAACAAGCAAGAAAACACAACAAATAACATGATACAAGCAAGACAATTGAAATATCAGGCTTAGACAAGCCATGGTCATGCACTCTACTCTCTGCAGGAAGATTATGACAAATAAGAACAAACCCAGCCTTCCTAGCAAGCTTCTAGCTCCTTTCTAGCTCCAAATATCTCAAGAACAGTCAAGAATCTCACCAATCTCTTCCCAAAAGCTCAAGAACACTTTTTCTCTCTTGTTTTCTCAAAACGGCGTGAGACAAAAACAAAACACGACCTAGGCCGTTTTCTCACTTTAATATCTCGGTTCAATGATTTGCTTAAAACAAACCGGTCCAAATCGATAATTAAATTGAACTGATCGAACCAGAGAATATTGGTGTCGACCGACACCACCCTTGGTGTCGATCGACACCTTCCCCCAAAACGCACAGTTTTGGTTTGCGGGTGTTACAATTCTCCCCCATCAAAATAGATTTGTCCTCGAATCTCAAACAACCATCAGCCAAGGACTCCCCTGCAACCATCTCCATGGCCCGCACTCCTCCAACCGATCTACGGAAAGTCATCTCTAGGTGATAGACTCACGTTCAAGGCATTATTTGCTCTTGACTTTTGGACTTTCCTTTACTCATAGGGCTCAACCTTGAGTTTTTATTGGCTCCTTATTAGGCCTAAGCCTGCATGCCATAATGTATAAGGAAGCCCAATATTCCTCTCTCGGGTTGCCACCCTACAGTGCGCCCCCGGATCGTCATCCAAAGTCGATATACCAACCATACTTCCAAGCCACGAAGTCTCAGAATATGGCAGTAATAGGAGAACCGAAGTTCCTCAAGAGTCGCAAGCAAACAATTCTGAATACGCCTGAGTCCTATCCCTAACCAGCTTTCTTTCCCGTGGCTCGCGTAAAACATCACAATGTCCTACCAACCACATATCCCCTCTATGGAATACCTCATGACCCCAAGGATCATATACATGCCACAAGGGCCACCACAAAGACCAACAATTGTCCTAAAAAGGACCGCCACCAAGGTCAAACAAATGTCCTAAACAAAACCGCCACCAAGGCCAAACAATTATCCTAAACAGGACCGTCACAAAGACCAAACAATTTTCCTAAAAAGGACCGCCGCCAAGACCACTCATCCCGAAGGACCGTCACAAAGACCACTTGTCCCAAAGGACCGTCACAAAGACCTCTCGTCCCGAAGGACCATCACGAAGACCATACATCCTGAAGGATCGCCTCAATAGGCCTCACATCCCAAAGGACCATCACGAAGACCACACATCCCGAAGGACCGCCTAAACAGGCAAATTGGCTAAACAGCCCGCCACAAAGGTCACACAATTGGCTAAACAGCCCGCCACGAATGCCACACAATTGGCTAAACAGCCCGCCACCAAAGGCACACAATGTCTCAAAAGACCGCCACACATGGGCTCCATGACTCAAAAGTCCGCCATAAAGGCCACACAAGCGCCTCCAAGGCTCACAACCACTAAAAATGGACAAATTCTAACTCCCATAAAACTTTCCATTTTTAAACTTTTCATATTTGGAAACTTTCCATGTTTAGAAACTTCTATTTTAGAAAACTTCCCTTCAAAACCACTGCCTCATGGAAATTTTGTACCCCGAACAATACCTCATCTTGTTACTTAGTCGCACAACCAACCACCCCTAAGCAACCAAGTAAACAAGAGAGATGGGCTGAAATATTTTATTCCCGCTCCAGGCATGGATTACAGATGGGACCAGGCTTGACAAGCTCAAGTCGCGGCTTGCTTCTCATACCACTTCTTAAAACTTGCCTTCATCCTCGCTTCTGGCTCCCAAGTCTGCTCCTCTACATCATCACAGTCCCATAGGACTCTCATCGAAGGAACCTTCTTCTTCCGAAGTTCCTTGATCCTCCTCTCGCGAACCCTCACTGGTCTCGCCTCCAAAGTCATGTTAGGCTGAAGATCCTCATGAATCTTAGCCAACAACTGATCATCCTCGCGGAGACACTTCCGCAACATCGACACATGGAAAACCTTGTGGAACGCACGCATAACCTCAGGCAACTCCAGCCTATATGCTACCGGTCCCACCTGCCCAATCACTCTGAACGGACTCATATACCTCAGACTCAACTTAGTCTCTGTCAATGACCTGTTCGGACCCCGCAACATGGCATTCTTGAGGTACACTCTGTCTCCCACCTGACACTGAACTTCTCTCCTCTTCTTATCAGCATAACTCCTCTGCCTGTCATGGGCTTCTTTCATGTTCAGCTTGAGAACCCGAATCTTCTTTGAGGTCTCCTGAACAAAACTAGCACCATATATGCTCCTCTCCCCCCACCTGAGTCCAGTATAACGGTGTACGACACGGCTTCCCATACAAAGCCTCATAAGGAGCCCTCCTAATGCTCGCCTGATAACTGTTGTTGTAGCCAAACTCCGCTAAACACAGGTGATCCACCCAATGTCCACCCCAATCCAACACACACATCTTCAACAAATCCTCCAACATCTGGATCGTCCTCTCTGACTGTCCATCTGTCTGTGGATGATAAGCTTTTACTCATATGCACCTTAGTGCCCATCTCTGCCTGAAATGCCTTCCAGAACACCGAAGTGAACTTAGGATCCCTATAAAACACAATACTCGCTGGCACCCCATGCAACCTGACTATCTTCTTCACAAATTTCTTAGCCAAGACCGCTGCTCCATCAGTCTTTTTAATAGCCAAAAAATGTGCCGACTTAGTCAACCGGTCCACAATGACCCAAATAGCATCAAACATCCGTGACACTGGCAATCCTATGACAAAATCTATCGTGATCATATCCCACTTCCACTCTAGAATGGGAAGACTCTTCAGCAACCCGCCTGGAACCTGATGCTCTGCCTTCACTAGCTGACACACAACGTATCTCGCGACCCAACTAGCCACATCCTTCTTCATCCCGACCCAGTGATAGTACTTTTTGAGGTCACGGTACATCTTAGTTGCTCCTGGATGAATAGAAAAGTTGCTTGAATGAGCCTCTCTCAAGATCTCCTGCCTCAAATCCTCATCCTTGGGCACACAAATCCGCCCGTGTACCAAAATAGTTCCATTAGCTGAGACCTAATACTCTGAATCCACAACCTTAGAGGCATTCACCAGCCCCAAATCCTTCTCCTGAGCCAACCGTACCCTACTCAGAAGGTCCGCTCTGTCAGCCGCCTCCAAACCTAACGGCTCTTGAGATATAGCACACAAACTCAACGCACTGATTTCTCCTACCAGAGTATCCATGTCCTGCTCCTGAGCCGAAGCTGCCCTCTTCCGACTCAGAGCATCTGCAACCAAGTTAGCCTTACCAGGGTGATAAGCTATCTCCACATCATAATCCGCGACAAGCTCCATCCACCGCCTCTGCCTCAAATTCAACTCAGGCTGAGGGAATATATACTTCAGGCTCTTATGATTTGTAAAAACCTACACTTCTGCACCATAAAGATAGGATCTCCAAATCTTCAGGGCAAAAACAACAACAGCCGTCTCCAAATCATGAGTAGGATAGTTGTCCTCATGCTTCCGCAACTGCCGCGAAGCGTAGGCAATCACCTTCCCATGCTGCATCAGCACAACCCCAAACCAACTCTAGATGCATCAGTATAAACCACATAGGGTTCTCCCTGCTCTGGCAAAGCCAACACTGGCGTAGTATTCAACATCTCTTTCATGCTTGCAAAGCCCTCCTCACACTCCTGTGACCAGACAAAAGGAACATCCTTCCCTGTCAACTTAGTCATCGGACGTGCTATGCTTGCAAAGCCCTGCACAAATCTTCTATAATAACCTGCCTACCCAAAGAAACTCCTGATCTATGTGGTATTCTGCGGTCTAGGCCAATCTCTGATAGCCTAAATCTTCTCCGGATCTACATAAACCCCATCTGCAGAAACAATGTGACCCATAAATCCTATCTCCCGCTGCCAGAAACTAAACTTGCTCAACTTAGCAAACAAATTCTGCTCCCGCAGCTTCTCCAGAACTGCCCTCAAATGCACTGCATGCTCCTCTGGAGTCTTGGAATAAACCAGGATATCGTCGATGAAGATGATGACAGACACGTCCAAAAACTCCTGGAACACGCTGTTCATCAACCTCATAAACGCTGTTGGCGCGTTAGTCAACCCAAAAGACATCACCACAAACTCATAATGCCCATATCTCATCCTGAATGCGGTCTTCCTCACATCTGCCTCATCTATCGGAATCTGATAATAATCCGACGCCATATCTATCTTGGAGAACCAAGTAGCACCTCTCAACGACGTCGTCGTTGTCCAGTCATTCTGGACAACTGGTGCAAACACTTCTTCAAAGTCAAGTCCATACTTTTGAACATAACCTTCAACAACTAATCTTGCTTTGTACTTGTTAATACTTCCATCAGAATTCCTTTTCAACTTAAATACCCACTTTAAGCCAATTGATTTTGCTCCTATAGGCAAGTCAACAAGATCCCAGGTTTTGAGTTTCTCAATCGAGCTTATCTTTTCTTCACATGCTCGTGTCCATTTTTTAGATATTCTAGCTTCCTCCCAATTTCTGGGCTCATTGTTGATGTTTCAGTTGACGTAACCTTAGATCCGTGTGTCGTGTGCTCTGTTTCATCAGGTTCGTGTATCGTGTGCTCTGTTTCTTCTATCACCGTTGTTTCAACAATGCTTTGTTCGTTCTCTGCAATTTGATATGCACTGGCTTCATGAAACTCTCGAAGACCATGGTTACCAAAAACATCAAAGTTAATTGTAAAAATCCCATCGTTATCCTCTGTTTCTTTACTTTGCGACCAGCTCCAGCCTTTTGACTCATCGAATAGAACGTCGCGACTCACTATGATCCTTTTTGTCAATGGATCCAACAATCTGTAAGCCTTGGAACCTGGTTCTATTCCGAGGTGAATAAGTTCCCGAGTTCTGTCATCTAGTTTTCTTAAGTTTGGCTTTTCTATCTTGGCATAAGCAAGACACCCAAAAATCTGTATATGCTCAACAGTCGGTCTTCTTTCTCTGAAAAACTCATATGGAGTCACATCCTTTAGAGCTCTTGTTACTACTATGTTCATTAAGTAGGTTAAATGTCTTAGAGCCTCACCCCACAAATAATTTGGCATGTTCTTATGCTTCAATATACTTCTGGTTATCTCCATAAGAGTCTTATTGCGTCTTTCCACAACTCCATTTTGCTGTGGAGTATATGGTGCAGTCAAGTGTCGTTTTATGCCAGCATCCTCACAAAAAGAATTAAATTAATTAGAAACAAATTCACCACCTCTGTCGGTTCTAAAAACCTGTATCGTTTCAGCAAGTTCCTTTTCTATTATAGCTTTAAACTTCTGAAACCTCTGGAACGCTTCTCCCTTCTCCTTAAGTAACATTGTCCACATATAACGACTGAAATCATCAATAATCACAAAGACATATTTATTTCCAGCTGGTGTACTTGGTGTAATGGGACCACATAAATCTCCATGTAAGAGCTCTAATCGCTTCTTAGCTCTAAAACTGGTTGCTTGAGCAAACGGACGTCTTGTTTGTTTACCAAGCAAACACGACCTGCATATTTCCTTTACATGAGGCAGCTTTGGGGCTCCTAAAACAACCCCTTTTCCCAGCATCGATGTTAGAGTGGTATAGTTGATATGCCCCAGTCTCGCATGCCATCTACTTGCCTCGCTAATCTCTGCAAAATTCAGACAAGTATTATCCAGTAGTCCCATCTCGACCTTATACAAACGGTTTCTTGACTTCTCTGTTTTCACAAGTAAGTTTCCTTCCTCATCCTTCATGGTTACATAGTTTCCCTTTAACCGTATATCAAGACCTGCTTCAGTGGCCTGTCCAAGGCTAATGATGTTACTTTTCAGGTAAGGGATATAATAAACATCAGTCATTACTCTCGACTTTCCGTTCTGATCAGTAAAAACAACGGTTCCCTTCCCTTTGATGTCAACTCTTGAGTCATCCCCAAAACGTACTTTTCCGGTTATAGAACCATCAAGTTTGCTAAAATATCCCTTATCCCCAGTCATATGGTTACTTGCACCATTGTCGAGATACCATATGTTGCTTCTAGTTGTACTAGTTTCAAACTTACTTGTTACAACCAGCTTCTCATTTAGGTAAACTACTTCATGCATCAACAGTTCATCTGCCTCCTCTGTATCTTTAGTGATGTTTTCTTCCGTTTCCTGTAGTTTTAACAGTCGGTCTGGACATTGGGAGGGAAAGTGACCAGTTTGATCACACCTAAAACATGTGATTTGTGACAAGTTTCTTCCTCCATAGCGACCTCGTCCTTGTCCTCTGTAGAATGATCTACCTCCACGACCTCTTCCTCTGTATCCTCCGGTATCACCATTATAATCTCGGTATTGTTGGTTTGTTTGAGACTCTGAGTTGGCGTACATTAGTTTACTCTGTTCCTCTTAAGTTTCTTCTATTTCTTGAATACGCTCCTCGTAGACCTTTAAACGACCAACAATATCTTCATAGCTGATGGTATTCAAGTCTAAAACTTTTTAGAGAGAAGCCACTATGTGGATAAACTTTTTCCGTGGAAGACTGTTAACAAATTTCTTAACAATCTTTGATTCCTCTATGTTAACTCCTAAAGCAGCTGATTTTGATGAATTCGTAGCTAATTTTCCCGAAAAATCATCAATACTCTCTGATTCCTTCATCCTTAAACGCTCAAATTCTGCCACTAGTGTCTGAAGTCTAGTTTCTCGAACTCTCTCTGCACCAACGTTTCTGGAGCGTATCGCTTCCCATATCTTTCTCGCTGATTCAAGTTCTCCAACTTGCAGTGTTAGACTTTCTGGAATTGACTGAATGATCAAAGCCATGGCCATATCGTTTTGCTCTCCATCAACTTTCTCCTTATCTGCTTCAATGGCGTCCCAAACTTTGTGTACTCGAAGAGCTAACCGCATCTTCATCGCCCATACAGTATAATTGGTCAAAGTTAACATTGGACAAACAATAGAAGGAGATCCTCCTCCTCCTTCTTTAGATTGTGGTGTGGCTACGGTGATTTCGGACATGTTTTCTCTTGGTGTATTAACTTGACTCGGCTCTGATACCAAATATAGAAGTTAAAGGTTTTGTAGAAGACAAAGATTAAAAGTATAATACACTTTTATTAGCTTAAGAAAATCTCTCAAAACTTAAGCTCCCAATTTTCTCTATCTCTCAAAACCTCATAAGTTGTGTCACAGCTCAACACATCCTTATATATAGTATTTGCTAATCATAATCTACTAGGAATCTTATATATTAGATAACTCCTAATATACTTCATCCTTATCTCATTAACAATCACACTTATAGTAGGATTAGAAGTTACTTCCACCTCAAGCTTCTTTCAAGCTTATCCCAACAAGAAGCACATGGAACTTGTGGCGAAGATGAATGAAGCTTTGAGCTCAGGGAAAGTAGAGAACGGAGAGTTTTTGCAGGTTTACTTGAAGGAGGAGTTACCAAAAAGGCTCCATTATTCGGACAGTTCCAGGATTCCGCCGATCATAGGAATGGTCGGAGAACGTCTAATGGTTAAACAAAATAGAACAAACGTTCAAGAATGCTCCGGAAATCATGGATACGACAACATGTTTTTCTCCATGATATCTATCTTTATTGGACATGGTCAAAGGTTTAAGCGGGGAAAGAAAGTGCCGTCGTTCGAGAATGTTCAGGTCTACAATGTTGTTGCAGAGATTCTCAGACTCCGACCAGCTCCAAACAATGGTTCTTCTTTCTTCCCTTGGAGCATTATCCTTCCTTTTGGAGCAACAAGAGAATTAGAATGAAGAACAATATCCCTTGGACCATGTATGAGACTCATGGATAATAATAATAAGCTAATAAATTAATAATAATCTGTGTGCTATCTTGTGATGTTTTTTCTTTCTGTTCTTTATCTTATGTTACTTATTATTAATAGAAATTTTAATGAAGTAATATATAAAGATTAAATTGTAGAAAACAATACTATGAATTTTTTTATTAATTTAATTTTTAACAGAAAAATATTAAAAATTATCTTCCTTCGAAATTTTTAATGTGTTAATGACTTTTAGAATGGAAATAAATTTTTAAAAATAGAGTTAAAAAAATTTATGTAACTATTTTCATAAAATTTTAAATGTGAAAAAATTATTCAAAGTGAATATAGGTTTTTCAATAGTTTAACAAGATTTACATATAATTTGAGGCAGTCCTACGTTATATTTTTGGATGAGTAATCATTCAAAGTCATGACGATCGGATCGACCATCCAGAACTAGTGAACTTTCAAACTTATGGTTATACATAAAATAATAAATAACATGTTTTAAAGTTTAACACGAAGAAACTATCCGTCTAAAAAAATCAAGTTAACAATGTTTATATGTCTCCCAGTCATTAAGGTTTCCCAAATTTAGAGCAACAAAAAAAAAAAAAAATAAATAAATCGAACTTCGCCTGTTCAAGTTTCTCCTAATGCATTAAATAATCGACATTTCATTATTATAAAATCTACAGAATTTAAGCAACGGATGTAAACATATTGGACACAGATTCTCAAAGATAATTTTTAAACAATTTTAAGTAACAGTTAAAAATACATATGTTTCGTAAAAGAAAAAAGTTTGTTTACAGGAATCTTACTATACTACACGTACGTACATAGAGCTTTAATTGGTGGAATGGTAGCTCACCAATTGGATGATAACTCAATTTTCATTTTAACTGAGTGGTATATATTAATTAAACACGCTTAGGCAATTCAGAAGATAATTCTAAACAAACTGTAAACTATGCACGTAATTAAGAAACTAAATTAACACAAAACGTAACGAATTTGAGAATACTTTTGGTTTTGGATATGTATAAAAACAAAGTAAAGCTTCGCCTAACCGAACTCATATATATATATATATATGCAAGTGATGTTGTTTGACTAATAAGTAGAAAGTGCCTTTAAAAACTATTGGATTGATGTTATGTTTCTTACTATAAAATATAACATTTTTTTTAAAAAAATCATAATCTAGACTAACTATCAGTTTTCGTTAACTTGAAAGATCCGTTCGACCAAAAAAAAGTTGTTACATATTTGTTGGGACAATGTGAACCCATTAGTCAAATAGGACCAAGAGACGTAAGCTAGTTACATGGTTTTTGCTTTCCAAAAACATATTTTGTAAACCCGTAAATCTTAATTCCGAAATTGACTAACTTGAGAAAGACGTCTCTCTACTTTTTGTTTTTTTTTTCTTGTTTAAATATACATATATACGCATCTCTCTTCTTTGATTAACTTCAGTCAGAATAATTAATTTACTAAAATCCTCTCAAAATGTTACACTCCCTCTTCAATTTCTTCTTAATCTCCCTTTTCTTCTACAACAATTGCGTTGCGCATCACTACACATTCACGGTAAGTTTAAATGAGTTAATCGATTATAAAGCGAGAGTAAACTAACTCGAATTGATGAAAGCTATTGAATGTTAATTAATGGCAGGTTAAGGAAGTTCCATATACGAAACTGTGTAGCACGAAGAAGATTTTAACCGTTAATGGTCAGTTTCCTGGACCGGTTTTAAAGGCTTACAAAGGAGACACCATTTATGTTACCGTTCGTAACCGAGCTAGCGAAAATATCACTATGCATTGGTAATTTTAAACCCCGTCTTCTTAAGTACAAGTACATAACTATGCATGGTTGAATGTGTTTGTATTTTAAAATACAGGCATGGTGTAGAGCAGCCGAGAAATCCGTGGTCAGATGGTCCTGAATACATCACCCAATGCCCGATTCGACCTGGTTCAGATTTTACATACAAAGTCATATTTTCCATTGAAGACACGACTGTTTGGTGGCACGCGCATAGCTCTTGGACACGTGCCACTGTACACGGTCTTATTTTCATATATCCTTGGTTCTCGAAACCTCTCCCTTTTCTGGAGGCGGACCACGAAGTTCCCTTAATTTTGGGTAATTAATGGACAAAATATACATATTTCCAGATGTCTTTTCTATTTTTTTATAAACAAAATTGTGTTTTTTCTTATAAGTAATGTCATAAAACTGGACAGGGGAGTGGTGGAAGAAGGATGTGAGAGAAGTGGTGGAGGAGTTCATAAGGACCGGAGGTGCTCCTAATGTGTCCGATGCTTTGACCATCAATGGACATCCTGGTTTCTTGTATCCTTGCTCTAAATCAGGTTTCTTCAAAAACTTACGTATATGGAGATGAACTGTGAATTAAAGGCATTGATTGTGAATTGTGATGTGATAGATTAGGAAACTACGTAAAACATATTAAAATAAGCAATTGGTAAAAAAAAAAAAAAAAATTTAACATTACAAAAACAGCATTTTGTTTTGTAGATATGTTTTTTTTTCGTTTTTTTTTAAATTGTTTTTCCTCGTTAAAAAGTTATATATTGCAATTTGAACAGATAATTGTATTTCATTATATAGGTTGTTAGTTGTGTTACTCGTTATGAATTTTGTCAACATACTAAATAAATTTATGTTAATTTTACACGAACAGATACATTCCATCTCGCGGTAGAGGAGGGCAAAACCTATCGCATCCGGATGGTAAACGCCGCGATGAACCTAATTCTCTTCTTCGCAATCGCAAACCACACTCTTACAGTAGTCGGGGCTGATGGACACTACACGAAACCTTTAAAGGCTACTTATATTACCATATCCCCTGGCGAAACGCTAGACGTGTTATTACAAGCTGACCAAAACCCGGAAAACACTTATTACATGGCGGCTAGAGCTTACCAAACTGGCAACATCACATTCAACAACTCCACCACTATTGGAGTCTTACGTTACATAACTTCATCAAAAGCCAAAACGTCATTGTTTTCTGGATCTTACCCAAAGCTTCCTTTTTACAATGACACATCAGCAGCTTTCGGCTTCTTTACCAAGATCAAAAGCCTATTCTCCGGACAAGTTCCCGTCCTAATCTCCCGCAGGATAATCACAACGGTTTCAATAAATCTTCTCAGGTGTCCCCAAAACTCATGCGCGGGTCCAAATGGTTCAAGATTAGCAGCGAGTATGAACAACATATCATTTGTCACACCAAGTCACGTGGATATACTAAAAGCTTATTACCTTCACATTAAAGGCGTATACGGAACACGTTTTCCGGACTTTCCACCGCTTTTTTTCAATTTCACGGCGGAAAATCAACCGCTGTTTCTGCAAACTCCGAGACTTGCGACCGAGGTAAAGGTGGTTGAGTTTGGGGAAGTGGTTGAGATTGTTATTCAAGGGACTAGTTTGGTTGGTGGTGGACTTGATCATCCTATGCATCTCCATGGTTTCAGCTTCTTTGTTGTTGGAGTTGGGCTTGGGAACTATAACATAAGTGACAAAGATCCGTCCTCAAGGTATAATCTCGACGACCCACCATACAAAAATACAATGACCGTGCCTAGGAATGGTTGGATCGCTATCAGATTCGCAGCTGTCAATCCCGGTACGTACTTTCATTAATTCATAATCTATAACATAGAACCTAGATAAAGAGACAAGAGGGTACTTGATAACGTAGTGGCTTCCTAAGTGTCATATTCTAAGCTTTGCCTAGAGTTTGAATCTGTGTGGTTGTTGCCTAGATTGTGGTGTTGTTACCAGCCTGTCAAACATGCTAGAAGATGTTTTTTAGAAGAGCCAAAAGACATAACTAAACAAGATTTTAACCAAAATGTTATAACCACCGGGAAAGGAATGGATATGAGAAAACAATACAAAAATCGATTAGACGCAAAGTTATCTTGAGTAAAAAATTAAATTAAATCGATATTATATTCAACGTCCAAAATATATATGAATGGATCGAAATAAATAAAAAACAAATAATCTCTAGGTTTGAAGATGGTAATTATAATTTTGGAATTGTTTGTTTTGTAGGGGTTTGGTTCATGCACTGTCACTTCGATAGACATCAAACGTGGGGTATGAATGTTGTGTTCATTGTTAAGAATGGAATATGGCCAAATCAGCAGATACTGCCTCCACCAGATGATTTGCCGCCTTGTCATTAATAATAATTAACCTGTCGTTTCTCTCAAATTGGTGGTTCAACTGTGTTACCAGTTTGAGTATATGTAAATCATTATCATAATGTATTTGTATCGATGTACTTAACTAGATTTACTCAAACAAAATCCACAATTTAATTTTCTCAATAATATTCATCGTTACTTGAATTAAACTAAAGGAAATAATGGATTGATTTTTCCATTGAACTTGGAAAGAAACTATTTTTCTTTCTTTGATCTATATTTCGACTCTAATCGTTACTACACTGAGTCACTGAATACTGAACTTTACAAATTACATCCATCTAGAAGATATATAGTTGCTTCTATATATATAATCATATGTGCACACCTCATTTTTTGTTTAAAAAAAAAAAAAAAATTTAGGGTCAATTTGCCAAATAACCAAATTCAATAATAAAATTAAGAATATAACACATTAACTGAAAAAATTAGAAAAATAAGACTAGGGATAAAGAAAATTACCATTTTAGTGTGGATGGTGTGGTGATTGATAATTGTGATGGTGGCCGCTAGAGGTGGTTGCCAGAGTGGTGGCTAGCGGAGGTGGGTGGCGGAAATGGTCGGAGTTGGTGGTTGGAGGCGACCTCCACCGGTGGCCGAAGGTGGTAGTCAGGGTGGTGACTGCCGGTGTTCGGAGATGGTAGCTATTTGTGGTTGGAAGTGGTGGCCTCCGGTGGTCAAAAGTGGTGACTGCCGGTAGTCGGAGGTGGTGGTAGGGGTGGTAGTGTTTGTGGTGATAGGGGTGACAGATAATTAATTATGTAATTTATATATAAAATATAGAGTATATAACTTTTTCATGGTTAGTTTAATTAGTGGGTGAATTATAATTTTTTTTTGATTATACATTTTAATTCCCCTACCAAGTGTGCTGTTTTCTATTTTTCTTTTTCTTAACTCTTTGCTTTTCTAGTTTGTTACAATAGTCCCGCCCAGAGCATGTCTAACTTCTATACAAAGAACATGTAGTGTACGTGAGAAAAATATGCTCAACTCTTTTAACAACAAACCACAATAATCAAATACAATGGTTTCCTTGAAATGAGATTATATAGATATTTTCTTATCTTTTGTTATATTTGATTACTAGCAATTGATCCGCGCTACGCGCGGTAATTAGATTAAGGTGTATTCTGGATTTTGTTGTGTATATTATTTTTTTGTTACATAAATTCATTTTTACGTCTATTTTGTATTTGATTTGGGTTGCTTATGTTGTTTTGTTGGATATTTTTTATAAAAATAGTTTTGTAGTAAGTATAATTTAGTTTGCTGTTTATTTTTAAAAAACTGAGATCATCTTGTGTGTGTTTTAATGCTTTAAAAAAAAATTATAATTAGAAGTTAACATTGTTAGTTGAAGTTGTTGTTTGGCTGGAGTTGTTAGTTGTGATTAATTTATTATTATTTGTCATTTTGTGGTTGGATTGTTATTTAATATTTTTATATGTATTTTGTAAACTGTTGGAGTAGTTTTTTTGTCGATATTTTAGTGTCTGGAGTGGAAAAGGTTGTGGATTTTATTAAGATCAATAACTTACATTTCTTTTTTTTTGGGCTATTTTTCTTTGTTTCAGTCGGGCCCAATTTCTCTGTAAGGCTTATAATGTGTTGGTCTATTGAGTCATTATTTGTATGTTATTAGTTGGGAATGAATTTGTTCTGTTTCAATATTTGAATGTCCTCGTGAATGGATATGAGAACAGCAATGTTTGCGATCTAGAGGACAGTATGAGTATTGAACTTATTTCTTTGATGCTCGTAATTGTTTTTTCAGTCATTCCTTTCGTAATCGTTTTCCCTTGAATATTCCTTTTTTTTTTTTTTGGGATTTGCGTATTTGGTTGATTCCCTGCTCGCTTCGCATCTGTAGGGGATATTTGGTTATCCCCCTGTTGATTTCGTGAAAGGTAAATGTGAATTGGAGTGCAAATTTATTTATATGAAAATGTGTTGGCTTCCTTAGATTTCCTAATTAAGTTGTGAGTTGTTTTTCTGTTCTTAGTTGTAATTTTTTTTTCCGTTTGTCCTCTGAGTATTTTTTTTTTATTCGATGTGAGTTGTATTTTGGGAAAAATTAATTTTCTTGTTTATCTTGCTGTAATTTTATACAGTCCGGGTAGTTTTTTTGGTTTTCTTTTTCATATAATTTAGTGTTACGGTTATCTGATTGTGGCATTCGTATTTCTGAATCTTTTTCCATCTCTTTGCTTCTTTGTCTTTGGTGATGGATTTGTGAAGTGCTGCCAAATAATGTTAATGGATTTGTAAGGCTTGTGCTGTCTTGCTTTGATTTGGTTATTCTTTTTGATTTTGTATAGCCGAGTTTTTCTAAGCCGAGTTTTTCTATGATGTAGTTGTCCCTGAAGGTAAAGACCTCTTTGCATATAACTATGTCCTGTTCATTGTAAAACTTGGAGACTTTTTTCTTGAGATGGATGGTGGGAAGTTTCTTCATCATATTTTGATCTCCTCTATGTTCAGATTTTGATGTGATGGTAAGCGGCAGATTTTAATTTTTTTTTCCATCTTTTGTTTACTTGCTATACTTTTAGGTTTGTTCCTTGTTTCTTTTGTTTTAATTCTGTTGGAGGTGTCGTTGTTGTTTAAGAAAGAGAAAAACAGAGATTTCTATTTTGAATTGTGGAATTGATTTAAGGTTGATAACATTGGTAAACCATATTGTTGTTCCTTAAGCTAAATGAAAAACACAAACCTGAGCATTTGTTTGTAGTAGTAGCATTGTGCGCATCTATTTTCCATGTCATTGACGGTGCAGTTGATAGTTGGTCCGATTGCTGCCAATGTAGTGTAGTAGCATTGTTGGCTTTGTACATTGACTCTGTGTAAGGCCTCTTTGATATCTTTCCAGCATTGATCACCCTTTGCTTTGTTTTGTTTCCAGCCAAGCTTGTCAAGCCAAATTTTTCCTTCATCTGCGTCACCCTTGCATAACTTCACAATTCCACAAAGGTAAATACCGTTCTCGTAACTACCTTCTGCCGCCTTCTTCAAGTGTTCCAGCCATGTCTCTGTGTTGTTCTTTTGAAAATACGTACTCCTGGATCCCTTTTGAGTTGGCCTCGTTTTTTGACATTGCGAGCAGGCCAGTGACGAAATATTCTTCCGTCGATCTGTTGGTGAAGGCGCCTAGCTTTGAGATTTTCGAATGAAACGATAGGGGAATCCATGTTAGTGAGGAGAAATTAAAGAGACGAAGAAAAATATATGAAGCATGAAATTGGAGGAGAAGACATTGTATAGGACTTACACCAATTAAAGATAGAGTAGTGGGTCTTGAATTGAAAGAGCGAGCATTGAACGGGATGAATTACAGTAATAGTGAAAGACGTTACAATGGAGATGGAAGAGAGGGAAGACAGCGAAAGGATGTGGAGGAGTGGAGAACATTTATTTCAAAGATAACCATTAGGTGAACTGGGATGAAATAATGAGAATGGCAGGGACGCTTCAGGTCCACAACTGACGACGGCGCTGTGGAGTATTGTGGAGAGGTATTTTATTCCGCCGGCCAAAAAAAACATGAGAACTCAAGAATAAAGAATCACTCTCTTTATTTGAAATCTCTCTAAAAAATTAAAGCTCTCTTATTCTCCAAACTCATAAGTTATGCCACAACCTTAGCATCTCCTTATATATATGATAAACTTAAACATGTTTTCCTAATCCTATAGGAAAACTTATTTTTCTCTTAATTTCCTTTTCTATTATATTTAGATAACTTAAGAATATAATCTCTAATTTTCCTTAAACCATAACTTGGTTAGCTTGATCTCCAAGCTTCTGTCAAGCTTACTCCAACATTCTCCCCCTTAAGCTTGACTTTATCCTCTTCCAAATCTTGAACACCTATGGACTCCCTCAGTTCTCTGAACTTGATCCTTCCCAAAGCTTTCGTAAGAATGTCAGCTTTTTGTTCTGTTCCAAGAACATGCTCTACCTCTATTTTTCCATTCTCAACACATTTCCTTATAAAATGATACCTCTAGTGTATATGTTTGCTTCTACAATGAAACATTGGATTCTTTGTAAGAGCTATTGCTGATTTATTATCCAGTCAGATTGTGACTTTCTCACTAGACGACCCGGTGACTTCACTAAGCAAATCTTGAAGCCAGATCGCTTGCCTCGTCGCTTCAGTCCCTGCCATGAATACTGCTTCACACGATGATAGCGCCACGGTATCCTTTTCTGTGAACACCAAGATATTGGACTTCCTCCAAGATAAAATATGTGACTGGTTGTACTCTTGTCGTCATCTGGATCAACATTGTAGCTCATGTCGTTGTAGCCTAATAGTCTTGGTATTCTTGAGATTGAGCGTGTGAATATTATCCCAAGAGTAGTAGCACCTCGTAAATATCTCATACATTGTTTCATTGCAGCTCCATGTGACACTCTAGGGCTCTGCATATACCGTCTCAATACTCCTACACAAAATGTCAAATCTGGTCTTGTATGAAGAAAATAACGTAGACAACCAACATTCTTTCTGTACCATGTAGAATTGATTGCTCGAGTAATTACCGATACACTTAACTGCAAGGCAGTATATACGGGGTTGAATCCACAAGGACCAATGGTACACTAAAGATTTGCGAGAGTCGTAAATAGCTAAAGCGGACGAATGTTTGTTTGTTTGGTTTTCAAGTTTGTAAATAAAAATGCAAAAAAATAAAATCGATTACTTATAAGATTAAAACATTGGGTCATAGGGTATTTCAGAGATCAATGACTAATGAGAAAATGAAATAATAAATTCAATAATTAAGAACCGTTCTGGAACATGAACACAAGAATAGGCTAACCCTATTTCAAGGCATTAGAAACTAAACTTGACTATTAGATTTCTTAACTTTCATTTGCAACCTCCTAGCCAAATTCGCATTAGAATCAAGTTCATTAAGTTCACAATGCGTCTTAATATCAACTTTCGCAGAATAGAAATACATTGCTCAATTCGCACTGATTCAGGCATTCAATCGAACATTTTTGATGCATAGAAGAACCTAGAGTCTAAAACAAGGTGATCAGTCCTACTTTAGCATTAAGATCATGTGAATCAAAGAACCTAAGGATTAAGAACTCCAAACAACAATTAAAACATCAATTCATTGAATCTCCTAGTTAGAACCCTAAAACCCAACTGAAGAACTACTCACACATAGCAAAAGAGAAAACAAAAATCATAGATGAAGAAAACATGATTAATTTGCAGAAATAATAAGAAAGGGTTTAGAAATATTCTCAAAATTGTCAATGAGGACGAATCTCTTGAATCCCAAAAGAGTGGCTTACAAAAAGTCTCAGGTTGCAGAAAGAAAGCATAGAAAATAAAACTTATGTATTTTCTCTTAGCAAATAAAAGGTATTTATAGAGTTCTCAAAATAAGGAAAAAGAAGGTAACAGCCTAGTTAAGACATTTCTCAGCCAGGCGAGTTTTTCAGGTAGGCGGATTTTGACGTGAAACTTGCCAGTTCAGACTATGTTTCTTAGCTAGGCAGGTTTCTCAGATAGGTGGGTTTTAACGTGAAACTTGCCGGTTTGACTTCGCTTCTCAGCCAGGCGGGTTCCCCCGATAGGCGGATTTTAACGTGAAAGTTTCCGGGTTAGACTTCGTTGCTTAGCCAGCCGGGTTTCTCTGGTAGGCGGGTTTTCACGTGAACCAACATCCATCTCATATACTTGTTTGTAACAAGAATGGCTCATTTTTCAATATTTTCCTCCAAAGTGTCCTAAAACCTGTAAACACTCGATAAAGAACTAAAAGACTCCAAAAATACGCTTTGACTCAATAAAAGATACAAAATAAGAGAGAAAACAAAGACTCAAAACTGATAAAAACAACATATATCAAGCATCAATCTCTTTTTCGTTTTCTAACTTTGACAGCTTCAATCCTTCTTCCATCGATGTGTGAACATGATTACAAGTCTTCATCCCTGCTGATATAGGAACCGGATGAGGGAACCTACGTAGATAGATGGGAATAGGCAAATGGTTGATGACACTGTTCTGCCTACTCGATGGATGATAGATGGATTGCAGTGAAGAGATGATGAATAGACAAATGGTTGAAAATACTGTTCTGTCTATTTGGTAGCAGTGGAAGATGAAAAGATAGAAGGATGGAGTAAAGGACGCCACACAGATCTGTGAAAGGATCTATGATAAGTCAAATCTCAGTCTTCAAGGAATCACACATAAGAAGAAGGAGAAAAAGGTGGTTGCTTCTATCTCAGAAGAAAACCTAAGAAAACTCTCATTTTATTTCATAAAAACTTAAAAGGTTACAATGCTGAGAAGGGACCTTATATAACGATCCAGCAGCAGGGGACCTTCTAGGGTCAAAATTTATTACAAATAAAAAGAGTAAACTTGCAAAAAAATAACAGACTCGATTTTAGGACCTATATAAATAAAAGACTCATAAAGACCCAACAGTCAATTCCTGCATAACAAGAAAAGAACCATTATTTATTATTTGAATGCAAAAACTTACCTTGAAAATAGCTCTCATGCATGCTCCAGTCCTTCATTGATGGCTTCAGAAATGATGAAAAAAACGGGTTCTTTAATTCTTTGTAAAACCGACAAAAATAATGTTTTTGGAGTCTTCTTACTCAATGAGAGTAATAAGACTTTCAATGGACTTGTTGAATTGTTCCCTTAAGGTTCTTGCTCCCAACCTTTTCATAGGTTTGTGTATCATTGTTGGCAGAACGGGTTCTTCAAGAAATGGTAGAACGAGTTCTTCAGGAAATGGAAGAATGGGTTCTTTGGGTAATGGCAGAACGGATTCTTCGGGAAGTTGACAATCGATGTCCTCATCATTCCCTCCCTCTTGAGAAAGTTCTATCTGCAGAAATATTTCATCGTCATGGAAAGGAGATAAATCAGCAACATTAAAGGTAGGAGAATTTTCAACTCAACTGGTAGCTCAATCTTGTAGGCATTGTCATTGATTTTCTCTAAGACCCGAAATGGTGCATCTCCTCTTGGTGACAGCTTGGACTTTCTCTTCTTGGGAAATCTTTCTTTTCTCATGTGTAACCAAACCCAATATCCAGGTTAAAACATCAGCTCTTTGCGGTGCTTATCCGCATGCTCTTTGTTCTTTGCGCTTTTCTTCTCAAGATTCTCTTTAACCTTTTGGTGGAGTTTCTTCACAAAATCAGCTTTGGTGACTCCTTCTGCACTAGAATAAACAGCTTGGGGGCAGAGGTGTGATGTCTAATGGGGTTAGAGGATTAAAACAATGGACAACTACAAATGGAGAGAATTTGGTACCAGAATGCTTAGCATGATTATAAGCAATTTCAATATAGGGTAAACAACCAGTTTCGGAGATTCTTACCCACCATAGCTATCAAAAGAGTGGAGAGAGTACGCTTAACTACCTCAGTTTGGCCATTAGTTTGAGGATCACAAGTAGTGGAGAAGAGTAGCTTAGTTCCTAGCTTTTTCCACAAAGTCTTCCAAAAGTGGCTGAGAAATTTGGTGTCTCGATCTGAAACAATGGTCCTGGGGATTCCATGTAAAAACACAACTTCTTTGAAAAAGAGTTTAGCAGTTTGAAAAGCATCATTTGTCTTGTGACATGGAATGAAATGTGCCATTTTGGAGAACCGGTCCACCACAACAAAGATAGAATCTCGGTTGTTGATCTTAGGCAGTCCTAAAACAAAATCCATTGACATATCTACCCATGGTAGGTTAGGAATAGGAAAAGGCATATATAAACCATAAGGATGTGACCTGGATTTTGCTTTCAAACAAGTGATACACTTTGCTCAGAACCTCCACATCTCTTTTGAAATGCGGCCAAAAGAAATGTTCTATCAGAACATTTAGAGTTTTGTCTCGCCCAAAATGTCCCATAAGTCTTCCTCCATGTGCTTCTCCTAGTAGCAGCTCTCTCATGGATCCTTGAGGAATGCACAACCTTTTGTCCTTAAAGAGAAATCCATCATGTTGGTAGTATGACCCATAAGCGGCTTTGCTTGTTTCCTCAAAGGCTTCTTTGAAATCTGGATCCTCTTCATATAGACCTTTGATATGATCAAATCCCATGACTTTAGCCTCCATTGTAGTGATTAAAGCATATCTCCTTGATAAAGCATCAGCTACAATGTTCTCTTTGCCCTTTTTGTACTTAATCACATATGGAAATGTCTCCACAAATTCAAGCCACCTTGCATGTCTCTTCTTAAGTGTAGTTTTTCCTCTTAGGTGCTTGAGTGTCTCATGATCTGTATGAATAACAAACTCTTTGGATAACAAATAATGTTGCCAAGTTTCTAGAGATCTTACCAAAGCGTAGAGCTCTTTATCATAGGTTGGATAAGTAAGTGCAGCTCCACTAAGTTTCTCACTGAAGTATGCTACTGGTTTTCCTCCTTGAGTTAGAACAGCACCTATTCCTGTTGCAGAAGCATCACATTCAATCTCAAACATTTTATCAAAGTTAGGAAGTACCAAAACGGGTGCATGTGTGAGGCTGTTTTTGAGCAGTTTGAATGCATCCTCTTGTGCTTGACCCCATTTGAATTCCAAATTCTTTTTAATCACTGATGTAAAGGGTGCAGCAATGGTACTGAAATCCTTCACAAATCTCCTATAGAAGCTAGCCAGCCCATGGAAGCTCCTAACATTATAAGTTGAGATCACGATCACCCTTGTCCGTACAACTCTAGTCGGGCCGTCCGTACAACTCTAGCCGGGCCGTCCGTACAACCTGGCCCTCTTACCTTAGGAAGGCCATTAGAAGTCTCACAACCCTCATGTGAAGACTAACCAAGTCTCTAGATCCTTTGTTTCCAATCGTTGGCGATTCAAAGCAAGTGGGAAGCCAAAGTCAACTTATAGTCACATGTCTTCTTAAGGAGCTTAGGATGTCACTTTCATCATGTAAATCGTGTAGCATACTTTGTAGAATATTCTCTAGCTGTAATGTCTATATTAAGCTTGTAGCCGAGGAACTAAATTAGGCAAGAAGAGATATTTTCTCTCTTTCTCATTTCTACACTTTATACTTTTCTCTACACTCTTTCACTCTACTCACTTACACTTAATCTCTCTCTCTCTCACGTTCAGATTCTAAACTTACATGGTATCAGAGCCTTGTTGTTCCTTATTCACAATCTTACAATCATCACAAACTTCCGCTCTATCTTTCCTCTTTGTTTCTGTTTCGATCTCAAGAGTTGATTATCTTTAACCGTTGGGTAGTACTATTGAAGCGTACAAAACACCATGGAAGGCACCAAGACCTTGATTGTTCCGGTTACTCTCAAAGGAGAGAATTACTTGCTATGGGCAAGAACAACAAAGACGGCGCTATGTGGCCGAGGACTTTGGGCTCACATCACATCGAGTGAAGCACCAAAGGAAGAGA
The DNA here is from genome assembly GCA_024034495.1 of Camelina laxa. Lineage (NCBI taxonomy): Eukaryota > Viridiplantae > Streptophyta > Magnoliopsida > Brassicales > Brassicaceae > Camelina > Camelina laxa. The sequence goes on from CM043883.1 coordinate 16,919,785, forward strand.
CAGTTCAAGAAGACAAAGAAGCTGTAAAGGGTGGTGAAGACAAGTGGTTTATAGAAGACCAAAGTGTTCTAGCGATCATTCAGAACTCACTTGATGCTCCAATACTCGAGGCTTATTCATACTGCGAAACGGCCAAAGATTTATGGGACACATTACAAAATGTGTTTGGCAACACTACCAACTTAAACCGAGTGTTTGAGATCAAGAGAGCTATCAACAACCTCAGCCAGGAAGATATGGAGTTCACTAAACATTTTGGGAAGTTTAGGTCCCTTTGGGCAGAGCTTGAAATGCTCCGACCTATTAGCCTCGACCTGACCATCTTGAACGAGCGGCGAGAACAAGACAAAGTGTTCGGCCTGCTCTTGAATTTGAACTCCTCCTACAATGATCTCATCAAACATATCTTGAGGTCAGAGAAGCTTCCAAGTCTTGATGATGTTTGCAACCAGATTCAAAAGGAACATGGTTCTATGGGATTGTTTGGAAGCAAAGGGGAGCTTGTAACCGCCAACAAGGTCGAGGTAGCGGCTGCAAACAAGGGCTACTATCGGCACAAAGACAAGAACCCTCCGGTGTGTGACCATTGTAAGAAAACTGGTCACTTCAAGAGTAGGTGTTGGATTCTCCATCCACACCTTAGAGTCAACCGATCCATGAACAACCGTGGAGGGCCGAGAGCGCATCAAGCTACCGTGGAACCTGCTACCACCGAATCAAACGAGCGAGCCACCAAAGGACACATAACCGCCCTAGCAGCTACGTCCGACCTGGTGAGGAAGTCAGACCTTGATGCACTTACCAAGACCTCAAGGAAGCCTCTGGTAACTCTTATCTTGCTTTAAAACCAACTAAACCCCTTATAGTAGATTCTGGTGCTTCCCATCATATGATTAGTGATTCTAAACTAATTAGTGAAATTAAACCGGCTATTGGAAATGTGATTATAGCTAATGGTGAGAAAGTATTAGTTGAGGGAATTGGCAACTTAAAACTGTTTGACAAAACATTACATGCCAAGTTTCACCTCTAACTTATTATCGGTTAAGAGAGCTACCACTGACTTGAATTGCTATGCTATATTTCGTCCTAACAATGTTCATTTTCAGGATATTGAGACCAGTCAAGTTCTTGGCCAAGGCTCCTCTAGAGATGACTTATATGTGCTTGAAGACTTAAATTTATCTTCTTCCAATGCTTCCTGTTTTAGTTCGATTTATATTAAAGCAAACAATGCTATTTGGCATACTAGATTAGGACACCCTCATCATCGTGCCTTAGAACTTACATTTCCAAGTATTTCTTTTAAAAACAATGATTGTGAGGCGTGTATTCTTGGTAAACATTGAGAAAATGTTTTCCCTAAGTCTTTAACTATTTATGAAAATTGTTTTGATTTAGTTCACTCAGATGTTTGGACGTCCCCATGTCTTTCTAGCGAAAACCAAAAGTATTTTGTCACTTTTATTGATGAAAAATCCAAGTATACTTGGTTAACTCTTTTACCTACTAAAAATTGGGTTCTTGAAGCACTTATTAGTTTTCAAAACTATGTGACTAACCATTATGATGCTAAGATCAAAATCTTGAGGTCAGATAATGGCGGCGAGTACACAAGCCATGCCTTCAAACAACACTTGACCAAACACAGCATTATTCACCAAACCAGCTGTCCATATACTCCTCAACAAAATGGTGTGGCTGAATGGAAGAATAGACACCTTATGGAAGTAGCTCGGTCCATGATGTTCCACACCAATGTACCAAAACACTTTTGGGGAGATGTAGTTCTTGCGGCTTTTTACCTAATCAATCGCACTCCAACTAAAGTGCTACAAGACATTTGGCCATTTGAGGTATTAAACAAAGAGAAACCCATTTTTGATCACTTACGAGTGTTTGGATGTGTTTGTTTTGTGTTAAAACCAGGAGATTTAAGGGATAAGCTCGATGCAAAGAGTGTCAAAAGTATGTTCATCGGCTACTCCACTACACAAAAGGGCTACAAATGTTATGACCCAGAGACAAAAAGAGTTCTAGTCTCTTGAGATGTCAATTTTGTTGAACACCAAGGCTATTATGACAAGAAAAACTAGGAAGAGATTAAAGACCTACCCACTTCCGCATCAGATCGGGCAAGGAACCTCCGGATCATCCTCGAACGACTAAGAGCCACAAATGATCGGGACACTCAAAATAAAAATGAGTCAACATCACCAAACGAGACTCATCTCCCTACAGATAGCAACACAAGTGATCCTACCAAACCTAACGTCTTGCCCGACCAAGCAAATCACTCGGGCAATGAAGAGACCACCTTGCAGGACTATGGTGATGAGGTTCACTCAGGAGTAGACATCGAGCCACATGAATTTCAAGTCGAAGATGAGGACTAAGAGGCAGTAATACCATTAAGACGCAGCCAACACCTGGCAGTAATACCATTAACACGCAGCCAACGCCTCGCCTCGTAGAACACTCGCGTGCACTAGAACAATGTAGAGGTAGCACATCCGATTCAAGCAGTATGTACGCTTGCTCATTTCCCTGTGGAACACCAAGTATTTCTCAGTTAAGTTGGTAAACATTGGATACCACAAACATATGAAGAAGCCAAAGATCATAAGGTGTGGCGTGATGCAGTTCAAGACTGAAACACATATATTAGATGGTATGGTGATGAAATGGATGGAATGATGAGATATGAATGAATGGATGGCAGGGTGTTTCAATTCCCCTTATGCAATTGTAGTAGAAGAAGTGTCAATCCAATATGAGAGTTTGTGAGCAATCAAGATGTGCATAAAGGTCTAAGTCAAGGCAAATGTAAAGGATGTTTGTCACTAACAAACCTATGAAGAAATGTAAAGTGCAAAATGTAAAGCTATTAGAACTAGATGCTAAATGTAAATGGAACACAATGATTATGACAGTTATGAAGGTAGAACAGAAATAGAAACTATATTAATGCAAGTCATAATCATTATGTTCAATACTTGCATTAATATAGTTTCTATTTCTGTTCAATACTTGCATTAATATAGTTTATATTTCTGTTCTAGCTTCATAACTGTCATAATCATTCTGTTCCATTTACATTTAGCATCTAGTTCTTCTAGCTTTACATTTTGGACTTTGCATTTCATAATAGGATTGTTAGTGACAAACATCCTTTACATCTGGCTTGACTTAGATCTTTATGCACATCTTGATTGGTCACAAACTCTCAAATTGGATTGACACCTCTTGTACTACAATTGCATAAGGGGAATTGAATCACCCTGCCATCCATTCATTCATATCTCATCATTCCATCCATTTCATCACCATACCACCAAATATTTGTGTTTCAATTTGGCGCCGTTGCCCATTTGAGTGTGTTTTGTGACAATTAGGATCAATAAAAGTCTAAGATTAAGTTCGTTTATCCACTTGTTCACTACTGATCTTGTTTCTTCTTCTGCTTGTCTGTGATTTTTTCAGGTACCAGCTCGACCATCAACTCGACCACCACTTGACCGAGTGTGTACTCGAGCACCTGATCGAGTCAGAAGCCGGATACAAATAGACATCAGTTACCAGTCGACTCGACCACCCACTCGAGCCTGTGCTCGACCGAGTGCCTGTCCGAGTCTGTACTCGCGCCTGTTGATGCTAACAAGGTCCAAGGGTCATCACAATCTTCAGAGACTCCTTGATCACATCAACGGACCACCAAGGGACCTGAGACAGTAGAAAACAAGGATCTATCAGGAACAATAACAACAGGTGCTAATGGAGCAACAAGATCAACAAGCTCCAAGAGCAAGAAACATTGGTGCTGGAGATGCACCAAACACACATAACCAGAGAGCTGGTATTGTGCCTCCTACTGTTGCCAACAACAACTTTGAGATCAAAAGTGGACTGATCTCCATGACTCAAGCCAACAAGTTCCATGGGTTGCCAATGGAAGATCCCCTCGACCACCTTGATGAATTTGATAGGATATGTAGTCTCACCAAGATCAATGGTGTCAGTGAGGATGGATTCAAGTTAAAGCTATTCCCCCTTCTCACTTGAAGACAAAGCTCACCTTTAGGAGAAGACTCTTCCTACTAGAGCAATAACCACATGGGATGCTTGCAAGAAGGCTTTCTTGGCCAAGTTCTTTTCCAATGCTAGAACTGCTAGATTGAGAAATGAAATTTCTGGGTTTGCTCAAAGGAATAATAGGAGTTTTTGTGAAGCTTGGAAAGGTTTAAAGGATTCCAGACTCAGTGTCCTCACCATGGCTTCAACAATGAGTCCCCCCTAAGTACTTTGTATAGAGAAGTGCTTCCCAAGATCAGAATGCTTCTTGACACAGGCTCAAATGGAAACTTCCTCAACAAAAATGTTGAAGAAGGCTGAGAGTTGGTTGAAAATCTTGCTCAGTCAGATGGAAACTACAATGAGGACTATGACAGAACAGTAAGGTCCACCTCCATTGATCAAGAGGAGAAGTACAAGAAGGATTTGACGATGGTCAATGAGAAGCTTGGTTCCAGTTCAAGAGGGGGAGAGGGAATTTGCTGAGCTCTGTTATATGCAAAACCAGGGTGGATTCAAAAGGCTACAACCAAGGAGGAGGGTTCAAAAACAATAACCTCTCCTATAGAAGCACCAATGTAGCCAATCCACAAGACCAAGTCTATCCACCTCAACAGCCTCAACAACAAACCAACTATGCAGCCAAGCAACAACAACAAGTGTTCCAGCCCCAATTGAGTCCCCCACCAGGGTTTCAGACTAACCAAGGCCAGGAACAAGACTTAAGAGCCATGATGCAACAATTGTTGATTGGGCAAGCCAATGGAAAGATTGAGGAGGCCAAGCAATTTGCTGAGTTGAACCAGCGGTTAACATCACAGTATAATGACCTCAACATGAAGTTTGAAGGTCTGAACTCTATAGTGAAGTACATGGAGAGCAACATTGCTTCTACTTCAGCTCCCAATCCTACCCAACTCCCTGGAAAAGCTGTCCAAAACCCAAGGGAGTTCACTGCAAAAGCCATTCATATCTCTGATGGGGAAGTCACTTAGGACAGTGAGGTTCAAGATGGGGAGGTTTGGTCATTTCTTGAAGTTAAAAGTGAAGTTTGTGCAAAGCAGACTGGATCCACTAGTGCACTCGACCAGGTGCTCGAGCAAGCACTCGACCGAGTGCCTGATCGAGTGGTCGATCGAGCTGAAGAATCAGAAGCTGTTAAGCCTGCTAAGTACATTCCTCCTGCTTACAAACCGCCTTTACCATTCCCAGGACGTTTCAAAGCACAGAAGATTAAGGAATTAAGGGAGATCATTGAGAAAAAAAGAAATCTTGGCTAAGCAAAAAGAGGATGAGAAGGCTTTGAAGGAAGAAGCTGTGATTGAGAAACAAGAGGAAGTGATGGCCATACAAGAGGTTATCATTACTTACCAAGAAGAGGAGAGGGGACCTGCCTTGGAACAGTATGAACCATATCCTGTCTATAAGGATTTTTTGCTTGAATTGTCAAAGCAAAAGGCTCAATCTCAAGATGAGAAGGATCTTGAAGACCTTGGAGGAGTTATCATCCCAATTAAGCTTAAGGATCCAGGTCCATTTTATCTGCCTTGCACACTCAGCTATCTTCACTACAACCAGTGCTTATGTGACTTGGGAGCATCTATCAGTGTTATGCCTTACTCTATAGCACAAAAGCTTGGGCACAATGACTTTAAGTCCACCAACCTTCACATATGTCTAGCTGATGGAACAAACAGAGGCATAGTTGGTAAGTTGGAGAACATTCCATTGAAGATAGGAAGAGCAAGGGTTCACACTGATTTTGTGGTCCTAGAGATGGATAAGGATCCTGAAGATCCTATCATTCTTGGGAGGCCATTCTTTAGCCACTGTTGGAGCTGTTATAGATGTTAAGGAAGGTCTTGTGACCTTGAACATTGCTGAGGATATAACCATGAAGTTCAACATCTATAACCCAACCAACCTCCCTACCATTGATAATCAACCGTTTACTATCAAGGACAAAGGTAGTGATGAAGGCTTAAGTGGTGAAGCAACTCCAAAGGCTAAGCTCTCTCTTCAAGAGGATTCAGTGGAAAAGCTTAAGAGTTCAGTTCAAGAGTTGACTGGTATGGTTAAGGATCTCCAAGTCAAGCTAAACAAGACGTCTTTGAGGAAGGAAAGACCAAGGCTCAAAATCAAGAAGAAATATGGTTTGTGTGTTAAGGGAGAAGTGATCAAGAGTCAACTTCACAGTGATCAAGAGGTGCCAGGGAGGATTTCATCACCTCCTTGGTATCAAAACAAAGCCTGAAAAGGCAACCAAAGTCAAGCTTAGTGACTCTAAACAAGCTCACTAGGGAGGAAGTCCCTAAGATATCCTTTGTAAATAAGCTTTATTTTCCTTGTAGTTTTGATGTGTTTTCTTTTATGTTTGTGTTTGGTAGGCCTTTTAATGAAAGTGTAGATGGGTATGAAGAGATTTGGACTTGGGGAAGTAGATTCGCAAGCCCACTCGACCAGCCCACGAGAGGTACTCGATCGAGTTGGAAAGAAACTAAGGCCCACTCGATTCTCATTTCTCAAGAATGATCGAGTGGAGGGAAGAAAAGGAAGAAAAATTTGAATTTTCAAACTTTGGTCAAGGGAGCTCGACCACGTGCTGGTCGAGTGTGGGGTCGAGTGGCACCAAAAAGCAGGTCAAAGATTCCCATTTCAAATTTGAATGGTATGGACGCTCCACCCTTGTTCCTTGTCCCCTTAGCTTCTTTAAATAGAGCTCACACGATCCTATACCTCTCACACTCTCTCATTTGCTCAAAACAACTAAAATCAAGTTTTAAAATCTCTCTCTAAGTTCATATTTTGCTCAAGCTTAGCTCTTTTAAGTTTTTGGGTTACTAACCTATTAACTTTAAGCTTTGAGTCTATTCCCTTCAGTTCTGTTCGAAAATGTCTTCAAGGATTACTAGGAAGTCTCAACAAGCAGCTGCAAGCTCCATGGAACGTCGTGATGATCACCTTGAATCAAGAGGAGAAGCTGGAAAAACCACTCGACGCCCCACTCGAGCAACCACTCGACCGAGTGGTGGTCCGAGTAGCCGATCGAGCCAGATGCCGAGTTCAAGAAACCGGTCAGTTGAGGAAGATCCTGAGAGAACCGAAAGTGAAGAAGAAAGGGAGCCAACTCTTATGGAGTTCATGAGGAAAAGAAAGGCTAAAGGGAAGAGGCCAGCAGTTGATGTTGCACAAGAGGAGGTTGAAAGTGAGATTGAGGAAGAAGATGAAGAAGAAGAGGGAGAGGATGATGGAGAAGCAGAATCTCTTGGTTTGACAAAGAGGCAACTTTATGAAGCCTTCATGAGAATGGAGTTTGAAACAAATATATTTTGGTGTATGGTGATGAAATGATGGAATGAGATATTAATGATGATGAATGGATGGCAGGGTGTTTCAATTCCCCTTATGCAATTGTAGTACAAGAGGTGTCAATCCAATCTGAGAGTCTGTGAACAATCAAGATGTGCAATTGGGTCTAAGTTAAGCCAGATGTAACTAACAATCCTATTATGAAATGCAAAGTGCAAAATGTAAAGTTAGAAGAACTAGATGCTAAATGTAAATGGAACAGAATGATTATGACAATTATGAAGCTAGAACAGAAATAGAAACTATGTTAATGCAAGTATTGAACAGGACACTAAGTGAATGCAACAAAAATGCAAATAGAATGAAACAGGAAGTAAGACAGGACAACTACAAATCATAAACCAAAGTTCTGGGGATGAACTCGAGCAAGCACTGGACCGAGTGTAGATCGAGTGCAGGGTCGAGCTGGACAAAAAAGACAGAAAAGAGCAACACAAGAAAAACAGAGAAATAAGAAAGCAAATCAAACAACAAGCAAGCAGCAGGATTAAGACTAAGAAATCAATAAACAAAGAAGGCCTTGAGGAGGGATTCATGGGCTGGACTAATGATTGAGGTCATCTAACTTGGTCAACAAATCTCAAACAACTTGAGCTAATCTCTAGACAATATTTTCTAAGACATGTTTAATCCACTCTCATGGCAAGAAACAATCAAACTCATGCATCTCTAGACTTGTTCTCACACAGTAAAGAATCAACAGAAGCAGGCATTAAGCAATATGTCAAATACCAAACAAGACCTCTAATCTCTTAGCAAGCCTAATGGTAAACTCTAGATCTAGCCTTATCTATGCTCCTTAAACATTGGTATGATGCTAAGATGCTTGAGAACAGATCCTACTCTCTCAGTTATAGGATCAACATTAAGAATATCTAGACTAGAAGAGATCTACAACAATCAAGCTTGACCAAGTCAAACAAACCTCAGACATAATCCAGCCTAACCCATCCTCAAGATCCTAAACAACTACTCACAAGAACACATGATGAACATCTAAGTCATAAACCCAGAAAATACTAAAACTTGCTTCTAATGAAAGATAAAGCAAAGATCTACAATTATGAAGAAAGAATCAAACACAAATTCTTAATATCTTGAAAGTTATGGAACAAACAAAATCCAACAATCTTATGTTTTTCCTTTCAAAAGAAAGTACAAGATCTAATAAAATAAAAGTGCAAAAAGAATAATTCCTTAAAAGGCTATGTTTGAGAATATCTAAAATGCTGTGTCCTTGGTGGCTGAAGGGTACAAGGTCTTTTTATAGGAAAAGTAGTGGAAGCCCTAAAAATGCTAAAAGACAAAATAGCTAGGCGGCTTGGCCAACTCGACCTAGTGCTCAGTCGAGTGACCGGTCGAGCTGGCTTCTCTTGTGCATCTTCCACGCGGTTGAGTCCATCTCCGCACACGATCGAGTGTCTGGTCGAGTGGGCGATCGAGTGGGACTCCGGACCTTGGTTCTTCAGCTCTAACTCTCTTGTTTCCTTCTCTTCTCAGCTCCATTCTTCTTCAGCAATCCTTCCATGCTCCTTAGGCTCCAAAATCACCTGTTTATGCAAGAAAACATGCAAATGCAATGCAACTAAGATCTAATGCATGATTAGTCCTAAAGCTATGCAATAATGGTCAAAATGGATAGCAAAAGATGCAAAAGATGTGAATAAAGTAAGGGAAAACAAGGTAAATTATATGAACATCAACACCCCCAAACTTAGTCTTTGCTTCCCCTCAAGCAAATAAACAAGACATAAGAAGGTAGGTGAGGTTTGAAAGTGGGATCTCAGCTCCTAAAGCTTACTAATAGACCAGCTAGAATCAATGTCCAAGTTACTAGTACTATGATGCAAGTTGAATGAGCTGTACTTAAAGATTTTAGACAAGCCTATCACAACCTTTACTGATTTGAGCCTTAGATATCCACATGCATTCAAATCAACCATTTCTTTTAACATTCATTAATCAAGAACATGAATCAATCTTATGCAATGCTTAAACTCATTTGGCTTGGAGATAAAGGTTTTTGAGACAATGATGGTCTCTCTTTAGAGTGGGGCTTATCAATATCAAGGTTCTCTCATAAATATGGATTGAGCTTTAGAAGAATGTTAAAGGTAAGAACACTTAGACACATACAAGAACAAAACCTTGTCTACCCAAAGGCACCCAAAGTGTTTATCCTATCAATCTAAACCCAAATGATCGTAGTGCTACCCTTTAAGTTCTTCTTTTCTCTTTCATCCTTTTCTCTTTTGGTTTTCAAGTCTTAGGAGAGGTTTCTTATTTGATCTTTCTAGTGGGATGGGGGATTCTTTCTTATATGCTAATGGTTCTCTTTTCTTCTTAATCTTAAAACATACAAGCATTTTGCTAGACTTTTCTTTTCTTTCTTTTCTTTTCTTTAACTAGAGCCATCTGATGTTCATTTATTTTACCCTGTTTTCCCTTAGTATATTCACATCTTTTGCATTTTTTGCTATCCATTTTCACCATTATTGCATAGCTTTAGGACTAATCATGCATTAGAGTTTAGTTGCATTGCATTTGCATCTTTTCATGCATAAACAGGTGATTTTGGAGCTTAAGGAGCATGGAAGCAATGCTGAGGAAGGAGTGAAGCAATCATGAAGGGAAAGCAAGAGAGTTAAGGCTGAAATAACAAGGTCCGGAGTCCAACTCGACCGCACACTCGACCAGACACTCGACCGTGTGCTGAGGAGGACTCGACCGAGTGGACAATGCACGAGAGAAGCCAGCTCGACCTGCCACTCGACCGAGCACAGGTCGAGTTGACCGAGCCGTTGACTATTTTGTCTTTTAGCATTTTTAGGGCTTCCACTCCCCTCCTATATAAAGCCTTGTACCTGCAGCCACAAAAAGAGTCAGCTTTTTAGATATTCTTAAAAACCTAGTATTTACCTTTTTGGGATTTATTCCTTTTGCTTTTTATTTTCCTAGATCTTGTACTTGAAAAAGACTAAATTCCTCATTATTGTTAGTTTAATAACTTTCTTAATATTGAGAATTTAAGTTTCATTTCTTTTTCAATATTGTAGATCTTTGTTTTATCTATCTAATGATGCAAGTTTCAATCTTTTCTGGGTTTATGATTTTGATGTTTATCATGTGTTCTTGTGAGTAGTAGTTTAGGATCTTGAGGATGGGTTAGGCTGGGCTGTGAATGAGGTTTGTTTGGCTTGATCAAGCTTGATTGTTGTAGATCTCTTCTAGGGTAGATGTTCTTAATGCTGATCCTATATCTGAGAGGGTAGGATCTGATTTCAAGCATCTTAGCATCACACCAATGTTTAAGAGGCATAGATAAGGCTAGATCTAGAGCTTACCATCTTGCTTGCTAAGAGATTAGAGGTTTTGTTTGGTATGAGACATATTTCTTACTGCCTGCTTGTGTAGATTCTTTACTATGTGAGAGCAAGTCTAGAAATGCATAGGTTTGATTGTTTCTTGACCATGAGAGTGGGAGAAACTTGTCTTGGATTCATATGTCTAGAGATTAGCTCATGTTGTTTGAGATTTGTTGATCAAGTTAGATAGCCTCAATCATTAGTCCAGCCCATGAATCCCTCCTCAAGTCCTTCTTTGTTTATTGATTTTACAGTCTTAATCATGTTGCTTGATTGTAATTGATCTGTCTTTGCATTACTCTGTTTTTATTGCATTGCTCTGTTTCTGCGTTTAGTCTAGCTCGACCACTCACTCGACCTACACTCGGTCGAGTGCTGGTTCGAGTTCATCCCCAGAACTCTGCTATTTATGATTTGTGATTGTCTTGTTTCATTCCTGTTCCATTTCTGCTGCATTCATTTAGTGTCCTGTTCATTATTGTCTTGCATTTGTTCTTTATCTTAGTTTCTGTTTCTGTTGGTTGCATCATTACTGTCTTAATCATTCTATTTCATTTGCATTTAGTTCTTAGTTCATTTAGTTTACCTTCTGCACTTTACACTTTCATCATAGGATTGTTTAGTGGCAACATCCTTTTCATCTGGCTTAAATTAGATCTTTATGCATATCTTAACTGTTTACAACCACTCAAATTGGATTGATACCCCTTATACTGCAACTGCATAAGGGGAATTGAAACACCTTACCAATCATTGCATACATTCATCATCATCCATTCCATCTTAACCTGTCCACCATAAATATCTTGTTTCACCATCTTCAACAATTTTTTAACTTCCCATCCTTTCACTAGACTTTGCTTAAAAACATTCTCCTCTTAAAGACTCTACCCTTTTTTTTTCTTTCTCTTTTTCCTCTTTTCTTTTTCAAAACAACCAAGTCCCAAACCCAACAATTAAACCACCTAGTCCTATCTAGCTTGAAAAATGCAAACTAAAACTTCACAAGGTCTTACTCTTGTCAGCTCAAACCTAACACTTTTTACCAAGCTCAACCCCAAAAAGGCCTCACACACACAAGAATTAACATGGCTTGAAAGAAGGGTTGGTTAAGGGTGGGGAAACTGATTCTTAATGAGGAAATCAGCTACTTGGATCAACAAGAGTGGTAAAAAGGAGAAAGATGATCCAAATATGTATATGGTATCCATGAGTTTAAAGAAATGCACAAGATGATAATTAAAAGTCAATATTAGGTTCTTATAAATAGGAAATGGCATCAAATCACAACATGCTTCAATTTAGACCAAATGCAATGCAGAAATTCAAGACATGGTTCAATCTTATGCTTCTAGCTACTCAACTAGCATCAAAGTACTATTAACTTGGGCATTGATCCTAGTTTAGTGAATCTAGCAAGCTAACAAGGTTAAACTCATCATAGATCCCTAATGCAAAAATATGAAACAGTCCTATATGAAACATGCTAAACAAGATCCTACTATGCAATGCAAACTACATGAACACTATTTTTTTTTTTTAAAGATTTTTGCAAAATTTTTTTTTTTTTTCTATGCCTTAAATGATATTCAAATACTATCATGACTAAATGTAAAATAAGAAAACAAAACACAACATCAAATACTATCTCAAACCCTCCCCCAAACTTAAATTACACAGTCCACTGTGTAAGAGAAATTTGTAAGAGGATTTAAGACTAAAAAAAAACACAATATGAAATGCAATGGTATTTACAAGGAAAGGTGATATTGGTACCTCAAGGATTGTAGAAGAAACTGTCCAAATCCTCATTCATGCTTTCATAAGTGTAGTGGGGGTCTTGTTTCTGACTTGGAGATGAAGATTGGGGCAGCTCGACGATGGCGATCGACCGTGACTCGGTCGAGTGCGGGCTCGAGTGGGGGGGTCGAGCTGGACTGCGGATGTCAAAATTCTGTCCTTGCTGCTGGGAGAACTGCTGGTAGAACTGCTTGTAGAGTGCTGGATCCATGAAGTATTGGGGTGGGATGGGAGGGTAACCTGGATATCCTGGATAAGCAGCTGGAGGTGGGAAGCCATAAGGTGATCTGGGCTGGAACTCGGCCGAGTGCATCTGGGGTGCTCGGTCGAGTGGGTGCTCGAGTGACCCGATCGAGTGCCTCGAAAATGGTTGTTCTTGGCTACTTGAACTCCTCTTCCTCTGAATTAGCTCGTACATTGAGGCTCTAGCTGGTTCCACAGGGTTTGCAACTCTTGAAAGTGCTCTGGTTGAGCTACTCCTCCTCAAAGGGCTTGAATGACTTGGAGATGAGTTTCCACTCTTCAGCTCAACAGTCTCCTTCTTCAAGCCTTTGATAGACTTAGCCATTTTAGCCACCTTCTTCTTTTGCTTATCAAACTTCTTCCCATGCCACTTATTCCACTTTTGCAAAAGAGTCAACCTCTTGCTAGTTTCTCTCACTCCTCTGCTATCCCTTGGGTTGGGCTCATAATCCTCAAAGTAGAACTGCTCCTCCCCATCAGCCATTTCCACATCTCCAGCTTCATCAACTCTAGGCTGAACTACCCCATCAAATAAGAACATATCATCTGGCCAAAAGTCAATGTTGGCTCCTTCTTGAATGGTGGTGAGCTCTTGGTTAGGCAAGATCAACTGTTTTTTCCCAACTGTTGGAAGCTCAGAGTTGAAAATGTGATTTCCTTGATGCATCTCCTTGGCTAATATGAGAGTAAAGGTGAGGTAGCTTGAGTCAATCCATCTTGGTGAGACCCTTTCTCCTCTAAGTGGGACCTTGGCAGCTTGTAGAATTGGAGTGATGATGCCTCCAATGGTTAGTGCTCCTCTTGAACCTTTGTTCTCCAACTTTCCTACCAAACTTCTCAAATATATCATGTGGTCTATTAGCACCATTGCAAGGCCAGTCTCCACAGTGCTCCCAAGAATGATGGTTCCATCTTTTTCCTTGATGATGATTCCATTCAAAGTCATGTCAATCATCTTGAGCTCTCCTTTATTTAGGTTTCCAGTTTCCTTCCTAGCAAAGAAGGTGTTGGCAAGAGCTTTGTGGAAATATCTTAGAACTGGGCTTCTTATCTTGGAACTCTTGGTCTTGGAGGAAGAATAGGTGATGTTGTCTCTAATGGTTTCCCAAATGGAATAGAGCTCCTCTCTTGGTATCATCAAGCTCCTTTTGCTCCCAACCTCAAAACCAAACACATTGGCTATCTTCTTCATTGAAAGCTCATACTTCTTCCCTTTGATTGTGAAGGCAATGTGACCAGCTCCAAACTCAGCATACTTCCTTGCATATGTATGCAGCTTGACTGTGGCCAAAAACTCACAACTTTGTTCTTTGTAGCCCTCCATGCAAAGCCCCATGAACTTGGTAAGGTTGCTCTTCTCAAAAAGAAACTCCACATCTTCATCAATAGCTAGCTTCTCCATTGTTTCCTTGTGTGGATACTTGGTCCCCAGGAACTCCATTCTCATGAAGGCTTCATAAAGTTGCCTCTTTGTCAAACCACAAGATTCTACTTCTCCATCATCCTCTCCCTCTTCTTCCTCATCTTTTTCCTCACTCTCACTCTCAACCTCCTCTTGTGCAACCTCAACTGCTGGCCTCTTCCCCTTGGCCCTGTTTCTCCGCATGAACTCACTAAGAGTTGGCACCCTTTCTTCTTCACTTTCAGTTCTCTCAGGATCTTCCTCAACTGATTGATTCCTTGAAGATGGCATCTGGCTCGACCGACCACTCGGACCACCACTCGGTCGAGTGCTTGATCGAGTGGGACGTCGAGTGGTTTTTCCAGCTTCTCCTCTTGATTGTAGGCAATCATCACGACGTTCCATGGAGCTTGCAGCCGCTTGTTGAGACTTCCTAGTGATCCTTGAAGACATTTTCGAACAGAACTGAAGGGAATAGACGCAAATCTTAAAGTTAATAGGTTAGTGACCCAAAAACTTAAAAGAGCTAAGCTTGAGCAAAAGATGAACTTAGAGAGAGATTTTAAACTTGATTATAGTTGTTTTGAGCAAATGAGAGAGTGTGAGAGGTATAGGATCGTGTGAGCTCTATTTAAAGAAGCTAAGGGGACAAGGAGACAAGGGTGGAGCGTCCATACCATTCAAATTTGAAATGGGAATCTTTGACCTGCTTTTTGCTGCCACTCGACCCCACACTCGACCAGCACATGGTCGAGCTCCCTTGACCAAAGTTTGAAAATTCAAATTTTTCTTCCTTTTCTTCCCTCCACTCCATCATTTTTGAGAAATGAGAATCGAATGGGCCTTAGTTCCTTTCCAACTCGGTCGAGTACCTCTCGTGGGCTGGTCGAGTGGGCTTGCGAGTCTACTTCCCCAAGTCCAAATCTCTCCATAACCATCTACACTTTCATTAAAAGGTCTACCAAACACAAACATAAAAAAAAAACACATCAAAACTACAAGGAATATAAAACTTATTTACAAAGGATACCTTAGGGACTTCCTCCCTAGTGAGCTTGTTTAGAGTCACTAAGCTTGACTTTGGTTGCCTTTTCAGGCTTGGTTTTGATACCAAGGAGGTAATGAAATCCTCCCTGGAACCTCTTGATCACTGTGAAGTTGATCCTTGATCACCTCACCCTTAACACACAAACCATATTTCTTCTTGATTTTGAGCCTTGGTCTTGCTTTCCTCAAAGACCTCTTGTTTAACTTGACTTGGAGATCCTTAACCATACCAGTCAACTCTTGAATTGAACTCTTATGCTTTTCCACTGAATCCTCTTGAAGAGAGAGCTTAGCTTTCGGAGTTGCTTCAGCACTTAAGCCTTCATCACTACCTTTGTCCTTGATAGTAAAAGGTTGATTATCAATGGTAGGGAGGTTGGTTGGGTTATAGATGTTGAACTTCATGGTTATATCCTCAGCAATTTTCAAGGTCACAAGACCTTCCTTGACATCAATAACTGCTCCAACAGTGGCTAAGAATGGCCTCCCAAGAATGATAGGATCTTCAGGCTCCTTATCCATCTCTAGTACCACAAAATCAGTGTGAACCCTTGCTCTCCCTATCTTCACTAGAATGTTCTCCAACTTACCAATTATGCCTCTGTTTGTTCCATCAGCTAGACATATGTGAAGGTTGGTGGACTTGAAGTCAGTGTGCCCAAGCTTTTGTGCTATAGAGTAAGGCATCACACTGATAGATGCTCCCAAGTCACATAAGCACTGGTTGTAGTGAAGATAGCTGAGTGTGCAGGGCAGATAAAATGGACCTGGATCCTTAAGCTTAATTGGGATGATAACTCCTCCAAGGTCTTCAAGATCCTTCTCATCTTGAGCTTGAGCCTTTTGCTTTGAAAATTCAAGCAAAAAATCCTTATAGAGAGGATATGGTTCATACTGTTCCAAGGCAGGTCCTCTCTCTTCTTCTTGGTAAGCAATGATGATCTCTTGTATGGCCATCACTTCCTCTTGTTTCTCAATCACAACTTCTTCCTTCAAAGTCTTCTCATCCTCTTGTTGCTTAGCCAACATGTCTTTTTTCTCAATGTTCTCCCTTAATTCCTTAAGTTTTTGTGCTTTGAAACGTCCTGGGAATGGTAGAGGCGGTTTGTAAGCAGGAGGAATGTACTTAGCAGGCTTAACAACTTCTGATTCTTCAGCTCGATAGACCACTCGATCATGCACTCGGTCGAGTGCATGCTCGAGCACCTGGTCGAGTGCACTAGCGGATCCAGTCTGCTTTGCTCAAACTTCACTTTTAACATCAAGAATTGACCAATCCTCCCCATTTTGAACCTCACTGTCCTCAGTGACTTCCTCATCAGAGATATGAATGGCTTTTGCAGTGAACTCCCTTGGGTTTTGGACAGCTTTTCCAGGGAGTTGGGTAGGATTGGGAGCTGAAGTAGAAGCAATGTTGCTCTCCATGTACTTCACTCTAGAGTTCAGACCTTCAAACTTCATGTTGAGGTCATTATACTGTGATGTTAACCGCTGGTTCAACTCAGCAAATTGCTTGGCCTCCTCAATCTTTCCATTGGCTTGCCCAATCAACAATTGTTGCATCATGGCTCTTAAGTCTTGTTCCTGGCCTTGGTTAGTCTGAAACCCTGGTGGGGGACTCAATTGGGGCTGGAACACTTGTTGTTGTTGCTTGGCTGCATAGTTGGTTTGTTGTTGAGGCTGTTGAGGTGGATAAACTTGGTCTTGTGGATTGGCTACATTGGTGCTTTTATAGGAGAGGTTATTGTTTTTGAACCCTCCTCCTTGGTTGTAGCCTTTGAATCCACCCTGGTTTTGCATATAACAGAGCTCAGCAAATTCCCTCTCCCCCTCTTGAACTGGAACCTCTTCCTCACCAATGAAGTGAATAGACTTTTGTTGGCTAAGGAGGATCCTGTCAAGCTTCTCAATGACCATCTTCAAATCCTTCTTGTACTTCTCCTCTTGATCAATGGAGGTGGACCTTACTGTTCTGTCATAGTCCTCATTGTAGTTTCCATCTGACTAAGCAAGATTTTCAACCAACTCCCAGCCTTCTTCAACATTCTTGTTGAGGAAGTTTCCGTTTGAGGCTGTGTCAAGAAGCATTCTGATCTTCGGAAGCACTCCTCTATACAAAGTATTGAGGAGGGACTCATTGCTGAAGCCATGGTGAGGACACTGAGTATGGAATCCTTTAAACCTTTCCCAAGCTTCACAAAAACTCTCATTATTCTTTTGAGCAAACCCATAAATTTCATTTCTCAATCTAGCAGTTCTAGCAATGGAAAAGAACTTGGGAAAGAAAGCCTTTTTGCAAGCATCCCATGTGGTTATTGCTCCAGTAGGAAGAGTCTTCTCCCAAAGTTGAGCCTTGTCTCCAAGTGAGAAGAGGAATAGCCTTAACTTGAATCCATCCTCACTGACACCATTGATATTGGTGAGACCACATATCTTTTCAAATTCATCAAGGTGGTCTAGGGGATCTTCCATTGGCAACCCATGGAACTTGTTGGCTTGAATCATGGAAATCAATCCACTTTTGATCTCAAAGTTGTTGTTGGCAACAATAGGAGGCAACTAAGCTCTAATGCATGATTAATCCTAAAGCTATGCAATAATGGTCAAAATGGATAGCAAAAGATGCAAAAGATGTGAATAAACTAAGGGAAAACAAGGTAAATTATATGAACATCAGAGTTCCTGGGGACCAGGTATCCACACAAGGAAACAATGGAGAAGCTAGCCATTGATGAAGATGTGGAGTTTCTTTTTGAGAAGAGCAACCTTACCAAGTTCATGGGGCTTTGCATGGAGGGCTACAAAGAACAAAGTTGTGAGTTTTTGGCCACAGTCAAGCTGCATATATATGCAAGGAAGGATGCTGAGTTTGGAGCTGGTCACATTGCCTTCACAATCAAAGGGAAGAAGTATGAGCTTTCAATGAAGAAGATAGCCAATATGTTTGGTTTTAAGGTTGGGAGCAATAGGAGCTTGATGATACCAAGAGAGGAGCTCTATTCCATTTGGGAAACCATTGGAGACAACATCACCTATTCATCCTCCAAGACCAAGAGTTCCAAGATAAGAAGCCCAATTCTAAGATATTTCCACAAAGCTCTGGCCAACACCTTCTTTGCTACGAAGGAAACTGGAAACCTAAATGAAGGAGAGCTCAAGATGATTGACATGGCTTTGAATGAGATCATCCTTCAAGCAAGAGATGGAACCATAATTCTTGGGAGCACTGTGGAGACTGACCTTGCAATGGTGCTAATAGACCACATGATATATTTGAGAAGTTGGGTGGGCAAATTGGAGAACAAAGGTTCAAGAGGAGCACTAACCATTGAAGGCATCATCACTCCAATTCTACAAGCTGCCAAGGTCCCACTTAGAGGAGAAAGGGTCTCCCAAGATGGATTGACTCAAGCTACCTCACCTCTACTCTCATATTAGCCAAGGAGATGCATCAAGGAAATCACATTTTCAACTTTGAGCTTCCAACAGTTGGGAAAAAACAGTTGATCTTGCCTAACCAAGAGCTCACCACCATTCAAGAAGGAGTCAACATTGACTTTTAGCCAGCTGATGAGTTCTTATTTGATGGGGTAGTTCAACCTAGAGTTGATGAAGCTGGAGATGTGAAAATGGCTGATGGAGAGGAGCAATTTTACTTTGAGGATTATGAGCCCAACCCAAGGGATAGTAGAGGAGTGAGAGAGACTAGCAAGAGGTTGACTCTTTTGCAAAAGTGGTATAAGTAGCATGGGAAGAAGTTTGATAAGCTAAAGAAGAAGGTGACTAATATGGCTAAGTCTATCAAAGGCTTAAAGAAGGAGATTGCTGAGCTGAAGAGTGGAAACTCATCTCCAAGCCATTCAAGCCCTTTGAGGAGGAGTAGCTAAACCAGAGCACTTTCAAGAGTTGCAAACCCTGTGGAACCAGCTAGAGCTTCAATGTACGAGCCAAATCTGAGGAAGAGGAGTTTAAGTAGCCGAGAACAACAATTTTCAAGGCACTCGACCGGGTCACTCGAGCACCCACTCGACCGAGCACCCCAGATGCACTCGGCCGAGTTCCGACCCAGATCACCTTATGGCTTCCCACCTCCAGCTGCTTATCCAGGATATCCAGGTTACCCTCCCATCCCACCCCAATACTTCATGGATCCAGCACTCTACCAGCAGTTCTACCAGTAGTTCTCCCAGCAGCAAGGACAGACTTTTGGCATCCGCAGTCCAGCTCGACCCCCCCCCCCACTCGAGCACGCACTCGACCGAGTCACGGTCGATCGCCATCGTCGAGCTGCCCCAATCTCCATCTCCAAGTCACCAAGCAGCCCCCAACTACACTTTTGATAGCATGCAAGAGGATGTGGACAGTTTCTTCCACAATCCTTGAGGTACCAATATCACCTTTCCTTGTAAATACCATTGCATTTCATATTGTGTTTTGTTTATAGCCTTTAATCCTCTTACAAATTTCTCTTACACAGTGGAATGTGTAATTTAAGTTTGGGGGAGGGTTTGAGATAGTATTTGATGTTGTGTTTTGTTTTCTTATTTTACATTTAATCATGATAGTATTTGCATATTATTGAAGGCATAGAAAAAAAACAAAAAAAAATTTGAAATTTTTCGCAAAAATCTTTATAAAAAAAAGAGTGTTCATGTAGTTTGCATTGCATATTAGGATCTTGTTTAGCATGTTTCACCATTAACCTATCATTCTTTCAAGCCATGTTAATTCTTGTGTGTGTGAGGCCTTTTTGGGGTTGAGCTTGGTAGAAAGTGTTAGGTTTGAGCTGACAAGAGTAAAGCCTTGTGTAGTTCTAGTTTGCAATTTTCAAACTAGATAGGACTAGGTGGTTTAATTGTTGGGTTTGGGACTTGGTTGTTTTGAAAAAAAAAAGAAAAGAAAAGAGGAAAAAGAGAAAGAAAAAGGGTAGAGTCTTTAAGAGGAGAATGTGTTTAAGCAAAGTCTAGTGAAAGGATGGGAAGTTAAAAAAATTGTTGAAGATGGTTCTAGAAAAGAAAAGAAAGAAAAGAAAAGTCTAGCCAAATGCTTGTATGTCTTAAGAATAAGAAAAAAAGAGAACCATAGCATATAAGAAAGAATCCCCCATCCCACTAGACATATCAAATAAGAAACCTCTCCTAAGACTTGAAAACCAAAAGAGAAAAGGGTGAAAGAGAAAAGAAGAACTTAAAGGGTAGCACTAGGATCATTTGGGTTTAGATTGATAGGATAAACACTTTGGGTGCCTTTGGGTAGACAAGGTTTTGTTCTTGTATGTGTCTAAGTGTTCTTACCTTTAGTATTCTTCTAAAGCTCAATCTATTTTTATGAGAGAACCTTGATATTGATAAGCCCCACTCTAAAGAGAGACCATCATTGTCTCAAAAACCTTTATCTTCAAGCCAAATGAGTTTAAGCATTGCATAAGATTGATTCATGTTCTTGATTAATGAATGTTAAAGGAAATTGTTGATTTGAATGCATGTGGATATCTAAGGCTCAAATCAGTAAAGGTTGTGATAGGCTTGTCTAAAATCTTTAGGTACAACTCATTCAACTTGCATCATAGTACTAGTAACTTGGACATTGATTCTAGCTGGTCTATTAGCAAGCTTTAGGAGCTGAGATCCCACTTTCAAACCTCACATACCTTCTTATGTCTTGTTTATTTGCTTGAGGGCAAGCAAAGACTAAGTTTGGGGGTGTTGATGTTCATATAATTTACCTTGTTTTCCCTTAGTATTTTCACTTGTTTTGCATAATCTACCATCTAGTTTGGCCCCTTTTGCATAGTTTTAGGAATGTTTATGCATTAAAGTGTAGTTGCATGGCATTTGCATGTTTTCTTGCATAAACAGGTGATCTTTGAGCCTAAGGAGCATGGAAGGATTGCTGAAGAAGAATGGAGCTGAGAAGAGAAGGAAACAAGAGAGTTAGAGCTGAAGAACCAAGGTCTGGAGTCCCACTAGACCGCCCACTCGACCAGACACTCGACCGTGTGCGGAGATGGACTCGACCGAGTGGAAGATGCACAAGAGAAGCCAGCTCAACCGGTCACTCGACCGAGCACCAGGTCGAGTTGGCCGAGCCGCCTAGCTATTTTGTCTTTTAGCATTTTTAGGGCTTCCACTAGTTTTCCTATAAAAGGACCTTGTACCCTTCAGCCACCAAGAGTCCAACTTTTTAGATATTCTCAAACCTAGTTTTTATCTTTTAAGGAATTATTCCTTTCGCACTTTTTTTTTATTAGATCTTGTACCTTCTTTTGAAGGGATAAACATTAGATTCTTGGATTTTGTTGGTTTCATAAATTTCAAGATATTAATAATTTGTGTTTGATTCTTTCATTATTGTAGATCTTTGCTTTATCTTTCATTTGATGCAAGTTTCAGCATTTTCTGGGTTTATGACTTTGATGTTCATCATGTGTTCTTGTGAGTAGTTGCTTAGGATCTTGAGTATGTGTTAGGCTGGATTATGTTTGAGGTTTGTTTGATTTGGTAAAGCTTGATTGTTGTAGATCTCCTCAAGTCTAGATGTTCTTAATGCTGATCCTATAACTGAGAGGGTAGGATTTGATCTCAAGCATCTTAGCATCATACCAATGTTTAAGGAGCATAGATAAGGCTAGATCTAGAGTATACCATTAGACTTGGTAAGAGATTAGGGGTCTTGTTTGGTATTTGACATATTGCTTAATGCCTGCTTGTGTAGATTCTTTACTGTGTGAGAACAAGTCTAGAGATGCATGAGTTTCATTGTTTCTTGCCATGAGAGTGGATTAAACTTGTCCTAGAGATTAGCTCAAGTTGTTTGAGATTTTTTGACCAAGTTAGATGACCTCAATCATTAGTCCAGCCCATGAATCCCTCCTCATGGCCTTCTTTGTTTATTGATTTCATAGTCTTAATCATGTTGCTTGCTTGTTGTTTGATTTGCTTTCATATTGCTCTGTTTTTCTTGTGTTGCTATGTATTCTCGTATTTGTCCAGCTCGACCCTGCACTCGATCTACACTCGATCGAGTGCTTGCTCGAGTTCATCCCCAGAACTTTGGTTTATGATTTGTAGTTGTCCTGTCTTACTTCCTGTTTCATTCTATTTGCATTTCTGTTGCATTCACTTAGTGTCCTGCTCAATACTTGCATTAATATAGTTTCTATTTCTATTGTAGCTTCATAACTGTCATAATCATTCTGTTCCATTTACATTTAGCATCTAGTTCTTCTAGCTTTACATTTTGCACTTTGCATTTCATAATAGGATTGTTAGTGACAAACATCATTTACATCTGGCTTGACTTAGATCTTTATGCACATCTTGATTGCTCACAAACTCTCAGATTGGATTGACACCTCTTGTACTACAATTGCATAAGGGGAATTGAAACACCCTGCCATCCATTCATTCATATCTCATCATTCCATCCATTTCATCACCATACCACCAAATATTTTTGTTTCAGTCCAAGTGGATATTTACGATCAAATATCAAAGTGACGGGGAGATTGAACGTTACAAAGCACGCCTTGTGGCGAGAGGCTTCACGCAAACGTACGGGGAGGATTATCGGGATACGTTTCCTCCGGTAGCTAAACTACATACGGTTCGTGTGGTTCTATCACTGGCAACCAACTTGAAATGGGAACTGTGGCAGATGGACGTTAAAAATGCGTTTCTACAAGGCGAATTGGAGGATGAAGTCTACATGAGACCACCACCTGGCCTAGAAGGTACGATCGGTCTGGGCAAGGTGCTTAAACTCAACAAAGCGATCTATGGAATGAAACAATCACCAAGGGCGTGGTACCACAAGCTAAGCTCGACCTTGACCAATCGGGGCTTCAAGAGATCCGAGTCTGACCATACCCTGTTCACATATCCAAGCACCAAAGGTATCATAGTTATTCTTGTATATGTTGATGACATCATCATATCTGGGAATGACTCGGTAGGTATTCAAGAAACTAAGATATTTTTGAAGTCAGTTTTTGATATTAAGGACCTTGGTGAGTTAAAATATTTCTTAGGGATAGAAGTGTGTCGCTCGGAAGAGGGATTATTTCTATCTCATAGAAAATATGCTATTGACCTCTTAAATGAAGTAGGAAAGCTTGGATCAAGACCGGTCAGTACACCGCTGGATGAGAACTAAAAAGTGTGTCGTGAGGGGGAGCTAGAAGACCAACCATTTGAGAATGTAACTCAATATAGGAGATTGGTCTGTAAGCTTATTTACTTAACTATCACTAGACCGGATATTTGTTTTGCTGTGAACCAGGCCAGTCAGCACATGCAAGCTCTGAAGATTCACCACTGGAACATAGTCAACCGGATTCTCAAGTATATCAAGGGATCACCGGGCCAGGGTATTTGGAAGGGATGCAACAACAACACGGAGCTTGTAGGCTATTGTGACGCGGACTATGCGGGAGACCGAGGCGACCAACGATCAACAACTGGCTACTATACCTTCCTAGGAGGCAACCTCGTAACGTGGAACAGCAAGAAGCAGAAGGTGGTATCTCTATCTAGCGCCGAGTCCGAGTATAAGGCGATGCGAAAGCTTACTACCGAGTTGATGTGGCTCAAGAATCTACTTAAAGACCTTGGAGTTGAAATTACCAATCCCATCACTATGCATTGTGATAATGAAGCAGCCATCCATATCGCAACCAACTCGGTGTTCCACGAGAGAACAAAACATATCAAAATCGATTGCCACAAAATTCGAGAGCAAATTCAACTAGGCGTAACTCTTCCGTGTCACACCGAGAGCTCAGAGCAATTGGCCGATGTATTCACCAAAGCAGCTAGCCCACAAATGTGTGAATACATACACTCGAAGCTTGGACTCATGGACCTCACCAAACCATGCAGCCTACACTCTTTTTCCCATAAGTATAGTTTTTCCCAAGGGGGATTTCTATACTAAGGGTTTTAACGAGGGTAGGTGATCATTGGTTCAAGCTTAAGTCTTGGGGTCCAATGACTAAGCTTGAGGGGGAGTATAAGTTGAGATCATGATCACCCTTGTCCGTACAATTCTAGCAGCGCCGTCCGTACAACTCTAGCCGTGCCGTCCGTACAACTAGGCCCTCTTACCTTAGGAAGGCCATTAGAAGTCTCACAATCCTCATGTGAAGACTAAACAAGTCTCTAGATCCTTCGTTTCCAACCGTTGGCGATTCAAAGCAAGTGGGAAGCCAAAGTCAACTTATAGTCACATGTCTTCTTAAGGAGCTTAGGATGTCACTTTCATCATGTAAATCGTGTAGCATACTTTGTAGAATATTCTCTAGATGTAATGTCTATATTAAGCTTGTAACCGAGGAACTAAATTAAGCAAGAAGAGATATTTTCTCTCTTTCTCATTTCTACACTTTATACTTTTTTCTACACTCTTTCACTCTACTCGCTTACACTCAATCTCTCGCTCACGTTCAGATTCTAAATTTACAAACATGTCCAATGGTTGTTGGAGTTGGCCAGTCTTGTATAGCCTTGATTTATTTTACATCTTTTTGTTATCTCTTTAGATTTCTACTTTGTACTCTTTATCTTCTATTCTATCTTTTAATAAATGCAATTTTTGTTTATCTACGATTTCATGTTTTCTGCAATGAATTCCGAGTAGTGAAGTAAAGTTTCTAGGGATGGGATAGAAATTTTTTTTTCTTGATCGGTTAGGATGTTTTAGTTTGATTGTGTATGTTTTATAAATTCTCTTCTAGATTGGTGTTCTTAATGCTATCGACAAACCGAGAGGGTGAGATTAGATCTAGGGTATTTTACCACCGAGAGGTGTAGATGAAATGCTTGAATCAACCAATGCTAGAGATTTACTCAATAAGAGATTAGATGAGTAAGGGGTTTATTGACAATAATGAATCGATTTGTATTGCCTGCTTAATCATGTTTCTCCAACGAGAGTTGGGTAGGGGAGTGATCAAGGTTGATTGTTTCTATCACGAGAGTGTTTTCACAAGGTTTTAGAGATTCATTGTCTAGGGAATATTTGCTTGAGGCATGTAAGACATCTATATTGGTCAGGAACACTTAGGAGTCGATTACCCCATCCTTAGAAGCTTTCGCATTTTAATTGTTTGCATATTTATTCCTTACTCGATCCCTTACCCTAACAGGTACACGATCACCTGCTTCGAGTATACCTTCGAGCTGTTCATACTTTCTTTGCTTACTCGATCACCCCACTCAATCTTGTACTCGAATGCTTGCATCGAGTGCTTAGGTCGTGTGGTTTCTTGTTTATATTCTTTTCTTTTATTATTTTAGGATTGTTAGACAAAACCCCTTTTATTGTTTGGATTGACTTGCTTGCTTCTGATTGCATCTATCTTCTAGCATAACAACCATTTGGATTGATAACCCTTTGTAATACAAGTGCATAGGGAATTGATACCGTGGGTGAAAATTCTGCTATCAATTTGGCGCTGTTGCCATTTGGTTGAATTTAATTTGCTACGTTTAGGATTTCAGCACTTGCTAGATCAAGTTCTCTTATCTACAATAGTTTGGAATCTTACTTGTTTACTTTCGTGTTTATTTGTTTTGCATTTCAGGTACAACCCGAGCACCCACCCGACCCGTCATTCGATCACCTCGATTAGGTTGACCTTCGTGTACTCACTCGGTCATCTACTTGTGCATGCAAACACGATCCAAGGGTAGCCAAAACTTGAGTCCTTTCATCGACAACATCGACAGACCAAGGTTACTCCGACAACAACAAGTTCAGCAACAACAACCACCAACAATTGAGGAGAAAATGAACAATCAGAATGGTCCAACAGCTCCTCAAGCAAGGACCAACGTAGGAGCAGGGGATGCTCCATCTACTCATACTCAAAGACATGGCATTGTGCCACCTGCTCTTCAGAACAACAACTTTGAGATAAAGAGTAGTGTCATCCAGATGATACAAAGTAACAAGTTTCATGGATTTCCAATATAGGACAAATTGGACCATCTGGATGAGTTTGATAGGCTCTGTAGCCTAACCAAGATAAATGGAGTTAGTGAGGATGGATTCAAACTTCAGCTCTTCCCATTTTCTTTGGGAGACAAGGCACATATTTGGGAGAAATCACTCCCCAAGGAGTCCATCACCACTTGGGAAGCGTGCAAGAAGACATTTCAAAAAAAATTCTTCCCCAACTTCAGAACCGCAAGACTGCGAAATGACATCTCCGGCTTTATTCAGAAAAACAATGAGACGTTCAGTGAAGCTTGAGAACGTTTCAAGGGATACACTACCAGATGTCCTCGTCATGGATTCAGCAATGCTTCATTGATAAGTACATTATACCGAGGAGTGGTCCCTAAGATACGGATGTTGCTGGATGATATATCATGGTTTTTGTGGTTTTTAACCATGATATAAAGAGTCTTTTAGTGTCTTTTGATTTGTTTTCTAGGATGTTTTTCAGTCTTTACAGGTTTTATAAGATTTTGGCATGAAAGAAGCAAAATGGAGCAATTTGGATCATTTTGGAGCATCAATTCAGAAGAAACGAACTTGGAGTCATAACAGAGAGGGAGTGTCGATCGACACTGCCTTAGCATCGATCGACACCATGTTCAGCCAATGAAGAATCACAAATTTGGAAGTTTTACAAATTTGCCCAAAGTTTTCCATATTTGCAACACAAGTCCCTGACGTATTTTAGCACATATAAATTGTATTTTTAGGTTTTCCAAACCATTTAAGTTGTTTTCTAGCAATTCTTATTTTCTTGCAACCCTGTGAGGTTTTGAGAGCTTTGGAGAGAGAGAGATCTGCTTTGTAGAGAAGAAATCTTGAACTCCTTCTTACTCTTTTTAATTTCAATTGCTTATTATTCAGAAAGATGTTTTGTTCTTCATTGAATATGTCTCAATAGTTTGCTTGTTAGGTTCAGAGTTTTTCATAGAGTTTTTATGAATTATTAGATCTGTTAATTTAGGATTCATTATCTTGCTAGATCTTCATCATATGTTGTTCTTCATATTAATCCTTGATTGGCCATCTAGAATTAATAACCTAGGAAAATAAATTGATATGAGAATATAATTGATTTTTCTGATAAAACCTTTTAATGAGCAAAATTATTTCTTGCAAAGAGATTTGATTTAATAATTTTGTGAACAATCTAAACCTGATTTTATTGCTGATTTTTAACCTAGAATTTTACAAAGAGATTTGGATTTTCTGATTTTAAATCTAGATAATATTTGCAGTGAGAACTGATTTATTTTACAGAAGTGTTTGGAGTTCTAGATATGTTCTTAATTGTTTGAATCCTATTTACTTGTTGATTTAATAATTTGTAATTTCCTGAGAAATTCTCTAGACCTAGCTTTTTGATCCCCTGAATTTACAACAGTTTTATTTTAAGATTTTGCATTTATTTTCTTTTAATTCAAATCAATTTGTTTAGCATAATTATAAAACTTTATAATTTATTGTGTAGTCTTGAGTCCTTGTGGAATTCGACCCCTAAGTATTGCAGTGATCTCTTAATTTGAGAGAGTAGCTCTAGGGTTTAATTTGAGCATATCAAATTTTGGCGCCGTTGCCGGGGACGCTTTGATCTACCATTAGATTTAGGTTTTTGATTTTGTCTAAATTTTTGTTTTTTATTTGAAACTTACACGCTCTTGTTTTCTTTTCTCATGTGTGTTTCAGGTGTATGCCTAATAAGCCTAACACAAGGAGTAACAAGACTGGTCCAATTCTGGAGCTTTCTACCCAAGAGTTGGGAAAACTTGAGCGTGAGAACCGAAAAGCAGCCAAATCCTTGAAGATGGTTAACACAATCATTCTGATGCGTGATGCGGATGGTGCTTTGAGGGATCAAGAGGGCCACTTGCGCAATGAGCAGGGCCAAAAGCTTGATGCAAAAGGGAATGTTATTCCTCAAGCTGTTGTCAATGAGCAGGCTGCTGTCGGAAACGAGCAAGCTCTTGTTCAAAGACAGGAGCAGAACCAAGACCTGATTCGGACCATTGCTGACTACAACTGAGCTGACCTGGTTTACCAGAACCGATCTGCTATTGTTCCTCCCCCATTCTAGAGGAATGACTTTGAGCTGAAGCCAGCTTACTTCCAACTAGTTGGGCAGAGACCTTTCTCTAACCTGCCCCATGAGAAGCCTTTGGACCACATTGAGCACTTTGAGGATCTTGTGATCAGTATCAAGGCTAATGGAGTGACTGAGGATTTCATATTCTGCAAGCTTTTCCATACTCACTTGCAGGAGAGGCATCTGAGTGGTTGAAGCAGTTGCCAGCTGGATCTTTGACAAATTGGCATGGTATCAAGGTGGCTTTCCTCAACCATTTCTATGATGATGCAATGTTAGATGATCTGAGAGTCAAGATCTCTTCATTCAAGCAAGGACATGATGAAGCTTTCAAGGCAGCTTGGGTGAGATTCAAAGCTTATTAAAGGGACTGTCCACACCATGGTTTAACAAGGGTAGAACTGTTGAGTATCTTCTTTAGAGGGTGTGACTGGAAGTATCAGTTAGCTTTGGATGCTGCAAGTCATGGGAACTCCACGACAAGATTTCCAGAAGATGCTGAATTTTTGATTGAGAATTTGGCTTCTAGCAATAGTACTATGGGAGCAGATGCTGAAAGGAAGAGATTGCATGGAGGATTTGATTCAAACAAGTTAGCTTTTGTTAATGCTAAGCTGGATTCAGTACACAATCTTCTTATGGGTAAGAAGTCAGTCCAATTTGCTGCTAAAGTTGAGACATTTGAGCCGGAGCCAGAGAATACAGAGGAGAATGTCAACTATGTGTATGGAGCTGGGTATCAGGGACAAAGATTCATTAATCAGCAAGGCAACAAACCTTACAATGGTGACCAGAAGCAACAACAGAATAATGGCTATACAAGGACCTATGGGAACTCGTCCTATCAGTCTCCGCCGCCACAGACTTCTTCTGAGATTAGAATGGAGGCCATTCTTGAGCAACTTTTGCAGGGTCAGGAGCAGTTGACAGTTACATTCAATGGGAAGATTGACAATGTCTACACTGAGCTGAATAGGAAGATAGAGGCCTTAAACATTCATGTCAAGAAGCGAGAGAATCAAGTTATACAGACTCCTGGGTCTGTAAAACGACAAGAAGGTTTTCTTCCTGGAAGAACTGAGTCAAACCCCAAGCATGCTTGTAATGCCATTTCTATGTGAGATGAAGATGCTGTTGAAATTGCTTATGCAGAACAGGGAGAAGAATCGACCAAATTCTCGATTTCAGATGATGGTGTCGATCGACATCACCTGGGTTCGGTCGACACTCATCTCAGACGGAACCAAAAACAGCAAATCTCAGGTTCCAGCAGTTGAGAGGGTGTACAAACCTAAGATTCCTTTTCCTAAGCCAAGAAAGTCCAAGCAGGAGATGGAGGAAGCTAGATGCAAAGCAATGATGGAAAAGGTGATGATTGAGATGCCTTTGATTGATGCAGTAAAGCTTTCACCACCACTCAAGCGCTATGTTAAGAGAATGGTATCCAATGGTTTGAGCCCTGAGGAAGGAGCACTACTAACTTAGGATGTCAGTGCAATTCTGTTGAACCAGCCTGTTCAAAGGAAGAAAGAGAGGAAAGCGAAGGTGGCAGTTTCTCAGAATGTGAGTGCAGTAATTCAGTGTAGATCTGCAGAGAAGCTACCTGATCATGGAAGTTTTGTGTTAGATTTCTCCATCTCCACAGGAAGGTTTTCTCACTCTCTTTGTGATCTTGGCTCTAGCATCAACTTGATGCCACATTCTGTTGCTGTGAGACTTGGGATGACAAAATTCAAGCTAACTCAGATTTCTCTAATCCTAGCTGATCGATCCCGAAGAATTCGTGAAGGTGTTTTAGAGGATATTCCAATTAGGTTGGAAACTTCATGATTCCCACTGACTTTGTGGTGCTGAAGTATGATAAAGAGCCTAATGATCCTCTCATCTTAGGAAGATCTTTCTTGGCTACAGCTGGTGCAATCATAGATGTGCAGAAGGGGCACATAGCACTAAATGTGGATGGTTTGAGTATGAAATTTGAGATGGATAAGCTGAGGAGGGCTCCTACTATTGATGGACAAATTTTTTCTGTTGAGAAAGTTTCTGATACTCGAGCATCAGGCTCAGTGTCGATCGACACTACCACTGTGTCGATCGACACCCCTCCACGACAGAGACAGAACAACAACAACACTGATGCTCCAAGTCAAAAACCTGTTCTCAAACAGAAGAGTCACCAATCCACCGGTCAACAAAGTCATGACCCCACTGGTCAATCCAAACCATACTCTTCCAATCATCATAATTCTAGTCCCTCCGACCAGCATGCACCTGACCCTCCCGGTCAAGACACAGAAACCCCGAGACTGAAACCCCATCAACTCCGAGATCCGCATTCGATCTCAACCAGAAACCTGAGATTGAACCCCCATCAATCTCCTAAAACCATATCCGGTCACAATAGAAAATCTGAGATTGAACCCCCATCAATCTTCTTAATCCACATCTCGATACAATGCTTATTCCGAAGTCATCGACACTTTTGCCACCAACTCATCTGCTCTTAGGTCGCAACCTTCAAACCATACCGATCACACTCTCAGACCCACCGTCTACGAGCCATACCGTCTCACCCTCGGGTCGTCACCCTCGAGATCTCGGTACCAGGAGAACCCCCATCTCCTCTTCGACCCTCAGGACCGCAGTCCCTCAAGCTATCGGTATCTAGCGAACCCCCCGTCCCCTCAGGAGAACCCCCATCTCCTCATGAGTTGTTCAGGACCCCCGTCCCTATAGCAAACATTCACAAAGTCTACAAGAATTTCTCCAAATGGGACCACCCCCTGTAATCCACATAGAACATCTCAATATCCTACCAACACCATATTCTCTCCCAGAATATCGCCACTACCACGGCCACCCCCAGGCCTCACTCCTATCATCTCAAACACTTCGGTGTTTACAAACACCCTTTCCAAAAATAGGCAAGTTCTACTATTCATAGAACTTTCCATTTTCAGAAACTTTCTATTTATGGCAACTTTCAATTTATAGAACTCCCGAGCGATTTCGACACTACCACTGTGTCGATCGACACCCCTCCACGACAGAGACAGAACAGCAACAAGACTGATGCTCCAAGTCAAAAACCTGTTCTCAAACAGAAGAGTCACCAATCCACCAGTCAACAAAGTCATGACCCCACAGGTCAATCCAAACAATACTCTTCCAATCATCATAATTCTAGTCCCTCCAACCAGCATGCACCTGAACCTCCCGGTCACCACACAGAAACCCCGAGACTGAAACCCCATCAACTCCGAGATCCGCATTCGATCTCAACCAGAAACCTTAGATTGAACCCCTATCAATCTCCTAAAACCACATCCGGTCACAATAGAAAATCTGAGATTGAACCCCCATCAATCTTCTTAATCCACATCTAGATACAATGCTTATTCCGAAGTCATCGACACTTTTGCCACCAACTCATCTGCTCTTAGGTCGCAACCTTCAAGCCATACCGATCACACTCTCAGACCCACCATCTTCGAGCCATACTGTCTCACCCTCGGGTCGTCACCCTCGAGATCTCGGTACCAGGAGAACCCCCATCTCCTCTGCGACCCTCAGGACCGCAGTCCCTCAAGCTATCGGTATCTAGGGAACCCCCCGTCCCCTCAGGGAACCCCCATCTCCTCATGAGTTGTTCAGGACCCCCGTCCCTATAGCGAACAGTCACAAAGTCTACAAGAATTTCTCCAAATGGGACAACCCCCTGTAATCCACATAGAACATCTCAATATCCTACCAACACCATATTCTCTCCCAGAATATCGCCACTACCACGGCCACCCCCAGGCCTCACTCCTATCATCTCAAACACTTCGGTGTTTACAAACACCCTTTCCAAAAATAGGCAAGTTCTACTATTCATAGAACTTTCCATTTTCAGAAACTTTCTATTTATGGCAACTTTCCATTTATAGAACTCCCGAGCGATTTCGACACTACCACTGTGTCGATCGACACCCCTCCACGACAGAGACAGAACAGCAACAAGACTGATGCTCCAAGTCAAAAACCTGTTCTCAAACAGAAGAGTCACCAATCCACCGGTCAACAAAGTCATGACCCCACTGGTCAATCCAAACAATACTCTTCCAATCATCATAATTCTAGTCCCTCCAACCAGCATGCACCTGACCCTCCCGGTCAACACACAGAAACCCCGAGACTGAAACCCCATCAACTCCGAGATCCGCATTCGATCTCAACCAGAACCCTGAGATTGAACCCCCATCAATCTCCTAAAACCACATCCGGTCTCAATTGAAAATCTGAGATTGAACCCCCATCAATCTTCTTAATCCACATCCAGATACAATGCTTATTCCGAAGTCATTGACACTTTTGCCACCAACTCATCTGCTCTTAGGTCGCAACCTTTAAGCCATACCGATCACACTCTCAGACCCACCGTCTTCGAGCCATACTGTCTCATCCTCGGGTTGTCACCCTCGTGATCTCGGTACCAGGAGAACCCCCATCTCCTCTGCGACCCTCAGGACCGCAGTCCCTCAAGCTATCGGTATCTAGGGAACCCTCTGTCTCCTCAGGAGAACCCCCATCTCCTCATGAGTTGTTCATGACCCCCGTCACTATAGCAAACAGTCAAAAAGTCTATAAGAATTTCTCCAAATGGGCCAACCCCCTGTAATCCACATAGAACATCTCAATATCCTACCAACACCATATTCTCTCCCAGAATATCGCCACTACCACGGCCACCCCCAGGCCTCACTCCTATCATCTCAAACACTTCGGTGTTTACAAACACCCTTTCCAAAAATAGGCAAGTTCTACTATTCATAGAACTTTCCATTTTCAGAAACTTTCTATTTATGGCAACTTTCCATTTATAGAACTCCCGAGCGATTTCGACACTACCACTATGTCGATCGACACCCCTCCACGACAGAGACAGAACAGCAACAAGACTGATGCTCCAAGTCAAAAACCTGTTATCAAACAGAAGAGTCACCAATCCACCAGTCAACAAAGTCATGACCCCACTGGTCAATCCAAACAATACTCTTCCAATCATCATAATTCTAGTCCCTCCAACCAGCATGCACCTGACCCTCCCGGTCAACACACAGAAACCCCGAGACTGAAACCCCATCAACTCCGAGATCCGCATTCGATCTCAACCAGAAACCTGAGATTGAACCCCTATCAATCTCCTAAAACCACATCCGGTCACAATAGAAAATCTGAGATTGAACCCCCATCAATCTTCTTAATCCACATCTAGATACAATGCTCATTCCGAAGTCATTGACACTTGTGCCACAAACACATCTGCTCTTAGGTCGCAACCTTCAAGCCATACCGATCACACTCTCAGACCCACCGTCTTCGAGCCATACCGTCTCACCCTCGGGTCGTCCCCCTGGAGATCTCTATACCAGTAGAACCCCCATCTCCTCTGCGACCCTCAGGACCGCAGTCCCTCAAGCTATCGCTATCTAGGGAACCCCCCGTCCCCTCAGGAGAACCCCCATCTCCTAATGAGTTGTTCAGGACCCCCGTCACTATAGCAAACAGTCACAAAGTCTATGAGAATTTCTCCAAATGGGACTACCCCCTGTAATCCACATAGAACATCTCAATATCCTACCAACACCATATTCTCTCCCAGAATATCGCCACTACCACGGCCACCCCCAGACCTCACTCCTATCATCTCAAACACTTCGGTGTTTACAAACACCCTTTCCAAAAATAGGCAAGTTCTACTATTCATAGAACTTTCCATTTTCAGAAACTTTCTATTTATGGCAACTTTCCATTTATAGAACTCCCGAGCGATTTCGACACTACCACTGTGTCGATCGACACCCCTCCACGACAAAGACAGAACAGCAACAAGACTGATGCTCCAAGTCAAAAACCTGTTCTCAAACAGAAGAGTCACCAATCCACCGGTCAACAAAGTCATGACCCCACTGGTCAATCCAAACAATACTCTTCCAATCATCATAATTCTAGTCCCTCCAACCAGCATGCACCTGACCCTCCCGGTCAACACACAGAAACCCCGAGACTAAAACCCCATCAACTCCGAGATCCGCATTCGATCTCAACCAGAAACCTGAGATTGAACCCCCATCTATCTCCTATAACCACATCCGGGCTCAATTGAAAATCTGAGATTGAACCCCCATCAATCTTCTTAATCCACATCCAGATACAATGCTTATTCCGAAGTCATTGACACTTTTGCCACCAACTCATCTTCTCTTAGGTCGCAACCTTCAAGCCATACCGATCACACTCTCAGACCCACCGTCTTCGAGCCATACCGTCTCATCCTCGGGTCGTCACCCTCGTGATCTCGGTACCAGGAGAACCCCCATCTCCTCTGCGACCCTCAGGACCGCAGTCCCTCAAGCTATCGGTATCTAGGGAACCCCCCGTCCCCTCAGGAGAACCCCATCTCCTCATGAGTTGTTCATGACCCCCGTCACTATAGCAAACAGTCACAAAGTCTATAAGAATTTCTCCAAATGGGACCACCCCCTGTAATCCACATAGAACATCTCAATATCCTACCAACACCATATTCTCTCCCACACTTCTATCATCTCAAACACTTCGGTGTTTACAAACACCCTTTCCAAAAATAGGCAAGTTCTACTATTCATAGAACTTTCCATTTTCAGAAACTTTCTATTTATGGCAACTTTCCATTTATAGAACTCCCGAGCGATTTCCTTTTCCACAAGATCCACAAATTCCAAAAACCAAATAACTCCATTTTTAATAAAAACCTCAAGTTGAATAAACGTTTACAACTCCAAACAAAAATAAAAACATAACTGAAATAAAAAGAAAAGTGAAGCTAAACTAAACTTCGGGTTGAACACCCGGTCCTCCCTTCGATTAAGCTGCACCCTCCATCATCCGCCTCCACTTTGGACAGAAAGGCCTGATGTTCCCCTCCTCCCCACAATGGTAACACGAGCGACGATATTCCTGCGGATCACCTTTCTTGGGACAGTCTGCCAACCTGTGGTTCTTGCTTCCACATCTAAAGCACCCTCGTCCACCTTGCTGCATACCTGACGTGTCTTTCCGCTTCCTCTTATGCATTTGCTCCGACTTGTTGAAACAAGTTATTTTATGGTGGATAGGTCAAGATGGAATGGATGATGATGAATGTATGCAATGATGGGTAAGGTGTTTCAATTCCCCTTATGCAGTTGCAGTATAAGGGGTATCAATCCAATTTGAGTGGTTGTAAACAGTTAAGATATGCATAAAGATCTAATTTAAGCCAGATGAAAAGGATGTTGCCACTAAACAATCCTATGATGAAAGTGTAAGGTGCAGAAGGTAAACTAAATGAACTAAGAACTAAATGCAAATGAAATAGAATGATTAAGACAGTAATGATGCAACCAACAGAAACAGAAACTAAGATAAAGAACAAATGCAAGACAATAATGAACAGGACACTAAATGAATGCAGCAGAAATGGAACAGGAATGAAACAAGACAATCACAAATCACAAATAACAGAGTTCTGGGGATGAACTCGAGCCAGCACTCGACCGAGTGTAGGTCGAGTGAGTGGTCGAGCTAGACTAAACGCAGAAACAGAGCAATGCAATAAAAACAGAGTAAGGCAAAGACGGATCAAACTACAATCAAGCAACAGGATTAAGACTGTAAAATCAATAAACAAAGAAGGACTTGAGGAGGGATTCATGGGCTGGACTAATGATTGAGGCTATCTAACTTGATCAACAAATCTCAAACAACATGAGCTAATCTCTAGACATATGAATCCAAAACAAGTTTCTCCCACTCTCATGGTCAAGAAACAATCAAACCTATGCATTTCTAGACTTGCTCTCACATAGTAAAGAATCTACACAAGCAGGCAGTAAGAAATATGTCTCATACCAAACAAAACCTCTAATCTCTTAGCAAGCAAGATGGTAAGCTCTAGATCTAGCCTTATCTATGCCTCTTAAACATTGGTGTGATGCTAAGATGCTTGAAATCAGATCCTACCCTCTCAGATATAGGATCAGCATTAAGAACATCTACCCTAGAAGAGATCTACAACAATCAAGCTTGATCAAGCCAAACAAACCTCATTCACAGCCCAGCCTAACCCATCCTCAAGATCCTAAACTACTACTCACAAGAACACATGATAAACATCAAAATCATAAACCCAGAAAAGATTGAAACTTGCATCATTAGATAGATAAAACAAAGATCTACAATATTGAAAAAGAAATGAAACTTAAATTCTCAATATTAAGAAAGTTATTAAACTAACAATATTGAGGAATTTAGTCTTTTTCAAGTACAAGATCTAGGAAAATAAAAAGCAAAAGGAATAAATCCCAAAAAGGTAAATACTAGGTTTTTAAGAATATCTAAAAAGCTGACTCCTTTTGTGGCTGCAGGTACAAGGCTTTATATAGGAGGGGAGTGGAAGCCCTAAAAATGCTAAAAGACAAAATAGTCAACGGCTCGGTCAACTCGACCTGTGCTCGGTCGAGTGGCAGGTCGAGCTGGCTTCTCTCGTGCATTGTCCACTCGGTCGAGTCCTCCTCAGCACACGGTCGAGTGTCTGGTCGAGTGTGCGGTCGAGTTGGACTCCGGACCTTGTTATTTCAGCCTTAACTCTCTTGCTTTCCCTTCATGATTGCTTCACTCCTTCCTCAACATTGCTTCCATGCTCCTTAAGCTCCAAAATCACCTGTTTATGCATGAAAAGATGCAAATGCAATGCAACTAAACTCTAATGCATGATTAGTCCTAAAGCTATGCAATAATGGTGAAAATGGATAGCAAAAGATACAAAAGATGTGAATATACTAAGGGAAAACAGGGTAAAATATATGAACATCAACACCCCCAAACTTAGTCTTTGCTTGCCCTCAAGCAAATAAGCAAGACATAAGAATGTAGGTGAGGTTTGAAAGTGGGATCTCAGCTCCTAAAGCTTGCAAACAGACCATCTAGAATCAATGTCCAAGTTACTAGTACTATGATGCAAGTTGAATGAGCTGTACTTAAAGACTTTAGACAAGCATGTCACAACCTTTACTGATTTGAGCCTTAGATATCCACATGCATTCAAATCAACCATTTCCTTTAACATTCATTAATCAAGAACATGAATCAATTCTATGCAATGCTTAAACTCATTTGGCTTGGAGGTAAAGGCTTTGAGACAATGATGGTCTCTTTTTAGAGTGGGGCTTATCAATATCAAGGTTCTCTCATAAAAATGGATTGAGCTTTAGAAGAATGCTAAAGGTAAGAACACCTAGACACATACAAGAATAAAACCTTGTCTACCCAAAGGTACCCAAAGTGTTTATCCTAGCAATCTAAACCCAAATGATCCTAGTGCTACCCTTTAACTTCTTCTTTTCTCTTTCACCCTTTTCTCTTTTGATTTTCAAGTCTTAGGAGAGGTTTCTTATTTGATCTTTCTAGTGGGATGGGGGATTCTTACTTATTTGCTATGGTTCTCTTTTCTTCTTATTCTTAAGACATACAAGCTTTTTGCTAGACTTTTCTTTTCTTTCTTTTCTTTTCTTTAACTAGAACCATCTTCAACATTTTTTTTTTGCTTCCCATCCTTTCACTAGACCTTGCTTAAACACAATCTCCTCTTAAAGACTCTACCCTTTTTCTCTTTTTCTCCTTTTTTTTTTTTTTTTTTTTCTTTTCTTTTCTTTCAAGTCCCAAACCCAACAAATGAACCACCTAGTCCTATCTAGTTTGAAAAATGCAAACTAGAACTACACAAGGCTTTACTCTTGTCAGTTCAAACCTAACACTTTCTACCAAGCTCAATCCTAAAAATAGGCCTCACACACTCAAGAATAAACATGGCTTGAAAGAAGGGTTGGTTAAGGGTAGGGAAACTGATTCTTAATGAGGAAATCAGCTACTTGGATCAACAAGAGTGGTAAAAAGGAGAAAGATGATCCAAATATGTATATGGTATCCATGAGTTTAAAGCAATGCACACATTGATAATTGAAAGTCAATATTAAGTTCTTATAGATAGGAAATGGCATCAAATCACAACATGCTTCAATTTAGACCAAATGCAATGCAGGAATTCAATGCTTGGTTCAATCTTATGCTTCTAACCACTCAACTAGCATCAAAGTACTATTAACTTGGGCATTGATCCTAGTCTAGTGAATGAGCAAGCTAACAAGGAAATACTCATCATAGATCCCTAATGCAAGCAGTCCTATATGATAAACAAAATACTTAAATATGCAAAGCAAACTACATGAACACTTTTTTTTTTATAAAGATTTTTGCAAAAATTTTCAAATTTTTAGGGTTTTTCTATGCCTTAGATGCTATGCAAATATTAACATGATGATGCTAAAATTTGAAATAAGAAAACAAAACACAATGTCAAATGCTATCTCAAACCCTCCCCAAACTTAAATCACACAGTCCCTTGTGTGAAAGAAATTTGTTGGAGGATTCAAGACTTAAAACAAAACACACAATATGAAATGCAAATGGTATTTACAATGGAAAGGTGATAGTGTTACCTCAAGGATTGTAGAAGAAACTATCCACATCCTCCTGCATGCTATCAAAGGTGTAGCTGGGGTCTTGTTGGTGACTTGGAGAGGGGGATTGGGGCAGCTCGACGATGGCGATCGACCGTGACTCGGTCGAGTGCATGTCCGAGTGGGGGGGTCGAGCTGGACTGCGGATGTCCCTCTCTTCTTCTGTTTAGACTCCCTTGCTTCCCTGACCATGAAAACATCAAAACAAAAGTCAAAATACCAAAACATTAAGCAATATATACAGAGATACCTTAGGGACTTCCTCCCTAGTGAGCTTGTTTATAGTCACTAAGCTTGACTTCTATGACTCTTTAAACTTGAGGGGCATCCATGAGAAGTATTGAGCACTTCTCATGTGTCTCTTTCTCTCCCAAATACTTCTTAACCCTCTGACCATTAACTGTGAACTCACTACCATCCTTGTTGAGAAGTGTGACAGCTCCATATGGTAAAACTTCCTTTATTTCAAAAGGACCTCCCCATCTACTTTTCAACTTTCCAGGGAATAACTTGAGTTTTGAATTGTAAAGCAAGGCTTGGTCTCCAGGTCTAAGGTCCTTTATGAGAATCTTCTTGTCATGGAAAGCTTTAGTCCTTTCCTTGTAGATTTTGGAGTTTTCATAGGCCTCCAATCTGATCTCCTCAAGTTCATGCAAATCAAGGCTTCTCTTAGCTTGTGCTGTTTCAAGATCTAGGTTCAGAAGTTTGATTGCCCATAGAGCCTTGTATTCAACTTCAACTGGAAGGTGACAAGATTTTCCATACACAAGCTGGAATGGGGTTCTTCCTATAGGTGTTTTGAAAGCTGTTCTATAAGCCCAAAGTGTTTCATCAAGTTTACTAGACCAATCCTTCCTTGTTGCTCCTACTATTCTTGATAGAATGGCCTTGATCTGTTTGTTTGACACCTCAACTTGCCCACTTGTCTGAGGGTGATATGCTGTAGACACCTTGTGCTTGACTCCATACTTTCTTAGCATTCCTTCAAAGATCTTATTGATGAAGTGTGATCCTCCATCACTTATGACAACTCTTGGGATTCCATACCTTGGGAAGATTATGTTCTTAAAGAGTTTAAGCACTACCTTGTGATCATTAGTGGGGCTAGCAATGGCTTCCACCCATTTGGAGACATAGTCTACTGCTACTAAGATGTAGGCATTCCCATTTGAAGGGGGATTAAAGGGTCCCATGAAATCAATTCCCCATACATCAAATATCTCAACTTCAAGAATTGGATTTTGAGGCATCTCATTCTTCCTTGTGATATTCCCCATCCTTTGGCAAGCATCACATTTTGTGATGAACTTGTGAGTGTCCTTGAACAATGTAGGCCACCATAGACCAGCTTGTAAGACCTTTTGGGCTGTCTTGAAAGTTGCAAAATGGCCTCCATAGGCAGAACCATGGCAATGTCCTAATACTCCTTCAACTTCATTCTCTGCTATGCACCTTCTAAACAATCCATCTGATCCCTTCTTGTATAAGTAAGGTTCATCCCAATAGTATCCATTGATGTCCTTGAGGAGTTTCTTCTTCCTATAGGAGTCCATATCTGCTGGAACTTCTTCACATACCTTGTAATTGACTATATCAGCATACCAAGGCAGATCTTCACTCTCAAGTGCCATCCACTCCTCCATCTCGTCCTGCTCGATCGGGTGCCCAAAAGTACTCGGCCGAGTGCCTGTTCGAGTGAGAGGTCGAGTGGGGAGCCGTGTTGAGCCAATCAACATCAGTTTCTCCTCAGGCATTGAATCATCAATTGGAATCTCCTCTTCTATCCTCATTCTAGACAAGTGATCAGCTACTCCATTCTCTATCCCCTTTTTATCAACTATTTCCATGTCAAACTCTTGGAGAAGCAAAATCCATCTCAACAACCTTGGTTTTGTATCCTTCTTTGAGTAGATGTGTCTCAGAGCAGCATGATCAGTGTACACAATCACTTTGGACCCTACTAAGTAGCTTCTGAATTTTTCAAAGGCAAATACCACTGCTAGGAGCTCTTTCTCTGTTGTTGAATATCTTCCTTGTGTCTCATCCAAGGTTCTACTTGCATAGTGGATCACATGCAGCTTCTTATCTTTTTTCTGACCTAGGACTGCTCCTACTGCAAAGTCTGAAGCATCGCACATAATCTCAAATGGAAGATCCCAGTTTGGAGCTTGGACTATCGGAGCTGAAATCAAAGCAGCTTTGATCTCCTTGAAAGCCTTCAAGCAATCTTCATCAAAGTTGAAGTCAGTCTCCTTACATAGCAACCTTGTCAATGGCCTAGCTATCTTTGAGAAATCCTTGATGAATCTCCTATAAAACCCAGCATGCCCAAGAAAGCATCTTATGTCCTTGACTGTTTTTGGTGGTTGGAGTTGAACCGTTACTTCAATCTTTGCCTTATCAACCTCAATCCCCTTTGCTGAAATCTTATGACCAAGAACTATCCCTTCTTCAACCATGAAGTGACACTTTTCCCAGTTCAAAACAAGATTTGTCTCCTCACATCTCTTTAAAACCCTACATAGATTAGCAAGACAAGAAGGAAAAGAGTCTCCATAGACAGAGAAGTCATCCATAAAAACTTCCACCACATCCTCAATGAGATCAGAGAAGATAGACATCATGCATCTTTGAAAAGTTGCTAGAGCATTACATAATCCAAATGGCATCCTTCTATAAGCAAAAGTACCATATGGACATGTGAATGTTGTCTTCTCTTGATCATTAGGATGAATAGGAATTTGGAAAAATCCAGAATATCCATCCAAGAAACAGTAGTGAGTGTGATTAGCTAATCTTTCCAGCATTTGATCAATAAAAGGAAGAGGAAAATGATCTTTCCTAGTAGCTGAATTAAGCTTTCTATAGTCAATGCACATTCTATGTCCTGTAATGGTTCTAGTTGGAATTAATTCATCCTGATCATTCTTTACCACAGTTATTCCTCCTTTTTTGGGGACACAATGAACTGGTGAAACCCAAGTACTATCAGAGATAGGATAGATTACACCAGCATCAAGCAACTTAAGGATCTCCTTTTTTACTACTTCTTTTAAGTTGGGGTTTAATCTTCTTTGAGGTTCAATACTAGAGTAGGATTCATTTTCAAAATGGATTCTATGCATGCAAAGACTAGGTGAAAGGCCTTGAATGTCATCCAAGGTATAACCAATTGCTTTCCTATACTTCTTTAACTCTTCAACTAG
Source organism: Camelina laxa (assembly GCA_024034495.1). Lineage (NCBI taxonomy): Eukaryota > Viridiplantae > Streptophyta > Magnoliopsida > Brassicales > Brassicaceae > Camelina > Camelina laxa. The sequence continues at coordinate 16,961,952 of CM043883.1, forward strand.
TAAATCAAGTTCATTTTCACTCAACTTAGCATTTACTATCACAGGATAGGTAGAGTTTTTACCTAGAAAAACGTACCTTAGCCCAGATGGGAGAGGTTTGAGCTCTACTTTTGGTGCCTTTAGCTCGGACCAATCGTTTGTGCAGGATTCGGCGTTGCACTCGGTCGAGTGACTTCGGTACTCGGTCGAGTTGAGGGTCGAGCTGATGGTCAAGCTATCCAAAGTTGCTAATTGAACTGACCAGACTTCCTCTCTTTGTGCTGGTAATCCCTCAAAAACCTCTGGGTGGTCTGATTCTCTACTGGAGTCCAATATCTTCTCATAAGCTTTGGTTTCTTGATGAATGAATCCTTCCTCCCCACTCTTGGTTAAAACATTTCTAAGGTGATCTTGTTCTGCTAGTTCTTCCATCAATTCCTCTGATAGTTTGTCCATTTCTTCAGTCCAAAAGACTTGCCCTCCAATGGTTGGTTTCTTCATAGCCTCCACAATGTCAAATGTCATTTTGAAGTCCTCTCCCAGGTTAAGATCAATCTTCCCTTGTCTCACATCAATTATTGCTCCTGCTGTAGCTAGGAAAGGTCTCCCTAGTATCAAAGGATCCTTTGGTTCTTCATCCATTTCCAAAACCACAAAGTCTGTTGGGACTTCTACTTCTCCAACTCTAACTGGTAGATCCTCCAAAACACCATGTGGTAATCTTATTGATCTATCAGCTAAGATCAAGGATATATTGCATGGCTTATATCTTGTAAACCCTAGGCGCTTAGCAACTGATAGAGGCATTAGGCTTACTGAGGCTCCCAAATCACATAGGCATCTATTGAAAGTTATAGGGCCTATAGAGCAAGGTAGAGTAAAGGAGCCAGGATCCCTTAGCTTTTGAGGATTCACTTGCTTTGTGATGATGGCACTGCACTCTTGGCTAAGAATCACCATCCCTTGAACTTATTTGATTCTTTCCATCACAGCATCTTTCAAGAATTTCTGGTAAGGAGGAATCATCACAAATGCATCTATTAGAGGCATTCTAAGCTCAATCTCTCTAACTTGTTTGTCAAACAATGCCTTGTATTTTTCAACCATCTGCTTCTTAAATCTTCCTGGGAAAGGTAGTGGAGGTTTGTAAGGAGGAGGAATGAACCGGACTTCTTTTTCTTTGGGGGCAACTGGTTTAGTTTTTTCTTGAGAAGCTGCTCGATCGGGTACTCGATCACACACACGGTCGAGTGTGTGGTCGAGTGATGGGTCGAGTTCGATGGCGTTTTCATTTTGAGTTTCTTCTTGTTGAAAACTCTCCCCTTCTTGATCACCACTGTCCTCAGTGTCTGGTAAAGCTCCCTCCCTTGTTGGTAGAACCCTTCCACTGCGTAGATTGATAGCATGAACAGATTCTATAGATTGCATATTGGCCTTGCCTTTGTTATTTGGGACATTAACTAGTTGATTCTCCATAGTCACAATCCTGGAAGTAAGTGTATCAAACTTGGCATGGAGTTCACTGTAAACATCTGATATCCTCCTGTTCAACTCAGCAAATCTGTTTGTTGCTTCAATCTTTCCTTGTGTTTGCCCAATCAACAACTGTTGCATCATTGCCCTTAAGTCTTGCTCCTGGCCTTGGTTAGTCTGAAACCCTGGTGGGGGACACAATGGAGGCTGGAACACTTGATGTTGTTGTTTAGGGATGTAGCTTTGTTGCTGTGGAGGCTGTTGAGGTGGATAAACTTGGTCTTGAGGGTTGGCCACATTGGTACTCCTATATGAGAGATTGTTGTTTTGGAAACCTCCTTGGTTGTAGCCTTTGAATCCTCCTTGGTTTTGCATGTAGCACAACTCAGCAAACTCAGTCTCCCCTTCTTGAACTGGAGCATCTTCCTCTCCAATGAAGTGAATGGACTTTCGCTGGCTAAGAAGAATCTTGTCCAGCTTCTCATTGACCATCTTCAAATCCCTCTTGTACTTTTCTTCTTGATCAGTGGAGGATGACCTTATGGTTCTGTCATAGTCCTCATTGTAGTTGCCATCTGATTGAGCAAGATTTTCAACCAACTCCCATCCTTCTTCAACATTTTTGTTGAGGAAGTTTCCATTTGAGGCTGTATCAAGAAGCATTCTGATCTTGGGAAGCACCCCTCTATACAAAGTGCTTAAAAGGGACTCATTGCTGAAGCCATGGTGAGGACACTGAGTCTGGAATCCTTTAAACCTTTCCCAAGCTTCACAAAAACTCTCATTATTCCTTTGAGCAAACCCAGAGATTTCATTTCTCAATCTAGCAGTTCTAGCATTGGAAAAGAATTTGGCCAAGAAAGCCTTCTTGCAAGCATCCCATGTGGTTATTGCTCCAGTAGGAAGAGTCTTCTCCCAAAGGTGAGCCTTATCTCCAAGTGAGAATGGAAATAGCCTTAACTTGAAGCCATCCTCACTGACCCCATTGATCTTAGTAAGACCACATATCCTATCAAATTCATCAAGGTGGTCTAGGGGATCTTCCATTGGCAACCCATGGAACTTGTTGGCTTGAATCATTGAGATCAATCCACTTTTGATCTCAAAGTTGTTGTTGGCAACAGTAGGAGGCACAATACCAGCTCTCTGGTTATGTGTGTTTGGTGCATCTCCAGCACCAATGTTTCTTGCTCTTGGAGGTTGTTGAGCTTGATTCTCCATTAGAACTTGTTGTTCTTGTTCCTGATGGATCCTTGTTTTCTGCTGTCTCAGGTCCCTTGGTGGTTTGTTGATGTGATCAAGGAGTCTCTGAAGATTGTGAGGACCCTTGGACCTTGTTTGCATCAACAGAGTCGAGTACAGACTCGGACAGGCACACGGTCGAGCGCAGGCTCGAGTGGGTGGTTGAGTCGACTGGGAACTGATGTCTATATGTATCCGGCTTCTGACTCGATCAAGTGCTCGAGCACACACTCGGTCGAGTGGTGGTCGAGTTGGTGGTCGAGCTGGTACCTGAAACTCAAGCACAAACAAGCAGAAGAATAAACAAGATCAGTAATGAACAAGTGGATAAACGAACTTAATCTTAGACTTTTATGGATCCTCATTGTCACAAAAACACACTCAAATAGGCAACGGCGCCAAATTGAAACAAGTTATTTTATGGTGGATAGGTCAAGATGGAATGGATGATGATGAATGTATGCAATGATGGGTAAGGTGTTTCAATTCCCCTTATGCAGTTGCAGTATAAGGGGTATCAATCCAATTTGAGTGGTTGTAAACAGTTAAGATATGCATAAAGATCTAATTTAAGCCAGATGAAAAGGATGTTGCCACTAAACAATCCTATGATGAAAGTGTAAAGTGCAGAAGGTAAACTAAATGAACTAAGAACTAAATGCAAATGAAATAGAATGATTAAGACAGTAATGATGCAACCAACAGAAACAGAAACTAAGATAAAGAACAAATGCAAGACAATAATGAACAGGACACTAAATGAATGCAGCAGAAATGGAACAGGAATGAAACAAGACAATCACAAATCACAAATAACAGAGTTCTGGGGATGAACTCGAGCCAGCACTCGACCGAGTGTAGGTCGAGTGAGTGGTCGAGCTAGACTAAACGCAGAAACAGAGCAATGCAATAAAAACAGAGTAATGCAAAGACGGATCAAACTACAATCAAGCAACAGGATTAAGACTGTAAAATCAATAAACAAAGAAGGACTTGAGGAGGGATTCATGGGCTGGACTAATGATTGAGGCTATCTAACTTGATCAACAAATCTCAAACAACATGAGCTAATCTCTAGACATATGAATCCAAAACAAGTTTCTCCCACTCTCATGGTCAAGAAACAATCAAACCTATGCATTTCTAGACTTGCTCTCACATAGTAAAGAATCTACACAAGCAGGCAGTAAGAAATATGTCTCATACCAAACAAAACCTCTAATCTCTTAGCAAGCAAGATGGTAAGCTCTAGATCTAGCCTTATCTATGCCTCTTAAACATTGGTGTGATGCTAAGATGCTTGAAATCAGATCCTACCCTCTCAGATATAGGATCAGCATTAAGAACATCTACCCTAGAAGAGATCTACAACAATCAAGCTTGATCAAGCCAAACAAACCTCATTCACAGCCCAGCCTAACCCATCCTCAAGATCCTAAACTACTACTCACAAGAACACATGATAAACATCAAAATCATAAACCCAGAAAAGATTGAAACTTGCATCATTAGATAGATAAAACAAAGATCTACAATATTGAAAAAGAAATGAAATTTAAATTCTCAATATTAAGAAAGTTATTAAACTAACAATATTGAGGAATTTAGTCCTTTTCAAGTACAAGATCTAGGAAAATAAAAAGCAAAAGGAATAAATCCCAAAAAGGTAAATACTAGGTTTTTAAGAATATCTAAAAAGCTGACTCCTTTTGTGGCTGCAGGTACAAGGCTTTATATAGGAGGGGAGTGGAAGCCCTAAAAATGCTAAAAGACAAAATAGTCAACGGCTCGGTCAACTCGACCTGTGCTCGGTCGAGTGGCAGGTCGAGCTGGCTTCTCTCGTGCATTGTCCACTCGGTCGAGTCCTCCTCAGCACACGGTCGAGTGTCTGGTCGAGTGTGCGGTCGAGTTGGACTCCGGACCTTGTTATTTCAGCCTTAACTCTCTTGCTTTCCCTTCATGATTGCTTCACTCCTTCCTCAACATTGCTTCCATGCTCCTTAAGCTCCAAAATCACCTGTTTATGCATGAAAAGATGCAAATGCAATGCAACTAAACTCTAATGCATGATTAGTCCTAAAGCTATGCAATAATGGTGAAAATGGATAGCAAAAGATACAAAAGTTGTGAATATACTAAGGGAAAACAGGGTAAAATATATGAACATCACTTGTTACCCTTGCTCGGATTGTTCTGCTCCAAAGTCTCCTCTGTCTGAACCGCTGGACTGACCACCACTGAAAGGACCAACCCCTTTTTTTTTAAAATAAATAATAAATAATATATATATATATATATATATATATATAAACTACAACTAGTGGTCCCATACCCACTAGCCACCTAACCATATTCACAATCAACAGTGGAATAACCATACCAATATCCAATAATAATCCAATATTATAGCATAAGCAATATTCCAATACCAAATAACAAGAAACATGAAACCAACAACCTAGTAATGTTTCTAATGATTCAACTCTAGCAACCTAGCAATGCCAGACAACATCCAATCGAGTCCCTAGAACATCCTCCTCTTCATTGCCTTGATTCCACGATCACACTTTGCCTTTACCTGCACCACAAACACAAATTGAGATGCATGCGTATTTGATAAACACTCAGTGAGGCAATCCTCCCATATACTGGGCTATACACACAAGAAATAAGATCTCTACAAGCCACAATCAACAATCAATAAAACAAACCAGGCAATATACAAAGCATGCCACATCCATAGCTGAAAGAAGGGTGTCGACAGACACCAGATGATGTCAATCGACACTGACAATTTGGTGTCGACCGACACCCTCCCCGACACTCCTGAAAACCCTAGTTTGTGTCGACCGACACATGCACATGGCATCGATCGACACTCGCCAAAGTCTCGAGCCGTCCTCACGTTGGTGTCGAACGACACCCCAACTGGTGTCGACCGACACCGATGCCGAGCAGCGATTTCCTTCGATCAAAAACTCCGAATCTCGCCTCCAATCCGCTCCATGCATTCCCAGAAGCCAAACCTAGCCAAAACAGCGACGAAATACCATAGAGAACTCAAAGAAACAACCACATAAGTACCTAATCACATAAAAACTAGAGATGTTAGCTTAGATAAGCCATGGTCATGCACTCACCTCGTTGCAGGAAGATTAAGACCAATAGCAATGAATCCAATCCTCCTAGCAAGCTTCTAGATCCTTCCTAGCTTCCAAAACTCTCAAGAACAGCCATGAATCTCACCAAAATTCACCAAAAAGCTCAAGAATACACTTTTTCCTCCTTTTCTTTCAAAACAACAAGCGGCGACAAAATAAACTTCCAAAACCCTTCTTGTGTCGAAACCCACTTAAATAACCCGGTTCAATGGTTTCCTAAAACCAAACCGAACCAAATCGATAATTAAATCAATTCGATCGAACCGGAAAAAACAATGGTGTCGATCGACACCCTCACCCAAAACGCATGAATTGGTTTGCGGGTGTTACTATTCTCCCCCACCAATCTAGATTCGTCCTCCAATCTCGAACAACCATCTGCCAAGGACTCCGTGCAACCGTCTCCACGGCCCGCACTCCTCCGACCGATCTACAGAAGGTCACCTCTAGGCGATAGACTCACGCTCCAGGCGTCATTTGCTCTCGAATTTTTGGACTTTCCTTTACTCATAGGCCTAAACCTTTGAGTTTTTATTGGCTCCTCATCGGGCCTAGACCCGCATGCCATAATGTATAAGGAAAATCCAAACTCGTCTCTTGGGTTGCCACCCTACAACGCGCCCCCGGATCGTCATCCGAAGTCGATATACCAACCATATTCCCAAGCCACAAAGTCTCTGAATATGGCAGTACTAGGAGAACCTAAGACCTCCAAGAGTCGCGAGCAAACAATTCTGAACACGTCTGAGTCCTATCCCTATCCAGGTTTCCTCCCCGTGGCTCGCGTAAAACATCTCAATGTCCTACCAACCACATATCCCCTCACTGGAATACCTCCTGACCACACAAGGATCATATACCTGCCACAAGGGCCGCCACAAAGGCCAAACAAAATTTCCTAAACAGGACCACCACCAAGGCCAAACACATGTCCTCAACGGGACCGCCACCAAGGCCCCTCATCCCGAAAGACCGTCACAAAGACCACTTGTCCCAAAGGACCGCCACTAAGGCCACTCGTCCGGAAGGACCGCCACCAAGGCCACTTGTCCCGAAGGACCATCACAAAGACCATACATCCTGAAGGATCGCCTGAACAGGTACATTGGCTAAACAGCCCGCCACAAAGACAACACAATTGGCTAAACAGCCCGCCACAAAGGCTATACAATGTCTTAAAAGACCGCCACACACGGCACACTGACTCAAAAATCCGCCACGAAGGCCACACGAGCCCCTCCAAGGCTCACAACCGCTAAAAATGGACAAATTCTAACTCCCATAGAACTTTCCACTTTTAGACTTTCCACTTCTGGAAACTTTCCATAATTAGAAACTTCTATTTCAGGAAACTTTCCTCCAAAAACCCCGCCTCACGGAAACTTCGTACCCGAGCACCACCTCATCTTGTTACTAAGTCGCACAACCAACCACCCCAAGCGACCGAGTAACAAGAGAGATGGGCTGGAATACTCCATTCCCGCTCCAGCCACGGATTACAGATGGGACCAGGCTAGACAAGTTCAAGTCGCGGCTTGCTTCTCATACCACTTCTTAAACCTTGCCTTCATCCTCGCCTCAGGCTCCCAAGTCTGCTCCTCAACACCATCACAGTCCCAAAGGACTCTCATCAAAGGAACCTTCTTCTTCCGAAGTTCCTTAATCCTCCTCTCTAGAACCCTCACTGGTCTCGCCTCCAAACTCATGTTAGGCTGAAGATCTTCAGGAATCTTAGCCAACAACTGATAATCCTTGCGAAGACACCTCCGCAACATAGACACATGGAAAACCTTGTGGAATGCACGCGTAACCTCAGGTAACTCCAGTCTATATGCCACTGGTCCAACTCGCTCAATCACTCTGAACGGACCCATATTCCTCGCATTAAATTTAGTCACAGTCAATGACCTGTTCGGACCACAACATGGCCATCTTAAGGTACACTCTGTCTCTGATAACACTCTAATTTACATGTTTTTAGCATTCCATTTTGTCCATATTTTGCATTGTTCATACCTCTAACTTAGCATTTTTAGACCATTTACTGTAGGAATTAAGTTTTAGAGCATTTAGGGTGTTGCATTTCTGCATTTGCATATATTGGATGAAAACATGTGCTAAAGAGCCAAAAATGGGGGAAAACAAGGACAACTCGAGCATGTACCCGAAGGAGCCATCAAGCTACAAGAACAAGTCTGAACCCCCAACACGATCGAAGAGGATCCAAGAGGGCGAAGAGAAACCCGAAGATCCACCCGAGGAGTTACCCGACTCAAGCCTCGTGCACCCCATCGAGTAGACCATCGGGCAGGTCTAGGAAGCTAGGTCAAATGGGTTTCCACATATAAACCCCCTCTTTCCCTAGCTCGCAAACGAGCACGCCGCAGACCCTCAAACCAGAGAGCGAGAGCTTCTGTGAGAGAACTGAGCGACTCAACATTTCTTCTTGTTTTTGTACTTTTAATTTGTAGTTTTTCATATATCTTTTATCCCTACTCTTTTCTACTATACTCTATCTTTTTAATAATGCCATTTTCGTTTATTTCTATGGTTTTATCATTCGTTTCTATGTCCGAGTAGTGTAGCAAAGTTTTTAGGGATGGGATAGATGATTAGGTGTTCTTGATTGGTTAGGATGTTTTAGTTAATTGTTATGATAGATAAATTTCCTTCTAGGTTGATGTTCTTAATGCGGTCAATAGACCGACAGGTTGAGACTAGATCTAGGGCGTTGATAATGCTACAGGCCGAAAGGAGTAGGTAAAATGCTTGATTAGGTCAATGCTAGAGGTATACTTAACTTTGAGTGACAAAATCAGATAAGTCTAAGTATATTGACAAAAAAAATGAATTGTTCTTAATGCCTGCTTGTTCATATTGCTAGTGCGACAGTGTGGTAGTATGTTCAAGGTTGATTGTTACTAGTGCGACAGTGTAGTGACAAGGTTTTAGAGGTTCATTGTCTAGGAAATAATTGCTTGAGGCATGTAAGACATCCGTATTGGTCTAGAACACTTAGGATTCGATTACCCCCATCCTTAGGAACTTTTGTATTTCACTCCTTGCATTTTCCTTACTTACTCGACCACTTACCCGATCAGGTTCACGATAATCTGCATCGAGTAATACCTCGAGCTGTTCATAGTTCACTTGCATACTCGATCACCCCACTCGATCATGTACTCGATTGCTTTCATCGAGTGCTTAGGTCGTGTGGTTTACTTGTCTATATTCTTTTACTTTGTTTATATTAGAACTGTTAGAACCAAACCCCCTTATTGCTTGGCTTGACTTGCTTGATTCTGATTGCATCCTATCTGTTAGCATAACAACCATTTGGATTGATAACCCTTTGTACTACAACTGCATAGGGAATTGATACCCTAGGTGAAAACCAGTCTATCAATTTGGCGCCGTTGCCAGTTGGTTGTTTTATTTTGCTACGTTTAGGATTTCACGACTTGCTAGATCAAGTTTGTTTGTTTATATTTGTTTCGGATATTGACTTGTTTGCTTTCGTCTTTGTTTGTTTTGAATCTCAGGTACCAAAACCCGAGCAACCACCCGACCCATCACCCAATCATCTGATCGAGTTGATCCTTGTGTACAAACTCGGATACTTTCCTATGCATGCAAACACGATCCAGAGGTAGTCAGAATCTGAGTCCTTTCATCGACAACATCGACAGACCTCGGCTACTCAGACAACAACAAGTTCAACCGGAACTAACACCCATTGATGAGACGATGAATAATGAGAACGGTCCACCAGCTCCTCAAGCAAGGACCAACATAGGAGCAGGAGATGCTCCGACTACTCACACTCAGAGGAATGGCATTGTGCCACCACCTGTGCAGAACAAAAATTTTGAGATCAAGAGTAGTCTCATCCAGATGATACAGAGCAACAAATTTCATAAACTGCCAATGGAGGACCCATTGGATCATCTGGATAAATTTGATAGGCTCTGTAGCCTAACTAAGATAAATGGAGTCAGTGAAGATGGATTCAAGCTAAGGCTTTTCCCATTCTCTTTGGGAAATAAAGCACACATTTGGGAGAAATCGCTCCCTAAGGAGTCCATCACCACTTGGGAAGCGTGCAAGAAGGCATTCGTGGCCAAATTCTTCTCAAACTCCAGAACCGCAAGGCTGCGAAATGAAAATTTCAGCTTTGTACAGAAGAACAACGAAACGTTCAATGAAGCTTGGGAACGTGTCAAGGGGTACACAACTCGATGTCCACATCACGGCTTCAGTAATGCTTCATTGCTGAGCACAGTATACCGAGGAGTGGTCCCCAAGATATGGATGTTTCTGGACACCACAAGCAATGGTAACTTCCTCAACAAGGATGTTGATGAAGGTTGGGACCTAGTTGAGAACTTGGCTCAATCTGATGGCAACTACAATGAGGAATATGATCGCTCAGTGCGATCTACAGGAGAGGAAGATGCCAAGTACAAGAGGGACATGAAAGCCCTCAATGACAAGCTCGATCAGCTCCTCAACCAGCAAAAGCATGTCCATGCTATATCAGAGGAAGAGCATTTTCAACAGCAAGATGGGGAGACTATGCAGCTAGAGGATGTTAACTACATCAACAACCAAGGAGGGTACAACAGAGGGTACAACAACTTCAAGCTGAACCCAAATCTATCTTATCAGAACCCGAATGTTGCAAATCCTCAAGACCAAACCTACCCATCTGCAGTTCAAGGGAACCAGACACAACATAAGCCTTTTGTACAGTACAACCAAGGCTATGCGCCTAAGCAACCATACCAAGGCACCTACGACCAACCACCAGGATTCCAACAACACCAAGGTCCACCGAACCAGTCACAAGAAGCCGAGTTACGAGGTCTTATTCAGCAAATGATTCAGCAACACGCTATAGCTTCTATGGACATCGCGAAACGATTCGCGGAAATGAGCAACAAAATCGACTCAGGATACAATGACCTCAATGCCAAGTACGAATCACTCAACACAAAGGTTCGATACCTGGAAGGCCACCACAACAACCAACCTACACCAAAGATCAATCAACTGCCGGGTAAAGCTGTTCGAAACCCCAAGGATTATGCGACTGCTCAAGCCATTTTCCTAGATGATGATTATGAGGACTACCTCACTGGGGACAGTGGTGATCAAGATGGGGAGGATGTGGATGACTCAATGAAGAATGAGGCCGAATACTATATATCCGAATATGAACCCGAGCCTTCACCCGATGAGACTGATCGAGTTGATGATCGAGCACTAGTTCGAGATTCACAAACTGACGAACAACCCGAAGTGAAACCCGATGACCTACACGATGATGTTGATCGGATGATGCATCGAGTAGATGTTGAGAAAGGAGATCAGCCTCAACCACCTGCACTGGTACGAGGGGACTTGGAGGAAAGGTTCAATGCTGCACTTGACATCCAGTTGGAAGCGCTTGCAGAGCGAATGGCTAAGCGCAAAGCTCCACCACCTAAGCTTTTGCCCCCACATGAGCTTCAACAGGAAGCTGTAAAGGAAGCAGCTAGATTGGAGGATGAGGTTAAGGAGGCTGTCAAGGAGATCGGATTTGAAATTCTGAGAAGTGGAATTTTTTTGGATCCTGAGGTAAGAATTGAGGAAAAACTTGAAGCACCTGGCTCTTTCACATTGCCCTGTTCAATAGGATTTCGGATTTTCAAGAGTTGCTTTTGTGATCTTGGAGCTTCGGTGAGCATCAGACCACTTTCAGTTGCTAACAAGCTGGGATTCACCGACTTCAAACCAAGTAAGCAATATCTGATTTAAGCCGATAGAACGGTAAAGCATCCGATTGGCATTTAGAAAATCTGCCCCTAAGGATTGGGAGACTGGAAGTGCCTACCGACTTCATGATCCTAGATATGAACAAGGAACCGGATGATCCACTGATTCTAGGAAGAACATTCTTGGCAACAGTTGGTGCGGTGATCGAAGTGAAACAAGGCAAGATCAGGATAGAACATGGTGAACACCTCAAGATGGAGTTTGAGGTGAAGAAAGGGGTTAAGAGGCCAACCATAGATGGTCAAGCTTTTTCCACTAGGACCAAACAAAGAAAAAGGCTACATCTTGAAGAGGTTAACACCACATTTGCCATGGAACCTGGACAAAATCTGGGAGATCTTTTGAACCAACCTACTGTAGTGGAGAGGATTCCAGAACCTTTTCCACATGGATCCCATGCTTAAAGAGCATGAAGATTCAAGCTTAGTGACTCTAAACAAGCTCACTTGGGAGGAAGTCCCAAAGGTATCTTTTAGGTTTAGTCTATTTGCTTTATTTTCTTTTATTTAATTTTCTATTTTTGCAATTTTATAAAAAAATAAATAAATAAAAAAAATAAAATAAAAAGAAGAAAAAAATGGAAAATTGAGAAGAGGGAATTGGTAAACCCGAGGGTCAACCCAACACCGTACTCGACGCGCCTGATCGTGTCCCTGCTCGGGTAGCGAGTGGAGTCCGAATTCCACAAGCCAAGCCCACTCTCGGCGAAGCCACCAACCAAAACCCTAGCCTATTTAAGGAGGTCGAACCCTTCTCCCTCCTCATCACCGATAAGTCTCCCTCATTCTCTTAAGCTTTTCAATTTCCATAAGTTTCTATTCTTCTCTCTCGATTCCAAGCTCATTCGATTTTCTTTGGAGACTAACCCTATTAATCCCAAGAACTAGCTTTTCTTTTTCTTCTCAAGGAATTGACATGGAGCCAACCGCTAGAACCTACCAAAGGAAGGGAAGAAGATACACCTCCGCCGCTGCTACAACGGGAAGAGACGTCGCCGAAGTTCAACAACCCCAAGGAAGAGGGAACGTTCCACATTCCCGACCGTTAGGTGGACGTTTAGCCTCCCCAACCCGATGCACAACTCGATCCACCACCCGACCTGATGCTCGAGTAACCGATCGAGTAAGCCCCCAAGTTCGCTCACCGAGTCCAATGGCGAGTGCTGTCCGCCGTTCTCCTCGACGTAGGGACCTGTCTACGTAAGAAAAGACGCTTACCGACCCTATGGAGGTCGATTCTGATGCTGGAGGAGAAGAACAAGGTGAGATCCAAACCTCTCGATCAAGGAGTAGAGCCGCAATTGCAAGGGGGAAGAGACCGGCTTTGGAGAAGGCTGAGAAGGTGGTTGAGAGAGTAGTGGTTGAAGAAGATCAACACGCTGAGGAGGAGGAAAGAGAAAGAGAAGAGGAGCATAGAGAGAGGACCCGCCAAGCCTCGCGGAGGCTTAAGCAAAAGTAAGTTGACACTCCGGCGAGATTGTTCAAAGTCTTCCGGAAGATGAGCTTCGTTGGTACCCGAGACCCTCACCGTGAGACAATGAAGCAATTGGGCATCGCTAGAGACGTTGAGTTTTTGTTCGATATGTGCCACCTGGGCAATATGATGCGTCCCATCTAGAAGCTTATGAAGAGGAGACGGTCCACATCCTTTCAACCCTGAAGCTGCACTATTTCGAGGACCACCTGACCCTACTACCCGATAGGGGGGATTCGGTTCATCACCTTCTCTGTTCGGAACACGGAATACCGGCTGACTTTCAAGGAGATGGAGACGCTGTATGGCTTCAAGGCTGGTAGTGGGAAAGGTATGGAGGTCAGCAAGGAAGAGACGAGGTCCCTATGGCTGACAATAGGAGACAAGCACCCCTACAAGTCCACGAGCTCCAAATCTGCTCAAATAAGGAGCCCTGTTTTGAGGTATTTTCACAAGTCCCTCGCATGCACTCTCTTTGCTAGAAAAGAGACTGGGAACGTGAACGACCATGAGCTTCAGTTATTGGATGTTGTTTTGTGTGGAGTTTTGGATAGTGCTAGGGATGGAACACCGCTAGTAGGAGATATAGTTGATACTAGTATGTTGTTCGTGCTACTCGATCAATTCCTGTACTTGAAATCTTGGGCTGTGAAAAGGAGAGAAGGAGGCGGAGAGATCTCTATTGGGGGACTAGTTACACCAATCTTAGTGGCATGCGATGTGCCGTTAAAGGGAATTGTCCACGAACCAAGGTGGCTGGATACGGACAACCTCGTGCTGGCGAGATTCTTGGCCTATGAAAGGCCTAATGACATGACATTGTTCAAGTTTGTCCATCAAACCGCCGGAGCTGCTCAAATGGTTTTACCCAATGTCGCATACACCAAGGTTCGATTAGGGCACAACATTGACTTCGCACCACCGTTGGAAGAGCTGTACAACCCGGAGGAGGAGTCCGAAGCTGAGAAGAGAAACGAGACCAGGCAGAGACAAGGAGATAGCTCGGAGGATTTGATTTTGATGAGTACGCATGCTCTCAAAAGCAACCAGTAGGAGTGAGGGAAGCTCACAAGAGAATTGGCTGACTGAAGAAGATGAACAAGTTCCTGGTGAAAAAGGTGAAGGATCTTGCCGGTTTAGTGAAGGTAATGGGAGGTCAGATTAAGGAGTTGCAAGAGAAGGCAAGCTTTTCCTCAGCTCCTACCTCGGCACAAGCACCTACATGGATGGGGAGAAGCGGACCACTAGGAGGAACTCGAGGAATGCCATCTTCGGAACCTCAGAGAGCATCATCATACGAGCCCCAAGCTGAGGAGGATATCACCCGACCAGAAGCATCAAGGAAAAGCCACTGTGGCGCTTACCCGACACCCAATCCGATGGGGTACACGATGCACTATCTGATGCACCCATCGAGCACCCAATCTGGTGATTATGCTGGAATTTTTCCTCCACCGTACCAGATGCCATACACGATGCCGTACACGATGCATTCTGCGAGTGGATACACCGGTGATCTTTCTGGGCCTCTTCCGCCATTTCCATCCTACTACCCGATGCCCTACCCGATGAGCTACGTGATCCCACCCTCGATCAACACCTCGGATACTGGTCTGAGCAAGTCGTCTGTACGCATATCTGAGCTCTCTGATGAGCAAACACCGGCACGTGCTGAAGCCGGAGATGACCATGGCTATACGTTGGCAAGCATGGAGGCTGCTGCAACCTCCTTCTTGACCAACCCATGAGGTACCAATTTCATCCAACACTTGTATATAACATTGCATTTAGTTTCATCTTATTTTGTGTGCTTCTTGGATTCTTTTCCAACTTTTGTTTACACAGGGACTGTGTAATTTAAGTTTGGGGGAGAGTCCTAGAATGTATTTAACATTGTGTTTTATTTTCTTATTTTTATTATTTCAAATTTTTGCATGCTAGTTTTATTCATTAGAGTTTGCATCTATGTGCATTAAAAACCCCAAAAAATTTGAAAAATTTCGAAAAAAAAAAAAAAATTAAAAGAGTGTTCATGTAGTTGCATTTACATATTAGGATTGAGTCTAGTTTGTTTCATATAGGATTGTTGCATATGCATCTTAGGGGACAATGATTAAAACCACCTTTTTAAAAATCAAACCTTAGGATTGAAGCTATAGCCCTTAATCACAGTTCATTGTTGGTAGATCAGTCTTTGGAAAAAAATGAAAAATCTTTGCTCAGACCCTTTGTCGATTGAATGCTTCCTCCACTTGCTTGAACATTAGAACATCTCTATATTATTAGATTTAATTTAAACTTTAATTGTCTTGCTTATGGAACTTGAATACTTGCTCATGGTAACTCTAAACTCGGGTTAGCACTCCACTTTCTACCAATCTTTTCGTTTAACCCGATTCATTTGTCCTATCCATGAACCCAAACCTTTCTTTTAAACCTTGTTGTGAATTGTTGAGTGAGGCCTTTTTCATTGTGCTATAGGTTGTGAAACCCTGAGAGTATTGAGAACGACAAAGAACTGCCTCTTGATTTAACTAAGTTAGATTTGAACTAGCTAATAGATTCAGTTTTGAAAGATAGGTGGTCAGAATGTTTATTTGGGGATGGGTTGTGGAATATAAAGAAAAAAAGAAGAGAAAAGTCCCTAAGGTTAGAATTAATTAGCTCTAAGTCTCTAAGTAAAAAAAAAAAAAAAAAAAAAGTTCTTGCTATAGTCTCCTAGAAAGAAAGGAAAAAAAAATATATGTATATTAGGAGTTTAGCAAAGAAACAAAAAAATAAAAATAAAAAAGAGAGATTAAGAGCTAGAATTTTAAAGTCTAAACCTTAGGGAGTAAAAAAAAGAGAGTTAAAATCAAAGGTGTGGGTAGTTAAATTATAGGAGGCTTAAAAAAAAAAAAAAAAAAAAAAAAAAAAAAAAAAAAAACCATCATGAATGTACGAGAAAATGGTAGATCATCAAGAGTTAAGCTTTGTATGCCCAAATTGTTCTCAGTCTTAGATAGTTTTCACGACTGTCTAGCATTTCACTTTTTGAGAGAAACCACCTAAAGAATTTGCTTGAAACCACCTTATCAAAAAGCCTTACCCTTGAAACCGATTGAGCTTGATTCACCTTCCATTTGCAAGAATTCGCCAAATACTTAATTGAATGTGAAAGAGATGTTCCTTATCTTTTGTTGGAGGTTGAGCTAGATCGATACATGGCAATAAGCATAGAAAAATATTTGTAAGTATGTTGATTGATCTTAGCACCATTAAACTATTTTACGGACTATAGCTTGCATCCTTCGGTAAGCATCTTAAGGTTATGAGTCCCCACTTTCAAACCGTACCTTCTTACTTACTTGCTAGAGGACTAGCAAGATTTAAGTTTGGGGGTCTGATAACACTCTAATTTACATGTTTTTAGCATCCCTTTTTGTCCATATTTTGCATTGTTCATACATCTAACTTAGCATTTTTAGACCATTTACTGTAGGAATCAAGTTTTAGAGCATTTAGGGTGTTGCATTTCTGCATTTGCATATATTGGATGAAAACAGGTGCTAAAGAGCCAAAAATGGGGAAAAACAAGGACAACTCGAGCATGTACCCGAAGGAGCCATCGATCTACAAGAACAAGTCTGAACCCCCAACACGATCGAAGAGGATCCAAGAGCGCGAAGAGAAACCCGAAGATCCACCCGAGGAGTTACCCGACTCAAGCCTCGTGCACCCCATCGAGTAGACCATCTGGCAGGTCTGGGAAGCTTGGTCAAATGGGTTTTCATATATAAACCCCCTCTTTCCCTAGCTCGCAATTGAGCACGCCGTAGACCCTCAAACCAGAGAGCGAGAGCTTCTGTGAGAGAACTGAGCGACTCAACATTTCTTCTTGTTTTTGTACTTTTAATTTGTAGTTTTTCATAGATCTTTTATCCCTACTCTTTTCTACTCTACTCTATCTTTTTAATAATGCTATTTTCGTTTATTTCTATGGTTTTATCATTCGTTTCTATGTCCGAGTAGTGTGGCAAAGTTTCTAGGGATGGGATAGATGATTAGGTGTTCTTGATCGGTTAGGATGCTTTAGTTGATTGTTATGATAGATAAATTTCCTTCTAGGTTGATGTTCTTAATGCGGTCAACAGACCGACAGGTTGAGACTAGATCTAGGGCGTTTATAATGCTACAGGCCGAAAGGAGTAGATAAAATGCTTGATTAGGTCAATTCTAGAGGTATACTTAACTTTGAGTGACAAAATCAGATAAGTCTAAGTATATTGACAAAAAAAATGAATTGTTCTTAATGCCTGCTTGTTCATATTGCTAGTGCGACAGTGTGGTAGTATGTTCAAGGTTGATTGTTACTAGTGCGATAGAGTGGTGACAAGGTTTTAGAGGTTCATTGTCTAGGAAATAATTGCTTGAGGCATGTAAGGCATCTGTATTGGTCTAGAACACTTAGGATTCGATTACCCCCATCCTTAGGAACTTTCGTATTTCACTCCTTGCATTTTCCTTACTTACTCGACAACTTACCCGATCAGGTACACGATAACCTGCATCGAGTAATACCTCGAGCTGTTCATAGTTCACTTGAATGCTCGATCACCCCACTCGATCCTGTACTCGATTGCTTTCATCGAGTGCTTAGGTCGTGTGGTTTACTTATCTATATTCTTTTACTTTGTTTATATTAGAACTGTTAGAACCAAACCCCCTTATTGCTTGGCTTGACTTGCTTGATTCTGATTGCATCCTATCTGTTAGCATAACAACCATTTCGACTGATAACCTTTGTACTACAACTGCATAGGGAATTGATACCCTAGGTGAAAACCAGTCTATCAGTCTCCCACCTGAAACTCAACTTCTTTCCTCTTCTTATCAGCATAACTCGTCTGCCTATCCTGGGCTTCCTTCATGTTTAGCTTGAGAACCCGAATATTCTCTGAAGTCTCCTTAACAAAACTAGCACCATATATGCTCCTCTCCCCCACCTGAGTCCAACACAATGGTGTACGACACGGCCTCCCATACAAAGCCTCATAAGGAGCCATCCCAATACTTGCCTGATAACTGTTGTTATAGGCAAACTCTGTCAAACAAAGGTGATCCACCCAATGGTCACCCCAATCCAACACACACATCCTCAGCAAATCCTCCAACGTCTGGATCGTCCTCTCTGACTGTCCATCTGTCTGTGGATGATAAGCTGTACTCATATGCACGTTAGTGCCCATCTCTGCCTGGAATGCCCTCCAGAACACCAAGTGAACTTAGGATCCCTATCAGACACAATACTCGCTGGCACCCCATGCAACCTGACTATCTCCTTCACAAATTTCTTAGCTAAGACCGCTGCTCCATCAGTCTTCTTGATAGCCAGAAAATGTGCCGACTTAGTCAACCGGTCTACAATGACCCAAATAGCATCAAAAGTCCGAGACACTGGCAATCCTACCACGAAATCCATCGTGATCATATCCCACTTCCACTCTGGAATGGGAAGAATCTTCAGCAACCCGCCCGGAACTTGATGCTCAGCCTTCACTAGCTAACACACATCGCACCTCGAGACCCAACTAGCCACATCCTTCTTCACCCCGACCCAGTGATAGTACCTCTTGAGGTCACGGTACATCTTAGTCGCTCCTGGATGAATAGAAAACTTGCTCGAATGAGCCTCACTTAGGATCTCCTACCTCAACTCCTCATCCTTGAGCACACAAATCCGCCCATGCACCAAAATAGTACCATTAGCTGAGACCCGATACTCTGTATCCACAGCCTTAGAGGTATTCACCAGCCCCAAGTTCTTCTCCTGAGCCAACCGCACTCTACTCAGAAGGTCTGCTCTATCCGCCGCCTCTAAACCCAACGGCTCCTGAGAAATAGCACACAAACTCAATGCACTAATCTCTCATACCATCTCCTGCTCCTGAGCCGAAGCTACCCTCTTCAAACTCAGAGCATCTGCAACCAAGTTAGCCTTACTAGGGTGATAAGCTATCTCCAGACCATAGTCCTCCACAAGCTCCATCCACCGCCTCTGCCTCAAGTTCCACTCAGGCTGAGTGAATATATACTTCAGGCTCTTATGATCTGTAAACACCTGTACTTTTGCACCATAAAGATAGGATCTCCAAATCTTCAGGGCAAAAACTACAACAGCCATCTCCAAATCATGAGTAGGATAGTTGTCCTCATGCTTCTGCAAATGCCGCGAAGCATAGGCAATCACCTTCCCATGTTGCATCAGCACACACCCCAAACCAACTTTGGATGCATCAGTATAAACAACATAGGGTTCTCCCTGCTCTGACAAGGCCAACACTGGCGTAGTAGTCAACATCTCTTTCAGGCTCGCAAAGCCTTCTTCACACTCTTGTGACCAGACAAAAGGAACATCCTTCCCAGTCAACTTAGTCATAGGACATGCTCTGCTCGCAAAACCCTGCACAAATCTTCCGTAATATCCTGCCAACCCCAGAAAACTCCTGATCTCTGTTGCATTCTGTGGTGTAGGCCAATCTCTGATAGCCTGAATCTTCTCCGGATCCACAGAAACCCCTACACAGAAACAATGTGACCCAAAAATCTCATCTCATGCTGCCAGAAACTACACTTTCTCAACTTAGCAAACAACTTCTGCTCCCACAATTTCTCCAGAACTTCCCTCAAATGCACTGCATGCTCCTCAGGACTCTTAGAAAAGACCAGGATATCGTCGATGAAGATGATGACAGACACATCCAGAAACTCTTAAACACGCTGTTCATCAAACTCATAAACGCTGCTGGCGCGTTAGTCAACCCAAAAGGCATCACCACAAACTCATAATGCCCGTACCTTATCCTGAATGCAGTCTTCCTCACATCCGCCTCATATATCGGTATCTGATGATAACCCGACGCCAGATCTACCTTGGAGAACCAAGTAGCACCCCTCAACTGATCCGACAACTCCTCAATCCTGGGAAGAGGATACTTGTTCTTCACAATGACCCGGTTCAAACCTCGGTAATCAATACACAACCGGAAACTCCCATCCTTCTTCTTAACAAATAACACCGGCGCTCCCCACGGTGATACACTAGGACGGATGAATCCCTTACTCAACAAATCCTCTAGCTGCTTTTTCAGCTCTGCCATCTCTGCTGAAGCCATCCTGTAAGGAGCCTTGGATAACGACGTCGTCTCCGGTTCCAGTTCAATAGTAAAAGGATCCAACCGAGATGGTGGTAACCCCTATAATGACTGAAACACATCCTCAAACTGCTCCACTACCGGAATACCGCTAACCGTAGACTTCCCCACTGACTCTAGCATCGAAATAATAACCAAATAAGCCTCACGGTCCTTCTCGATCATCTTCCCAGCCTGAATGGCCGAGATCACGAGACTCCCCGAAGTCGGTCTAACTCCCTCAAATACCAACTTCCCTCCTGGGCGCTCAAACTCCACTATACCCCGATAGCAATCCAAATGCACCTTATGCCAATGCAACCAATCCATCCCGAGAATAACGTCATACAACTCCACCGGACTGATAAGCAATACCGCAAGCCACGACTCTCCTGCAACCTGAATTTCAACCTCCTTTGCCCGGCCAAAAACTCTCACAAACTTGCCTCCCGCAACTCTGACAACTCCCGTACGCTCCCCGGGATCTCCTTTGATACCCGCACTCTCTGCGCACTCCGGAGTAATGAAGCTATGAGTAGCTCCAGAATCAAACATAACATGGGACTTAAACCCGCCCACGAACAAGGTCCCTACACAAACCTCATGTGTTGAGAACCTAACACTTTATCACAGGAAAAACATAAAATCTGAACTACCGGAAACCACAAAGTTAAGTACCAGAAGTTATACATGTGATCGCTCCGGCACTGGTCCCACCAGGCTCGACCGTCGTGTAAACCTGTGGCGCCTGCTCAATCCTTGCCACCTGCTGACCTCCAGGCTGCACATGCTGCAACGGTGCCACTGCTGCCGGCTGCAACTTGGGACAATAGGGCTTGATGTGCCCTGGCTCCCTGCAGTGATAGCATACAAGAGCCGCTGTCGTTGGAGCACTCCTCTTGGGACAACTAGCAACCTTGTGGTCCTTGCTCCCACACTTGAAGCAACCCGCACCACTATACGTCTGCGTAGCCTCCCATCTCCTCTTGGTCCTTTGCATAGGCTTCCCGCCCCTGCTAGAACCTCCCTGCAGAGCCTTACCAGGCTGAACCGCGGGACTAACCGCCACTGACTGTGCCTGGATATCCTGCTCAATCTCTGCTGCAGTCTCAACCAGCTCTGCACGCGTAGTATAACTACGTCCCCTACAATAGACCCTCAAGTCTTCACGAAGAGCCCTCATAAACCTCATGATTTGGGCCTCCTCGGGCTCCAAAGCCCGACCCCCATAACAAAGAAGTCGACTGAACTCCAAGTCCAGCTCCCGCACTGACTGTGTCCCCTAAGACAACTGAAGGAACTGCACCTCCAACCGGTCCAAAGCCTCTCTAGGAAAATACTTGCGGTTGAACTCCAAGACAAAGTCAGCCCAAGTCATCTCCCTCTGCACTCTCCTAGCAGCCACTGCTCTCCACCAAACATGAGCATCACCACTCAAATGGTGGATCCCTATGTCCACCCAAAACTCCTCAGGACATCTCAGAGTATGGAAGTTACGTGGGTCTGTACCACCCAAAAACCGCTCAGTCCTGAGACGCGTCATCTCCCTGAGCATGGACAAATAACGTCCATGTGCTCTTGCATCCGCAGCCACTGGCTGCCGCTCCTGTGCCACCACTGGTGGCACAACCTCAGCCTGAGCCTGTACCACAGCTAGCAACCACTCTAACAACTGTGCCAACAAGCCCGCAAGATCAACACCAGGGACTCCACCCGTTGGGGCTCCCACACCCGGGACCCTAGCATCACCGACCACTGGAGCATCAACACCGCTCCCTCCGGCCACACTCACAGAATCCTCCTAGACACCCTGCGACTCGCCAACACTCTCAGCTGTCACACTATGGTCCTCTGACTCGCTAACCACTGGGCCTCTACCCCTACCACGACCACGTCCGCGTCCAAAACCACGTCCACGTCCACGTCCAGCAACAGCACCACCTCTAGCCATCTGCACTACCATGAACAGAAGACTAAGCAACCAATTTCTATTATAACACAGAAAACATAAACTCACCGTGGAATCACACAGTAGGCTTGAAGAGGATGTTCTAGGACTCCATGCCACGCATAATTGACTACCTCACACAATCAGTCAAAGTATGCAAATCCTAAACATCTACAGCATAAAGCCTAGTGAACCCAAACCTAAAACCGTAAGGGCTCTGATACCAAACTGAAAGGACCGACCCCCTTTTTTTTTTATAAATAATAAATATATATATATATATATATATATATATATATATATATATATATATATACCACACAATCAACAGCATAATAACCATACCAATATCCAATAATCCAATATTATAGCATAAGCAATATTCCAATACCAAATAACAAGAAACATGAAACCAGCAACCTAGCAATGTTTCTAATGACTCAACTCTAGCAACCTAGCAATGCCAGACAACATCCAATCGAGTCCCTAGAACATCCTCCTCTTCATTGCCTTGATTCCACGATCACACTTTGCCTTTACCTGCACCACAAACCCAATTTGAGATGCATGAGTATTTGATGAACACTCATTGAGGCAATCCTCCCATCTACTGGGCTATAAACACAAGCAATAAGATCTCTACAAGCCACAATCAACAATCAATAAAATAAACCAAGCAATATACAAAGCATGCCACATTCGTAGCTGAAAGAAGGGTGTCGACTGACACCCTGCCCGACATTTCCGAAAACCCTAATTTGTGTCGACCGACACCTCCACATGGCATCGATCGACACTCGCCAAAGTCTCGAGCCGTCCTCGCGTTGGTGTCGACTGACACCCCAACTAGTGTCGACCGACACCGATGCCGAGAAGCGATTTCCTTTGATCAAAAACTCCGAATCTCGCCTCCAATCTTCTCCAATCCACTCCATGCATTCCCTGAAGCCAAACCCAGCCAAAAACAACCATATAGAACTCAAAGAAACAACCACATAAGCACCAAATAACATAAAAACTAGAGATCTTAGCTTAGATAAGCCATGGTCATGCATTCACCTCTTTGTAGGAATATTAAGACCAATAGCAACGAATCCAACCCTCCTAGCAAGCTTCTAGATCCTTCCTAGCTTCCCAAAATCTTAAGAACAGCCAGGAATCTCACAAAAAGTCACCAAAAAGCTCAAGAACACACTTTTTCCTCCTTTTCTCTCAAAAACAACAAAGCGGCGACAAAATAAACTTTCAAAACCCTTCTTGTGTCGAAACCCGCTTAAATAACCCGGTTCAATGGTTTCCTAAAACCAAACCACCGACACCACTTTGGTGTCGATCGACACCCTCACCCAAAACGCACGAATTGGTTTGCGGGTGTTACAACCCCGACCTGTGACCTCAAGTCATCCTCTATCTCAGCTGCAGTCTCCACCAGCTCCGCCCTCGTAGCGTAACTTATCCCTCTACAGTAGACACTCAAGTCCTCACGAAGCACCCTCATGAACCTCCTTATCTGAGCCACCTCGGACTCAATCGCCTGACCCCCATAAGACAGCAGTCGACTGAACTCTAAGTCTAGCTGCCGCAATGATCGAGTCCCCTGAGATAGCTGATGAAACTGCACCTCCAATCGGTCTAACGCCTCTCTCGGAAAATACTTGCGGTTGAACTCCTCCACAAAGTAAGCCCAAGTCATCTCCCTCTGCACTCTCCTAGCAGACACTGATCTCCACCACAATTGAGCATCACCAATCAAATTTTGGACCCCTATGTCCACCCAAAATTCCTCAAGACATCTCAGAGTATGGAAGTTACGTTTCACACTCGTCCTCCACGCATCTGCAGCAGTAGGATCCGTACCACCCGAAAACCGCGCAATATCAACATTATGCATCTTCCTCATCATAGACAAATAACGAGCATGAGCTCTCACATCCGCAGCCACTGGCTGCTGCTCCTCCGCCACCACTGGTGGCACTACTTGAGCCTAAGCCGGACCCACTCCCGGTATCCGCTCCAACAGCTGTGTCAACAAGCCCGCCAGGTCCACACCTCCTACAGGGGCTCCACTTGCTGGGATTCCCACCCCCGGAACCCTAGCACCACCGGCCACTCGAGCACCTACACAGCCCGCACTCCGCGCCTACGATCCTATCAGTACCACCACCGGCCACACTCATCGACCCCTCCTAGAAGTCCTTCGCCAACACCCTCAGCTTTCACACTCTGCTCAACCAACTCACTCACTGCAAAAACTTCTTCAAAATCAGCTGCATTGTTGAACATAACCCTTTGCAACTAATCGTGCCTTGTACTTGTTGATACTACCATCAAAGTTTCTCTTGAGTTTGAAACGACCCAAATTTTTTTTTAATAGTAAATACCATATATAATTAAGCATCACATACTACTTAATTAAACCAACCCAAACCACAACTCATCAATAAACCAGCAATAACCATTAAGCACAGCGGAAACATACCAATAATACAAAACCAATACATCATAAATACAATAACATTCATAACCATTCTATCCAGCAACCTAGCATAACTCTATCCATTGTTCCAACATAAACAATACAAAACAACAACACACAAATGGGACCCTAGATCAACCTCTTCCTCATTGCCATGATTCCACGTCACATACCTGCACACCACAAACACAATTGAGATGCGTAAGTATTATCACAAATACTTAGTGAGACAATCCTCCCACCTACTAGGCTATGCACACAAGCAACTGAGATTTCAATGTTTAACAAACAACAACAAACACAGCAAACCAGGAAATCATGAATCAAGCAAGTTGGTGTCAACCGACACCAGAGTGGTATCGATCAACACTGGCCCAAACATGGTGTCGACCAACACCCACTTGGTGTCGATCAACACCGACCCCGCAGACACGTTCTGCTCGAAGCCGATCATCGAATCTTCATTTCCAATCATCACCAATCCATTCCAAACTCACCCAAACGCTTCAGGAACCTATAATAACCATAACACAACTAACACAAGCAAGAACAACACCACAAAACACAACAAATCAAGAAAACAAAGGATTCTCAGGCTTAGGTAAGCCATGGTCATGCACTCACCTCTTTTGCAGGAAGATTCTGACTCAACAACGACGAATCCACCCCTGAGAAGCCTTCTCCTTTGTTCCTTGCACAAGATCTTCACTCCACAGGAACAGATCTCACCAGAACAGCTTAGAATCTCCTAATCCCTTCCAGAACACTCTCTCTTCTCTCTTTTCTCATAAAACGGCCAAGATAATATCTTTTCCATGACCTAGGTCGAGTTTTCCCTTATATACATCGGTTAGGAACTTCAACTGAACCAAACCAAGCCAAAACGACAATTCAAATAAACCTGGTCAAACTAAAAATATATGGTGTTGATCGACACTCCCCTTGGTGTCGATCGACACCCCTTCCCAATATCCAGAAATTGGTTCGCGGATGTTACAACTAACACATATAATGTCACTGTCTTCTTCGTTGATTTTTGGCTCATGATCTGTATTATCACTAACTTGTATTGAGTCATTACAACTCTCTTCTTCCTGAATTTCACAATTACCAAAATCGCCAATAATAATACTAAAACCTTTACCATGGCATTAGTGTATAGTACTTATTAATACGCCTTCGAACATGGTTCAGTTCCTAGGTGAACAAGCATGCATGAACAATCATCCAGCTTCTTCAAAAGTGGTCTTGCTACCTTTGCATATCCAATGCAACCAAAAATCCGGAGATGGTTGATGCAAGGTTTCTTATTGCGGAAGACCTCATATGGAGTTTTGTCCTTGAGTGCTCTAGTAGATATCCTATTCAACAAGTATGTTGAATGTCTCACCGCTTCTCCCCATAAGTAGTTTAGTACATGCATATGCTTCAGAATGCTCCTTTACATTTCCGTTAATGTCCTATTGCGTCTCTCAACAACACCATTCTGCTGTGGAGTGTATGGAGCAGTAAGTTAACACTTAATACCACAGATTTCGCGAAAGGAGTTAAACTTTTGAGATACAAACTCTCCTCCTCTATCTATTTTGAAAGTTTGTATATTCGCTCCTGAGTCTTGTTCCACTATTTGTTTAAACTTCTTGAATTTTTCAAAAGCCTCACCTTTTTCTCTCAACAAAACTGTCCACATGTATCGAGAGTAGTCATCAATGAGAACAAAGACTTACTTATTACCAGCAATTGTGTTTGGTGAAATCGGACTACAAAGATCTCCTTGTATGAGCTCAAGCATCTTAGCAGCTCGATAAGAAGTGGCTTGAGGAAAAACCTTTCGGGTTTTCTTTCCTAACAAACATGATGAGTATACTTCTTTTTCAAACTCAATAGTAGGTATCCCTTGAACAAATTCCTTTTGCACCATCGATCGTATTTTCTCCATGTTGACATGTCCTAGCCTCGCATGCCATCGATTTGACTCTTTCATTGTTGTCAAGTGTAGAGAAGCAGTGTCTTTTATTCCCATACGAACTTTGTATAGGCGATTTCTCGATCTATCAGCTTTAACAAGTAGCTTGCCATCACAATCGTGCATCGTTAAACATTCTTCCTTCATTCGGATATCACACCCAACTTCTGTTGCTTGTCCTAGACTTATGATGTTACTCTTATATTGGGAATGAAATACACATCAGCCATCCTCCTTGGTTCACCATTCATGTCTACAAACGAGATTGATGATTTCCCTTTGATATCAATCCGAGAGTCATCACCGAATCTGACCTTACCTGTATTAGAGTCGTCAAAGGTTTCAAAGTAGCGTCGATCACAGGTCATATGATTGCTAGTCCCGTTATCAAGATACCAAAAATTCTCATCTCCAGTGTTTATTTCATATTGACTTAGGATCCAAGTGTTTTGTTTAGATACACCACCTCATGTATCATAAGCTCATCGGAACCTTGTGTATCATTATTGTCATTCTCTTGTACTTCTTGTAGTTTTAGCAAACGATCAGGACAACTTGAAGCAAAGCGACCTATTTTTTCACTTTAAAAACACATTACTTTTGATAAGTCTCTTCCACCTCCTCCTCCATTAAAACATCTGCGACCTCATCCTTTGTAGTAGGAGTGACCTCCACGGCCTCTGCCCCTAAAATCGGTGTTGTAGTCACGAGAAGGCTGGTTGGTGTATGATTCCATGTTGGCATACATCAATTTACTTTGATCTTCTTGAATTTCTTCGTCCTCAGAGATATGTTCCTCATAAGCGATGCCCTATGATGTCTTCAATACTTATTTTATTAAGATCCAAGACTTGTTCGAGAGAAGCCACAATGTGTATATATTTCTTACGAGGAAGACTCTTAAGAAATTTCTTAACCAGCTTGGATTCTTCAAAAATCACACCTAAAACAGCCGATTTCAGTGAGAGCTTAGATAACTTTCCGCCAAAGTCATCAATTGTCTTGGAGCCTTTCATCTTAAGACGGTAGAACTCTGCTGTTAACGTTTGTAGTCCGGCTTCTCTAACTCTCTCAGCTCCCACATCTTGCTTTGATTGCTTCCCATACTTTCTTGGCTCTATCAAGATCTCCAACTTGCAAAATAAGCGACTCGGGTATTGACAATTGTGAATTGACAATTTGTTTCTCCATTCACTTTCAGTTAAGCACCCTAGTAATTATAATTATAACTCCTCAAATTTAATTTCTGAGAAATATAACTTCCATCACTTCTTATTCTATAAATAATCATTCTCACATCCTCCTCCATCATATCTTAAATCCTAAATATTTTCTTTGTTTTTTTGTTCTCAGTGTTCTTGCATTGGTTGAAAACTCAATGAAGATAATATTGTAAGAGTTTAATAATATATTTTACATTGTTCTCAATTTTATTTCTTCTTGATTTTATGTATTTCTTTCTTTACTTTAGATGTTAGAATATTTCTTACATATTCATATATATATTTATTTGATTCTTAAAAATATGTAATGTTCTAAATTGTAAGGAAATGAAATTTTGTAATATAATTATGAAATATCAAATCAATTTTTCTTAACTCTCTCTTACCTCTAATAAAATTGTAATACATTTTTTAGAATACTCATCATTATATTTAGTTTCTGATTAAACATATAATTACATAAAGATCATTAAGCTATATTTATTTAATTCAAATATTTACTTCAAAAGGATTTATTTAGTAGGGATTTGGCTAAAGGGCCGGCCTATTATGGCCTACTGGTTGACAAAAGAAAAAAGAATTTCTCTATATGTAAAAAATATAATATTCAATTTTCTATCTAGCTTTTACTACAAAGATGAAACAATTATAACTAAATCTAGCAATATAAATAAAATAAGGGCAATATAAAAAGAGACGTAAAAGTAAAATTACTCTTTGGAAATTGTACTTTAAAATTTTGCTTGCACTTCATATGATTTAATAGAGAATAATATTGTTTTTCTCATTAAATGTTTTAGGTTATGTGTTAGCTTATATAAAGAACTTATATTAATATTTGAATATCATAGTTAATTTTTTATTATTATAATTTTACCTCAAATCCTCAAAGAAACTAATGGAAATGATTATAAAAGTTAAATAATAAAAAAACAAAGAAAATCAAGAGATATGTATGTGTGATTATATTTAAATTAGTTACATATTATGAATTTGTATGATTTTTTTAAAAATGTAAATTTCCCAAAGACATTTAGTTTTAGATTTTTTATTTATTGATCAACATAATTTAATATATATATATATATAACAATCCGCGCATGCGCGGGATATAACCTAGTTGTTATATAATTTTAGGTGCACCATGTCTTAATTATTAATTGTTTAGACTTGAGCTTTTGTTTTCTATTAGTGTGAATTGGTTGCAAAGTGAACAATTACCTATGGAGGTGAAGCTCAAGAAAATGTATATGAATCAGTAGGTCTGAATTTTTAAAATTAGTATCTTCATTTATGCTAAGTCATAAATGTAATTTTAATTTAAAAAATAGAAAATGTAATTTTTATTATATTAAGTATATATGTAAGTAATGTTTTGTAAATTTAAAGTGATTAATATATTATGTAGTGTATATATAAGTTTGTATGCTTTAAATAATATGTAAACTAAATTAAATTATATGTTTTTTATAAAATTAATTTTGGCTACTGATTAGCGACAAAGAAGTGACTAAATTCAAAATATTGGGTTTAAACATGAGTATTACATGTTGGACCAGATTTTGGACTCCAAAACAAGCCCAACTTTTTAAAACATTTTACACCAACTGATCTGTGACTAATAAGCGACTTAGTTTAAAACATTTTGGGTTTATTAAACCCGGGAATCCAATTACGCGGTCCAGCCCATAACAAACGACATAGCCTTAATTTTACAACCCTAATCTCTCATTTCTCACCATCCTTCTTCGTCGCCGATTCTCTCAAACTCTGATCTGTTTTGTCTTTGTCTTCCTCTTCATCTCAACGAGATACTTACGATGCCTCCTCTTAAGAAGCCTGGACGAAAGAGGAATGTTGTCCCCAACGCTTCTCTCAGACCCGGTGGCTCTAACCTTCCGCCCAAGGTGAAAAAATTCAACCCCCTACCGCATCAATACAGCTTCACGCTGGCAGCTGAAAATCCTACGCCTCAGATGCCTCAAGAACAAGTCCGCGTTTCACCCCAACTATCGACGTCAGCCGCACCGCAGGTCAGAAACTATCCACCACCACAGACCCTATTTCAGAACTCCGTGAATCGAAGCGTTGATGACCAACCAACTCGGTCATTACCAGAAGTTCAAAACAATCCTCCGGTTCAATCGAATCCTTTGCATGATTCTGCGAGATCTCCAATTCAGAACTCTCATGCTCAAAGTCATCCTTCTTCTCAAGGTAATAACTTTGACGAGTCAGATCCAGTGTTGTCGGAACTCCAGGAGGATACTTTGAGGGCTCTTAACACCATAATTATGGTGCCGGACCGTCATACTCTTACCACCGTCCTCTCTCCGGAACCGAAGCCTAACACGACTTGGTATGTAAATGTAAACAATGTTTCATATAAATTTCATATAAAAAATGTGTTGTCATTCTCGATTCTCTCATCAGTTATACTTACTAACTAAAAGAGTACATGTTTTCATATGTTTTCTCCTAGAATAGAGTCGATGAATTCATTGCTTTGTCATTCCCAAGTCTCTCATCAGTTAGTTGAAACGACCCGACCCATTTTTTTAAATAAATAATAATAAATAAACAATAATCAGTGGTCCCATACCCACTAGCCACCTAACCACAATCACAATCAACAGCGGAAATAACCAATACCAATAATATCCAATAATAATCCAGTAATTATAACATAATTAATATCCAAAATTCAACCAACGGGAATCATAGAACCAGCAACCTAGCAATGTGTCTAGTGACTCAACTCTAGCAACCTAGCAACGCCAGACAACATCCAATCGCGTCCGTAGAACATCCTCCTCTTCATTGCCTGGATTCCACGATCACGCTTTGACCTTACCTGCACCACAAACACAAATTGCAATGCATGAATATTTAATAAACACTCAGTAAGGCAATTCTCCCATCTATTGGGCTATACACACAAGCAATAGAGACATCTCTAACCATCAACCAACAATCAACAATACCAAACCAGGACTCCGCATCGACTGACACCAAG
The DNA here is from genome assembly GCA_024034495.1 of Camelina laxa. Classification (NCBI taxonomy): domain Eukaryota; kingdom Viridiplantae; phylum Streptophyta; class Magnoliopsida; order Brassicales; family Brassicaceae; genus Camelina; species Camelina laxa. Next base: position 16,992,898 of record CM043883.1, read on the forward strand.
CTAGCATCGACCGACACCAAAGGGGGTTGCATCGACCGATGCACATGTCAAACATCATTTTCCCCCGAAGCTTCTCGCCGGATCTTCGTTCCTACAACCACAAAACTCGATCCCAAGCCACAAGAAAGCTTCCTAACGTCCCAAATAACAATCTAACAAGCCATACAACACCAAAACAAGCAGATTAGAGAAATCTCCTACTTAGATAAGCCATTGTCATGCACTTACCTTTGCCAAGAAGATTCTGAACCTTAAACAAGCAGAACAACGCTCCTAGGAAGCTCCTACAACGATCTCAGCTACAAATCTCTACAGGAACTGCCTCCAATCACCAGAAATCACCAAGAACACTAAGGAACACTTAAAGAACTTTTTCTCTCTTTTGTTTTCTCTCAAAAGCGGCCAAAACCGACAAATGAGACAAAAGGTCGACTTAAGGGTTTTCCTTTTCCCTTTCCTCCAAAACGCAGCGTTTAACTTAAGGTAAACCGCTGAAAACCAACCTTGCATCGACCGATGCACATAGTGCATCGACCGATGCATCCCCTAAATCGCGATTTCAGTTCGTGGATTGATGTTCATATAATTTACCTTGTTTTCACTTAGTTTATTCACATCTTTTGCATCTTTTGCTATCCATTTTGACCATTATTGCATAGCTTTAGGACTAATCATGCATTAGAGCTTAGTTGCATTGCACTTGCATGTTTTCTTGCATAAACAGGTGTTTTGGAGCCTAAGGAGCATGGAAGGATTGCTGAAGAAGAATGGAACTGAGAAGAGAAGGAAACAAGAGAGTTAGAGCTGAAGAACCAAGGTCCGGAGTCCCACTCGACCGTCCACTCGACCAGACGCTCGACCGTGTGTGGAGATGGACTCGACCGAGTGGAAGATGCACAAGAGAAGCCAGCTCGACTGGTCACTCGACCGAGCACCAGGTCGAGTTGGCCGAGCCGCCTAGCTGTTTTTTCTTTTACCATTTTTAAGGCTTTCACTACTTTTCTTATAAAAGGACCTTGTACCCTTCAGCCACCAAAGACTGAGCCTTTTAGATATTCTCAAACCTAGTTTTTACCTTTTTTAAGGAATTATTTCTTTTGCACTTTTATTTTATTAGATCTTGTGCTTTCTTTTGAAAGGAAAAACATAAGATTCTTAGATTTTGTTGGTTTCATAACTTTCAAGATATTAAGAATTTGTGTTTGATTCTTTCTTCATTATTGTAGATCTTTGTTTTATCTTTCATTTGATGCAAGTTTCAGCATTTTCTCGGTTTATGAATTTGATGTTCATCATGTGTTCTTGTGAGTAGTTGCTTAGGATCTTGAGGATGGGTTAGGCTGGATTATGTCTGAGGTTTGTTTGATTTGGTCAAGCTTGATTGTTGTAGATCTCTTCTAGTCTAGATGTTCTTAATGCTCCTATAACTGAGAGGGTAGGATCTGTTCTCAAGCATCTTAGCATCATATCAATGTTTAAGGAGCATAGAGAAGGCTAGATCTAGAGTTTACCATTAGGCTTTCTAAGAGATTAGAGGTCTTGTTTGGTATTTGACATATTGCTTAATGTCTGCTTGTGTAGATTCTTTACTGTATGAGAACAAGTCTAGAGATGCATGAGTTTGATTGTTTCTTGCCATGAGAGTGGATTAAACATGTCTTAGAAAATATTGTCTAGAGATTAGCTCATATTTTTTGAGATTTGTTGACCAAGTTAGATGACCTCAATCATTAGTCTAGCCCATGAATCCCTCCTCAAGGCCTTCTTTATTTATTGATTTCATAGTCTTAATCCCGCTGCTTGCTTGTTGTTTGATTTGCTTTAATATTGCTCTGTTTTTCTTGTGTTGCTCTGTTCTGTCGTTTTTGTCTAGCTTGACCCTGCACTCGATCTACACTCGGTCGAGTGCTTGCTCGAGTTCATCCCCAGAACTTTTGTTTATGATTTGTAGTTGTCCTGTCTTACTTCCTGATTCATTCTATTTGCATTTTTGTTGCATTCACTTAGTGTCCTGTTCAATACTTGCATTAATATAGTTTCTATTTCTGTTCTAGCTTCATAATTGTCATAATCATTCGGTTCCATTTACATTTAGCATCTAGTTCTTCTAGCTTTACATTTTGCACTTTGCATTTCATAATAGGATTGTTAGTGACAAACATCCTTTACATCTGGCTTATCTTAGACCCATTTGCACATCTTGATTGTTCAGACTCTCAGATTGGATTGACACCTCTTGTACTACAATTGCATAAGGGGAATTGAAACACCCTGCCATCCATTCATCATCATTAATATCTCATTCCATCATTTCATCACCATACCACCAAATAGATGTGTTTCACGGATGTTACAGTTCTCCCCCACCAACATAGATTTGTCCTCGAATCTCGAACAACCGTCAGCCAAGGACTCCCGTGCAACCGTCTCCATGGCCCACACTCCCCCGACCGATCTACAGCAGGTCACCTCTAGGTGATAGAATCACGCTCAAGGCATTATCTGATCTCGACTTTTGGACTTAACTTTACTCAGAGGTCTCAACCTTGAGTTTCTATTGGCTCCTCATCAGGCCTACGCCTGCATGCCATAATGTATAAGGAAGTCCAATATCCTTTTTTCGGGTTGCCACCCTACATCACACCCCCGGATCGTCATCCGAAGTCGATATACCAACCGTACTCCCAAGCCACAAAGTCTCAGAATATGGCAGTACTAGGAGAACCGAATATCCCCAAGAGTCGCGAGCAAACAATTCTGAACACATCTGAGTCCTATCCCTAACTAGGTTTCCTTCCCGTGGCTCGCATAAAACATCTCAATGTCCTACTAACCACATTCCCCCTCACTGGAATACCTCATGACCACACAAGGATCATATACATGCCATAAGGGTCGACAAATGTCCTAAACAGGATCGTCACCAAGGCCAAATAAATGTCCTAAACAGGACCGTCACAAAGACCAAACAATTGTCCTCAACAGGACCGCCACCAAGGCCACTCGTCCCGAAGGACCATCACAAAGACCACTTGTCCCGAAGGACCGCCACTAAGGCCACTCGTCCCGAAGGACCACCACTAAGGTCACTCGTCTCGAAGGACCGCCTCAACAGGCACATTGGTTAAACGGCCCGCCACAAAGGCCACACAATTGGCTAAACAGCCCGCCACAAAGGCCACACAACTGGCTAAACAGCCCACCACAAAGGCCACACAACTGGCTAAACAGCCCGCCACAAAGGCCACACAATGTCTCATAATACCGCCACACATGGCACAATGACTTAAAGGTCCGCCACGAAGGCCACACGAGCCCTTCCAAGGCTCACAACCGCTAAAAATGGACAAATTCTAACTCCCATAAAACTTTCCATTTTTACACTTTTGGAAACTTTCCATTTTAGAAACTTCTATTTCTGGAAACTTTCCCCCAAACCACCGCCTCATGGAAATTTCGTACCCCGAACACCACCTCATCTTGTTACTTAGTCGTACCACCAGCCATCCCTAAGTGACCAAGTAAACAAGAGAGATGGGCTGGAATACTCCATTCCCGCTCCACCCACGGATTACAGATGGGACCAGGCTAGTTAACCTCAAGTCGCGGCTTGCTTCTCATACCACTTCTTAAACCTTGCCTTCATCCTCACCTCTGACTCCCAAGACTGCTCCTCAACACCATCACAGTCTCATAGGACTCTCATCAAAGGAACCTTCTTCTTCCAAAGTTCCTTGACTCTCCTCTCGAGAACCCTCACTGGTCTCACCTCCAAAGTCATGTTAGGCTGAAGATCCTCAGGAATCTTAGCCAACAACTGATCATCCTCGCGGAGACACTTCCGCAACATAGACACATGAAATACCTTGTGGAACACACGCATAACCTCAGGCAACTCCAGCCTATATGCTACCGGTCCCACCCGCTCAATCACTCTGAACGGACCCATATACCTCACACTCAACTTAGTCTCTGACAATGACTTGTTCCGACCTTGCAACATGGCCATCTTGAGGTATACTCTGTCTCCCACCTGAAACTTAACTTTCCTTCTCTTCTTATCAGCATATCTCCTCTGCCTACCATGGGCTTCCTTCATGTTCAGCTTGAGAACCCGAGTCTTCTTTGAGGTCTCCTGAACAAAAATAGCACCATATATGCTCCCCCACTTGAGTCAAACATAACGGTGTACGACACGGCCTCCCATACAAAGCCTCATAAGGAGCCATCCCAATACTCGCCTGATAATTGTTGTTTAGGCAAACTCCGCCAAACACAGGTGATCCACCCAATGGCCACCCCAATCCAACACACTCATCCTCAACAAATCGTCTGACGTCTAGATCGTCCTTTATAACTGTCCATCAGTCTGTGGATGATAAGGTGCATATGCGACTCGCCAACACCCTCAACTATCACACTCTGGTCCTCGGAGTCACTAACTATCGGGCTTCTACCCCTACCACGACCACGACCGCATCCACGACCATGTCCGCGCCCACGACCAGCAACAGCATCACCTCTAGCCATCTGCACTACCATGAATAGACGACTAAGCAAGCAATTAAACAGAACTATGAAACATAAACTCACCGTGGAAACACACAGTAGGCTCCAAGAGAATGTTCTATGACTCCATGCCACACACAATTGACTAACTCACCTAATCAATAAAGGCATGCAAAAATCCTAAACATCTATAGCACAAAGCCTAGTGAACCCAAACCTAGAACCGTAAGGGCTCTGATACCAAACTGAAATGACCCGACCCATTTTTTTAATAAATAATAATAAATAAACTATAGCTAGTGGTCTCATATCCACTTCCCACCTAACCACAATCACAATCAACAGCGGAAATAACCATACCAATAATATCCAATAATAATCCAGTAATTATAACATAACTAATATCCAAAAACTCAACCAACATGAATCATAGAACCAGCAACCTAGCAATGTTTCTAATGACTCAACTCTAGCAACCTAGCAATGCCAAACAACATCCAATCGAGTCCCTAAAACATCCTCCTCTTCATTGTCTGGATTCCACGATCACGCTTTGCCCTTACCTGCACCACAAACACAAATTGCAATGCATGAGTATTTAATAAACACTCAGTAAGGCAATCCTCCCATCTATTGGGTTATACACACAAGCAATAGAGACATCTCTAACCATCAACCAACAATCAACAATCAACCGAGACCACTGCATCGACCGACGCATGCTCGATATAGCACGAAAACCCTAGGTTTTACGTGCCGTCCTCGCATTTGCATCGACCGATGCACATGTCGAACATCGTTTTCCCCCGAAACTTCTCACCGGATCTTTGGTCCTACAACCCCCAATATTTATCTTAAGCCACAAGAAAGCTTCCTAACGTCCCAAATATCAATCTAACAAGCCATACAACACCAAAACAAGAAGATTAGGGAAATCTCCAGCTTAGATAAGCCATGGTCATGCATTTACCTTTGCCAAGATGATTCTGAACCTTAAACAAGCAGAACAACGCTCCTAGGAAGCTCCTACAACGATCTCAGCTCCAAATCTCTACAGGAACAGCCTCCCATCACTAGAAATCACCAAGAACACTTAGGGAACTTTTTCTCTTTTTTGTTTTCTCTCAAAAGCGGCCAAAACCGACTAACGAGACAAAAGGTCAACTTAAGGGTTTTCCTTTTCCCTTTCCTCCAAAACACAGCGTTTAAGCTTAAGTTGAACCTCTGAAAACCAACCTTGCATCGACCGATGCACATAGGGCATCACTGATGCATTTCCTAAACCAGGATTTCGGTTCGTGGATGTTACATTAGTAGTCTCTCATCAGTTAGTAGTAACTAGAACAGTAGTAACTAGCAGAGTACATGTGTTTTTTATTTGATTTTAAATTACTTTGGTATCATTTACGCTTACCCTTGATTCTGACTTCATTCTTATGTTATGAGGTTTACTCGTGATGTCAAATCACAACAGGCGCGGAAGATTACTATGGTTTTCACGAACAAATTTGATGTTTCATACTATAATTGTTCATGTGTACCTCCGGATAGACGAGAAAGATACTTCTTTGAGTTTGCGGTATAGTTTTCTGTCATATATTATTCATAGATAGGTTTTAATTATTTTTTTCACTAACTTAATTCTATTTTCCTTTTCCTAGAAAACACACACTTGGGATCCATTGATAACATGGACAGTGCAACATTTTTTCTATGAGATCTGTCAACGCCGGATAAAAAACATGGTAAGCGACGCTAGCACTAGTCGAGTGCAACCTAAATGGATCGAGGAAACTCTCTGGAAAACAATGGTTGCGCAATGGGATACTGAAGAAGCACAGGAAAGAAGTCGAATCTATTCCAAAGCTCGTATGTCAGACCGTAATTGATGTGAACGCCGGACGGCTCGCGGTACGGACAGAGCGTCGGTTCCTCGAATCAGTCGGTGTAGCGGAGACTTTCCTCGGACCAGACGGTAAGGAACGAAAGAGGGGATGGAATGAACGATGGAAACAGAATTTAGGGGCAAACGAACGAGTAAAACGCGGACTTGGTCGAACAGCTGCTTGAAAGCGGCTGGTCGGACGGAAGAACGCGACAGCGGACGGACGGTATGGTCAGAAACGGACGGCAGCTAGCGAACCGAGTTAGAAACTTGACCTCGGTTCACTAGAAGGAGATGGGGTCGAAATGAACACAACCAACGATCAAATGAGCGCGGTGCGGTAGAGATGGTCTGGTTTGAACGGTGGTGTACACGAGCGAAGGATAGCGTCGTACGCCGTCTAGAAGAAGAGCGATCCCGGATCGATCTTTCTAGGGTTTCTTTCAAGCCGAGTCCCGGACTTAGTTGCGGGAAAGAGAGTTGAGACGAGAAACAAAGATTCACTCTTTGGGAAAATAATTTCATTCAAGTCTAAAGAACCTAAGCTAGCGGCGTTGGGAGCTTAAATAGTGTAAGGGTTTAGAGGGACTAAGGACACGCGGACACGCAATGGTCCACACACGTTGCCCTTGACGCGTCTCCACAGACGGTGAACATGTCACACTATTCCAACGTTTACTAGGGAAGGATCAAGAAAGATTAAAACGCAAAACTTAAAGAAAAAGACAAAATAGGCCACGTCCTTAGGCTGGACGCAGGAAGCGCGTCATTGGCTTCAAAACGCGGCGTTGTGCGTTAGGACTCGTCGCCTCGTTAAAACCTTCTCCGGTAAACCTCATGGGACAAACCCGAAGTAAGGAAAAAGAGTACGAGTCATGATCCTAACGTCTTTGGCGCCCTCATCCTTGGGTAAGGACGAAGGCCGTACGGATGGTCTCGTCGATGGTTGCTTTGGCCGAATTGATCTCTTGGTGTTCACGGACGAATGCTTGGACGAAGTGGTTGATCTTGTGGCGTGAAATCCTGGATGAGCTCTTGGTCCGAGTGGTTGCACCGGGAATGATCCTAGGCATGATTGCTCCTAGTTGTCCGGCGGGTGGTGCGAGTGTCCCAATGGTGGCCGGGTCCGGTGCGAGTGTTCCTGGTTTAGTGTCCGATCCGGTGCTCACATCAGTAATGGTCTCGGTCCACACTCGCACTTATCTGGGCTAACATCGTATCAAAAAGTCAAACAAGGCTTGGTGAGTAACTTTATCTTATGTCTTAATCTTTTTTTGTAGCTTTAACTTATGTCTTAACCTTTTTCTTGTTTTTGTAACATTCCAGGAAGAGAAACTTGGGAGACTGGTGAGTCTTGGTGAGGTTTTCAAAGAGACACATACAAGGCCAGATGGTATGTATGTTGATCGAAAGGCTGAGAAGATCTTCTCAATTTATGAGAAAAACTTACAAGCTAAGATATCTGAGATTATACGGACTATCTTTCTTCAGGTAAAGTACCATTTTCACAATCTATATTTAAAGAGTCTTCAAAACTTTCATTTTCAGAACTAACAGTTTCAGTTTTTCTTTTCTAAGTCCACTGAGAAGGATTCACGAGGCAATCTTTTTGGACTTGGAAGCCTCAAGGATCATCTTCAGGATCTTCTCCAGATGTCGCTATTTACCGACTATATTACGACTGAATTTCCTTACCCATTATCGATTTACGACAACAGTTATTAGTCGTAACTTAGTCATTAGGTGTGAATTAGCGATTATTTAGTGACTATTAGTGCTGTCGTAAATCCCCTCTTTTCTTATAGTGTTATAACAAGTGCTCGAGTATGTAAACAATCTCTCCTTTCAGTCTAGTAACGTCAGTCCCTTGAAAAGAGTCCGCTTTCATGGCGAGAAAGACCATTAGGGATGCCAGATTCAGTGATAAATTGCTTCTCGTTACCATGTACCAATCACATGACATGCATGAGTCGTCACTGGCCAAAGAAACATGTTGTAAATTATCAAAATATATTAACGTTAATCAAGTTATTATTTACTAATTAACAAGAGAGAAACGTATAATGTACCTAATTACATTTGTATTTATTTTTTTTTTTTCAGCCAAACATTAAATTAAATTAAAAGGTGGCTCCAACGTTGGTTGCCCAAGCTGGAGGAAAGGAGTTTACAAAAATAATTTCTGAAACTAAAGACCTTGAAGAGCGTGCCAGACAGTCTGCTCGCACGTTTGACGTTCTCGGAATCTGGGTAAGGGTGAAGGAAGAGAAAGATGATCTGAGGGAATGGAAGTCTTCCAGTAAATGCGAGAAGGCTGGCCAATCGTCGGGTGCCTGCACCATCGCCACCAGGTCGGAGCTATCTGACTCAAAATTCGGACTATCTATCCCCACCGCCCTAAGAGACTCAATAGCCCATAACAAGGCTTGAAACTCCGAATAAAGAGGAGAGGGACTACATCGTAAACTGCGGGCCCCATAAGTATCGTCCTATCATCATTATTACCATACCACCAGCCCAATCCTTCCAATGGATCCGAACCTTTCTAGGTGCCATCTACCAGGCAATGAGTCAATAAATTCCGTTCCTCCAGAGATGACTGAGTAACCAAGTAATTCGCAGAGAAGGACTTGGCCTCCTCCCAGAAAAATTTATCGTTTGACGCCTGATTTATGATATCAATTGGCTCTGCCTCAAGTCCTTGAAAAACCTTCTTATTCCTATCTTTCCAAATTGTCCACAATAACCATGGCAGCATATATCCAATACCAGGACCCCCGGAGTGTCAAAAAGTCTTGGAGTAGAAGAAATCAAAGTTTGAGTACACTGATCCGTAGGGAAAGGCAGTCAAAGCCAACTGAACCGGAGATAACTCCCAAACCATACGCGAGGGTATACACTCAAAAAGAGCGTGATTAATGGACTCCACCGCAGAGCCGCACCGTTGACACGTAACATCACACCGAACCCCCCTATGAGCAATCCGTTCCTTCACAGGAAGAGTCCCAGACGCCACCTGCCAGAAAAAATGTTGGACCTTAGAGGGAACTTCAAGTTTCCAAGCTTGTGCCCGTAAAACTATGCACGTCGGCCCATATTCGACTTCCTTTTGTAAATCCTGTGCTAGCTTATAACCAGATCTCACTGAATACTTGTCAGACTTAGTATAATGCCAAATTAGTCTATCCGAACTCAATGACTTACTAACCGCCAAACTCCGTATAAGCGGAATGTCCACTGGATCCACAAACTCCTCAAGAGTAGGCAAGTGCCAATCCATCGTGAGGAGATTAATTAAGTGGTTGACCTTCAGATTAGGATGTAAAACTCTCCCCCCTACCATTCGCTGGTCGTGGCTGATGATCTGGAATCCAAGGATCCTACCATACCAAAATATCACAGCCCGACCCTACTATCCATCGTGCCCCTCGTTCCACTAATCCCTTAGTCGAAAAAATGCTCCTCCACGCAAAGGATGGAGAATATGGTTTAGTCGCCAGTAAAGGGTGTTTTTTCCTGAAATATCGACTGTGCATCACCCGAGCCATTAAAGAGTTCGGGTAATGAATCAGCCTCTAATACTGCTTAGCCAGCATTGCATCATTAAATTCTTCCATAGCTTGGAAACCCAAACCCCCATCACATTTATCCTCACACATATTATCCCAAGCTACCCAATGCATACCTCTAGCCTTATCATTAGACTTCCACCAGAAAGTCGATATGGCACCCGTAAGTTTGGTCGTTAACGCCTGTGGCAATTTATAACATGACATAACATGAGTCAGGAGAGCTAACGCAACTGATTTGATCATAATTTCTTTACCCCCTTACGATAAGATCTTCACCGACCAGCCATTAACTCGCTCATCTAGACGATCATTAACATAACTGAAAACATTAGTCTTCGAACCCTGAAGGTTTTCAGGTATACCCAAATAAGAACCCATGCCGCCCTCTCTAGAGATACCAATTACTGTTTTTATCTGAGACCTTACATCAGGCGGGAATTTCTTACTGAACATAATGGAGGATTTCTCTAAATTTACCTCTTGTCCCGATGCTTTCCCATAATTACCAATAATATCCATGACCACTTTACATTCAAACTCCTCTGCCTTGCAAAAGAATAGGCTATCATCAGCAAATAATAAATGCGATATCGAGGGACAATCCCGAGCAATCGATATTCTCGTAAGACTCTTCTCCCGTTCAGCCTTTTTAATATTCGCTATCAAAACCTCTGTACAAAGGATAAACAAATAGGGAGAAAGAGGATCGCCCTGTCGTAAACCCCTCTTTGGTAAGATGGATCCCCGAGGCTTTGATCCTCGCCTTAATGAGACGAATATTTGTCTCATTCCCAAGGTGGATCGACCACAACGTATGAAGGAATTTTGGCCTATCAGCCTTTGTAATGTGAGCTATAAGATTATTTCAAAAGTTTTATGTTTTAGGCTAAAGCGGTTCTTACCGTCTCTGGTTTCAGAAACGCAATCGGCATTTGTTTCGGATCGGTTGATTACTGATAATATTTTAGTTGCTCAGGAAATGTTCCATGGGTTAAATACTAACCAACGCCGTAAGTCAGAGTTTCTGGCATTCAAAAGGGATATGAGTAAGGCGTATGACCGTGTTGAATGGGATTTTCTTACTGAACATAATGGAGGATTTCTCTAAATTTACCTCTTGTCCCGATGCTTTCCCATAATTACCAATAATATCCATGACCACTTTACATTCAAACTCCTCTGCCTTGCAAAAGAATAGGCTATCATCAGCAAATAATAAATGCGATATCGAGGGACAATCCCGAGCAATCGATATTCTCGTAAGACTCTTCTCCCGTTCAGCCTTTTTAATATTCGCTATCAAATCCTAATTTAATCCACCGCCTATCAAATCCTAATTTAATCAGAACCGCTTCCAGAAAATCCCATTCAACACGGTCATACGCCTTACTCATATCCCTTTTGAATGCCAGAAACTCTGACTTACGGCGTTGGTTAGTATTTAACCCATGGAACATTTCCTGAGCAACTAAAATATTATCACTAATCAACCGATCCGAAACAAATGCCGATTGCGTTTCTGAAACCAGAGACGGTAAGAACCGCTTTAGCCTAAAACATAAAACTTTTGAAATAATCTTATAGCTCACATTACAAAGGCTGATAGGCCAAAATTCCTTCATACGTTGTGGTCGATCCACCTTGGGAATGAGACAAATATTCGTCTCATTAAGGCGAGGATCAAAGCCACCCGATCTAAAAAATTCTTTAACCAAAGCCACCAGATCTCCTTTTAAAGAAGGCCAGAACCGTTGGAAAAATAGAGCCGTCATACCGTCCGGACCTGGAGATTTCTCAAGGTGCATAGCAAATAAGGCCTTCCGAACCTCCGACTTCGTAATTTCCCTAGTTAGACTTCGGTTCATATTATCCGTAATGATAGGTGAAATCTCCTGAAGTATACAGAGCTCCTCGAAATAATTGGCAGCTATATTCTCCATTCCCAAGGGCGATTCGTCCCAAACGTTATCCGGGCCAAATAAACCAACAATCTTATTATGTACCCTCCTCTGCTTAGTCGAAGCATAAAAATATTTTGTACCCACTCGTAGCCAGAATTTCCTACTCTTCTGTTGCCAATACAACTCCTCATCCCGATAAGCCTCTTTTAGTTTTCTCTCTATATCCCGAATTTCTTCCTGAGAAATCAGGTCATCCATCTTTGCTTCCTGCAAAGCTGCCTTAAGTGAAGAGATAAGGGACGGACCAGAAATCACATTATTCTTTTGCCACCACGAAATCGAATTTCGACAATTCTTAATTTTATCCATAAAGGCCGGAATCCAAAATTATTTGTACGCGCCCATCCTCACTCTACCGCTCCTAGTAGACCATCCTTACCCAACCAGCGTTTATCAAAACGGAACTGCCTATTCTGCCGTGAAGCTGTTTTCTGACAAGTTGCCAAAATTGGACAGTGATCAGAACCAACCATCTCCAAATAATCAACCTTCGAATTTGGGAAAAAGCTTTGCCAATCTTCATTACCTAAGGCACGATCTAAACTGCACCGAACCACCTGATTATTGCACCGATTACCTCGCCAGGATAACTGCTCCCCATAACAAGGGAATTCAAGCATACCACAATGCCGAAGCATTGATTAAAAAGGCACAAAAGAGGACACAGGGCGCAAAGCCCCACCCCTTTTCTTGTGATTCCCAACAAGTTCATTAAAATCACCAATCATAAACCAAAGATCAATACGGAAAGAACCAATATCCATTAACTTCTCCCATACCTTTGCCCGATTTTGCGGGATTGGATCCCCATAAACAAAAGACAAAAATACCAATTGTTGACCAAAGAAAGCTTGAACATCAATAATTCGATTACTATTATATAAAATAGAAAGTTTTATTTCATCCATGAAAAATAAAGCTAACCCACCACTAGAACCATGGGGGTCAACAGAATACAAATTATTATAGCCAAACTTCTTATGAAATTTTTGTAAATAAGAAAAACATTTTTTAGTTTCTGATAAAAATAAAATGTTTGGCCGATGCTGCTTCCACAAATCTCCCAAATATCCTTCTGTCAGATCAACCCCTATGCCCTAACAGTTCCAACTCAGAATCTTCACGTTCTAGCCGGCGGTTTCGGGAGAGCCCCCATCCCTTTCTTTCCTAGACGTCCTCCATCCGAAGGTTTACCGCCCACTGAATAGTTACCCTGTTTCCCCGCCAGCTTCTGTTTATTCCCTTCACCTGCAGGTTTAGACAATGCCTTAGCAAATAAACGTTTTCAGGAGAAGCCAAAGTCAACGTAGCTATCCTAGAGCCACTAACACCCTTTCTAACATAAGGACTAAAACTCTTCCTTTTGTGACCACCTGTTGCATCTAATGTAAATGCTGCCATAGCGTTATTAACAATCCCCACAGCTAACTCAACCGAAACAGGAGGATAGGATTTACCTTGCGGACCACTGCCAGAATCACCCTGGGAATCCGTAACTTGATCAACTTGGAGCTCAGACCCTTGTTCCGAATGACCCCCTGTACCCTGAGCTGGAGAAACCGCCTCCTCCTGGACAGCTTTCTGATCAGTCTTGTCAATATCATTAAACTCACCATCCTCGAGCAAATTATCAGTATCGACCTCAAAATCCATGGCCAAAGAAGCACCCTCAACACCCTTGAGAGCGACTACCTCTACATCCTTAACCACTTGTGGATCGCTAGAATTGGAATCTCCCATACTGTTATCAAGCCGCAAAGGAATATGCTTCTCAGACGAAGCATGTTTCACCTTAAATAGAGGTTTGGGCCAAGCCAGACCAGGACCCTTACGGTTTAGAGTGAAACCGTGAGCCTTACCCGAAGCTTCCCCAGTCCCTGTTTGAGTGCCACGACGAGACCCTTCTTCATGACCAGTAACCTCCCCAAAACTCCTCTTCTGACCCCAAGCCTGGCCATAGAAACGCTCTTGATGACGAGGTCCATGTGGACCATTACATTGAGAACCATTCCCACCAAAATGTTGCTGAGGGAAATACCCATGCTCGCTAGAATCCACAGACTGAAAGTCTAAGGCCCTCTTAGCATGCTTCCTAGGTTTTCCCAGCCCCCAACATTGTGATGCTGCTCTTGCTTCACCAAAGGAAGATGCCTTTGACCACCCCTTTTGTCAGTCTGCACATCGGCACCTTGAACTGTGGCCGCCTTAAGAACCTCTGGACAGACTTTTGAGTCATGAATAATCTGAAAACAATGATCACAAACACCATTCAGCTTTTCATACTCGAGTGAGACCACAATCTCATCACCAGTAGCAAAAGGCACCACAATCTTGAAAATCAGAGGATTGAACCCATTGACTGACACACAAAGACTACCCCTTTCCTCATCAACCTCTTGAATCCTCCCAATCTTCTTACCAATAGCTTCAAGAGTAGCCACCTCCCACAAAGCATAGGAATCCCTAACACTTTAACCCAGAAATTGATTGCTGAAGGATAGGAGGAGGAGATAACTGGCTCCCATCTCACTAGCGAGACCATCCAACCATCAAAATGGTACAGACCATTCTGTAACACTGACAAAATATCCTCTTCATCCTCAAAGTTAAACTGAAACACACCTTGCCCCAAGTCTGCGCCTACAACTTTCTCCTCTAATTTCCAGATTTTTGGAAAATTAGCTATCAAGGACTCCATACTCTGACAGACTGGATTCATTAGTCTGCCGATGAGGGTCATTGAGAACTGCTGGATTCTCTGTGCCAAGACCGAGTTGGAAATCATCACAGTATCGGTACGAACCAGAGAAGCTTTATTCTTATTAAAAGCCAGTTGAGCCATAACTCGCAATAGAAAGAGACCTCGAGAACCACCCACGGAGAAATCCCAGAAAAAACTGAAAGAAGAATCATGAACTAGAGGAAACCAAGAGCAAAATATGAAAGAGATGAATTCTGAACAGACCCTAATCCCTCGCATAAATACCTTAACACCATCCATTATCCCAAAAAAACAATCGAATCGAATCAAGGATATCCCAATCACTAACCAGATCAAAACCAATCGGAACATCATTACACCGAGAAACCTGTGAAGCAAACTTTCCAAAGAAGAACCCTGATGACTTCCGTAATGAAATAACAAAGATATCCACCTTCCAAACTGGGCTAAGAAAATCGCAAACATAATCCCCAGCCAGATCAGAGTTAAATCCCCTGCAATATACCAAATCTGCCTAAAGAAAGTCACAACGAAATTCAGAATTAGGAATCCACGAAACTCCAGATCCGGCAAGTTCATAGAATTAATACCCGCAAAGACCAGATTTTCCTTATTGGATCCCAATCTTAACAAGAAAGGGCAAATCCTTTCCAAACACAGAGGAGAAGTTCCACTCCATCCCCGAGACCAATCAACCGAACAAAGGAGCGAGAGACCACGTCTCCAACCCCGAAAACAACTACAAGAAGCAGAGGATGAGAGGCCACCTCTCCCCTCCCCAACCGCGTCAAAGGCACACATTTCAAATCCAGCGGTCCGTCGTCATCGTAATCGCCGTCGTCGACAGAGAGAAAATTCTGAATGTACATTTGTATTTATTTATAACGATAAATTTAAGGGCATGATGACGTACTAAGGGCATGTGCATCGGCATATGCATCGACCGTCCTTCGAAATAAATGGATTTAATTTAAATGTTAATGTGTTATTAATCGAAGATACGTTCCTTCGTATGGGACGTTGTTTACTCCGTCCGTCCGAACACGTGGCAGACTGTGAGAGCATATTGTTTTTTTGGGTAGGGGAAACAAAAAAATCAAAGGTTCGACTTCATTTTCTTCGACTTTCTCTCTTCTCTCTCAATCTCTCTCGACGGCGACTCGTTTTGCCGGCGAAAGAAACAGTTAATTTCGTCCGACGAATCCATCCGCGGTATCATCTAGAAGATTATCCCCCGGTTTCGAAGTGAAAGGAGGTAAATTTTCTAGAGCCGTTAGCGAATTTAGGTTTTGAACTTCTGGGATTCGAAATTCTTTCTCGATTTAGGGTCTGTGATTTGTTATTAGGGTTCTGGGTTCGAATTAGGGTTCTCGGTTTCGATTTTTTATTCTGATATCGATTTAGTGTTTTGTGATTAGTTTAGGGTTTTGGATTTAATTTTGAAGTATTTTCAATTTTTCATCTGATTCGGTAGGTCTGGTCTTCTATTGTTTAGTATATGGTTCGATTGTTGTCGATAATAGTTTACGATGGATGAGTGACTGAGTAGGAAGCTCTTGTTATTTTGTCAATGCACCCGGAAGCTTTTGTCTCTAAGATTGTTGTTATTTTGTTTAGATTTTGTTGTTTCTTTAAAGTTAAACTCACTATAGCTTGCATATTGTTTTGGTGGTCATGAGTTTCCTCAGGGTCACTTGAAGACAGCAACACAACACGGGAAGTCACGGAGCAGTTGAGAATCATTGAGTCAAAGGTAAACACTTTGGTTGTTTAGGTTGTGTATTAGTTTTCCTATGCTTTATTTCTGTTAATGCTTTGGTTGTTTACTAGTCGAGAATGCTTTGTATTTGTCTCCGTTAATGAATGGTTTTACAATATAAGTTTGATCAAACTTATATAGTTGTGATCAAACCGTATAATTGCTTTGGTTGCTTTGGCTGCTTTGTATTTGTCTCCGTTAATGAATGGTTTTACAATATAAGTTTGATCACAAACTTATATAGTTGTGATCAAACCGTATAATTGCTTTGGTTGTGTCTTGATCATAAATTGCTTTGGTTGCTTTGATTTTGTCTTCATCATAAATTGCTTTGGTTGGTGTAGAGTTTTGCTCATTCACTGCTTTGGGTGTAATAGTGATCTATTTAAAACCGTAATTTAGTTGTGATCAAACTTATATAGTTGTGATCAAACCGTAATTTAGTTGTGATGAAACCGTAATTTAGTTGTGATCAAACTTATTTTGTACTGTGCTTTGTAGTTGTGTAGTTTTGTAGTTGTGTAAGCTGTGTAATGTCTTAAATTGTGATTAGACTTTAGGTAGTTGAGAGATAGTTGGTAACTTATTACTCTTACTCTTATCTTTTCACCTTTTAAACACCAAACCCGCCTTCAATGTTTATCCATCATCTTCTCTATCTCTCTCCTTGTTAAACCAACAACATTTTCAAACCCTCATCATCCAAAACTCTTCTTCTTATGAGTTCTTACAATCCATATAGTCAGTCCTCTAGTTATTTAGAGCTTCGCAACAGTCAAGGAGAGTTGCATCACCATCAAAACTCTCCTTATGAGAGTTTTTCATCGCCTGGCGAGAATGGAGCTCCTGAAGTACCTCCTTGGAGCTCTCAAGAGTCGCAGGATGTACCTCTTTCTCAAGAGACCCCTGTTAGGAAGGATAGAAAGAAATGGAATCCGGCGGATGATGAAATTCTTATCAGTGCGTGGCTGAACACTTCGAAGGACCCGATCATTGCCAATCAACAGAAGGGAGGAAGCTTTTGGCAGAGGGTAAACAAATACTATGCAGAGACTCCCCATGCTGTGGCCAATGGTAAACAAGGGATGAACATTAACTGTAAGCAGAGGTGGTTTAGGATCAATGAGTGTGTTAGCAAGTTTTGCGGGGCTTATGCAGCAGCAGAGAGGCTCAACAGCAGTGGACACTCAGAGAACGATGTGCTAAAGATGGCTCACGACATCTACTTCGCTGAGCAAAATACGAAGTTTACAATGGAGCATTGCTGGTTAATGTTAAGGTTTGAGCAGAAGTGGATGAACCTTAACGCTATTAACAATGCTTCCCCGTCGGTCAGAAGAAAGAGGAAACCTGCTTCAGCTTCACAATCCGAGGCAGCTTCACAATCCGAGGCAGCTTCACAAGCCGAGGCTGCTTCACAATCCGAGTCAACACGCAGTGATCAAGTGTTTGAGGAAAGGCCTCAAGGTGTCAAGGCTGCAAAGGCGATGAGGAACAATGCTAAGGGGAAGGCTCTTGCTGACTATAAGAGCATGTGGGAAGTAAAGAAGGTAGATATGGTTGAAAAGGAGAAGCTACAGAAGCTTGGCATACTAGACACACTTCTCGCGAAACCAGAACCACTTAGTGAAGCTGATCAACTTATCAAGGATAAGATAGTAGCTCAGTATTTCTGAGATTGTTCTTACTATTTATGAATTTCGTAGTAGCTAAGTCCCAATGGCAGTATTACTTTTTTCTGTTTTCAAATATGTTTGAATTTGCGTTTCTAACTATGTAACCCTGTTCTTGTCTGATTAATCTATTATCCTTGCGTTTCTGACTGTGTAAACATGTTCTTGTTTGATTAATCTTTTAACATGTTCTTGTTTTTTCTGTTTATGTTTCAAATAAGTAAGATGGGCCAAGACTACAGCTACTCTCAGCCTGATTCGTCAGATCAACATGGTAGATACTCTGACGACACAGAGGAGAGGGAGATAGAGGCTTTGATTCGGATGGATGAGGCTGAGAGTAGCTTGAACAATGCTCAAGCGACTCAATACCCTCCTCAATCGGAGGTTGAGTTCGGATTCCCGAAGGTATGCTATTGTGGTGGTCAGCCCCTCCTATCTTCATATCACAACAGACGGTATGCTACAGCCCCAATTATATATTAAGTGTTTTGCTAATTATATATTAAGTGTTTGCTAATTATGAATGTTAATGCAGGTTCTTTACATGTGGGAATGTTGATGATGGAGATATGCATATCCACAAGTGGTGGGATGAAGCTGTTACGGAGGAGATGCGGGAGATTGGCAGACACTGTGAAGTCCTATCTCAGAAGGTAGATAACCTACCAACGCTGTTTGATTATGAGACAATAAAGACAATAGACCAGTTAGAGAAGGAGGTGTTTGACCTACGGAAGACCAGAAATAGGATTTATAATGGGTTTGTATTGATGGTTTTGGTATTTGCTTTTGTGGTAGCAATACTAGGGATGCGTGTATGAATTTATCTACAGCCTTTGTATGTATGCTAGTAGTCACGGATCATATCTCTTGTATTCACGGATCATAACTCTTGTATGTTTGCTAGTAGTCACGGATCATTATTGTTTGGAGCCTTTTGTCACGGATCAATACTCTTGAAGTCACGGATTGAGTAACACGGAAGACCAAAATCATTTGCTATAAATAAGTTTCTTTTGTAAGACAAGATCTCCACTTCTTTTTTCCTTTAAAACTCGATTTCTCCTCCTCAAGATAACAAGATCAAAACTTCTCTTTTAAAACTTTTCCTTTAAAACTTCTTTTTTAAATGGCATCTTCATCATACCATTATCACTACCAAAGAGATGGCATGGATGATGAATTTGATGCTTTTTTGATAATTTCCCAGAAAATTCTGGTCTCATTCAAGAGCCAATAGAGCCACATAGACGGATTTTTATACCAAGAAACCGAGAAGAAGGCCACAATAATCTTTGGAATGATTATTTCAGTGATACTCCAACATATCCGGACTATTTATTCCGGCGACGGTTTCGCATGCACAGGCCATTGTTCATGCGTATTGTGCAACGTCTCTCTACAGAAGTCGAGTATTTTCGTCAATCCCAGGATGCAACCGGTCGGGCTAGTCTGTCACCTATACAAAAATGTACTGCAGCAATTCGCCAATTGGCATATGGTACTTCGTCCGACATAGTTGACGAGTATATACGAATTGGTGGATCAACAGCTCGGAAATGTTTGCACGAGTTTACCGTCGCGATAATCCAGTTGTTTGGCGATGAATACCTAAGACGTCCCACACCCGACGACCTAGAAAGACTACTCTATGAAAATGAAAAACGTGGATTTCCTGGGATGGTTGGGAGCATTGACTGTATGCATTGGGAGTGGAAGAATTGTCCAACAGCTTGGAAAGGGATGTATTCACGATCAACCGGAAAACCAACAATCGTGTTGGAGGCAGTAGCTTCGTACGACCTCTGGATATGGCATGCTTTTTTTGGAGCTCCAGGTACTATGAACGATCTTAATATTCTAGATCGTTCAAATGTATTTGATGACATTCTTAACAGTAAAGCTCCGGAGGTCAACTACTTTGTCAACGGAAGAGAGTACAAGACGGCGTACTATCTCACCGATGGTATTTATCCCAAATGGGCAACTTTTATACAATCTATCCGGCTCCCACAAGGTATCAAAAATTCTCTCTTCTCTAAAAAACAAGAATCTGTGCGGAAAGATGTTGAGCGTGCCTTTGGAGTTTTGCAAGCTAGATTCGCCGTTATTAAAAATCCATCTCGTTTATGGGATAAAAACAAAATAGCAAATGTTATGAGAGCATGCATAATACTCCATAATATGATTATCGAGGATGAAAGAGGAACATACAGTTACCGAAACATTGTTTCTGAATTTCAAGACGGAGAAGCTGTGGATCAAACATATACCGTCGGTGCTGCCAGTTTGGGTTCAAATATGAGCACTACGATTTCTCGGATTACAGAAATTCAGGATAAAAAAATCCATGAACGGTTAAAAAAAGATTTGATTGAGCATATTTGGACTAACTTTGGACATCTTCCAGATAATGAAGATTAATTAAAAAAATTCTATGAATTGAATAAAATGTTTGTTTTATCTGTATGGTTTATGTTTGTAATCTTTCATGTTTTAATTGTACCTTTTGTTTTTTTTTCAAGTTTTTGTAACTTTGTAATTTTCTAATGTATTTAATGTCAATTTTTTTTTGTTTATTTAAATTAAAACTTTAATATGTTTTTACTTATTTATTTGAATAATTTATTTTTAAAAATACAAAATTCTTTTTTTTTCTAGGGACCAACTCTGAAGGACACCAATACTCATACCAAACTCAAGAAACTCTCAAAATAAGATTAAAATAATTGAAGGACCATAATACAGTCCTAACCAATGGACATGCCCTAACTACTACACATGCATGCGGTCTTTTTATAAATTATAATAGAGGAAATTTTATAATCTATAACTAGTAATAGCAAAAGAGATTAATATCAACGAGAATCAAGTCCACTTGACCCCATTTGATCGTTATAACTTAGATATTTTAATTTCAAAAAAAAAAAAAAAAAAAAAAAAATCAATTAAATACATAAAATTGAAAAATATATTAATTGTGAGATTGGTGACGCTGCTTTGATTTACAAATAATGAAAAAAAAAGTATGGCTCCTAGCTCATTAGAAACAAGATCTTGATCTCATATAACATAAGAGTAGCAGCACATCTTGATCTTGAAAGAATTCGATCAATATATATATCTCTCCACATCATGTCTTCTCCACTAAGGTATAAGTTATTTTCTTATGTTCTCCAATTTTTGGTGTATTAGTAAAATGCTAAAAAAAATAGGTACGCGAGTTTAAACAGAAATTAATTACTTTGTAACCCTTTCTTTCTATGAATATGCATGTTGTAGTAATCTAGATTTTTTTTTATGACATCTCTCTATATTTATATGATAGGAACTCTTTGATGAATGTTGTTAGTATGAAAGGAGGCAATGGAGAACATAGCTATGCTACTAATTCTGGTCATCAGGTTGATACCTAATCATCTAGCTATGAAAAAATTAGAATGGAACTTAATCTACGTACATACAAGACTCTATCTTTATATGGTTTTTTTGGTATACTTGGCTTTGCAGAAAACGGTTTTCTCTAAAGCACAAACGATGGTGGTAGAGAATATGAGAGAAACATTAGTAAATTTGGCCTTTCCTGAATGCATTAAAGTGGCTGAGTTGGGCTGTTCTTCCGGACAAAACACTTTCATGGCCATTTCCGAAATCGTTAAGACGATCACTTTGTATCAGGAAAAATATCGATGCCCACCAGAAATAGATTGTTGTCTGAACGATCTTCCGATGAATGATTTCAATATGACTTTCAAGTGGGCCTTTTCTTTCCAAGAGAAGCTAAAGATGGATTATAATGGAAGGTGCTTTGTCTCAGGAGTCCCTGGTTCGTTTTACTCTGAGAGTTTTGTTCATCTCAGGAGTCCCGGGAAAATCTCTTCATTTTGTTCATTCAGCTTGTAGTATCCATTGGCTCTCTAAAGTCCCTGAAGGGATTGAGGATAACAAGAAGAACGTGAATATTAGAAGTCCTTGCCCGTTAAATGTGTCCAAGGGTTACTTGGATCAGTTTCAAAAAGACTTTACGTTATTCTTAAAAGTGCGTTCTGAAGAAGTGATGCCTAACGGACGCATGGTTCTCACATTCAAAGGCAGAAATGCTTCCGATCCTCTTTATAGAGAGAGTTGTCACTATTGGTCCTTGTTGACTGAGTCTCTCCTCGACTTGGTCTTTGAGATATATATCATTATTATTGTTAAGTAGCTAGAGAATAGTTATCTGTCACAATTTGTTATGGCAGGGTGTTGTAAAAGAATCAGAGGTGGATTCATTCCAACTTGCCGTTCTACGATGCGGGTGAAGAAGAGGTGAGGGAAGTTGTCAAAAACGAAGGATCTTTCGAGATTAACAAAATCGAGACGCATGAACATGTAGTTCCATACAAAGATAGTGGGGAAGCTGACGATGAAACATGTCGACTAAAATTTGGGGAGATGATGGCAAACAGGAAAAGATCAATCATGGAACCGATGTTGGTTGCTCATTTCGGAGATGCAACTATCGACGGCCTGTTTAAGAAGTACGCACATAATGCAGCACAATATTACATTGTCTCAAGAGGCTGCAACAAAACAACCATCAACTTTGTCGTGTTGTTAACTAGAAATAAAAGGTTTGGTTGTTTCTTTTCTTCTTTTCCGTCAAGAAATGGTTTCGTTTTGCTGCCGGTAATAATGAATAAGGTGATATACCAACCAGTGAGTATGGTTGTTTATTCTATTTAGTCTTATGTGTCTGTCTGATTACAAGGATTTGTCTAGTTTATTTATAGCAATTGTATGGTCTATCTTTTTTCAAAAGCAGAGTTTTTCACTCTTTATATATTAAAGAACAACTGGCTACTCAGGATCCATCGAACTTAAAAATTGGCTACACTTACGTTACCCCAAAAACAGCAGAAACTAGCAGTGACTCTTTGATAAGTATGGGCCGCATCTTCATTAAATACAAAGTTTTGAAAATAGGTGCTCATCGTTCCACACTAATTTCATACACATCGCTAAGGTTTCATCTCAGAATATTTCAAAAGCTAAACATGTGGTAATGTTTCTTTTGTCACGCTCCGAGTCAGCACCACCTTGACGGATCTTTGCGTGGATATATTCGGGCAGGGGATATCTCCATGTCTTGTACCATACCGTTATCAGCATCACCTCGAGGGATCTCTCCGTGGTGAAAATTCTCGTCGTAGATGGACTGTTGCATCTTCGCTATATGACCCTGTTGAAGTGCTCTAGTCTTGTGGCTTCTACCCCAGTCCCTTCGGCTCCAAAGGTAAAGAGGTGGCGGTATATTGTTCCACTGTTCTATCGTTTTATTATCCACATCTAGCGACCCGGGAAAGTAGAACGACTACAGCGCAAGAAGAAAGAGTGTGATTGAAAGCTAATCATAAAATAAACGATAGTTGGGAGTCATTTGTACATGTACATACCATGCCAGAAAGTAAATTTCTATCCTCCCAAATCAACTCATAATCAGCAATCAAATTAACCCTGTTTGTAGACGAACCCAGAGTTATGTAAATTTTGTCATTGAATGAGAGTGTGTATTTGCTATATATATACCTTTTTGTTTCATGTGGTACGATGAGGATTAAAATCTTCGGTTTAAACTCGAGGGCCTTCCTGATGAAAGTGTTGGCAAGACTGGCTTTGTGACCGAAAGGCGGGTTCAATCCTATTATCTGTTTTTATCCAAGACAAAAGCAAAGCTCAGTCAGTGAATTCAACAAATGCATCTCAACTTTAGGATTACATTTGATTTCTTACCAATTGAGAGCCATCAGGTAACTCTTCTGGTTTCACGCTCAGCCAATCTCTCTTCTCAAAGTTAAAGTTGTTCTGCCATGGGAACATTATGTTTTAGAAAAAGCTTCAAACAGAAGAGTAAAAGAGTGGGTGATGTACCTTAGGTGGAATGAGATCAAAATTCTTAAAGAAGCATGTTTTCCCCGTTTTCATAAGCTTTTCGTTCATCAAACAACTGAAGTCATTAGAGCCACAGCCAAAGTCGACTACCTGAAACCACGGAGAGTTTATCGAGAATGTTATATATGATAATTTGCCTAATAGCAGAGGTATTGATTAAACGAATTACTAGCACACTTACCATATCGCCATTTTCAACATACCAGTGGAGCCTCTCTACAATCTGCATTGTTAATTTCTATTAAATCGAATTTCTCCGAAGCATCAATAAACCAGTACACTTCTATCACTAAACCAGTACACTTCTATAAATCAAGGTAATACTGAGTTAAGATAACAATAGATATATATAGTTCACCTCTTTAAGCTTCTCTAGGTTTGTGAAGTGACGACCAAATGATGTGTAGCGCATACCATGGAGAAAAGGCGAAAGATAAATTTCAAGCTTCCTCTGCAGTATACCAAAAACATGAATGTTTTATTTTGTGAAACCTTTTCCCTTATGGAAATTCTTTCACGTGTAGGAATCTCCTCACCCAAAAGCTAAGTGATTCTCATCGAATGACATACAATCTTCTAGTATACTTTCGGGGATAAAAGGATTACGGTTACAACCTTATGCTTCATGAGTTCGAGTAGGATATCTGGATCAAATATAGCTCTTGCATCTCTGTCACGCCCTTCTTCAAACATCTTTAAGGCTGCGCGAGCGGCCTGCAGAACAGTTGTTAAGATTCAGGGAGACAACGCTGCTAGTCAAATTATATCTATGATTTGAACACAATCGCACTGGCATACATTGACATGAGTCTGAACCAATCCTGTTGTGATGTTCTTACTGATATCATGTTATGAGCCTGAACCTTTGCCGCACATCTAGTAACTGGACCCGTCGTAAGTTGCTTAAGTTGCTTAGGAAAACAAAGAACGTAAAAGCTAAAGCTTCCCTTAACCCTAGCCTCTCTTGAGAATAAGGTTAATGCTTAGAAGTTTATTATTATTGATGTTGTAAAGATCTTTATATAGATCTCTATAAACCGACATAAGCAATGACTAAAAGGAAAACTATCAAAACCTTACATATCATAAAAAGGAAACATTAAAACTAAGCCTTCGCCGCAATTGCCTTTCTTCTTTGCCAATTTTTTATTTATCGAATAACTCCTCATACTCCACTAACAACTTGCCCAGCAATTCAGAAGAAACTTGCGTCTTCATTGCCTTCATAGTTAAGCCGCGAACTGATTCGTGTTGAGTGATAGGAACTATAGTCTTCTCCCCTGTAATAAAAATTTCCTTCCCATTATCGAACCAGTCCTCGAGTGTATCATTCTGGAGGGAGTTTAAATTAGGATTGTGGTCTTTCCTTTCCTCAGCCTCTCCATGCCATATGATCAAAGTATTTGCATGAGTAAACTCAATAGTACGTGCTGGACCATCCCATATCACACGTCCCAAGGCATTCAACCAGCGAATACCGAGAACGACATCATACCCACTTAACGGAATCGCAAAACAGTCTACCGTGAACTTGTGTCCTTGTACCATCACTGGAAGATCCTTGCACAACCCGTCAATTACACACTTGCCACCATCGGCGAGAGATACAAACCTTCCCGGCCGCCGTCGTATTGGTATTCCAAACTTCTCCGCTACACTACTCTGAATAAAATTGTGAGTACTCCCTGTGTCCAACAATGTCCACCCTGTTCCAGTTGCAATGTCTGCTTTCACTTGAAAAGTGCTCTCGGTTTGTTCTCCTTTCATAGCATTGAGGGAGAGATTGATGTCCTCATCGTCAAAGGGCTCATCATCCATATTCTCGCCTTCCAAGAGGGGTCTAATATAGAACAAAACTGCCTTACAAGCATCACCAGGGCCATACAAGTCATCACAATTAAAACATAGGCCCTTAGCTCTTCTTTCAGCCATCTCAGGTTTTGTTAATTTTTTCCAAACTGTTTTTTTGTGAATTTTGTTTCTGCTCCGCTTGTCCCATATGCGAAGTCTCTCCGCTTTTTACCACTTGCGTTCCTCGATAACCGGTTGAGGTTGGTCGTGAGGTTGGGGTTGAGTTCAAAAGCGTGTGGTTGGGGCTGTGTGTCCGCCAAAAGTACGAACTCTTCTGTCATTCTCGATTTTATACTCATTGTCCCTTGCATACGCCATAGCTTCAAATATTGTCTCGGGTCTCAAATACTCCACTTCTTTTCTCAAGGAATCAGTTAAACCCACACAGAACTGCCATAGCTGCTGGTCCCCTGTTAGCTTTGTTTGCCTTACCAAACATTCCTCAAACTGCTCACAATACTCGTCTACCGTTCCTGTGTGTCGTAGGTTACTTAGCTCTCCCATAGGATTTACCGCATCTGCTCTGCCAAATCTACTTTTGCAGATTTTCTTGAACTCTGCCCAACCTAATCGATGCTTAATGAACCTTCGCAAATTGGTATACCAATGATGTGCTTTATCAGACAACACAAAAGTTGCTTGACGCACTTTCGCATCATCGTTGTAGATACCTTGATCCTCAAAATAGTCTTCACACTTCTGCAGCCATTCAACAGCATTCGTTGACCCATCATATACCGGAAATTCCATCTTAGACGGTGGGACTACGATTCTCTCAGCTTCCCTCCCTTCACTCTCTCTTCCCGCAGCTCCACCTTTCCAAACAGCCTCCTTGTGCACCCTCACGTCCCCCATCATGTGAGTGGATCGCTCTTCTTGTGGAAGTTCCCCAATTGGCCTCACCAACCATTCTCCACCACCATCTTGCAATCGGTGACCTTGTTCTCTCCCCAAAGAGCGTTGTGCCCAAGGTTCACTAGAAGAAGTGCCTTTACCCTCCCCTCCATTGGTGTTGTTATTTTTTCCTGCTCTAGAAACCGATGCTATGTCTTTTTCAGCCTCCTCTGTTTCCACTCCCACCACCGAGGCCAAAAAACGAATTTTCTCCAAGGCTTCTTGCTTATTGGCTCTCATAACTTCTCTGATCTGGGTTTGCTTTTCATGAACCTCCTCCATCCTTGACTTATTCTGCTCTCGCTCCTCCTGCTGGTCCGCTTGTATGGACTCAAGTGCAGCTTGGTGTGCGTTTGAAGTCTGTCGAAGTTCACCCAGGTCAGCTTGCGTACGTCCGGACGATTTAGTCAAGTCTTCGAGCATCTTCTTAACTTGCTCAAATTGTGATGTGGTCATCGCCCCTTCTCCCATTGAATCGGTCTGCTCTGATACCAAGATGTTATGAGCCTGAACCTTTGCCGCAGATCTAGTAACTGGACCCGTCATAAGTTGCTTAAGTTGCTTAGGAAAACAAAGAACGTAAAAGCTAAAGCTTCCCTTAACCCTAGCCTCTCTTGAGAATAAGGTTAATGCTTGGAAGTTTATTATTATTGATGTTGTAGAGATCTTTATATAGATCTCTATAAACCGACATAAGCAATGACTAAAAGGAAAACTATCAAAACCTTACATATCATGAAAATGAAACATTAAAACTAAGCCTTCGCCGCAATTGCCTTTCTTCTTTGATACGTGAGTCCATACTTCGTATCATATCATGTCCTGAGTGATAGGATTTTATATGGGTTGGCCGGCGAGACTTAACGAACTCATTAAAGTCAAACGAGGATTCCACTTCATCAATTATACCCATCACCCTGTCTTAACAGAAAAATAAAATGATTAGTTGAAGCTACTAAAAATGTAACAATTCCTTGTATAGTGGCCAAAAAGAACATCACCTCTGTTCCACATCCTGAAAACTAAAATCTAGCTTTGGTTCCTTATAAGGGTCACTAATACCAAGACGAGTAGATAGACCCTCATGATGCTTCCCATCCGTCTCCGTACTCGGAACATCCTCTTTGAAGTGTGCTAGCCCGTGACTTTGTGTTCTTCTTGGTCCAGATATATCAGGAAAAATTAAGTGGTCTCTAGCTGGAGTAAGAATAGGACCTTCTATCTCATGGGCCCTGTTCAAAATGTTATGAAACGCCTTTATGCAGAGAAAACTCTACTTTAAATGCACTCTAAACCAATTAAAACACAGAAACTTACAAACAATATATAAGAATGCGGTTGTATGGAAGCAGTCTTTCCCAAGCTCTTTGAAATGTGTCATCGTCATAGTTGAGTTCAGAAGTAATCTTCCTGAATACAAAAAGAAGAAAACAAAGATCTGAAGCTAATATATATATGGCCGTTAGGAGCTTGAGGAAAAAGTAAAAACGAAAATCGGTTAACCTAGGTAAACATTTTCTGTGATAAGCTGTTGGGCAACGTCTGCATACAGCAAAATGCAACGCACATTGATTCTTGTCTTCACTTGTGTTACAGACTTTACATATGTGTAGCGGACAGGCAAAGTAGTCCCTAGCAGCAATCATGGCTTGAAGTTCTTCTGATTTGATTTGATCATCAGCACAGAGAAGTCTTGCAACACATTTAGGATGGTAGAAATGTCCACAGTTTGATGCAGAGCAAGGGAAGACCTTCAAAGCAGTAAAAATTTGGATCGATTTCAAGTAGTCAATACAGCTAAATTGACTAAGTATCCACATGACCTGTGATATTGTGCAAGTATATAATACCTGTTGAGAGGAATTTTCATCAGAGGATCCTAATTCGCCACAAGCATAACACTGGTGCTGTTTATATAGACAGTTGTTACACAAATAGGTCCCGAGTGCCTACATATGTAGCAAACCAACTTCAGCATGGAGCCTCACTATAATAGCATATCAAAAAGAAACTCAAAAGCCGATTCATAGTACATGTATAAGATTCTTATCAGTGAATCCTAGCGATTCGCACTGTGTCTCAATTCCATCAGCTATGGTTGGATGGAAAGATCTCAAACAACTTCCTTCATAACTGAGTTCAAAACAAGGAGCTTAGATGAAACTATTGCAGTTTGTAAGGAGCTCTTGAAATAAAATAAACTCTTAAGAAACTATGAATCTTAGCATACCACAGAACATAACCACCATTGTCACAAATAGAACAGACTGGATCAAACTGCAGGTTCGTCTCAGAATCATCATCGCTGCTGTTTTCCTCATCTATCATATTATCAACAATGAAGTTCTGTTCCATTGGTGTCTGAGCATCTTGTTGATCGTGTGTTGGAAGTTCCTTAGGAGAAAAAAAAGAATTAAACTTAGTAGCAGGAGATCAAGAAAGGCGGCAGAGAACAAGGAAACCACTTCTAACTCAATCTTACCACTTCTATAGGTATAGTTTGTAAGTCTTCTCCAGAAAAGTAAGCAAACACTGCAGAATAATTATCAAGGAGAAGCAGTAAATATCTGAAAGAAATATACAAATGATAGTTGCTTGTCTGATTAATTTGGTTCATTCTAAACTGATCTGTATTCTGAATTCTTAACTAGCTATTCAATTAAAGAAGACTCTCAAATCTGGAACCAACAGAGTCAAAACCGAAATGAAAGTATCTGCCTGCCCTAGGACCAAAGATAAAACAAACATTTTGATGTGGGTTCAGATCCAGAAATATTACAATAAGACTTAAAGCTAAGGAATCAGACTCAGTCATATGTTTCAGCTCTTTAGATCATGGTCTCATTAGAACCAAACACAGAAGAAAATGTGTAACTATTAAGAAAAACCAATAGAGAAAAACAGACCTTTGATTTCGTTAAATCTTCATCCCTTTTCATAGCTTCACACAGTAAAGAAACATGATCTGATAAGTCATCCTCCGAAGGCTGAATCCTGATTGAACAGCAAAAACATGAATTCATATATTCCTATGTTTTTGTTTAATGCACGATTATGAAGAAAGAAAGCAGATTTGAAAGTGCTTCAGATCTTATAAATTAATTGTTTAAACAAAATTTGTATTTTTGTAAAAACAAAATTGAATAAACATAAATATTAAATAAAATTAATTTTAATTTAAATAAAATTAATTTTAAATCAAATAAACTTATAAATTAATGTCATATCATTTTCAATTAATAATTAATTGATATAGTAAGGCTAAAACGGAATTTTATTTTTATCAAAAAATCATAGATATGAAACTAACAAAATTTATTAGCTCAGGTATTAAATCGCACGTTTTAATTAAATTATGTAATTTTCTTCCAACCAAAAAAGACGGGATATTAAACGTCCAAATAAAAAATAGATGAGGTATTTTAAAGTTTTTTTCACGATCGTGTTCTAAAAATCGGACGCCTAGCTGATTAATCGGATGTCTAGGCGTTAGGCAGTGGTCAACCGACGGAATTAATGCAAAATCGATTACTAAAATCGGTTTTTACTTCTTCTTTTTTTAATAAGTACTGGGTAATAACCCGTACTATGTGCAGAATAAATTTATGCTGATAAAATTAGTGTTATGAGTAAAATTATTTTCGAGGATCTAAAATTTGTTTGTGTAAAAACGAAATATATAACCCATGAGAATATGTTTAGATAAAACTACTATGTAACAACTTAATATATAATCCACTATTTCTTCAATCTATGCAAGATTTTTTGTTTTGTTTATTTTTTTTTTGTGTAAGAATATGTTTCACGGTTGAATATTATGCCACTAGTATTAGATAAGTCAATTGCCTATAATAATGATTAGTGTGATAATTTTATTTTGGAAAATTTAAATATGTGAATAGTAATCAGTTTTTTTTAATAGGTGAATAAATTTGGCTTTTGAAAATGTTGTAGATCTAATAATGTTATAATAATTATATATGTGATAAAAATGATTAAAACATATTTTAAAATTGAAATGTTTGATTTTTTTAATTAAAATGAATCTTCCTTAATCATTCAATAGAATTTATATGTAAATATCCATAAAATGAGGACAATAAATTTATGGATGTCTCGAGCTCTCTAGCGATAACACAACAACATTAAAATGCTTCTCTATTAATATATAGGGGATTTTAATTAATTGAAAAGAAATATTCCTTAATCATTCAATAGAAATTATGTGTAAATATCCATAAAAATGAGGACAATAAATTCATGGGTCTCTCGATCTTTCTAGCAACGACACATCAGCATTTTCTTGAATATGATTCTCTATTAATATATAGGAGATTTAATGGTTTTAAATCGTTTTGGACCTTTAAAGCCCATTAATTTTTTAAAAAAATGGTTATTAAACTGATTTAAATCGTATTGGACCTTAAAGCCCATCAATTTTTGAGGAAAAAATTATGGTTTACGCTCAGATCTCTTGATTTAATTTAATCTTCTTCTTCTCTGGACAATTGAAGCCGAACAACTGTAAACCTAATCTAGTTTCTTGTCTAATCTCAATTATCGCCAGAAATTGTTATTACTCAATCTGATATTATTTGTCAAGACACTCTCATCTTTCTGATCATGAATCTACAAGTAATTTTCTAAAATCTCTAAATTGTTATTGCTCAGTTTACAATCTTCTAGCCGATTAGGATGTCTTTGTCTATATCTCTTTGTTGCTCTGCTTAGCCGATTAGGATATCTTTGGTATTGGTTTCTATTTCTATTGGCAGCCTGTTTTTGATGTACAACTAAAACGTAATTTTGATGATGTGGGATGGGAATATGGAGTGTTGTATGTGATATACCATGGTTTTTGTGGTTTTTAATCATGATATAAGGAGTCTTTTAGAGTCTTTTGATTTGTTGTCTAGGATGTTTTGAGTCTTTACAGTTTTTTCTAGGATTTTGGCATGAAATGAGCAAAATAGAGCAATTAGAGAGATTTTGGAGCAGTACATCAAGGAAGAGAAGTTGGATTCGATTCAGAGTGATGGTGTCGATCGACACTGCCTTAGCATCGATCGACACCCCTGTTTGTCTACGAGAGAAGCCAAATTTGGAAGTTTTACAAAGTTGCCCAAAGTTTTCCATATTTGCAACACAAGTCCTTGACGTGTTTTAGGACATATAAATAGTGTTTTTAGGTTTTTACAAACCCTTAAGTTGTATTCTACCAAGTTTTTATTTTTCTGCAATCCTGTGAGATTTTGAGAGCTTTGGAGAGAGAGAGAGAGAGAGAGAGAGAGAGAGAGAGAGAGAGAGAGAGAGAGAGAGAGAGAGAGAGAGAGAGAGAGAGAGAGAGAGAGAGAGAGAGAGAGAGAGAGAGAGAGAGATCTGCTTTGTAGAGAAGAATTCTTGAACTCCCTTTTACTATTTTTAATCTCTATTGCTTATTATTCATAATTATGTTTTGTTCTTCATTGAATATGTCTGAGTAGTTTGCTTGTTTGGTTCAGGGTTTTTCTTAGGGTTTTTATGATTTATTAGATCTGTTATTTTAGGATTCACTATCTTGCTAGATCTTCATCATAGGTTGTTCTTCATATTAATTCTTGATTGATCACCTAGAATTAATACTTTAGGAAAATAAATTGATATGAGAATAAATGATTTTCCTCATAAAACCTTTTGATGAGCAAAATTATTTCTTGCAAAGAAATTTGATTTAATAATTTTGTGAACAATCTAAACTTGTTTTTAATGCTGATTTATTACCTAGAATTTTGCAAAGTGATTTAGATTTTATGGTTTTAAATTTAGATATTATTTGCAATGAGAACTGAATTAATTTACAAAAGTGTTTAGAGTTCTAGATCTGATCTTAATGGCTTGAATCCTATTTATTTGTTGATTTAATAATTTGTAATTTCTTGAGAAATTCCCTAGACCTAGCTTTTTGATCTTCTGAATTTACAACAATTTTTAATTTAAGATTTTGCATTGCTTTTATTTTAATTTAAATTAATTTATTTAGCTTAATTACAAAACTCTATAAGCTTAACACAAGGAGCAACAAGAGTGGTCCAATTCTGGAGCTTTCAAACCAAGAGTTGGGAAAACTTGAGCGTGGGAACCGAAAAGAAGCCAAATCCTTGAAGATGGTTAACACAATCATTCTGATGAGTGATGTGGATAGTGCTTTGAGGGATCAAGAGGGCCACTTGCGCAATGAGCAAGGCCAAAAGCTTGATGCAGAAGGGAATGTTATTGCTGAAGCTGTTGTCAATGAGCAGGCTGCTGTCGGAAACGAGCAAGCTCTTGTTGTTGACGAATAGGCCGATGGTGTCGATCGACACATACCTAACTCCCGCCCTGGTCTTGTTCCTCACATCCTTGGCAGACCTCATGGGTTATACACCACCTTGGATGAAGAGGTCATTTTCTCAGAAGCATTCAATGCTATGTTCTGATCCACCGGATGCCTGAGCTCCAGCCAAGTCAAGCTAATGACTGAAAACAAGCGCTTAGTGGGAGGCAACCAACTCATAGGTTTTTCTTTTCCATCTTGAGTCATTTTTATTCTTGCTTTGAGTCAGTTTGAATTAGTGTCTAATTATGAACTTCTATCTATCATGTTGCGTTTAATCTTGTGTTTGAGTGATTATTAGCAGTGCTAACATCCAAGGATTGAGAGGGACACAAATTTAACAGCAACTAACTATGGATTTCTGGGCAGACTCTCTGTAGACGCAAAGAGTGTCAATCGATGCCACTACTGGTGTCGGTCGACACCACCATCACGATGAGTAAATCCGATTTTTGTTCATACTTTCAGTACTCATTCATTTTTATTTTATTTTTCTTTTCCCAATCTTAGGCTTGATAACACCGGGGACAGTGTTGTTTAAGTCTGGGGGAGGTTATCTACTAACTATAATTTTGTTTTTGAGTTTCAGTTGTGTCAGTCAAAACCATCAAGTTTGAGTCAAATTTTTTCAAAATTATTTTCTTTTTGTCTTTGGGAATTATGATCTTGACTAATGATTTCTCTTATTTGGCTAACATTCTAATGATTATTTGTATCTGCTTGATCTCAGAACTGAAGCTTAGAAAGACTATGAGCTTTATCAACAATCCTGAAAGCCCTTATTCAATGGATATCTGATTGATCTAACGTTGTCTCAACTTTATCGGGATTTTAACCGGACTTAATCTCTTACTTTGGGGTTGGAAATCAGTGGACTAGACTTCTTTTTCGGGCCATACAAGACAGTGCAATTTTTCAAAGTATGTCTCCCGTCTCTCTTCCCTTATGTGCTTTAAAAAAAAAATAAAAAAAAAAAAGAGAATAAAAGATGAGATGATTTTGATCAGTTTAGAGGGGTAGGTAAATTACCTATGACCTCATTATTCTACTCTTGAGTCAAATGATCACACAAAGCTTGGAAGCGAGGGGTAGGTAAATTACCGATGACCCCGGTATTCGCTTACACCTTTGATTTAAAAAAAAAAGAGAAAATTTGGGAGAAATTAGCCCTTTGGAAGTGAGAAAAGGGAGAGGAAAGGAGATGTTTGAAGAATATCTTGGCCTGAGAAGGGTCCATATGCCACTGATCGATACACCAAGGTAATAATTCACCTGTACTTGCTTTAATTTAGTCCATATGCCACTGATATATAGAGTTCTAGATCTGATCTTAATTGCTTGAATCCTATTTATTTGTTGATTTAATAATTTGTAATTTCCTGAGAAATTCCCTAGACCTAGCTTTTTGATCTTCTGAATTTACAACAGTTTTTAATTTAAGATTTTGCATTGCTTTTATTTTAATTTAAATTAATTTGTTTAGCTTAATTACAAAACTCTATAATCCATTGTGTTTGATCTTGAGTCTCTGTGGATTCGACCCCTAAGTACTGCATTGACCTCTTAATTTGAGAGAGTAGCTTTAGGGTTTAATTTGAGCATATCAAATTTTGGCGCCGTTTCCGGGGGGGGGGGGGGACTCTTTGATCTACCATTAGATTTGAGGTTTTGATTTTGTCTAGATTTTTCTTTTTTATTTGAAACTTACACGCTTTTGTTTTCTTTTCTCTTGTGTATTTCAAGTGTATGCCTAATAAGCATAACACAAAGTGCAACAAGACTGGTCCACTTCTGGAGCTTTCAAACCAAGAGTTGGGAAAACTTGAGCGTGGGAACCGAAAAGCAGCCAAATTCTTGAAGATAGTTAACACAATCATTCTGATGCGTGATGTGGATGGTGCTTTGAGGGATCAAGAGGGCCACTTGCGCAATGAGCAGGGCCAAAAGCTTGATGCAGAAGGGAATGTTATTGCTGAAGCTGTTGTCAATGAGCAGGCTGCTGTTGGAAACGAGAAAGCTCTTGTTGTTGACGAAAAGGCCAATGGTGTCGATCGACACCTACCTAAGTCCCGCCCTGGTCCTGTTCCTCACATCATTGGCAGACCTCATGGGTACACCACCTTGGATGAAGAGGTCATTTTCTCAGAAGCATTCAATGCTATGTTCTGATCCACCGGATGCCTGAGCTCCAGCCAAGTCAAGCTAATGACTGAAAACAAGCGCTTAGTGGGAGGTAACCCACTCATAGGTTTTTCTTTTCTATCTTGAGTCATTTTTATTCTTGCTTTGAGTCAGTTTGAATTAGTGTTGAATTGGAACTTCTATCTATCATGTTGCGTTTAATCTTGTGTTTGAGTGATTATTAGCAGTGCTAACTTCCAAGGATTGAGAGGGACACAAATTTAACAGCAACTAACTATGGATTTCTGGGCAGACTCTCTGTAGACGCAAAGAGTGTCGATCGATGCCACTACTGGTGTCGGTCGACACCACCATCACAGATGAGTAAATCCGATTTCTGTTCATACTTTCAGTACTCATTCATTTTTATTTTATTTTTCTTTTCCCAATCTTAGGCTTGATAACACTAGGGACAGTGTTGTTTAAGTCTGGGGGAGGTTATCTACTAACTATATTTTTGTTTTTGAGTTTCAGTTGTTTCAGTCAAAACCATCAAGTTTGAGTCAAATTTTTCAAAAAAATTTTCTTTTTGTCTTTGGGAATTATGATCTTGACTAATGATTTCTCTTATTGGCTAACACTCTAATGATTATTTGTTTCTGCTTGATCTCAGAACTGAAGCTTAGAAAGACTATGAGCTTTATCAACAATCCTGAAAGCCCTTATTCAATGGATATCTGATTGATCTAACGTTGTCTCAACTTTATCGGGATTTTAACCGGACTTAATCTCTTACTTTGGGGTTGGAAATCAGTGGACTAGACTTCTTCTTCGGGCCATACAAGACAGTGCAATTTTTCAAAAT
This sequence comes from Camelina laxa, assembly GCA_024034495.1. Taxonomy (NCBI): domain Eukaryota; kingdom Viridiplantae; phylum Streptophyta; class Magnoliopsida; order Brassicales; family Brassicaceae; genus Camelina; species Camelina laxa. The sequence continues at coordinate 17,028,996 of CM043883.1, forward strand.
ATGTCTCCCGTCTCTCTTCCCTTATGTGCTTTAAAAAAAAAGAATAATAAAAAAGAGAATAAAAGATGAGATGATTTTGATCAGTTTAGAGGGGTAGGTAAATTACATATGACCTCATTGTTCTACTCTTGAGTCAAATGATCACACAAAGCTTGGAAGCGAGGGGTAGGTAAATTACCGATGACCCCGGTATTCGCTTACACCTTTGATTTAAAAAAAAAAAGAGAAAATTTGGGAGAAATCAGCCCTTTGGAAGTGAGAAAAGGGAGAGGAAAGGAGACGTATGAAGAATATCTTGGCCTGAGAAGAGTCCATATGCCACTGATCGATACACCAAGGTAATAATTCACCTGTACTTGCTTTAATTTAGTCCATATGCCACTGATATATAGAGTTCTAGATCTGATCTTAATTGCTTGAATCCTATTTATTTGTTGATTTAATAATTGGGAAAATCACATTTAAAACCTAGAAAGTGTAACTGAGTAGCACCTTAAACCTCGAGAGAATTTCACTAACACTATAAACATTTAAAATGATTTTACTAACACTTTGAACCTTCAAATCATTTTACTAACACTAAAAACCTTAAAACTAACTTTCATATTTGTATCGCCATAAAAAATAACGGAATAATAATATTCGTCAATACAAAATAGTTAACTATGTTGGTTTAATTTAAATTTTAATTAGTTTTAGTTTTTATAAATAAATAAAAAGAGAAAAATATTAATTTGTATTCATCTTCACTGTAGATAAAACGTTTACAACGTGGCTCTTCACATTATTAATCTTTTTAATAAATGCATCTCCTCAGGATTCTGATTCAAATCGATTGACTTCTCATTGAAAACCAATGAATCTTCTAAATATGTTGTCGTCTTCAATTTTACATATGTCAAATGTTTTAACCTTACCTCTGATTCTTCATTTTTGTTGCTTTGATGTTTTTTTATTTTGTTTTTTAATATTTTTTATCAACGTAATAAATAATTAAATTAAATTAAATAAATTAAACAAATATTTAAATCAAACCAGCATAGTTTAACTATTTCACTTTGACGGATAATACTGTTCCTTCATTTTTAATGGCGGTACAAACAAGAATATTAGTTGTAAGGTTTAAAACGTTAGTAAAATCATTTTAAAGGTCTATAGTGTTAGTGAAATAATCTCAAGGTTTAAAATGTTACTCAGTGACACTTTGAAGGTTTAAAATGTGATTTTCCCTTTAATAATTTATAATTTCCTGAGAAATTCCCTAGACCTAGCTTTTTGATCTTCTGAATTTACAACAGTTTTTAATTTAAGATTTTGCATTGCTTTTATTTTAATTTAAATTAATTTGTTTAGCTTAATTACAAAACTATATAATCCATTGTGTTTAATCTTGAGTCTCTATGGATTCGACCCCTAAGTACTGCATTGACCTCTTAATTTGAGAGAGTAGCTTTAGGGTTTAACTTGAGCATATCAAATTTTGGCGCCGTTGCCGGGGACTCTTTGATCTACCATTAGATTTGAGTTTTTGATTTTGTCTAGATTTTTCTTTTTTATTTGAAACTTACACGCTTTTGTTTTCTTTTCTCTTGTGTATTTCAAGTGTATGCCTAATAAGCCTAACACAAAGAGCAACAAGACTGGTCCAATTCTGGAGCTTTCAAACCAAGAGATGGGAAAACTTGAGCGTGGGAACCGAAAAGCAGCCAAATCCTTGAAGATGGTTAACACAATCATTCTGATGCGTGATGTGGATGGTGCTTTGAGGGATCAAGAGGGCCACTTGCGCAATGAGCAGGGACAAAAGCTTGATGCAGAAGGGAATGTTATTGCTGAAGCTGTTGTCAATGAGCAGGCTGCTGTCGGAAACGAGAAAGCTCTTGTTGTTGACGAACAGGCCGATGGTGTCGATCGACACATACCTAAGTCCCGCCCTGGTCCTGTTCCTCACATCCTTGGCAGACCTCATGGGTTATACACCACCTTGGATGCAGAGGTCATTTTCTCAGAAGCATTCAATGCTATGTTCTGATCCACCGGATGCCTGAGCTCCAGCCAAGTCAAGCTAATGACTGAAAACAAGCGCTTAGTGGGAGGCAACCAACTCATAGGTTTTTCTTTTCCATCTTGAGTCATTTTTATTCTTGCTTTGAGTCAGTTTGAATTAGTTATCTACTAACTATGTTTTTGTTTTTGTGTTTCAGTTGTGTCAGCCAAAACCATCAAGTTTGAGTCAAATTTTTCAAAAAAAATTTCTTTTTGTCTTTGGGAATTATGATCTTGATTAATGATTTCTCTTATTTGGCTAACACTCTAATGATTATTTGTTTCTGCTTGATCTCAGAACTGAAGCTTAGAAAGACTATGAGCTTTATCAACAATCCTGAAAGCCCTTATTCAATGGATATCTGATTGATCTAACGTTGTCTCAACTTTATCGGGATTTTAACCGGACTTAATCTCTTACTTTGGGGTTGGAAATCAGTGGACTAGACTTCTTCTTCGGGCCATACAAGACAGTGCAATTTTTCAAAGTATGTCTCCCGTCTCTCTTCCCTTATGTGCTTTAAAAAAAAAAGAATAAAAAAAAGAGAATAAAAGATGAGATGATTTTGATCAGTTTAGAGGGGTAGGTAAATTACCTATGACCTCATTATTCTACTCTTGAGTCAAATGATCACACAAAGCTTGGAAGCGAGGGGTAGGTAAATTACCGATGACCCCGGTATTCGCTTACACCTTTGATTTAAAAAAAAAAAAAGAAGCGAAAATTTGGGAGAAATCAGCCCTTTGGAAGTGAGAAAAGGGAGAGGAAAGGAGATGTATTAAGAATATCTTGGCCTGAGAAGAGTCCATATGCCACTGATCGATACACCAAGGTAATAATTCACCTGTACTTGCTTTAATTTATAGAATGAGATGTAAATGGAGATTTCAGAGATACCAAAGGATTGTGGGATGAGAGTAAGGAATGTTGATGCTTATCATGGTTAAGTATAAGAAGTAAGTTCTTGAGTCAGGTAAATGAAGAGTGCAAATAAGAATCATCATGCAGTTGAGTGAGTTCCCAGTTTTCAGACCTCTTTCACAGTTCTAAGCTTATGTTTTGCTTGAGGGCAAGCAAAGGCTAAGTCTGGGGGAGTTAATATACCATGATTTTTGTGGTTTTTAACCATGATATAAGGAGTCTTTTAGAGTCTTTTGAATTGTTTTCTAGGATGTTTTGAGTCTTTACAGGTTTTTTAGGATTTTGGCATGAAAGGAGCAAAATGGAGCAATTAGACAGATTTTGGAGCAATTCATCAAGGAAGAGAAGTTGGATTCAATTCAGAGTGATGGTGTCGATCGACACTGCCTTAGCATCGATCGACACCCTTGTATGTCTATGAGAGAAGCCAAATTTGGAAGGTTTACAAAGTTGCCCAAAGTTTTCCATATTTGCAACACAAGTCCCTGACGTGTTTTAGGACATATAAATAGTGTTTTTAGGTTTTTACAAACCCTTAAGTTGTATTCTACCAAGTTTTTATTTTTCTGCAACCCTGTGAGATTTTGAGAGCTTTGGAGAGAGAGAGAGATCTGCTTTGTAGAGAAGAATTCTTGAACTCCCTTTTACTATTTTTAATCTCTATTGCTTATTATTCATAATTATGTTTTTTTCTTCATTGAATATGTCTGAGTAGTTTGCTTGTTAGGTGCAGGGATTTTCTTAGGGTTTTTATCCCGATTTATTAGATCTGTTATTTTAGGATTCATTATCTTGCTAGATCTTCATCATAGGTTGTTCTTCATATTAGTTCTTGATTGATCACCTAGAATTAATACTTTAGGAAAATAAATTGATATGAGAATATAATTTATTTTCCTCATAAAACCTTTTGATGAGCAAAATTATTTCTTACAAAGAGATTTTGATTTTCTGGTTTTAAATTTAGATATTATTTGCAGTGAGAACTGATTTAATTTACAAATGTGTTTGGAGTTCTAGATCTGATCTTAATTGCTTGAATCCTATTTATTTGTCGATTTAATAATTTGTAATTTCCTGAGAAATTCCCTAGACCTAGCTTTTTGATCTTCTGAATTTACAACTTTTTTTAATTTAAGATTTTGCAGTGCTTTTATTTTAATTTAAATTAATTTGTTTAGCTTAATTACAAAACTCTATAATCCATTGTGTTTGATCTTGAGTCTTTGTGGATTCGACCCCTAAGTACTGCATTGACCTCTTAATTTGAGAGAGTAGATTTAGGGTTTAATTTGAGCATATCAGTATGATCCAAAAACTCCAGATAAGGTGAAATGTAAGTTGTGTGGAAAAGAAATATCTGGTGGAGTTTATAGGTTGAAAGAACATATTGCTCATCAAAGGGGAAATGTGTCTGCTTGCCCATTGTCTACAAAGGAGGATCAAGCTAAGTGTAAGAATGCACTTATAGAAGCAAGGATCAGGAAAACGAAGAAGAGAGTTCGTGATAAAGAGCTTAGGCTGCATCAACCCTGAAGCTTCCTTAGCTGCACAAACCCGACAACAGAATATCCATGATGCAATTTCTAAAGAGAAGACACATGTTGTCCGTCATTATTGTGCTAGGGAGATGTACGAGTCAAGTATCCCCTTTAATGCTATTGATGTCATAGGTGGGCAACTTATGGATGTCATGTACCTACGTTACAAAAGCTAGCAACTAGAGTGCTTGCTTTGACTTCTAGTTCTTCTGGTTGTGAAAGAAATCGGAGTAGCTTTGAAGCGGTTAGTTTTTAATCGATGTTCAGCTTTTATGTTTGAGTTACTGATTGATTCAATATTTTTATATCTGTTTAAGTATAGCTATTTATGTTACAGCCCTTCTTCTAATGTCTCTTATTAATTTGCAGATCCACACTAAAAAAGGAATAGATTAATGGTCAGTCGTCTAAACAGCCTAGTTTATGTCCAGTTTAATGCAAGACTTTTTAACAAGCACAAAAAATTCAAGGAGAAAGCGGTGGATGTGATTGTAGATGATGGTAATGAAGAAACTGTGGAAGATTGGATTGTGGAGAAACATCAAGAAGAACAAAGTGCTGATGTTGGTATTGTACCTAATACCCAATATTCAAAGGTAAGATAGCTTTATGATGATGATTTTGAATCTGAGGAAGAAGATGAAGTAATGGTTGACATAGATTTTGAACCGAATGTTTTTCATGGAACCCCTGAGTTTCGTGACACACCAATGGGTTACTAAGGTTTGTTTTCTTGTTGTTGTGTGATTATTTGTTGTTTAACGTGACATACCAATAGTTCTTTTCATCTTGCTGTTTTTTATTATTAATTTTGTTTGATCTGTTGCAGTTGTAGATAATCAAGAAGAAGTCTTCACTAAGTAAAAAGTCTAACACATGCTAATTACTTGATCATTGAAGAAAGTAAACGAAGAAGAAGTAATCTTCATTCTTTTTGTGACTTTTCCATATTTTTGTGTCCTTAAGATCAACACCATACTAATTTTTGTATGTCATGTGATTAGAAATTTATTTTGTGTTTTTTGAATGTATAAATGTTTTTAATTTATAAAGTTTAAACATATATTATTAAAAATATAAAAATATATTAAAATTTATTAAAAACTAGTCCCCGATTAATCCCGATTTCTTTGCTAGGCCTCCTAGCGATTTCTTAACCTGTTCTAAAAATCGGGTGCCTAGGCGCTAGACAGTGGTTAACCGACGAGATTAATGCAAATCCTGTTACCAAAATCGGTTTTCATTTTTTTTAATGGGTATTTAATTGTTTTTAATCGTTTTGGACCTTTAAAGCCCATTAATTTTTTTAAAAATGGTTATTAAAAGTATGAGATGCTTAATTATATAGTGATGTTATTAAAAAAAAACGGATCAGGTTGTTTCAGTTTGGTATCAGAACCCTTATGGTTCTTGGGTGGGTTAATTGATGATTTAGAGCGGTTAGGAATTTAATTGGGTGAATTATTTTTCTGTTGCATGATTGATGATGCTGTGTATGAAATTGATTATGAGTAGCTAGTCAATTTGCATGTGGTATGGAGTCCTAGTATCATCCTCCTCGAGCCTTCAATGAGATTTCACGGTGAGTTTTTATTGTGTTGTGTGGTTGTTTAGAGTTTTTAGTCAATGCTCAAGGAAGTGCATATGACTAATAGAAAGTGGTGGATCACGCTCACGCTAGTATCGGGAAATACCGTTACCGGTTATTTGTGAAAGTGGCTGTATTGCAAATGGAGTTCTTTCGGATTTTGACTTCTGTGTCATGTGGAAAAGGAAATTTAAACGAGATTTCTAAAAAATGGAAAGTTTCCATAAATAGAAAGTTTTTTTAAAAAGAAAGTTTTATGAATAGTTAGAACTTGTCTATTTTTGGAAAGGGTTCGTGTGAACATCCAAAGTGGTTGCATGTTTTGGAGTCTGGCCTGGGAGTGGCCAAGGTGGAGGTGATGTTCCGAGAGGGAATATGGTGGTTGGTAGGACATTATGATGTCTTACGCGGATCACGGGGGGTGGTTCTGGTTGAGGAAATGCTTATAGACGTCATGACCTTTTGCTGCCAGGGTGGGGGGGGGTCTTGAAAAACTCTTGAGGAGATGGGGGTTCTCCTGAGGGGACGAGGGTTTCCTAGATACTTATAGCTCAAGGGATTACGGACCTGAGAGTGGCATAAGAGATGGGGGTTCTCCTGAGGATATGAGGGTTCTCCTGGTACCGAGATCTCGAGGGTTGCGACCCAAGGGTGAGACGGTATGGATCAAAGACGGGGGTCTGAGAGTATGATCGGTATGGCTTGAAGGTTGCGACTTAAGAGCAGATGAGTTGGAGGCAAAAGTGTCAAGGGTGTGGGGATAATCTTAGTGATCGAATGTGGATTTAGGAGATTAATGGGGGTCAATCTCAGGTTCTCGGTTGAGACCGGATGTGGATCTTGGGGTTGATGGGGGTTCAATCTCAGAGGTTTATGTCTGTTGACCGAGAGGGTCAGGTTTATGCTTGGCCGAGGGCCAGAGTTGTGTGGATTTGGAAAGTCTGGTTTGGGGTTGACCGGTGGAGTCTGATTTGTGCTGATCAGTGATGTGTGTGGAATTTCACTCCAAATCTTTTACCTGAAAAGACCACACGACGACTGAAAGTGCACAGTTAATCAATATAGTATTTTAGGATCGATCCCACATAGAGTAATAGCTAACACAAATTGAATTAAAAGAGAAAGAACTATGGCTAAGACTAAATAAGAGATTGGGGTTTTGGTTTTCCTAATATCTTTTGCAAGTAAATAAAAAAGGTTTAAAACTATAAGACTAAGGCTTTGGGTGTTTTGGGAGTCATCTCAGGGTTTTCATGGTTCTAAGCAATATTAAGTGTAAAATCTAACAAGTAACTACTAATTTCGGTCTAGGCTCTCAACTACGAAACACTAATGAACTAACAAGCTACTTTCATAGTAGAATAAAAGTCTAAAGTCTTCATACTCCGTTACTCAAATTTTGTAGCCAACGACGCATGTCAACCAGCTAGTAAAACAAGTTCGATGCATTCACCAAACTCCGCAACTCAACTTACGCAGGTTACTACGCGAGGTTTCAGGTATAACAGTAGTTCGGAGAAATAGGATAACGCGGTTAACGCTCCCGTTCTCTAGATCAGCACTTGGTGAGCAATCCAAGCACATGCATTAACATAAATATGTCCCAAAAGAACTCTAATATAAAACCAAAAATAAGATCTAACAACCTAATTGAAGCGAACCATGAATTCCCCTTGAATCACCTCATAAAACCCAACAAATAAAACTACCTCGCTCATGATGCAAAGAAACGACATTGATATTATAAAGTATAGCATCAAAAATGAATCAAATAACAAAAGGGGTTCAAAGGAAACTTCTCTATTTGTCACAAAAGTAACTTGTCTCCCAATACGCAATGAAAGTATGAAAGAACTAGAAACAATAGAAAGAGAGATGGCAGATCTTTAAGGGCTTCGAGAGGACCGAGAGGTTGCGACTGCTTCTCTGGTCGTGGCTAGGGCTGCTCCAAAAGCTATTGATGATGCACACTTTGAAACCCTAGGTCTTGAAGAGTATTTATAGGGTTTTATCTTTGATTAAGGTTTTGTAAAGGAAGAAACGTCTTTCCTTCTTGAGTGCAGGACAAGGGGCGGCGAGAGAGGCTTCTGTACCGTGATGGAGGTTTGGACTAGGACGCAGTGATGGTTGCTGGTCAGGCCTTCAATAAAACCCCATCGGCTGGTTGGTTCTCCTTACGTCGGTTTCTAACACGTCTCGGTAAATTGGGCATATCTTCGTGATGGCTGAACGGATAGATTTGATTCTACATCGAGGAGAAAGATGACTTTTCTAGCTTTCTGTAGACACTAAGCATGATATAATTTGAGTTATGTAGAATCTTTAAAAGTGGCCCGTAATGAAGAGCTCTGAATCTGTCTTGAAACATGTTTTCCTTGTCTTTTGGTCCAAATTGCTATAAAACCTTATTGAAACCTAAAATACTTGATAATAGATCTTTTCTAACCGAAATCTCATCAAACTCTTCCTAAATGCATACTAAAACTATAGCTAAAATGGGTAAAATAATGATGTTATCAATCCCTCAGACTTAGACTTTTCTTGTCCTCAAGCAAACAATCAAAGTAAATCATGGAAAAGAGGTTTTAAAAATAATGGGAATTCACTTATCTTTGGGGATATTGTCTTTGCACTCTTCTTCGCCTTGACATTAGGAACTTACATTTGTAATCGCCCATGAGAATCATCAACGCTCCTTGATCCCACAATTCTTCGGAGTTTCCGGAATCTCCATTGTCATCTCTTTACATTAATTAAAGCAATAATAAAAAGTGAAATCTTACCAAGGGAAGATCGATCAAATGCTTGTCGACTCTCTTCAAGCAAAGACTTTCTTCGTATGATTCCTTTCCTCTCCCTTATTTTTTTTATAGGTCCCTTGCTCTTTTTTTTTTTATTGGACAGGCTTCCATAAAATCCAAAGTATGAACGGGTTTACGCGACATCCCTTGGCTCACTTCTTTGCTACCTATATCTATTTTTTTTTTCTTTCTCTTTTTTTTTAGAGTTACGAAGGGAAGAGAGAGGGGAACATAATTTTGAAGAAGTGCAATGTCTTGTGTGGCTTGAATGTAGAGATCTAGTCCAATGTATCAACTCCCAGGGCTTGATAATTAAGTCCAGTTTAGGTCCTATAAAAGTTAGAGACAACTTAGATCATCTGAATATCCATCGAATATGGACTTTGGGGATTGTTGAATCGGCTAACAGTCTTTCCAAACTTCGGTTCTGTTGTCAAGCATAATCAAGAGTCATAAGAGTGTTACTCTAAATCAAATAAACCGTTAGAATAAGATCATAATCCCCTACTAAAAAAAAAAATGTGACTCGATAAAAACGTCAAAATTATTGATGTTAAAAGTGGAAAAAGGTCTCAAGTCAACAAAATAGAAAGTACTTGCCACTAGTCATAGTGTGTTGCCAATCCATGGACCTTCTTCTTCCTTCTTTTTGGCTTTTCTATTTTTTATTTTTCTATTTTGTTTTTTTTTTTATATAAAAACCTGAAACTAAAATGCAAAAATATTGAAAGTAAAAGAAAATAAATCCTAAAAATAAAAACTTAATAGACATGGGTTGCCTCCTACGAAGCGCGCTTATTTAACGTCGTTTGCTCGACGTTAGAGGCCAAGTTAGGCTTGAGAAGAGTTAGCTTCGGGAATCAATGCTCCTTCGGCTCCCTTGATATCTTGATAGTCTGCTCTAGCTTCAATAACAAGTTGTCCTTTTGCAGAAGTTTCAGAAACTTTTTCATGAAGAAGAACTTCTTTAGTATGCCTTATCAGCTCTTGGATCTATTCCTTGCTCTCGCTACTTAGCTCAAAAGGAACAATGATCGTGATCTTGGAAATTTTTGGTGGCTTAGGCGGTTTAGGTGGCTTGGATGGAAGATTGTTGGTACTTGTGGATGCAGAATGGTCGAATTGCTTCAGCTTGTCGATGTTAGGATCCATCAGCTCTTCATGTAATGAGCTAGTTGGCCATAGCTTTAGCTTGGAGATAGTCGGATATGACTTTTTCTTGTTGATGTTAGCAAAGACTGTCCTCTTTGACTTATGGTCTATGGTAGCCTTAACAGTAGCTAGGAATGGTCTTCCTAAAATCAAAGGTCTCTCAGTCTTTTCTTCCATCTCTAAGATGTGAAAATCGGTAGGGACTATGCAATCTCCTACGACAAGTTGTAGGTCTCGAACTAATCCGTTGGAAACCTTTTGTGATGAGTCTCCAAAGACTAAACTGAGGTTAGATGACGATATGTCTCGCAATCCTAGCATTTCAGCTTCACTTCTTGACATAACATTAACATTAGCACTATAATCACAAAGAGAGTTAGAGAATTCAATGCCTGTTACGGAGTATGAGCAAACAAAATGTCCTAGATCTTCAGCTTTCGGTAGTCTCCTTAAGGGATAGTGGCTCGCGGTTTCTTCATCAAATGGACATGTCATACGAATAACATCTTCATGAGAGTCAAAGAGTGGTACCATAGGCTTGGCTTCACAGTAGATGAGGGTTGGTATGGCTGAGGTATCATTGCAATATCCTTTAGGATTTTCTTCGGGTTTTCCCGGAAGTACACCTACTTGGCGTGGAACGGCATTAGCAGTCTGAGCGACTTGAGTTTCAGGCTTCTTGACATGGATAGAAATACTCTCAAACTTCCCATTCAGTTCAGTATAGATGTTATACATCCTTGTGTTGATGTCTCTTGATTGCTTTTGAAATGCAGCAAGGAGTTCTTGCATCCTTATATCGACTTTTGCAATATCTTGGGAAGTAGGCTGGGAAGTAGGCGCTTGGGCTGGTCTGGATAGGAAAGGCGGTTTGTTGTTGTTGAATTGGGCTCGCAGCTGAAAGTTGTTGTTGTTTCCACCGAAGTTGTTGCTTTGAAAACGGTTAGCTTGCTGAGGATAGTTCTTATCTTGGGGATTCTCCACATTCGGGTTCCTATAAGAATGGTTAGAAGTATTTCTAAAGTTGTTGTTGAAGTTGCTGTTGTACCCTCGGTTTTGGTAGTATCCTTGAGCACCAACATAGTTGACTTCTTCTTCTTGGTCATAAGAATCTTATTGGAAAGGCTACATGTTTCCATTATTAATAATCTCACAAGCGTTTATTCCACGTTGTTGGTTCCTTAGAAGTTGGTACATCATGTTCTTAAGATCGGCAATCTCATTAGCGTTGGAATTACTAGAATAGATGGTTCTATCAAAATAAGTGCAAGAGGTTCTACTACTTACGGCAAGGTTGTCGATGAGAGGTCTTCATTCTTGAACGGTCTTCGTAGTGAAATCTCCATTGCTGGCCATCAAGTGAAAGTTGATACTTAGGGTGTAATCCTCTATAGAAGTACTTAGAAGGTTACGTTGAGGAAAACCATGATGGGGTCAGTCACGTTCATAGTCCTTGAAACGTTCCCATGCTTCATAAAAAGATTCGATCGGTCCTTGTTGAAAACTTTGCAGCTTGTTGCGAAGAGAGTTGGATCTTGACTTTGTGTAGAAGTGGTTGAGAAAGGCTGACTTGCATCCTTCCCAACTAGTAATCGATCCAGGAGGTAGCAAATTTAACCATCTATGAGCCTTGTCGGCTAGAGAGAAAGGAAATAGCTTACACTTGAAGTAACCTTCGGGAATTCCATTGGTTCTTGTTGTAGAGCAGATTTCTTCAAAAAGATCAATGTGGTCCATCGGATGTTCAGTAGTAAGGCCATGGAACTGATTTTGTTTCACCAAACCAATTATTTGAGGTTTAATCTCGTAATCACGTCTTGGAGGATGAGTGATTCGGATGGCAACGCGGTCTTGAACGAATTGGTTTGGAGTATCATAGTCGGCAATGGTTCGGTTAGGAGCGGCACGTCTAAGAGGGTGCACATAAGCAGGTTGTCTTTCGCCAGCTTGAGGTAGTGGTGGATTAGCAATGTGTGTAGGGTGGTGAGGAGGAGCATCGAGGTTGTCTCCCACGCCTAAAGGATTAGCATCCTGAGGAGTTTGTTGATGGTCTCGGCCAACTGAAGGGTCGAGTTGCGGATCAGCGGCTTCAAGGTTGGGGTTGCCACCTTATGCAAGAATCGGTTCTGCTTGCTCGTTGAGGACAAGAGGTATCAGCGGTTAGTCGAGGTTAAGGGGACCTTGGTCCTGGTTCCTTTCTTCGGCCATGAGTTGTTGTCTTCAAAGTTTCCTAATTTCACGTTCTAGTCGATCAATGTCTTGAAGTGGAGATACTGTTCCGGAGGGTTGACTCCTAGTCATGCACTACAAAATCCAAAAACAGAAACTAAAAGGGAATAGAGGTTATCAAAAAACAAGAAAATTAAAATTATTATTGAAAAAATTCAAAGTATCTTAGACGAAAGTTCTTATCAAATACAATGGGCAGCTATTTACTCTCCAGCAACGGCGCCAAAAAGCTTTAATATGTGTGGAATTTCACTCCAAATCTTTTACCTGAAAAGACCACACGACGACTGAAAGTGCACAGTTAATCAATGTAGTATTTTAGGATCGATCCCACATAGAGTAATAGCTAACACAAATTGAATTAAAAGAGAAAGAACTATGGCTAAGACTAAATAAGATATTGGGGTTTTGGTTTTCCTAATATCTTTTGCAAGTAAATAAAAACGGTTTAAAACTATAAGACTAAGGCTTTGGGTGTTTTGGGAGTCATCTCAGGGTTTTCATGGTTCTAAGCAATATTAAGTGTAAAATCTAACAAGTAACTACTAATTTCGGTCTAGGCTCTCAACTACGAAACACTAATGAACTAACAAGCTACTTTCATAGTAGAATAAAAGTCTAAAGTCTTCATACTCCGTTACTCAAATTTTGTAGCCAACGACGCATGTCAACCAGCTAGTAAAACAAGTTCGATGCATTCACCAAACTCCGCAACTCAACTTACGCAGGTTACTACGCGAGGTTTCAGGTATAACAGTAGTTCGGAGAAATAGGATAACGCGGTTAACGCTCCCGTTCTCTAGATCAGCACTTGGTGAGCAATCCAAGCACATGCATTAACATAAATATGTCCCAAAAGAACTCTAATATAAAACCAAAAATAAGATCTAACAACCTAATTAAAGCGAACCATGAATTCCCCTTGAATCACCTCATAAAACCCAACAAATAAAACTACCTCGCTCATGATGCAAAGAAACGACATTGATATTATAAAGTATAGCATCTAAAATGAATCAAATAACAAAAGGGGTTCAAAGGAAACTTCTCTATTTGTCACAAAAGTAACTTGTCTCCCAATAAGCAATGAAAGTATGAAAGAACTAGAAACAATAGAAAGAGAGATGGCAGATCTTTAAGGGCTTCGAGAGGACCGAGAGGTTGCGGCTGCTTCTCTGGTCGTGGCTAGGGCTGCTCCAAAAGCTATTGATGATGCACACTTTGAAACCCTAGGTCTTGAAGAGTATTTATAGGGTTTTATCTTTGATTAGGGTTTTGTAAAGGAAGAAACGTCTTTCCTTCTTGAGTGCAGGACAAGGGGCGGCGAGAGAGGCTTGGACTAGGACTCAGTGATGGTTGCTGGTCAGGCCTTCAATAAAAGCCCATCGGCTGGTTGGTTCTCCTTACGTCGGTTTCTAACACGTCTCGGTAAATTGGGCAGATCTTCTGGATGGCTGAACGGATAGATTTGATTCTACCTCGAGGAGAAAGATGACTTTTCCAGCTTTCTGTAGACACTAAGCATGATATAATTTGAGTTATGTAGAATCTTTAAAAGTGGCCCGTAATGAAGAGCTCTGAATCTGTCTTGAAACATGTTTTCCTTGTCTTTTGGTCCAAATTGCTATAAAACCTGTAAAACCTTATTGAAACCTAAAATACTTGATAATAGATCTTTTCTAACTAAAATCTCATTAAACTCATCCTAAATGCGTACTAAAACTATAGCTAAAATGGGTAAAATAATGATGTTATCAACAAGTGTGGTCCGGGTTTATGGACCGTCGGGTCAAGTTATGATGTGAACCATTGCGACGGTTGATAGGTTTGTAGTTGAAATGCGGTGTTGTCAGATTCTAGGACAAATCTTTTGTTAGAGTTAGAGAATTATAACATCCGCAAACCAAAATTGGGGAGTTGGGGATGGGTGTCGATCGACACCAGGGTAGTGAAATCTCCAAACCATGGTATTTCAAAGGAAAGTCGACCTAGGGTCTTGGGTTTGAGAGTTTGGCCGTTCCCGAGAGTTTTTGAAAATGAGAGAAAGTGTTAGAGAGTGTTCTTGAGAGTTTTGGGAGTTTCGTTGCTTGGATTGAGCGATCTGTTGCTGTGGAGTGAAGATATTGTGCTAAGAACAAAGGAGAAGCCTTCTAAGGGTTGGATTCGTCGTTGTTGGGTCTGAACTTTCTGCAAAAGAGGTGAGTGCATGACCATGGCTGATTTTAGCCTGAGAATCCTTTGTTTTGCTTGTTTTGTGGCTGTGTGTGTTTTTTTCTTGTGTTCTTGTGGTTGATTGTTTGTTTCCATGAGTGTCTAAGAGTTCTGGGTGAGTTTCGGACGAATTGGAAGATTTAGGAAGCGGTTCTGCAACTTTCAGCTTTGAGCAGAACGATCACATCAATACAATAACTTTATTAATCATTATATCCAACAACTTAGCGTAAATCTATCCAAGATTCCAATAACATAACCACACATAACCATCAACACACAAACGAGACCCTAGATCATCCTCCTCATTGTCATGATTCCACGTAACATACCTGCACACCACAAACAACAATTGAGATGCATAAGTATTATCATAAATACTTAGTGAGTCAATCCTCCCATCTACTAGGCTATACATACAAGCAATTCAGAAACCAATGTTTAACAAACAACAAACAAACACAACAAACCAGGATAACAAGTATCAGCCGCTGCTGACAAGATTGGTGTCGACCTACACTACCTCAGTGTCAATCGACACTCCTCCTTGGTGTCGACCGACACCTACTTGGTATCGATCGACACCGACTCCGCTGCTGACAAGATTGGTGTGGACCTACACTACCTCAGTGTCGGTCAACACCTACTTGATAAATTTATGTTTTCGCTGTGCATGTTATTGTTGTTGGTTTAATGATGAATCGTGAGGTGGTTGGGTTAATTAAATAGTATAAAATAACTAATTATAAATTGATGTTATTAAAAAAAACAGGCCGAGTTGTTTCAGGTAAATGGATATCACAAAGAATGTTCATTATTGTGCTATTTTATTACTATTATTTAAGATAATTGTTTTCCGGTATTTGTTAGAAGTTTAAAAGACGTATTTGTTATTGAACTTTTTCAAGAAATGTTAACTTTTAAGACATCAACTTGTGTAATATATGTCACTTCTTCCGTTTGATCTCCCGTTCTCCATATCTCAGTATGACACTTCGAATATACTACTATACTAGATTTTCACCCGCGGTACACTGCGGAACAATTTTTTTCTTAAACTAAAACTTTTAATTTTTAAGTTATAATTGTTTGTTAATTTTGTTTAGTGTTTGAAATTGTATAATTGTATTTAGATTATTAATTTTAGGGTTAATTCGTGGTATATTGCATGATATTTATTTTTTACATAATCGTAATATAATTAATTTAATATTCTAATATTGACGGTGTTAATAAAATAATAACATGATGAACACCAAATTAATAATATTTTAATTTATATTTATATCAACCCAAATCAGTCCTGCTATATAACCCGTCACGTAATATTTAAAACTAAAATTTATCTAACACAATTTTTTTGCAGAAGCATTTAATTTAGTATTTACTTAAATTACTTTAGTAACCCACGAGATAGTTTTTATTTTTACATGTTACATTTTTACGAATACCTAATTTATTTTGAATGTTAAATAATTTAATTTATTGTATTTATAAAGATTTAATCCATAAATTGATATATAAATAATTTGTAACCTATTATTTTAAAATTTTAATATTTTGAAAATGATTTAAAGAGTTGTTAGTTTTGGTAAAGTAGAAAATGTCGGGACCTCAACAAAATACAGTAAATCCAACGAAGCCCCAGCGAGTCTCGATTCCTATTCCGAGCAACCCCTCTTCCGACACCTTTGTTGCCAAAAAGTATGAGTATCTTCGTATTAGAAATTTTTTGTTTGTCTCATATACTCTGTAATAGAAATAGAAGAATTTTGGCAACAAAGATTGCATTTTTAAAAACACACATTTTTAAAATTGGGACTGATCAGTAAATAAAATAAACATGATAATGACTCATATCTATGTAAATAAAATGATATTTATTCGTGGGTGACCATTAAATCACAACAAAATAAGGCACACCACCTATTTTCAAGCTAAGGAAACATGGCTAGTAACTATGTTAATAAAATGTTGTCGTTGTGTAGGTGACCCTTAACAACAAACTAAGTAGACGCAGCCCAATCATCCTCAGCAAGCTATGGTTAGAATGGTTAGTTAGTAATAATGACTATTTGCATAAATACTTTAACTAAGTCTAAATTTGAGAAAGTTAGACTGTTTTTTGCATGATAAACAATTTAATTTAGTAAATGCTTTTGAAACATTAAATTATACACTATATGATCTGGTAAAACAAATCAACCATCTAATTATATTTTTACGTTGGTATACATTACTTTACATAGAGTCTTACTTTATTATAAATGAGTTTTGTCAACTTAAATAATATACAATTCAATAACTTTACATGAGAGCCTTTAGGTTATTTCAAAAAATATTGAACTCCGGAAATCCAGTTTCCAAACAATTTCTCTTGTACTTCACAAGTAATCATTCATATAATAATAGACTTTTGTGGACTGATTCATTTTACAATCGTTCTATTATATTGAAGTAAAAGATGGAATAATTTAAAACAGGAGAGCAACCATCATCTCAACAGGTTAGTTTATTGTAATTGTATATTAGTAGGCTCATGTGGGTCATATTAGCTAATTAGGCATAAGTAGAATGAAATAAAAAGATGGTGAAACTTTATTGAATAACAAAGGAAAAGAGTAGGCAGAATTCTCATTTGGTTATTCATAACATTGTACATCGAAATAAAAGTCAACCAAGATAACAAAGAATAGTTTTTAACAGGAAAAGAAAAAAGATAACAACAGAAAATAGTCTTAGAAATGAAATTCAAACCCTCCAAACTGTTTGGTAGGGTGGAAAATATTTGAGGAAGGAAATGTTAGCATTCATTGGGTAAAGAACGAAGGAGAAATTAAGGTTGTTTGCAAGAGTTGTGATTGTTGATGTATAATCGAGGTTTAGGTGTGTAGTATTTATAGGTTGACGATTAGGTCGACCCAAAAAAAAAAATCCGATTAAGCAGATAATTAGGGAGAAAATATGTATAATCTGTTTATTTTTGGAATATGCTTGGGATATGATTGAGAATCAATTTGTTAACATCGCAAATCTTGGTTGTGATCTTCCGCCAAGATAAATCACATTCGTTTTATGCGTAAACCTATTTTTTTGGAAATTGGATTATGGGGGAAATATTGTTGTTGATAGGTAAATGAGATTCATAAATTAATTATTATAGGTTCTTTAGGAAATGTGAGTAGTGGAAAAATTTTGTTTGGAAGTTTAGGGAATGTATATATAGATTTAATTAATTAGGAATCGAATATTTAATGATAATGGTAGTGATTCCAATTGTTTAGGAAAGATGCGATTAGAAGGATTAATTGTTTAAATTAATCGGAATGATTATAACATATTGTCAATGGTAATCAAATCGAGAGGTAATCAAATCTAAACTAATTGATTATATTTAATATATTTAATATAATGGCAGTCTTGTAAATAGGTGGCAAGTTCAGGATTTATTTGCTAAATGTACTTGAAAAATGTATATATAGATAGATTGTAGTATTTCCTATAGTATTTCCATAGATTGAAGTTTTTAGTTGGTTTAGTTTTAAAAACTGAATCCAATGAATTATATTTTCACAAAGAACCACTAATGCTTTTTTGTCATTATCCCAATTTTGGGTCAACTCATATCATATAAATTAAAACCAATATTGCATTTATTTAATTTTCATATTTTAATGTTACAACTGTAAAAGACTCTTTACGAATAACACAATGTAATTGAAGCAAGTACATAGTTAACTTAAATGCAAATCACACATGCGTACAAATAATATATAAATGAAACAACTGAAAAGAAGAAAAAAAACTTACTGATAGAGAAGTAATATCGTGTGGCGCGAATACTTATCTATTACAAAATTATAAATAAAGATCATTTAGGTTACAAAAACAATGCCACATGACTTATTCGCAAATCAAACAATCAGTAGTTTAACTGCACTCTGGAGGAGCACCTTGAGGAAACCTTTTTTTATCAGTGCAATAGTTGTAGACCATGTACTTTCTTTGTGCCCATTTCACTCTATTCTTGCCTTTGAAATCAAGTACTTGAGTGAACCATGGGGAATTCGCAGAGCATGATGATTTCCCATTAGCCCATACACATGCATCCACATTATAGTTTCTGTAGAAAGCGGTGAAAGGAGCTTTTGACCAGTCTGTTTTCTCTAATCCTCCCCTTGTGGCCCAATGCTCGGCTTCCCATAGGCTTGCATAAAGCCTCATTGGTTGGTGCTTTGGGAATGGAACTCCAACTGACTCAGAGTTCTTGAATTCTCTAATCGGAATACCATCTATCGTAAAACTAAGAAAGGATCAACAAAAAAAAAAAATGTTACGTTCATGATCCAAAAATATAAGATGATACTATGTGCAAGGTGTTGAACTCCATTTAAAGACTGCACTTACATGACCCGTTGGGGATTCCATACGATGCAATAAGTGTGAAAGTGAACAGTTGGGTCAAACCATAGATGAAACTGTTGTTCTTTATCTCCTGTGCCTTTCGTGTAAACATTTGTATGAAGAGTATATGGATGGCCACTTATGTTACCCAAGAACTCAAAATCTATCTCATCCCACGTAGTTCCAGGAGATTTCAGCTACACAAAGGCATCATATCAAGTTGTAGTCTAAATATACAAAATATGGTAAATAGCCAAAAATGGCAAAAAAAACTTTGAAATTATATGTTACTTACATAGAATGTTGTTACTGTTCCAGCAGAGTTACCAGGTACAAGTTTCATTTGAACCTCGACTTTGCCATAAAGAAACTCCTGATGGGACTGGAAACCAGAACCAGAGAATTTGTCGAGCGAAAGAGAAAGAAGATTTCCCGTATTGTCGAGAATCTTTCCACGGCCATCACCCCAATGTATTTGAACGTCTTTGTGAAAACTGCCAGCATAGACGCTGACGCTCACATATTGTGCTGCAAAGAGATAGACAACCAAGAACGCTAAACATCTACCATAAAAAGATATCATTTAATTAGTTGATCTTTGAAAGAGTAAGTTATACTCTCTTAGATGGAAGGGTGATGAGAAAATGATGGTAAGGGACGTTACTATATATAGGCTTTTGAAAAAGAAAAGAGAGAGATATATATCTGGTTCTAGTGCGGTTGATAATATTCATTCTTTGATATTTTATCGGTTATATATTTTAAAGTGAAACAAGAAAATATAATTCCATTACTTCTTAATTAAAAACAAATCGAGAAACACTGATAAAATGGTTTGTCGCGTATTTAATAATGACCATAACTATATGTTAATTTTGTAAATCGTAATCAGGCCCACATATGTACTCGTAAAATGGTAACATACAACATGCAACAATGAGTGCCCTATGGATTGTTTTATACTTTCCGACTACTTTGACCATAAATCATATTTATATGGAAAGCAAGATTTATTTAGATATTTTATTTCCTAAATTTTGTCGGGCAAAAAACTAAATGTCCGATTTCAGTCCTTACAATTTCCACATAATCAGTTTTCGTACAAAAGTACATTTGAATTGGCAAACTATATGTAAGAAGATATAGGTTTCCAAAAGAGTTTTTTTAACAACTTTACCTCATGTGTATCAGTGTAGTTTCCAAATTACCACTACCACATCTCAAAACTCTTTTCTAAAATACCGTAAGAATTGAATATAATGACTAGTATTTTTAACCAAAAACTAAACAAAAATATTTATTACTTTATTTATTCTCTTTCTCTCTCATCTAATCTCACTTTTACTTTTTTTTTTTATTTTGATTCTTTCTTTTATCTACATTGAATGTCAATACTGTCGTATCATGTGTCTGCTGCATAAAAGGACAATATTAATTGGTACCCATTTTATTTGTGTATTTTTCCCCAGATTCATGCTCATAAACTCAAGATTATTTTTGACTTTTTAAATACATATTGTGGTAGAGTGTTTTTCAATGTGGTAGAATGGAAAAGTTTAAAACAAAATATAGTAGTTTTGACTAAATTTCCTTTCGGAAAATCATAATCCGTTTAGGAAGCTAGCATTTGAAGACTATTTTGAAGCACATAATGTAAGTGGTTTTCTTAGAAAACTTAGGAAATGGCTAGTTGTATATATATATATATATATATATAAACATCTACCTTCAAATCACTTATTTTTCTCATACATCATCCAATGGTATATATAATAGTTTATTCCTAGGAAAATTTAAGTTTTAATTAACCAAAAATAATTATCATATTTCATAATATTTATATTCGTTTTCTTTATCTGACAAACTTAACTAAATAAAGTAGAGAAAAGTTGCAATCTATATATACATTTTTGAAGTAGATTTTGGGTTATACCCTATTCTTTGTACTTATTTAAAAACTTATTTGCAAAGTTAATCGCCTAAAATTTTTCAATAAATAGCATTACTTCAGATTTTATTTTCTAAATATTTTACATTTCATTCCAACTAAAAAAAATTACAGCAAAATCAATATGAAAACAGAAACTATGATATATTTAACTACACTGATGTTCATATATTTTACTCTGTTTTCCCTTAGTATATTCACATCTTTTGCATCTTTTGTTATCCATTTTCGCCATTATTGCATAGCTTTAGGACTAATCATGCATTAGAGTTTCGTTGCATTGCGTTTGCATCTTTTCATGCATAAACAGGTGATTTTGGAGCTTAACGAGCATGGAAGCAATGCTGAGGAAGAAGTGAAGCAATCATGAAGGGAAAGCAAGAGAGTTAAGGCTGAAATAACAAGGTCCGGAGTCCAACTCGACCGCACACTCGACCAGACACTCGACCGTGTGCTGAGGAGGACTCGACCGAGTGGAGAATGCACGAGA
The DNA here is from genome assembly GCA_024034495.1 of Camelina laxa. NCBI lineage: Eukaryota > Viridiplantae > Streptophyta > Magnoliopsida > Brassicales > Brassicaceae > Camelina > Camelina laxa. The sequence goes on from CM043883.1 coordinate 17,050,328, forward strand.
GAAGCCAGCTCGACCTGCCACTCGACCGAGCACAGGTCGAGTTGACCGAGCCGTTGACTATTTTGTCTTTTAGTATTTTTAGGGCTTCCACTCCCCTCCTATATAAAGCCTTGTACCTGCAGCCACAAAAGGGTGTAGCTTTTTAGATATTCTCTAAACCTAGTATTTTACCCTTTTGGAAATTATTCTTTTTGCCTTTTTTATTTCCTAGATCTTGTACTTGAAAAAGACTAAATTCTTCAATATTGTTGGTTTCATAACTTTCTTAATATTGAGAATTCAAGTTTCATTTCTTTTTCAATATTGAAGATCTCTGTTTTATCTTTCTAGTGATGCAAGTTTCATTACTTTATGGGTTTTTGACTTTGTTCACCATGTGTTCTTGTGAGTAGTTTGCTTAGGATCTTGAGGATGGGTTAGGCTGGGCTGATCTTGTGGTTTATTTGATTTGGTTAAGCTTAATTGTTGTAGATCTCTTCTAGGATAGATGTTCTTAATGCTGATTCTATATCTGAGAAGGTAGGGTTTGATTTCAAGCATCTTAGCATCACAACAATGTCTAAGGAGCATAGATAAGGCTAGATCAAGAGCTTACCATTAGGCTTGCTAAGAGATTAGAGGTCTTGTTTGGTTTGAGATGTATTGCTTAATGCCTGTTTGTGTAGATTCTTTTCTATGTGAGAGCAAGTCTAGAAATGCATAGGTTTGATTGTTTATTGCCATGAGAGTGGATTAAACTTGTCTTAGAATAGTATGTCTAGAGATTAGCTCATAGTTTGTTTGAGGTTTGTTGACCAAGTTAAATAACCACAATGATTAGTTCAGCCCATGAATCCCTCCTCAGGACCTTCTTTGTTTATTGATATCTTAGTCTTAATCCTCTTGCTTGATTGTTGTTTGATTCGTTTTGCATTGCTCTGTTTTTATTGTGTTGCTCTGTTTTCACGTTTAGTCTAGCTCGACCCTGTACTCGACCTACACTCGGTCGAGTGCTTGCTCGAGTTCTTCCCCAGAGCTTGTGTTTATGATTTGTGATTGTCCTGTTTTATTTCTGTTTCATTTCTACTGCGTTCATTTAGCTTTCTGTTCATTGCTTGTCTTGCATAGGTTTATTTCTTGCATTATAGTAGTTTTTGTTTCTGTTTTAGCTTCATTATTGTTACAATCATTCTGTTCATTTACATTCAGCATCTAGTTCTTGTAGTTTTATTTTCTGCACTTTGCATTTTAATCATAGGATTGTTAGTGACAAACATCCTTTTCATCTGGCTTAAATTAGATCTTTATGCACATCTTGACTGTTCACAAACACTCAGATTGGATTGACACCTCTTATACTGCAACTGCATAAGGGGAATTGAAACACCTTACCTTCCATTCATTCATTGCATACATTCATCATCATTCTCTTTCACCACCATCAAAATACTTGTTTCAATTTGGCGCCGTTGCCTATTTGAGTGTGTTTTTGTGATAATTAGGATCCATAAAAGTCTAAGATTAAGTTCGTTTATCAACTTGTTCACTACTGATCTTGTTTCTTCTTCTGCTTGTCTGTGATTGAGTTTCAGGTACCAGCTCGACCATCAACTCGACCACCACTCGACCGTGTGTGTGCTCGAGCACCTGATCGAGTCAGAAGCCGGATACAAATAGACATCAGTTCCCAGTCGACTTGACCACCCACTCGACCCTGTGCTCGACCGAGTGCCTGTCCGAGTCTGTCCTCGACTCTATTGATGCAAAAAAGGTCCAAGGGTCCTCACAATCTTCAGAGACTCCTTGATCACATCAACAAACCACCAAGGGACCTGAGAAAGCAGAAAACAAGGATCTATCAGGAACAAGAACAACAAGTGCTAATGGAGCAACAAGATCAATAAGCTCCAAGAGCAAGAAACATTGGTGCTGGAGATGCACCAAACACACATAATCAGAGAGCTGGTATTGTGCCTCCTACTGTTGCCAACAACAACTTTGAGATCAAAAGTGGATTGATCTCAATGATTCAAGCCAACAAGTTCCATGGGTTGCCAATGGAAGATCCCCTGGACCACCTTGATGAATTTGATAGGATATGTGGTCTCACTAAGATCAATGGAGTCAGTGAGGATGGATTCAAGTTAAGGCTATTCCCCTTCTCACTTGGAGATAAGGCTCACCTTTGGGAGAAGACTCTTCCTACTGGAGCAATAACCACATGGGATGCTTGCAAAAAAGCTTTCTTGGCCAAATTCTTTTCCAATGCTAGAACTGCTAGATTGAGAAATGAAATTTCTGGGTTTGTTCAAAGGAATAATGAGAGTTTTTGTGAAGCTTGGGAAAGGTTTAAAGGATTCCAGACTCAGTGTCCTCACCATGGCTTCAGCAATGAGTCCCTTTTAAGTACTTTGTATAGAGGAGTGCTTCCCAAGATCAGAATGCTTCTTGACACAGCCTTAAATGGAATCTTCCTCAACAAAAATGTTGAAGAAGGCTGGGAGTTGGTTGAAAATGTTGCTCAATCAGATGGCAACTATAATGAGGACTATGACAGAACCTTAAGGTCATCATCAACTGATCAAGAGGACAAGTACAAGAGGGATTTGAAGATGGTCAATGAGAAGCTTGACAAGATCCTTCTTAGCCAACAAAAGTCTATTCACTTCATTGGTGAGGAAGAGGTTCCAGTTCAAGATGGGGAGAATGCATTTGCTGAGTTGTGCTACATGCAAAACCAGGGAGGATTTAAGGGCTACAACCAAGGAGGTTTCAAGAACAACAATCTCTCTTATAGGAGTACCAATGTGGCCAACCCTCAAGACCAAGTCTATCCACCTCAACAGCCTCAACAACAACAAAACTACATCCCCAAACAACAACATCAAGTGTTCCAGCCTCAGTTGTGTCCCCCACCAGGGTTTCAGACTAACCAAGGCCAAGAACAAGACTTAAGGGCAATGATGCAACAGTTGTTCATTGGGCAAACACAAGGAAAGATTGAGGAAGCCAAACAGTTTGCTGAGTTGAATCAAAGACTCACATCACAGTACAATGATCTAAACATGAAGTTTGAGGGTCTTAACTCAAGAGTGAAGTATATGGAGAGTAACATTGCCTCTACTTCAGCTCCTAAACCCAACCAACTCCCTGGAAAAGCTGTTCAAAATCCAAGAGAGTTAACAGCCAAGGCCATTCAAATTCATGAGGAAGAAGTCACTGAGGACAGTGAAGTCCAAGTTTGGGGGAATTCATCAGTTACTGAAGCCCCAAGTGAAGTTTGTGCAAAGCAGCTAGAGTTCGACATTGCACCCGACCAGCTACTCGAACAGCCACTCGACCGAGTGCATGCTCGAGTGGTCGATCGAGCTGGAGACTCCGAAGCTGTCAAACCTGCTAAGTACATTCCTCCTGCTTACAAGCCTCCACTACCATTCCCAGGTCGTTTCAAAGCACAGAGGATTAAGGAACTAAGGGAGATCATTGAGAAAAAAGAAATGTTGGCTAAGCAACAAGAGGATGAGAGGTTTTTGAAGGAAGAAGTTGTGGTTGAGAAACAAGAGGAAGTGTTGTCTATACAAGAAGTCATCATTGCTTACCAAGAAGAGGAGAGAGGACCTTCCTTGGAACAGTTTGAACCATATCCTCTCTATAAGGACTTTTTGCTTGACTTGTCAAAGCAAAAGGCTCAAGCTCAAAATGAGAAGGATCTTGAAGACCTTGGAGGAGTTATCATCCCAATCAAGCTTAAGGATCCAGGTCCCTTCTATTTACCATGCACATTCAGTTACCTCCACTACAACCAATGCCAATGTGACCTAGGGGCTTCAATTAGTGTCATGCCCTACTCCATTGCACAAAAGCTTGGGAGGATCAAACTCACAAACCTCCATGTATGCTTAGCTGATGGGTCAAACAGAGAGGTAGTTGGTAAGTTGGAGAATGTCCCTGTCAAGATAGGGAAGGCAAGGGTTCATACAGAGTTTGTGGTTCTGGAGATGGATAAGGAACCTGAAGATCCAATTATTCTTGGGAGGCCATTCTTAGCCACTGTTGGAGCAATCATTGATGTCAAGGAAGGTCTTGTGACCTTGAACATTGCTGAGGATATAGTTATAAGGTTCAACATCTTTAACCCAACCAACCTCCCTACAATTGATGATCAGCCTTTTACTATCAAGGATAAAGGTGGTCAAGAAGGCTTAAGTGATAAGGCAACTCCAAAGGCTGAGCACTCTCTTCAAGAAGAGTCTGTGGAAAAGCTTAAGAGGTCAGTTCAAGAGTTGACTAGTATGATTGAGGATCTCAAAGTTAAGCTGAACAAGAAGTCTTGGAGGAAAGCAAGACCAAGGCTCAAAATCAAGAAGAAGTATGGTTTGTATGTTAAGGGTGAGGTTATCAAGGATCAACTTCACATTGACCAAGAGGTTCCAGGGAGGATTTTATCAACTCCTTGGTATCTAGACAAAGTTTAAGAAGGAAACCAAAGTCAAGCTTAGTGACTCTAAACAAGCTCACTAGGGAGGAAGTCCCTAAGGTATCCTTTGTAAATATAGTTTATTTTCCTTGTAGTTTTGATGTGTTTCCTTTTATGTTTTTGTTGGACAGGCCTTTTAGTGAGAATATAGTTGGGTAAGGAGAGATTTGGACTTGGAGAAGGAGACTCGCAATCCCACTCGACCAGCCCACGAGAGGTACTCAACCGAGTTGGAAAGGAACGAAGGCCCATTTGATCTTCAAATCGCTAGAACGATCGAGTGGAGGGAAGAACAAGAAGAAAATTTTGAATTTTCAAACTTTGGTCAAGGGGGCTCGACCATGTACAGTCGAGTGGCAGCAAAAAGCAGGTCAAAGATTCCCAATTCGAATTTGAATGGTATGGACGCTCCACCCTTGTCTCCTTGTTCCCTTAGCTTCTTTATGTAAAGCTTGCACGAGATTATACCTCTCACACTCTCTCATTTGCTTAAAACAACTAAATTCAAGTTTTAAAATCTCTCCCAAGTTCATATTTTGCTCAAGCTTTGTTCTTTCAAGTTTTTGGGTCACTAACCTATTAACTTTGAGCTTTGAGTCTATTCCTTTCAGTTCTTTTTTAAAATGTCTTCAAGGATCACCAGGAAATCTCAACAAATCGCTGCAAGCTCCATGGAACGTCGTGATGCTGGCCTTGAATCAAGAAGAGAAGCTGGAAAATCAACTCGACGCCCCACTCGATCATGCACTCGACCGAGTGGCGGCTCGAGCAGCCGGTCGAGCTAGGTGCCGTGTCCAAGGAGAGAGTCAGTTGAGGAAGATCCTGAGAGGACTGAAAGTGAGGAGGAAAGGGAGCCAACTCTCAATGAGTTCATGAGGAGACACAAGGCCAAAGGGAAGAGGCCAACAGTTGAGGTTGAGCAAGAGGAGAGTGAAAATGAGAGTGAGGAAGAAAGTGAAGAAGAAGAGTTAATGGATGATGGGGAAGCAGAATCTTGTGGGTTGTCAAAGAGGCAGCTTTATGATGCTTTTATGAGAATGGAGTTCTTGGGGACTAGATATCCTCACAAGGAAACCATGGAGAAGCTTGCCATTGATGAAGATGTGGAGTTTCTTTTTGAGAAAAGTAACTTATCCAAGTTTATGGGGCTTTGCATGGAGGGCTACAAGGAGGAAAGTTGTGAGTTTCTAGCCACTGTCAAGCTGCATACATATGCAAGGAAAGATCCTGAGGTTGGAGCTGGTCACATCACCTTCACAATCAAAGGGAAGAGGCATGAGCTTTCAATAAAAAAGATAGCCAATGTGTTTGGTTTTGAAGTTGGGAGCCATAGGAGCTTGATGATACCAAGAGAGGAGCTCTATTCAGTTTGGGAAACCATTGGGGACCACAAACTCTACTCATCCTCCAATTCCAAGAGCTCAAGGATAAGGAGCCCAGTCCTAAGGTACTTCCACAAAGCTCTTGCAAACACCTTCTTTGCAAGGAAGGAAACTGGGAATATCAATGAGGGAGAGTGAAGATGATTGACATGGCTCTCAATGGGATCATCCTCAAGGCAAGAGATGGAACCATCATCCTTGGGAGCACTGTAGAGAATGATCTTGCAATGGTGCTCATTGACCACATGGTTTACTTGAGAAGTTGGGTAGGCAAGTTGGAGAACAAAGGCTCAAGAGGAGCACTAACCATTGGAGGCATCATTACTCCAATTCTACAAGCTGCCAAGGTTCCACTTAGAGGAGAGAGGGTCTCACCAAGATGGATTGACTCAAGCTACCTCACCTCTACTCTCATCCTATCTAAGGAGATGCATCAAGGAAATCACATCTTCAACTTTGAGCTCCCAACACTTGGGAAAAAGCAATTGATCTTGCCTAACCAAGAGCTCACCACCATTCAAGAAGGGGCCAACATTGACTTTTGGCCAGCTGAGGAGCACTTGTTTGATGGCGTAGTTCAACCTAGGGTTGAGGAAGCTGGGAATGCACAAGTGGCTGATGAGGAGGAGCAATTTTACTTTGAGGATTATGAACCCAACCCAAGGGATAGTAGAGGAGTGAGGGAGAATAGCAAGAGGTTGACACTTTTGCAAAAGTGGAACAAGTGGCAAGGGAAGAGGTTTGATAAGCTGAAGAAGAAGGTGACCAACATGGCTAAGTCTAGCAAGGGCTTAAAGAAGGAGGTTGCTGAGTTAAAGAGTGGGAATTCTTCACCTACAACATCAAGCCCTTTGAGGAGAAGTAGCTCAACTAGAGCACTTTCAAGAGTTGCGAACCCTGTGGAACCAGCTAGGGCTTCAATGTATGAGCCAAATCAGAGGAAGAGGAGCTCAAGTACCCGAGAACAGCAGCTTTCGAGACACTCGACCGGGTCACTCGAGCGCCCACTCGACCGAGCACCGCCGAGGTACCAATATCACCTTCACTTGTAAATATCATTGCATTTTATATTTGTGTTTTGTTTTTAGTCTTGAATCCTCATTCAAATTTATTTCACACAGGGGACTGTGTGATTTAAGTTTGGGGGAGGGTTTGAGATAGCATTTGACATTGTGTTTTGTGATCTTATTTCAAATTTTTAGCATCCTCATATTAGTATTTGCATAAGCATCTAAGGCATAGAAAAACCATAAAAATTTGAAAAATTTTGAAAAAATCTTTATAAAAAAAAGAGTGTTCATGTAGTTTGCATTGCATATTAGAATCTTGTTTAGCATGTTTCATGTAGGATTGTATAACATTTGCATTAGGGATCTATGATGAGTATTTCCTTGTTAGCTTGCTCATTCACTAGACTAGGATCAATGCCCAAGTTAATAGTACTTTGATGCTAGTTGAGTGGTTAGAAGCATAAGATTGAACCAAGCCTTGAATTCCTACATTGTATTTGGTCTATATTGAAGCATGTTATGATTTGACACCATTTCCTATCTATAAGAACCTAATATTGACTTTCAATTATCAATGTGTGCATTGCTTTAAACTCATGGATACCATATACATATTTGGATCATCTTTCTCCTTTTTACCACTCTTGTTGATCCAAGTAGCTGATTTCCTCATTAAGAATCAGTTTCCCTACCCTTAACCAACCCTTCTTTCAAGCCATGTTTATTCTTGAGTGTGTGAGGCCTATTTTTGGGATTGAGCTTGGTAGAAAGTGTTAGGTTTGAACTAACAAGAGTAAAGCCTTGTGTAGTTCTAGTTTGCACTTTTCAAACTAGATAGGACTAGGTGGTTCACTTGTTGGGTTTGGGACTTGGCTGTTATGAAAAGAAAAAAAGAAAAAAAAAAAGAGAAAAGAAAGAAAAAGGGTAGAGTCTTTAAGAGGAGATTTTGTTTAAGCAAGGTCTTGTGAAAGGATGGGAAGCAAAAATTGTTGAAGATGGTTCTAGTTAAAGAAAAGAAAAGAAAGAAAAGAAAAGTCTAGCAAAAAGCTTGTATGTCTTAAGAATAAGAAGAAAAGAGAACCATAGCAAATAAGTAAGAATCCCCCATCTCACTAGAAAGATCAAATAAGAAACCTCTCCTAAGACTTGAAAACCAAAAGAGAAAAGGGTGAAAGAGAAAAGAAGAAGTTAAAGGGTAGCACTAGGATCATTTGGGTTTAGATTGCTAGGATAAACACTTTGGGTGCCTTTGGGTAGACAAGGTTTTATTCTTGTATGTGTCTAGGTGTTCTTACCTTTAGCATTCTTCTAAAGCTCAATCCATTTTTTATGAGAGAACCTTGATATTGATAAGCCCCACTCTAAAAAGAGACCATCATTGTCTCAAAGCCTTTACCTCCAAGCCAAATGAGTTTAAGCATTGCGTAGAATTGATTCATGTTCATGATTAATGAATGTTAAAGGAAATGGTTGATTTGAATGCATGTGGATATCTAAGGCTCAAATCAGTAAAGGTTGTGATATGCTTGTCTAAAGTCTTTAAGTACAGCTCATTCAACTTGCATCATAGTACTAGTAACTTGGACATTGATTCTAGATGGTCTATTTGCAAGCTTTAGGAGCTGAGATCCCACTTTCAAACCTCACCTACCTTCTTATGTCTTTGCTTGAGGGCAAACAAAGACTAAGTTTGGGAGTGTTGATGTTCATATATTTTACCCTGTTTTCCCTTAGTATATTCACATCTTTTGCATCTTTTGCTATCCATTTTCACCATTATTGCATTGCTTTAGGACTAATCATGCATTAGAGTTTAGTTGCATTGCATTTGCATCTTTTCATGCATAAACAGGTGATTTTGGAGCTTAAGGAGCATGGAAGCAATGCTGAGGAAGAAGTGAAGCAATCATGAAGGGAAAGCAAGAGAGTTAAGGCTGAAATAACAAGGTCCATAGTCCAACTCGACCAGACACTCGACCATGTGCTGAGGAGGACTCGACCGAGTGGAGAACGCACGAGAGAAGCCAGCTCGACCTGCCACTCGACCGAGCACAGGTCGAGTTGACCGAGCCGTTGACTATTTTGTCTTTTAGTATTTTTAGGGCTTCCACTCTCCTCCTATATAAAGCCTTGTATCTGCAGCCACAAAAGGGTGTAGCTTTTTAGATATTCTCTAAACCTAGTATTTTACCCTTTTGAGAATTATTCTTTTTGCCTTTTTTATTTCCTAGATATTGTACTTGAAAAAGACTAAATTCTTCAATATTGTTGGTTTCATAACTTTCTTAATATTGAGAATTTAAGTTTCATTTCTTTTTCAATATTGAAGATCTCTGTTTTATCTTTCTAGTGATGCAAGTTTCATTATTTTCTGGGTTTTTGACTTTGTTCACCATGTGTTCTTGTAAGTAGTTTGCTTAGGATCTTGAGGATGGGTTAGGCTGGGCTGATCTTGTGGTTTATTTGATTTGGTTAAGCTTAATTGTTGTAGATCTCTTCTAGGCTAGATGTTCTTAAAGCTGATCCTATATCCGAGAAGGTAGGGTTTGATTTCAAGCATCTTAGCATCACGCCAATGTCTAAGGAGCATAGATAAGGCTAGATCTAGAGCTTACCATTAGGCTTGCTAAGAGATTAGAGGTCTTGTTTGGTTTGAGATGTATTGCTTAATGTCTGCTTGTGTAGATTCTTTTCTATGTGAGAGCAAGTCTAGAAATGAATAGGTTTGATTGTTTATTGCCATGAGAGTGGATTAAACTTGTCTTAGAATAGTATGTCTAGAGATAAGCTCATAGTTTGTGTGAGGTTTGTTGACCAAGTTAAATAAGCACAATGATTAGTTCAGCCCATGAATCCCTCCTCATGACCTTCTTTGTTTATTGATATCTTAGTCTTAATCCTGTTGCTTGATTGTTGTTTGATTCGTTTTTGCATTGCTCTGTTTTTATTGTGTTGCTCTGTTTTCACGTTTATTCTAGCTCGACCCTGTACTCGACCTACACTCGGTCTAGTGCTTGCTCGTGTTCTTCCCCAGAGCTTGTGTTTATGATTTGTGATTGTCCTGTTTCATTCATGTTTCATTTCTGATGCATTCATTTAGCTTTCTGTTCATTGCTTGTCTTGCATAGGTTTATTTCTTGCATTATAGTAGTTTCTGTTTCTGTTTTAGCTTCATTACTGTTACAATCATTCTGTTCATTTACATTCAGCATCTAGTTCTTGTAGTTTTATTTTCTGCACTTTGCATTTTTATCATAGGATTGTTAGTAACAAACATCCTTTTCATCTGGCTTAAATTAGATCTTTATGCACATCTTGACAGTTCACAAACACTCAGATTGGATTGACACCTCTTATACTGCAACTGCATAAGGGGAATTGAAACACCTTACCTTCCATCCATTCATTGCATACATTCATCATCATTCTCTTTCACCACCGTCAAAATACTTGTTTCACACACCTTCTATTGTGTTTTGGAGATATTTTATCTCTGAATCATTTGCAAACAAAGAAAACTATAATTTGATTCCCATTTTGTTTTTCAGTACTTGTCAGCTTTGATTCTTAATCGAAGAAGAACTTTGATTCGCATTTATTTAAATATTATAAGTAATGTATATAAACTTAATAAAATTTTAAAATATTATGAATATGTACAATTAAAAAAGTTTAAAATACTATATAATATGGTTTTATAGTATATGGGTTATAGAGAGGATATGTTGAAATTATAAAAATATCATTAAATTTGTGCTAATACGGATTAAATCCTCATTTTATTATTTTCCAACACTATTAATATTAGAATATTTGACATCTAAAATCAAGTTGATTTAACTAAGATTGTGTAAAGTTATTAAATCATCAGGAACAATATGATTTAATCATAGCGTATACATGACTTATTATGTATTTAGATCTCTTATTTTTTGTGATAATAATTTAAATCAAAATAGAATCATAAACACTAAACAAAACAAACTAAATATAACAAACAAATGATCATGAAATACATTACGTGTTAAAAAAATTAATATAAACATTTAGCCGTACAAACTGCCGAAAAAATTAGTTATTTTTCTATTTACAAAACATCCAATATTTAACAAATAAGTACAACATAAAATATAAATAATAATAAAAATTATATGCACACGGTGTACCGTGGGTTAAAATCTAGTTTAATACATTTTACAAAACATAATTAGTAAAATAGTAACCCAAAGAAATCGTTGCATATTTTGGAAAACTATTAGGACTAAGATATAATCTTCTATTTCCTATATTTACGTGGGTACAAAGTTATCTCCTAGTTAGGCAACTACGTTTGTATAAATACCTTCTTCTTCTATTGAATATACCACACAGATTTTCACATTACTTTGTCTTATTTCATGATATCAGAGCTATCAAATCTATGACCTAATTTTTGTAACACAAGCTGCTGCCGTCGTTGTTTCTTAACAACCGCCGCTGCCGCACGAGATCACTCTCTATTTTTTTCCGCCGCTGTTCGTCTTTATACAGCCGCCGCAACCTGTCTCTGTTCTTACATGTCTACTTCTCCTCAAAATCCTTCCACACAGGTGGTCGTCGCAGCCGCACCTTCTCCGTACCAGCTCAGCTCTTTTGACAATATAGGGGCTTTGATATCCTCTGTTATTTTGCAAGAGGATAATTATGCTGAGTGGGCTATGGAATTGCAGAACTCTCTTCAAGCAAAACATAAGCTTGGTTTTATCGGTGGATCTACTCCAAAACCGACTTCTGAACCAGATCTCAGCATGTGGCGTGCTGCAAGTTCCATGATCGTGGGTTGGATCAGAACCTCTATTGATCCTAAACTTCGTTCAACTATTTCTTTCATTGTCGAGGCTTCAAGTTTGTGGGAGAGTCTTCGGTTTCTGTTCTCTGTTGGTAATGGGTTCGCAAGCAAGTTCTCAAGGTTGAGATTACGGAGTGCAAACAAAGTGGATAATCGGTGTTGGAATATTATGGCTGATAGTTGAAACTTTGGGAGGAGCTGCAACACTATAAAATGGGTCGTGAGTGTACATGTGCCGCTGCTCCAGATATTGCTAAGGAACGTGAAGATGACCGTGTTCACCAATTCCTCTTCGGCCTTGATCTTCCACGGTTCAGCAACATACGCTCTACAATCACTGGTGAAGATCCCAAGCCTCCACTCACTCAAGTTTATTCTCTTGTCATCCGTGAGGAACAAAATCTCAAAGTTGCATGCTCCAAAGAAACAACTAAAACCGTAGTGAATTGTTTCACGGTGAAAACAGAGGTTCCACCTCAAGCGGCTGCCGTATATGCTCCTCATTTTTGTGATCGTTCAACTCTCACATGTACTCATTATCGACGTGTCCGAATGTTTTCAACTCCACGGGTATCCGAAGTGGGACTTTGAACAAAAAGGCAGACCTCGCTTCGTCAACAGTCAACCAAATCGGTCTGTTCAACATGGTGGCCGTCCAACAAGGGGTTTTGGTCGCACACGAAGGTCGTGTCAACACAGCTCGCGTGGTGTCTCCTTCAGACGCTGGCAATAATCAAATCACGCAGCTAATCAACCTTCTCGAAGCTCAACGCTCCAATACCTCTTCCGAAAAACTGTCTGGTAAAACTCACTTAACCGATGTATTTTTAGATACTAGCGCCTCTCACCACATGACTGGTGATCTTTCTATTTTGGTGAATGTGTTTAACATTTTTCCTTCACCGGTTACCAAACCTGATGGGCTACCATCTCGTACTACTAAGTGTGGTTCTCTTCCATTGAGCTCAGCCTACCTGCTGACTGATGTGTTGTTTGTTCCAGATTTTAATTGCAGTTTAATCTCAGTCTCCAACTTCTGAAGCAAACTGGCTCCATTGGTATATTTACTGATATATTGTGCTTCTTGCAGGACCGTTTTTCGAGGACTTTGATTGGAGCAGGTGAATAGCGTGAGGGACTGTACTATTTTACGGGAGTATTGGCGTCATGGTCTCCCAAATTGTCGGCGGATCATCTTTCATCGAGTGCTTTGTGGCATCGAAGGCTTGGGCATCCTTCTCCTAGTGTTTTAGTTTCTTTATCTGAGTGTGTTCCATCTCCTAGCAGTGCTGGAGATATTAAATGTTGTGTCATTTGCTTCCGTTCTAAACAAACAAGAGATGCTTTTCATGATAGTAGTAATAAAGCTTCTGATTGTTTTCACTTGTTCATTGCGACGTATGGTGTCCTTATCGCACTCCTTCTACAAATGGTGCTACCTATTTTCTTACTCTTGTTGATGATTATTCGTGGGCTCTCTGGACTGATCTCATGACTGCCAAGTCCGAGGTCCCTCAACTCATCCGTAATTTTTGTTCAATGTCCAGACGACAATTTGGAAAATCGGTCATGTCGTTTCGGACAGATAACAGCACAAAATTCATGTGCCTTATTTCTTATTTTCAAGAACAAGGTATCTTGCATCAGACTTCTTGCGTAGATACTCCTCAACAAAATGGTCGTGTCAAACGCAAACACCGTCATATTCTTAATGTTTGCCCGTGCATGTCTCTTTCAAAGTCATATGCCAGTGAATTTTTGGGGCGAAAGTGTCCTTACTGCAACACATTTAATAAACAGAACACCATCTTCTGTCTTGACGAACAAGCCTCCATACGAATTATTGTTTGGCCAGCGCCCATTATATTCTATGATACAAACGTTCGGTTGTTTATGTTTCGCGCATCTTCGCTCCCGAGATAAGGACAAGTTTGGTCCTCATAGCCGAAAATGCGTTTTTGTTGGCTATCCCTATGGGGAAAGGGGTGCCGCCTATTTGATCTTGCCTCTAAAATTTTTTTCGTTAGTAGAGATGTGTGGTTTCAAGAAGAGATTTTTCCTTTCTTGCATGTCACGTCTTCTCCTTCGTTACCCGTACAACTACCTGTTGTTGTTGATGATGACTGGGTCACACCTCCTGTTCTTCCGACTGGTGCAGTTGTTTCTCCAAACTTACCTCAGTGCGAACTCAGTTCATCATTGGATGTTCCACCAGTCCCTGTTATACCCGCAAAGGAACCTACTACACCATCCACTTTGGTCCTTTCTCCGACTACTCCACCTCCTTCACCTTCGCCTCCTGTTAAGGAACCATTAGAGACTGATTTGCCTGTCACTCCGGGACTACCAGAACTGTTGGGAAAAGGTCATCGCAAAAAGTTCCCATCGGTTCTTCTTAACTCTCTTGTACACTTTTCCTCTAACTCTCTTGCACCTAATCTCTCTGACTCACTGTCCTCGTCTACGGTCTAGGGTACGGTTCTTTATCCTATCACTATTTTTTTTCTAATGCGGGTTTCTCTCCGAACCACATCGCTTTTATGGCTGCGGTTTTAGATAGTAACGAGAAAAAGCATTTCAAGGATGCAATAAAGATCAAAGAATGGTGTGAAGCAATGCGAAAAGAAATTGATGTTGCCGCTGCAAAAGAATGGATGTTCATAATGCTTTTCTTCATGGTGACCTAGTGGAAGAGATTTACATGAAGCTCCCTCCGGGTTTTCAGTCATCTGATCCACATAAAGTGTGTCGTCTCCGTAAGTCTTTGTATGGTCTTAAGCAGGCACCGCGGTGTTGGTTCTCCAAGCTGTCCACTGCTCTACACGAATTTGGTATTAAGCAAAGCTACCAAGACTACTCCTTGTTCTCATTGATCCATGGACAGACGGTTATTCACATCCTAGTCTACGTTGATGATTTTGTTATTGCCGGGAATAATCTAGAATCCATCGATCAGTTCAAATTTCAGCTCAGCAATTACTTCCACATGAAGGATCTCGGTAAGTTGAAGTACTTTTTGGGCATTGAGGTCTCCCGTGGCAAAGATGGTTTTTGTTTATCCCAGAGGAAGTACACCCTCGACATCATTCTTTAGGCTGGTCTGTTAGGCACCAAACCAGCTCCAACACCAATGGAAATTAATCACCAGCTCGGATCGGTCAAAAGTCCTTTGTATGAAGATCCCGAACAGTACAGTTCCTTGGTTGGTCGCTTCATTTATTTAACTATCACGCGCCCTGATTTGAGCTACCCAGTTCACATTCTTTCTCAGTTCATGAAGACTCCGCTTGTAGCTCATTGGGAAGCTGTGCTCCACCTTGTTCGTTATCTCAAGGGCACACCCGCTCAAGGCATTCTTCTACGCTCTGACAGTCCCTTGAATCTAACGGCTTACTGCGACTTCGATCTTTCTGCCTGTCCATGCACTCGCCGCTCTCTGTCCGCTTATGTCATTTACTTGGGTGACTCCCGCATTTGATTTGCACATTACTTTGTCTTATTTCAAAAACTCAACTTCTAGACTTGTATAGCATCTAACTTTTTTGGGTTTGACGTCCTTTCTTTCTGTGTTAAGAGTGTCATTAATTTGATGTCTATCGTCTCTTATTTACAATTCTGTAAAGGCTATGAAACCAATGAGGATAAAGAGGACTAATTGTTTTTATTATACTAGCTGTGTTGAAGACCTTTGTTGTGTTCTTCCGCTACCCACCTACTCTGTGAGTATCCATCCTATGGTTTGTTTATAGTAGTAATCCTATGGGCTGCAATACTTGCCGACTATTTTGACCATTAATTATTCTTATTAAGAAAGCATTATTCGTTTTAGATATTTGATTTGCAAAATTTTGTCGGTTGAAATCTTTAAAGGACTCCACTCTCCCACTACTCTCTTCCTAATCATTCTATGTATTATATATTACTAGTATATGTCCCATGCATACGCACGGAATTATAATTTGATTACAAATAATATATGACTAATTATTACTTTGTAATATAGTAAATATATCCTTAAGTACTTTACAATAAAAAATTTTGGTTGACTCATTAAAAATGTTAATAAAAATAGATATTTTAACTGCTTATTTTTTGTGTAAGTATATGAACAACAAAAATATAAATGTTACTTACACTATGATGTTTTGTGATCAAATAATATATATTATTCATCTTCATATTTCTCTCCATTTTCTCTGGTACATCCTCTCTTTCCTTTAATGTTACTCCTAACTATACATAAAACTGTTTACTCACAAACTCACGAATTATCTACAGCAAAAAAACATAAATAATTAGAATTATGTTTGTAAGAGTATAGAGATGCACAACACACTTACTCACACTTGGAATGTGCCAAGCCAACGCTTTTTCTCTTCAATCTTATTAACAAAATTTATCTCTTACAATGATACAATTTTGTCTCGGCTCTTACTCAATCTATTCTACCCAATAGGATTGAACCCGACTAAGAATGAATCTAAGCCTCTCTCTTTTCTATCTAAACACACACCTGTGTAGATCTAAGAGAAGAAAACCAACCCTCTCTCTTTTCTATCTAAACTCTCACCAGAGTAGATCTAAGAGAAAGAAAAACAATTCTCTGCGCACTTAATCACCACCCTGATTAACGTCACAGAGAACTGGGAACACCCCTTCTAAGCCTTATCTTTGTGGCTTCGAAGTTTACAAACATATCCATATTCTAGAGTGTTCAAATTGGCTCGTGGCCTACTCCTAGAATATATATACACGACTTGAGAAACCCTAGAAGGCGAATCTCCAAGTATCAAGGGATAAGGAAACTGCTTTCTCCTCAAGCTTATCCTTTCCTTACTTTTCGCAGAGAATATTCTTTATATCTCCAAGTAAAATCTCGTTCATATCTTCAATGCCAAGTCAGCAACCTTCCTTGACACATCATCACATCCACTCATGTCTTGCCACTTCAGCTCATGCATCCATGTCAGCAACTCATGCATCTGTGATATGATGCAGCTTCCTGATTGGCACAACACTCTGTTCGGCACAACGACTTGTTCCTCACAGCGAGTTTTTCTAGAATCTGCATTTACAATCTCCCCCTTTTTGACTGAGTTTGATACTCAAGCATCTCTCTTGTTCAACCTGAAAAGACACTCCAACAAACACAAGCCAAAAACAGAACAAGCAACAACTAGATAAAACAACAGACATTATCTAGCAAAATTAATTAACAACTTGTTCAAACAGAACTATGTTTAAGAACCTAATCAATCAGAAACCCCAGCGGGCTGCAGCGGAAACCATGTTCTTAATATCTCTCTAATCAGACTTAATCAATTGGCATATTCTCAATCATTAACAACCTAAGATTAATAACCACCACCAACCTAAGATCAACCAATTAGTCAATTAAGTCTCCCCCATAAACAATGATTCTCCCCCTAAACCAAGTAACTACAAGGATTCTCCCCCATAAGTCCAGAACTCCTTATCATTAGGCGTTGATCAAAAACTAGAACCAGAATCATTCTCCCCCAGCTTGAGTGATCAACTAAGTCAAAAACAGACATATGTATCACAACAGCATACTGAGTTATGGGTATCATTTACCTGCTAATAGTGCTTCGCATCCTTAAGCACTTTGATGATCAGTCTTGTTGCCTATTGAAACAGCTTCATGTTTGTAGGCATTTCAATTATCCTTGCAACCACAACTGGATGTTGGGAAATAGGACGCTGATAGTTGAGAATTCAAACAGTAGGTAGCTCTTTGATCGAATCACAGTGCGGATGTATACACAAGCTTTGCAGGAAAAAACAGCCTCTTGTGTATTATGTTCTACATTATTTCAAACCTCTGCTTCACTGAAGATCTCCTTCATTCTTGCATTTAAACCAGTTTCTTCGATCGATTCTACACAGAGTCGTGTTGCCCTTACATACAGAACAGCAAGGCATGTTCTTCTACTTCCCAAATTCGCCATCACTGAGACTTCATAAACTCCATGTTCTTTGAAAAGACCATTCACTTTCACCCCCACAGCTCAAACTCCCCCTCAAGCATCTGAATCAGACTCATCTCCCCCAGCGCTCAAGGCGTCTTGCAGAATTTGAATAGCCAACCGGATGGCTTTGCGCTCTGCAGATGTACCACTACGAATAGCCTGAAACAAGTTATTTTATGGTGGATAGGTCAAGATGGAATGGATGATGATGAATGTATGCAATGATGGGTAAGGTGTTTCAATTCCCCTTATGCAGTTGCAGTATAAGGGGTATCAATCCAATTTGAGTGGTTGTAAACAGTTAAGATATGCATAAAGATCTAATTTAAGCCAGATGAAAAGGATGTTGCCACTAAACAATCCTATGATGAAAGTGTAAAGTACAGAAGGTAAACTAAATGAACTAAGAACTAAATGCAAATGAAATAGAATGATTAAAACAGTAATGATGCAACTAACAAAAGAAACTAAGATAAAGAACAAATGCAAGACAATAATGAACAGGACACTAAATGGATGCAGCAGAAATGGAACAGGAATGAAACAAGACAATCACAAATCACAAATAACAGAGTTCTGGGGATGAACTCGAGCCAGCACTCGACCGAGTGTAGGTCGAGTGAGTGGTCGAGCTAGACTAAACGCAGAACAGAGCAATGCAATAAAAAAGAGTAATGCAAAGATAGATCAAACTACAATCAAGCAACAGGATTAAGACTGTAAAATCAATAAACAAAGAAGGACTTGAGGAGGGATTCATGGGCTGGACTAATAATTGAGGCTATCTAACTTGATCAACAAATCTCAAACAACATGAGCTAATCTCTAGACATATGAATCCAAGACAAGTTTCTCCCACTCTCATGGTCAAGAAACAATCAAACCTATGCATTTCTAGACTTGCTCTCACATAGTAAAGAATCTACACAAGCAGGCAGTAAGAAATATGTCTCATACCAAACAAAACTTCTAATCTCTTAGCAAGCAATATGGTAAGCTCTAGATCTAGCCTTATCTATGCCTCTTAAACATTGGTGTGATGCTAAGATGCTTGAAATCAGATCCTACCCTCTCAGATATAGGATCAGCATTAAGAACATCTACCCTAGAAGAGATCTACAACAATCAAGCTTGATCAAGCCAAACAAACCTCATTCACAGCCCAGCCTAACCCATCCTCAAGATCCTAAGCTACTACTCACAAGAACACATGATAAACATCAAAATCATAAACCCAGAAAAGATTGAAACTTGCATCATTAGATAGATAAAACAAAGATCTACAATATTGAAAAATAAATGAAACTTAAATTCTCAATATTAAGAAAGTTATTAAACTAACAATAATGAGAAATTTAGTCTTTTTCAAGTACAAGATCTTAGGAAAATAAAAAGCAAAAGGAATAAATCCCAAAAAGGTAAATACTAGATTTTTAAGAATATCTAAAAAGCTGACTCCTTTTGTGGCTGCAGGTACAAGGCTTTATATAGGAGGGGAGTGGAAGCCCTAAAAATGCTAAAAGACAAAATAGTCAACGGCTCGGTCAACTCGACATGTGCTCGGTCGAGTGGCAGGTCGAGCTGGCTTCTCTCGTGCATTGTCCACTCGGTTGAGTCCTCCTCAGCACACGGTCGAGTGTCTGGTCGAGTGTGCGGTCGAGTTGGACTCCGGACCTTGTTATTTCAGCCTTAACTCTCTTGCTTTCCCTTCATGATTGCTTCACTCCTTCCTCAACATTGCTTCCATGCTCCTTAAGCTCCAAAATCACCTGTTTATGCATGAAAAGATGCAAATGCAATGCAACTAAACTCTAATGCATGATTAGTCCTAAAGCTATGCAATAATGGTGAAAATGGATAGCAAAAGATACAAAAGATGTGAATATACTAAGGGAAAACAGGGTAAAATATATGAACATCATAGCCGTCTCTACAGGCCGTGACACAGTCTTCTTCCCCTTTGTCTTCTTCATGTCTTGTTGTTGAAGACTCGGAACAGGACGCTGAGGTTCCAGGAGCTGATGAATAAGACTTGGAAACGGTAGACGAAACCCTGACTGAGCTTGCAGACCCATCTGCTCATAGATCATTCTCCCAAAATCAAACGGAATGCGATGCATGATCATGTAGATCACCATGGCTCTGTTCGCTGAAATGTACCTTGTATTCACCGTGGGAGACCAGTTGCTGCAGCATATCTTATGCAAATCCTTGATCACCGGGTCCTTGATTGTCGTTGACACCAGCTGCTTGCAGGTCTTCACTTGACCACAAGATAGAAGGAGCGCAAGATCCTCCTCCAGAATTACAGCTGTCTGTAGCTTTTGTTCACGCACATCAACAGCCTGAAGATCGAACAAGGCATTAACGCGGCTTGGTGAAAACTTATACACCCAATCTCTGACAAGCACATCAACTGAGTTTCCTTCAACCTTAACGGTTGGAAGATTCGCCCAAAACTCATAGACAACCTCAGAATCATAAGACCCGATTTGAGTGACAGTTTTCAACATACCAACTTGATCAAGCAGCTCCCTAGCAGAAACACCTACTCCCTGGACGTTGACAGATTAGTCCAAGAATCTCAACACCTTCTCTTAAGCAAGCCTTCAACGCAGACACATTCCTGAGAAACTTAACAGTTGCATGCAGCGTCATTTAGAGCAAACACAATCGTCTGTTTTTTAACGCAACATTGTCCAAACATGCATGTATGATGATGACTAGAGCATAACAATCTGCTGCCCCTGCAGATTATCAAGAATGAGCTGATGTCTGGTCATCCTTCTGTAGGTTTCAAGAAACTGAAGCATCCACACACTTTTGCATAATCTGCCTTGACTGCAAGATGACATCTTTACTAGATTCACTTGTAGAAGATAAAACAGACCCTTGCTTTGGACGTAGTGATTCATGGTGAAACAGAATTTGGAGCATATATACCGGTGATACAAACGATAATGCACACGTCAAACAGCTGGTGGGACATAGATACTTGCCTCGTAGCACAAACCATCTTCTGGTAATAGTCACTTGCATCAAATACTTTGATCAAAGATGGAACTCAAATGAACGACCACCTACTGTACAGACATGATAGCCAAATAAAAACTTGCGAGCACAATCTTCTGTCAAGGAACACTCATCAGCCTCTGAAAAGGTAGCTCCATCCCTTCGTATCATGGAACTGACACTATACTCATTTATCGATACAAACTGAGTATCAATCTTTCGAATCGTCCTCAGACGCATGATGACTCAACAACAATCCTCTGAAGCACTTTCACAACTTGAACCAGGTTGTGAGTTTAAGTAACAGCTACTTCCAACCTTTCAATACTCATGGGACACTTATTTTCACCCAAATAATTAGATGAACACGCAGCTCTTTGATCCTACTTCCATGATCAATCCATCACTCAAGATGTCATACCCTTGATTCATTGCTGCTTTCTGGAGTTTACCTCTTATAGAGTCATGATCATTCCCATGAGCTGAAACAAATGAGCTTAAACCTGAAACACTTAACACTCACATCAGTGCACACTTGTTGAAAACATACAAACATTTCTCATCAACAATATTTACAATCAGCCTCGTGTTTCAGCAATCAATCATATGAATTTAACTACAAAACATTGATTTTACAACACATTTTTTATTTTCAGCCTTTTATACACAAGCTCAGACATCCAAACACATTAATCACAGGAAGTGAGGGAACCAGAAAAGCAATAGACCATCAAGAGTACTTTTATATTAGTTTTTACTTCTTAAAGTAAGAGGCTTTCATACCTTGAGATCTGTTATGTGATGTGTGCCAACCACTTGTTGAGGACTTTACCAAAAACTACCACAACCTTTTGTGAATCTTCAAAGAACAGCTCTATGATCAGTGGCTAGTCTTTCGCTTTGGCATGCCTTTGATTCTCATGATTCACCATCAACGTGAAGTAGGCAGCTGTAATTTCCTTTGGAGAGTGCATTGGCAGGAGTGTATCAAGTTTTTTTTTTTTTTTTGACTTTTCATGATACACTACCTTAGAGCTTAGATTCAACAGACATGAATAATCTTCATAGTTTGATAATATGAACGATCTTCTGCTGAATCTCTTGATTTCTATCATCGATATCACTTGACTTCTCAACCGCGGATAGTTGTGCATTCCCGTACCAGCCACATTACTCTGTTTTTGTTTTTTTTTTTTAATTACAAACAACTGGTACTTCTTTCAGAATGGAATGCATAATAATGCCACTCCTCAGCTCTTTGACCTCCTCCTTCATAACAACGTTTTACAAGATCCCCCATATGAAGTGGCATGACAGGCAGCTGTTTTCCACTGACTCTTCGTTTAGACAGAGTGTTGCTCTTTTATACATTCTATGAATTACATGGCCTGTTCTGATGCATGTCCCAGTATCTGATCAACACAACTCACTAAACATATTAGATCCCACAAACACCAATGACTTTTCTCAGAATCATGTTGATCCAAGTCCAATGGTTTTGTAAACAAATCAACAATTCGCAAATCAGTACTCTGATGTTCTATTACTATCAGTTTCTCCACAACTAATCTATGAATAAACAAATATTCAGGATCCTATAATTGTAATTTTAGTATGTGACACATGATCTACAACAATATTAACAAACACACGATTATCACACAACATTGATACAAAGTCTAAGAATGTACCGTACGCTGTTCTCAATTGTTTGATTCTCATCAGGTGATTGAAACAGGTTCCCAAGGCATTAACCTCATATTTAAAAATTGAACGAGGTACCTTGACAAACTTCTGAGCGTAGCAGAAGATTAGATTTGTTCTCAGAAGGCAACAGCCACCAGATCCTTCACGATCATTCAAAGAGCGAGATCTCTTCAAGTTTCTGCTAGCTCCTTTCGTCAACACCAACCCTATGTTGGATGTGCGTTTAAAATACTTGACACCACTTTCAGCAGCTCACATGTGTGATACTTTACGATCATGGGTGTGACTTCATCTCCACTTCTCTGTAACTCATATGCACTGATCAAACATTTGGCATACTTGCATCAGTATATGAATACTTCATCATGTAGAAGTGAATGTGTTGTGTCTAGCGAAATCTCCTTAGAGCTTTGTACGACCAATCGTGCCTTGTTCTCCACAACTTTTCCAACTTGTCCAACTTCTGTTTTCCACAATCATCACCCACAGACAACAAAGTTCCTTCAGCACAATGAATTCATTAGCCAAGGCACTGACCTGCAATAACATCTATAGACCTAGTAGCCACCTCTGCAGCTTCGCCCATTTTTCAACTTAACTCCCTTTGCAAAGCTCTAACATGCAACGCCACTAACTGCATCCGAACAACTCTGTGTAATAGCAGCAGAAACAACAACTCTGCCCTCCTGAGTCCTTCCAACAGCTTCTTGATGGAAGTGATTCTCACAGTTTTCTGAGTGCTATAGCTTACACTTGACAACAGCTAGTTAATACACTCCTTCTCAGATCATGTCTCTAGACATCATATAACACTGCTGATTGAACTCTTTTGCTTGTGGATTGGACGACTTCGATATATAACAACTATTATCAGAGCGCTGACCTTGGACTCAATTATTGTCGCGCTCATCAACCACTTGACAACTTTCCTTGGTGAAGGTAACATCTAAACCCTCGTCACACAACTGACTGATTGTAATTAGATTGGCTTTAAGACCATCGACAAGGTAGACATATTCCATAGTGAGCTGGTCTTTACCTTGAGATGCACCTTTGCCTCTGATTGTACCTACAACATCATCCCCAAAAGTGACCTTGTCAGATGAGCCTTCTTCAAAGTTGTATAGCCTTCCGTGATTCACAATCATGTACCTTGAACAACCATAGTTCTTCAATACAACAGTCTGTTTTCCATCAACAGTGTGCAAAACATAACAGTTCATGTCACGCTTCTTATGTTTTTTCGCCTATATCTTCGAACATTTTGTGACACTCCTTCAGATGCTTGAGTGATATAGTACAATCCAGACACTTGAAACATGCAGCTTTATGGAGGCTCTGACTTGCATAATAACAACGACATGTTCTTTTGTTCAAATCTCCGACACTCCACATTCTTGCCTCAACTTCTGATTTTGTCCTTTCTTTCATCAATTTGAGGTGTAAACCATTGTTAATTGTGGTACTTGAAGATCCATTATAACAATACAGATCATTCTTCCTAATGAAGACTAGATTGCCTCTTCTTCAAATCTTGTGGAACTTCTTCTGGTGTGTGAGTTGACTTACACGATTCTTAAATCTGCAGCAATCAACCCTAGTATGACCAACCACACCACAATACCAACAACGACCCAATTTCTCTCTCAGGTTGTTCACAACAATCATCTGATTAGTCTTCTACAGGTTGAACTCAGACGCTCGTTTGACAGCACCACCTCTGTTTTGCAGCACTATTGACCCATTCACTGTACTTGTGTCACCACTTGAGTTTCCTCCATGGTTCCTCATACCACAGTTTGCAAACATACTACCCTTGTGAGTGACCAACCGCTTATCCAGATTTTTTGCTCCTTTACTCAGTCTCTTGTTAATCTTTAGCTGATCCTCAAGACGTTGTCTCAACAGAGACATAATAATTTTCTCCCCAGACAACAATTTCTCAAGAGTGAAGACTCTTTAAAGCAGCTCCTCCTTCTCAGACACCAGATCATAATTCTCCTTCTTCTGCAGAATCAGATCCTTAGACAGAGCGATGACTTGTTTCTCAACAGATAAGCTAGTCAAATCTTAGGCTTCAAAACAGACTTCTGATTCTCATCATCTTCTTTGGCTGAATCAACATCATTCCATGTCAGAAGAGATTTGGTATGAACATAGCCTTGACGGTTGTAACACTTCAGCACGCTTCTTCTTTCAAGTGTAAAACATTCTGATTGAAAGTGTCCATAACCTTGATATTCAGAACTCTGAGATTCTTTCTCTGCATCTGATCTGGATGATGAAGATTGATGCTGGCGTTGTACACCCTTCAGTCTTCTGAAAAGCTTCTTAATCAGTACTTTCCTCATTACATTGAACAGACGTATGAGTTTCCACAGTCTTCAGAGTGAATGATTCCTCAGCCTTCTGATCGTTCTTTCTCATCTGCAGTTCGTCTGTCTGAACTAATTTCACACACTGATCAACCTTCTGTTCATCAGAACTTAAAGCACCTTTACCATCAGATTTATGAGAACGATATCCATGTGATAAGCTTCTGAGAAATTCCTTGACAAAACTCTTATCCTTGTATACCTTCTTCAGCACTACAACTTCCTCACAAGGGAGGCTTAGTTGACTGTTGAAATGACAGGCCTGTGATACAACAGCTTTTTCCTTCTTCACCCTTCTGGTTTCCTCAAAGAAGGCTTCCAAAATACCCCAAGCTTCTTTCGCCGACATACATTCTTGTACCATCGCGAACAGATCCATCGGCAAGCAGCTGAAAATAGTAGATAACACTTCAGCGTTCTGTTTTCCCTTTAACTTCTCCTCAGCTGCCCACAGCTTACAGGGCTTTATTACAGCTTCTCCTCTCATGTTTGCAAGTGTTGGAAGTGACCATCCATCTTCAACAGCGAACCAGGCTTCCATATCACAACTCTGAATCATATGTCTAATTTGTGCTTTCCAATCATCGCAATGCTCAGCGTCAAGCATCAGAGGATGGTTCTCATCAACGAACTGTTGTGGATTCTCCATACCTCGTCGCAGCATCTCACCTGTTGAAAAGATATCCAGCTCTTTTATCAGGCGTCAGCTCTGATACCAATTGCAAGGGTATAGAGATGCACAACACACTGATTCACACTTGGAACGCGCCAAGCCAACGCTTTTCTCTTCAATCTTATTAATAAAATTTATCTCTTACAATGATACAATTTTGTCTCGGCCCTTACTCAACCTATTCTACCCAATAGGATTGAACCCGACTACGAATGAATCTAAGCCTCTCTCTTTTCTATCTAAACACACACACCTGTGTAGATCTAAGAGAAGAAAACCCACCCTCTCTCTTTTCTATCTAAACTCTCACCAGAGTAGATCTAAGAGAAAGAAAAACAATTCTCTGCGCACTTAATCACCACCCTGATTAACGTCACAGAGAACTGGGAACACCCCTTCTAAGCCTTATCTTTGTGGCTTTGAAGTTTACAAACGTATCCATATTCTAGAGTGCTCAAATTGGCTCGTGGCCTACTCCTAGAATATATATAAACGACTTGAGAAACCCTAGAAGGCGAATCTCAAAGTATCAAGGGATAAGGAAACTGCTTGCTACTCAAGCTTATGCTTTCCTTATTTTTCGCAGAGAATATTCTTTATATCTCCAAGTAAAATCTCGTTCATATCTTCAATGTCAAGTCAGCCAATTTCCTTGACACATCATCACATCCACTCATGTCTTGCCACGTCAGCTCACACATCCATGTCAGCAACTCATGCGTCTGTGATATGATGCAGCTTCCTGATTGGCACAACACTCTGTTCGGCACAATGACTTGTTACTCATAGCGAGTTTTTCCAGAATCTGCATTTACAATGTTTTCCAACTTATCATCCACAAGCATTATATATGATGCCATTTTTTACTATTCATTGTTATCTCACCAATAACGCCAAAACAAAGAAGAACTTCAAATGTATTTATAGCATATATACACCTCGTGAAAACAAGCTTCATGTAGCAAACAACCACAATCGTACTGATAGATTCTTGATAAATCTAACGATGACTCTGAATAATACTTGTATTTGATTATGAATCTGAGAAGAGTAATAGAGTGAGAATACAAATCTAAGATGAGAGAAGAGTTAAACTGAGAAGCGAGATCAACATTGATCTCTCTTGAGCACATCACCCAAGTTCTCTAGCACATCGCAAGAGAATAACAAACTCAGATTTAACATAAAGAACAGAGAGGACGATACAACGGCTCTTATAGCCTTCGATGCCTAACAGCAAACCTTTCGTTCCACTCCGAGTCTTCTAATTAGTTTGACTCGAGCTGACCAGTCAACTCTCGCGCTTCCTTTGACTCCTCCGATGCTGACGTGGCATTTAGCTTCTTCCGATAATAAGACTGATAAATCTTATCAATACTCCCTCCCCGGAGAAACAGCTTGTCCTCAAGCGTGAATTGTGGAAACAGCTGCACAAAGTCCTTTGAAAGCATCCACGAGTCTTCAGCTTCTGATCTGTCAAACCAACAAACCAAGAATTCCCTACCTCCAGTAGCATTATATCGCACCTCCAAGACTTTTTCAGGAAACAAGAACTCATCTTCAATCAATTCAGGAGGATCAGTATATTGTACATGCTGAGGATCTCCAACCACCTTCTTCAGCTGAGAGACATGAAAGACATTTTGAAGCTTAGCACTGTCTGGAAGCTGAAGCTTGTAAGCTACTGCTCCAACACGTTCTAACACCAAAAAAGGACCAAATAATTCGGCAGCAAGCTTTTGACAAGAACGCTTCACCAAAGACATTTGACGATATGGTTGAAGTTTGAGGTAAACCCATTCCCCTACTGCAAATTCAACATCACGTCGATGCTTATCAGCCTGTCGTTTCATCAAATCCTTAGCTCGCTAAAGATTTCCCCGAATAGGTGTCAACATCAAGTCTCTCTCTCGCAATTGCACCTCCAACTCCCAGTTAGCAGTGGAACCTTGTTCAAAAGTTAGTAATGACGGTGGATCACGACCCTAGACCATCTTAAATGGTGATGTCTTGATAGCAGTATGGTAAGCTGTGTTATAGGAGTACTCCGCCCAAGTCAGATATTTAAACCAAGTGCGAGGATGACTAGAAGCAAAGCAGCGGAGGTAAGTCTCCAAGCACCTGTTTAATACTTCTGTCTGGCCATCGGTTTGAGGGTGATACGCCGTACTGAACTTCAATTTAGTATCTGCCAAATGGAACAACTCTCTCCAAACACTTCCCACAAACACCCTATCCCAATCAGAGACGATGGACTTTGGAAACCCGTGAAGCTTAACCACATCAGAAACAAACTTGTTAGCCACATCAATTGCCTTGAAGGGGTGTTTAAGTCCCAAAAAATGTGCTGCCTTGCTCAAACGATCAACCACCACCAGGATAACATTAAAGCCATTAGAAGTGGGCAATCCTTCAATAAAATCCAAAGAGACATCCTCCCATATAGCCGTAGGGATAGGTAGTGGTTGTAAGAGTCCAGCTGGCGCTAATGTTGAATACTTGTGAGTTTGGCAAATGGCACATTCAGTAACATACCTCTTAACATCCTTGTACATTCCCTCCCAGTGAAACAGAGACTGAATCCGTTTGAGCGTTTTCAATATACCAGCATGCCCTCCAATCTTGCTATCGTGAAACTCATGGAAAATCAGAGGAATAAACTTGGAAGACTTTGATATCACCAGCCTTCTTTTATACCAAAGCTTATCCCCCACTAAGTGGTAATGTGTCTGATGCGCAGGGTTGTCCAGTTGATTGATCAGAGCTTGAATAGCAGGATCTGACTCAAATCTCCTTGTAAAGATCTTGTAGTTGTATTGCAGTTGGAATCATTAACGCCGTTAGAGTCGCTGATGTAGGATGAGGAATGCGAGATAAGCCATCAGCAGCCTTATTCTCAACTCCCGGTTTATAAATGATCTCCATATCAAACCCTAACAGCTTAGTTAACCACCTTTGATATTCCATGCTAACTTCCTTCTGCTCCAACAAGAACTTCAAACTTCTCTGATCAGTATGGACTTCAAACTTTCTCCCTAACAAATAATGCTTCCACTTCAAAACCGCCATCACAATAGCCATAAGTTCCCTCTTATAAGCAGGTTTAAGTTGCTCTCTAGCAGTCAGCCCATGACTAAAGTAAGCTATTGGTCTCTTGTTCTGGATAAGAACTGCTCCAACTCCAGTGCCTGATGCATCTGTTTCCATGACAAATTTTTTATCAAAATCAGGTAAGCCAAGCACTGGTACTGTAGACATAGCCTGTTTCAGAGTGTCAAACGCCTTCTGCGCTAATGTGCTCCAATGAAACCTGCCTTTCTGCAATTAATCCGTCAGAGGTCAAGCAAGAGTACCATAATTGTGAACAAACTTACGATAATACCCTGTAAGACCAAGAAACCACGCAATTGTTTAATATTATTTGGAACTGGCCGCTGCAACATTGCCTCTATTTTAACCGAATCAGTAGCTACTCCATCTTTAGAGATAACATGTCCAAGATACTCGACCTTGCAAGCTCCAAATAAACACTTTTTTTGATTAGCGAACAACACATTATCTTGCAACAACTGCAACACCAAGCTCAAATGATAGACGTGATCTTCAATACTGCTGCTATACACCAAAATATCGTCAAAAAGTACCACCACAAACTTTCGTAAATACGGCTTGAACACCTTGTTCATCAGAGCTTGAAAAGTAGCTGGAGCGTTAGTGAGGCCAAAGGGCATCACTAAAAACTCGTAATGGCCTTCTAGAGTGCGAAAAGCAGTTTTCATAATGTCTTCATCCTTCATCCTTATTTGGTGATAACCAGAACGCAAGTCGATCTTTGAAAAGATTATAGCTCCATGTAACTCGTCTAATAGTTGATCAATGACTGGAATAGGAAATTTATCCAGAACCGTAGCCTGATTAAGAGCTCTGTAGTCAACGCAGAACCTCCAAGTCGAGTCCTTCTTTTTTTTTTTTTTTTTTTTTTTTTTTTTTGACCAACAAGACTGGGCTTGAAAATGGACGGTTGCTAACTCGAATGATCCCAGATGACAACATTTCTCCTACCATACGCTCCATCACTTCTTTTGTGGCATGTGGGTACCTGTAGGGGCAAACAGTAATAGACTGAACTCCTGGCTTAAGGGTAATGCCATGCTCTTGTCCCCTAAACGGTGGTAACCCAACAGGTAAAGCAAACACCACCTTAAACTTCTCGAGAATGTTGGCTATTGTCGGGTCCACAACTAAGGAAGAAGTAGATAGTTGTACTGAATGGAGTTCAGTTGTAGAATCTTGGGCAAAACATTTCTGGACAGGAGCTACAAGTGTCTTCCTACGCAGAGGAGGACCATGTAAAGAAGGGTCTCCCCACAAGGTTACTCTCCTGCCCTTATACGTGAAAGTCCACTCTTGTAACTTCCAATCCACTTCGCACCTTCCCAAAGTTTCTAGCCACTGCACTCCTAGAATTATATCCACTCCACCAACTTCTAATGAGATAAAGTCACTCTCAAACTCCTCACCACCAAGCTGAAACTAGACTCTCTTACAGATACCAGAGCCATGCACAGACGAACCATTACCCAACAACACTTCTAAGTTCCCTGCTACATGAGTTTTTAATTTAGTTTTGTTAACCACCGATGGTGTAATGAAATTGTGCGAGGCTCCAGAGTCTAAGAGACCACAACTCTACACTTGCCAATAAGGCCGACCATTTTTGTTGTCCTTGGAGAATGCAGACCAAGAAAAGAGTTAAGTGACAAGCATCTCACTTCAGGAGTCTGAACTATCTCCTCAATATCTTCAGTCTGGATATCCTCAACCATCACTTCCAATTCTAAGCCATCCACAACAGTCAAAATTTGTAACTCCTTCAAGGGACAAATATGTCCACGAGAATACTTCCCTTTGCATTTAAAACAAATGCCCTTGCTCCTCATCGCGTCAAGTTCTTCAGAAGTATGACGTTGATGTGGTTGAACTATTTGCTTCGTATTTGCAGCCGTTTGCACTGTTTGATTTGTTCCTCCAGTTAATAGCAATGGTTTAGTAGTCTGATAAGTGTTAGGAGGTCGAGAAACAAACTGTTTGGTATGTCCTGGAGCTCAGTTCTCCTTCTCACTAATCAGCTGAAAAAAAGAACTTGATTCCATGCGTAATACTATAGCTTTTTGATGCTCAATTCCTTGAGGTTCCTTCATCTTAATCACTTCCTTCATTTCCTGCTTTAATCCATTATAAAATATCTTCTCCAAATGTGAATCATCCAAACCAGAAACTTGAGCTGATAAGTGTTCAAACTCAGTCACATATGCAGCTACCGTCCCCGTTTGTTTAATTGCAAACAATCGATTCCCAGGGTCAGCTTCAATGGATTCCGCAAAACGAAGAAATAATCGTTGTTTGAACTCAGTCCAAGAACGAAACTCTCTTCGGTTCATCTCCCAATTGAACCATTTCAACACATCTCCTTCAAGGCTTAACGCCACCATATCAATTTTATCATAATCCGAATAACGGCCTACATGAAAGAAACGTTCTACCTTGGACAACCATTCGTAAACCTGAGATCCATCAAAAACTAGCATATCTATCTTACGTAAAAGCTCGATCTATTCTCCAATGGCAGATTACAATCATCGTAACCACGCAAATAAGGATCAGAGTTAACTATTACCCGTGGTGGTGGGGACGAAGATTCTCGTTGCTCCGGTCGTTTCCCAAGCTGAATTTCAACTCGCGACAAGGCGCTGAGCACCGATTGAAGCGTCGCATCCAACGATTGAATCTTATCTTCATGCTCCGTCTTTGATTGAACCAATCGATAGTAACCACCGCGTAAAAATTGCATAAGGTTTTCCGTCAGACTGTCTGAGAAGTTCACCGGTTCAACCAACTCCGATTCCTTCAACTCCGTCATCGCGATTTCAACAACCCAGTATCGCCACACCAATGATAGATTCTTGATAAATCTAACGATGACTCTGAATAATACTTGTATTTGATTATGAATCTGAGAAGAGTAATAGAGTGAGAATACAAATCTAAGATGAGAGAAGAGTTAAACTGAGAAGGCGATATCAACATTGATCTCTCTTGAGCACATCACCCAAGTTCTCTAGCACATCGCAAGAGAATAACAAACTCAGATTTAACATAAAGAACAGAGAGGACGATACAACGGCTCTTATAGCCTTCGATGCCTAACAGCAAACCTTCCGTTCCACTCCGAGTCTTCTAATTAGTTTGACTCGAGCTGACCAGTCAACTTTCGCGCTTCCTTTGACTCCTCCGATGCTGACATGGCATTTAGTTTCTTCCGATTATAAGACTGATGAATCTTATCACGTACCTGCTATTATATTGACAAAACGACCTTCAAAATTACAAATCAAAAGTAATTTCAGATTCTATAGTGATCTTAAGAAGGTGTGGGTGAACAAAAGAATCACCTTTTGAATAAAGAAAGAAGACGATGAAAACGGTGGAAAACTTCAAGGCGATGAGGATGAAATGAGATTTTTTCTTGGTCGGGCTCGGCGGTCGAGCAGAAAAAGACGGTTCCAAGATGTAATTGAAAATTTTCATGTTTGTAAATATAGTTTCAGTTTTTGCAGATTTAGTGGTGGTGGTTTGGTGAAACTAAGAGGAGAATTGTGATATATATGGTGATTTGAAAAAGATCAGTTGATAGAAGTGGTGAAAGTAGGAAGTTTATTTGAGGATCGTGGAAAACAAAAAACATCGTGGGTTTTATATTTTGTAAAACTTTAAATTGGTTCAGTTTTTTCTCTTTTTTTTATCGACAAATTCAGTTTTTTTTTCTCTTTTTACACTGAATTGTTGTTAAAGTTTTTGTTAATTTATTTTTACTTTAAAAAAAATATCTGATGTGGCTTGATGTTATTGGCCAGATGACTTGTGCTTTATAGAATAAAGGATATTTCTGTGTAAAAATATACAACAAGTTTCAAACATTCTTTTTATTAAAAAACATATATCAGGAACAAACAAACGAAATATAGTGTTAATTTTTTTATCCTAAATAACATATAATCAGACATATGCACATATCTATGTTAAAACTTGTAAACATTTTATGACATATATAGTAGGATAATACATAGCAGGATATCTTTTGCAAAACACGTACTGAAATGCATTATATTAGAAAGAAAAAAAAAATATCTGAATGCACTTCATTTTGAATAAAAATAAAATAAAAATAAAAAACCATTAGTTTAGAGATATTTTTGTGGGTCAAAGCAATAGTCTGATTTATGATAAATCAATAGTCTGATATAGGAGTGTCTTTTTCCTGTGGTTCAAAGCAATAGTCTGAAAAAATAAAAATAAAACTAAAAAGCCTTCATATTCGTTTCATATTTAAACTCTTTTTATCGTTGGTTATTGTTTTACTTTTACGTACAAAGCTGACGTTTGTATCGTAGGAAAAGACTAGAATACAACATTGCTTCTATGACGTTTATATTATCATTTTTCGGGGTACCTTTCTGTTCGTAAGAGCAAGGCCATTGCACATCCTGTGGGATGTCTTTTGGGTTTTTTAATAATAAAACAAAATAAAAATAAAATTTTAATTGTAAAAATATATTGATCCGTGTCTCTGCACAGATGCGTTTAGAGCAAACCCATTGCACAACCTCAAATTAGTGTCTCTAACTTTTAATAATATTAAAAATAATATTAATTTAAATTTTGATTTTCATCCCCTTGACCTTATTTTTTCTTCTCCCATTAGAAGTTAGAGACACTAATTTGTTAGAGACACTAATTTGAATTAATATTATTTTGTTAGAGACACTAATCCCCTTGACCTTATCAAAATTTAAATTAATATTATTTTTAATATTATTAAAAGTTAGAGACATTAATTTGAGGTTGTGCAATGGGTTTGCTCTAACATTAATTAATTGTATATTGAGAGTGGAAAAAAAGTTAACAAAGTCATTTATTTGTAATACAAGAAAGAGTTTAGTTCAAAGAAGACTGTCTGTACGAGACGGTAATCTCTTGAAGAAGTTACTTGGCAGAGAAGGTAACTTTCTTCTAAACTTTGGGTGTCTTAGATAGTATAGCCCACTAGCCAGTGATATTGCTTTGAACGGCATTGCGTAAAGGACCACCGACGCAGTCAAGCAGAACAAGATGAAGAGGCTTGTTGCCCTGGGGTCTCGCCAGCTCAATAGTGACTGAATTCTCTCTCCCTGGGCTGCAATGTCTCCAACAACAGTCTGAATCCTACCTGCCACGCTTCTGAGCCGGTCATACCTCAGCGGCACCAATTCTTGTGACCGAGACGTTGGGAATGTGTCAAACTCTTCATCGAGCTCATCAGGGCCAACAGCCTCGGCCCATGAGAGTTTCATATCCATGTGAGGAGGGTGTCTCGGCCTGGACCTGAAGTTCCACAATCCGATGAAGAACATGTACAGAAACATGGTGGGCAAAATCAGTTCAGGGTACATGACCAAAATGAAGAACAAGACATTGACCAGAACCGAAGTAACTGGGTATTTCCAGTTGCAAACATCTTCAAGCCACTTCCCGACCAAGAAATAACCCGAGAGAAGCGACATTATGCGGAAAAAGTTGGCTTTGCTTCTCCTCATGCTCCATAGATGTGAGTCTACATCCAACATGTACTCGATGACCTCTCTCCTAAGTGGCGGCTCAGCTCGACCAAGGCGGGTTGCAACAATGTTCATGGCTTGGTATCTTAAGCCGTCTACTTGGTTGACCGTGAAAGGGAAAAGATAGTGCATTTTTGGGAGAAGCGGGTGGCCGTAGTTGTA
Source organism: Camelina laxa (assembly GCA_024034495.1). Classification (NCBI taxonomy): domain Eukaryota; kingdom Viridiplantae; phylum Streptophyta; class Magnoliopsida; order Brassicales; family Brassicaceae; genus Camelina; species Camelina laxa. Next base: position 17,084,577 of record CM043883.1, read on the forward strand.
GATGATGTTGGCTAATGATAGGGTCGTAAAACGTACAGATATTTGTAGGTCGCCTGTTTTTTTGAGGCCGTGAGGTTGAAGAACAAGAAGCGGAAATGAATGTGTGTAGATCTTGTGAGCCTCTAGTGTAGACAGCCTAATACGAATCTGTTCCAAGGGTTTCGAACCCACAAAGTTAGAAGTGAAACATAATGCTCTCTACGTATGACTGTGGTAGGGGTGGCCATAATAACCAGAGTGAGCTAAAATGCTATAATGAAAACAAAAACGAAACCCAATTTTAAACCAAAAATAGCCACAAAAAATAACTGAACCAAATCGAAACTGAATAAGTTAATTTTAAATTTGTTAAATTGTAATAAATTCTATACTAGAAAAACACATATACTTAAGTTTTATAATATTATTATTTATTTTTTTACTTATTTGTATCTTTATTAAGATTTTGCTTAAAATAGTTTTGAAATAATTTTACAAAAAAAAAAAATCGGTTCTCCTTTGAGAAGAAGTAAACTATAAAAAGGTTAATAATAGCTAGTGGCCACCCTGTGATTATATAAACCGAAAAAGATTACCTTTCCAATTCTTGCATCTTTAGAATCTGCAGTTCCGGAGTGTGCTGAACCCAAATGACTATTGTCGAAAACTCCTAGAGTGATGACAGTACAAGGATCATATACTTCCCATGTGTACTGCTCGTTCCATCTAGGACTTAATGTATCAAGAATGGTTCTGGTTCTCACCCACTTTTGCCCATACTTAGCCACACAATAAGCGTTTGTGCTTCCTCTACCATCTTTCAATTTCATCGGCACTAACCCTTTTGCTCCAAGAATCCCAATCTCTAACATTCCCACCGGCTGCTTCCACAGCTGTCTAGCTGTAGGTCTTGTGTCGCTTACGTACATTGTTGACTCGTCCATCACATGGTATCCTCCTTCAAGACAGATACGTAGGTGAATCCGGCTCGAGAACTTATGTTCCTTTCTTCTTGAGTCTGGCTCAAGAACTCCGGTACCGTACTTATCAAGGTTGAACCAGCGGGACTGGACTGGACAGTGGTCTAACCGCTTCTCGAACACGTTCATTGGAAGGCTGATCTTGCCAATCACTTCATCTTTCGACGTGTGAACACGGTCTTCCACAGAGATCACTAGCTGCTCTTCAAAAGGCTCAGCAACTACAAAGACAAGATCTTCATTCCAGAGTGGATTTGTCGTCTTCATGGGACATATGTTGGTCTTGAGGGTTTGCATTCCGACATTAGCTTTGACGAAAACATCAGGAAGTCGGTTTCTGTCACTTGGGATCATGTCTTGAGCTTCGATAACATTGACTCTTAAGTACCATAGCTTAGGAGACACATATACCTTAGACCTGATGTTGAAAACGCCTTCTCCATGAACAGAAGCAGAGTCGGCATGCCATGCTTCTGGAAAAGCTTCATCTACTTGAGTTCCCATCCACACAGCAAGCATTATCTCTCCTCGTACTACTTTGCCTTCTCCTCTCCAATCTTCTAATCGGTACCACTGCGGAGCTAAAGGGCTGTTTGGTGGAACCCTTGTTGGGATCTCGTTCAAGTCAAACACTACCTTCCCAAGAATGTCATCTCGACCTAGCGTTTCCTTGTCCGTCACAAAAATTTCGAGAACTGATGATTGAATCCTTTCTTTGGTAAAAGCAAAGACTTGGTTCCATTCAGGAAGAGTTGTCTTCCTATCAAAATGTTTTGTTCTTCCCTTGTAGTTCCCAAGCTTGACCTCCACGTAAGGATCACATCCGCCAGTGATTGAACCAGGTGGAAGTTCTTTAGCTCTGACAACTCGAACATAGAGATAAAACATCTGTTCCACAAGATCGTAAGTGCCCGTAAATCTCTCTCCAACATTTGGGTTTGGCCATCTCTCTCCAAGATCCAGGTTCATGTCTTTCACCTTAAAGTCATCTAGGTCAGTGTCACCATATGACTGCAAGTGGTTGGTGTTTTGAGGGTGAAGCTGGTTAGCTCCACGAGACTGCGGTTTCTTGGCTTCATGCGGGTTATCACGAGACCGCAAACGAATGGAATGCATTGGTGCTGGCCGAGACAAAACTTCTTGTCTATGTAGTTTATGAACTGGTTCGTTAACTTCTTCAATATTTTTTCTTTCCACACACTCGCTGACCGAATCAGTAAGATCTTCTTGGTCTGCTGATGCAAAACTCTCTCGAGAGTCTTCTGTTTCAGAATCAGCAGTATCTTCTTCTGTTCCAGAGGCAGACACTTGCGTTGGGCTAGTGTAAGGTTTAGTAGGAAGAGGAGGAGGAGGAAAGGTTTGGTCTTGTTCGGATGATGAAATGTAGAATTTGAGACCAATCTCACCTTTAACAGAAGAGAGAAGCCATTTCTTATCCAACGTAAAGCGCTGGTACACTTGGTCGTCCTTGTAAACAATGTTACAGAGAGGAATCTTGACTCTGCCGAGGAAACTTCGACCGGGTACTGGTCTTCTTTCGTGGTATACAGAGACTTCAATGTGTTGGTTGTGATGGCTTATCACAGTTTGGTCGTAATCAAAGTAGAGTTTCTGGTTCCAAACAGGGTTAAGGCTTTTGGGTACAGTTCTGGTTTTGCTTAACTGGTTAAGGAAATCAACTTCTACAAAAGGACTTGCTGAGCCTTGGCCATCTCTGGGCATAAGATATTGAGCATCAACAACGTGCACGACCAGTTTTCTGATGGTTCTCATTGTGGGTTTCTTGGTTTCTTGGAGCGCAAGGGAGATTTAAAAGGGGAAGAATCTAGAGGAGAGAAACCTAATTGGGGAAGAAAGGTATTTATTCTAATTATACTAAGCACGAAAGAAGCTTGTTTATAAGCTGAAGTAAAGAATGTGATTATGAAGAAGCTGCTTTTGTCTCTCATTGAGCTACAAGTTTTTTTAGGATTCTCTTTTTTTGCCTTTACAGGAAGATGAATACGGAGGAAAAGTATAAAGCTACAAATGATTACAAGTCGAGCAAATGCGGGGGAAAGGCTTAATTAATTTTTACTTCTGTGCAAAGTTCAAAGCAAGCAGTCCTTTGCATAATCACTATAAAAAATAAAATAAAAAGCTGGTTTACATCATTCATTTTATATATTTGTATCATGTATAAATAATGTTAAATTTTTTTTGCATCACTTAAAAAATGACTTAGAAAGTGGTGATGCAAAAGAACTATTTGCATTAATTAGTGTAATCAATGTTTATTTACATCATTTACAAAAAAAATGATCTAAGTTCTACATCAGTTTTACTAAATTGATATAAAATATTTGTATCATTTACCAAAACTAATGTAAATATTTATATTATTATATAAACACGATGTTAAAATAAAAAAATTATAATAAATGATACTAAAATATCTTTTTGATCTTACAATATGTAATATATAATTGTTATATCTTTCAACCATATTATATTAACATCTGGTCATTTATAATATTATTTTAATATATAAAACGTAGTAATGGATCAAAAATTCACATCGAATATACAGATTAGTGTGATGCTAATGAAACAAGATTTTAATTTGGGTGGATGTAAATGATGATGAATGTATGCGAATGAATGGATGGATGGTAAAGTGTTTAAATTCCCCTTATGCAGTTGCAGTATAAGAGGTGTCAATCCAATCTGAGTGTTTGTGAACAGTCAAGATGTGCATAAAGATCTAATTTAAGCCAGATGTAAAGGATGTTTGTCACTAACAATCCTATGATTAAAATGCAAAGTGCAGAAAATAAAACTACAAGAACTAGATGCTGAATGTAAATGAACAGAATGATTGTAACACTAATGAAGCTAAAACAGAAACAGAAACTACTATAATGCAAGAAATAAACCTATGCAAGACAAGCAATGAACGGAAAGCTAAATGAATGCAACAGAAATGAAACAGAAATGAAACAGGACAATCACAAATCATAAACACAAACTCTGGGGAAAAACTCGAGCAAGCACTCGACCGAGTGTAGGTCGAGTACAGGGTCGAGCTAGACTAAACGTGAAAACAGAGCAACACAATAAAAACAGAGCAATGCAAAAACGAATCAAACAACAATCAAGCAACAGGATTAAGACTAAGATATCAATAAACAAAGAAGATCCTGAGGAGGGATTCATGGGCTGAACTAATCATTGTGGTTATTTAACTTGGTCAACAAACCTCAAACAAACTTTGAGCTAATCTCTAGACATACTATTCTAAGACAAGTTTAATCCACTCTCATGGCAATAAACAATCAAACCTATGCATTTCTAGACTTGCTCTCACATAGTAAAGAATCTACACAAGCAGGCATTAAGCAATACATCTCAAACCAAACAAGACCTCTAATCTCTTAGCAAGCCTAATGGTAAGCTCTAGATCTAGCCTTATCTATGCTCCTTAGACATTGGTGTGATGCTAAGATGCTTGAAATCAAACCCTACCTTCTCAGATATAGGATCAGCATTAAGATCATCTAGCCTAGAAGAGATCTACAACAATCAAGCTTGACCAAATCAAACAAACCACAAGATCAGCCCAGCCTAACCCATCCTCAAGATCCTAAGCAAACTACTCACAAGAACACATGGTGAAAAGTCAAAAACCTAGAAAATAATGAAACTTGCATCACTAGAAAGATAAAACAGAGATCTTCAATATTGAAAAAGAAATGAAACTTGAATTCTCAATATTAAGAAAGTTATGAAACCAACAATATTGAAGAATCTAGTCTTTTTCAAGTACAAGATCTAGGAAATAAAAAAGGCAAAAAGAATAATTCCCCAAAAAGGTTAAAATACTAGGTTTAGAGAATATCTAAAAAGCTGCCTTATTTTCTGGCTGCAGGTACAAGGCTTTATATAGGAGGGGAGTGGAAGCCCTAAAAATACTAAAAGACAAAATAGTCAACGGCTCGGTCAACTCGACCTGTGCTCGGTCGAGTGGCAGGTCGAGCTGGCTTCTCTCGTGCGTTCTCCACTCGGTCGAGTCCTTCTCAGCACACGGTCGAGTGTCTGGTCGAGTGTGCGGTCGAGTTGGACTGCGGACCTTGTTATTTCAGCCTTAACTCTCTTGCTTTCCCTTCATGATTGCTTCACTTCTTCCTCAGCATTGCTTCCATGCTCCTTAAGCTCTAAAATCATCTGTTTATGCATGAAAAGATGCAAATGCAATGCAACTAAACTCTAATGCATGATTAGTCCTAAAGCTATGCAATAATGGTGAAAATGGATAGCAAAAAATGCAAAAGATGTGAATATACTAAGGGAAAACAGGGTAAAATATATGAACATCAACACCCCCAAACTTAGTCTTTGCTTGCCCTCAAGCAAATAAGCAAGACATAAGAAGGTAAGTGAGGTTTGAAAGTGGGATCTCAGCTCCTAAAGCTTGCAAATAGACCATCTAGAATCAATGTCCAAGTTACTAGTACTATGATGCAAGTTGAATGAGCTGTACTTAAAGACTTTAGACAAGCATATCACAACCTTTACTGATTTGAGCCTTAGATATCCACATGCATTCAAATCAACCATTTCCTTTAACATTCATAAATCAAGAACATGAATCAATTCTATGCAATGCTTAAACTCATTTGGCTTGGAGGTAAAGGCTTTGAGACAATGATGGTCTCTTTTTAGAGTGGGGCTTATCAATATCAAGGTTCTCTCATAAAAATGGATTGAGCATTAGAAGAATGCTAAAGGTAAGAACACCTAGACACATACAAGAATAAAACCTTGTCTACCCAAAGGTACCCAAAGTGTTTATCCTAGCAATTTAAACCCAAATGATCCTAGTGCTACTCTTTAACTTCTTCTCTTTTTCACCCTTTTCTCTTTTGGTTTTCAAGTCTTAGGAGAGGTTTCTTATTTGATCTTTCTAGTGGGATGGGGGATTCTTACTTATTTGCTATGGTTCTCTTTTCTTCTTATTCTTAAGACATACAAGCTTTTTGCTAGACTTTTCTTTTCTTTCTTTTCTTTTCTTTAACTAGAACCATCTTCAACAATTTTTTTCTTCCCACCCTTTCACTAGATCTTGCTTAAACACAATCTCCTCTTTAAGACTCTACCCTTTTTCTTTCTTTTCTTTTTTTTTTCTCTTTTTTTTTTTTTTTTTTCTTCTCATAACAGCCAAGTCCCAAACCCAACAAGTGAACCACCTAGTCCTATCTAGTTTGAAAAGTGCAAACTAGAACTACACAAGACTTTACTGTTGTCAGTTCAAACCTAACACTCTCTACCAAGCTCAATCCCAAAAATAGGCCTCACACACTCAAGAATAAACATGGCTTGAAAGAAGGGTTGGTTAAGGGTAGGGAAACTGATTCTTAATGAGGAAATCAGCTACTTGGATCAACAAGAGTGGTAAAAAGGAGAAAGATGATCCAAATATGTTTATGGTATCCATGAGTTTAGAGCAATGCACACATTGATAATTGAAAGTCAATATTAGGTTCTTATAGATAGGAAATGGTGTCAAATCAGAACATGCTTCAATATAGACCAAATACAATGCAGGAATTCAAGGCTTGGTTCAATCTTATGCTTCTAACCACTCAACTAGCATCAAAGTACTATTAACTTGGGCATTGATCCTAGTCTAGTGAATGAGCAAGCTAACAAGGAAATACTCATCATAGATCCCTAATGCAAATGTTATACAATCCTACATGAAACATGCTAAACAAGATTATAATATGCAATGCAAACTACATGAACACTCTTTTTTTTATAAAGATTTTTTTTCAAAATTTTTCAAATTTTTATGGTTTTTCTATGCCTTAGATGCTTATGCAAATACTAATATGAGGATGCTAAAAATTTGAAATAAGATCACAAAACACAATGTCAAATGCTATCTCAAACCCTCCCCCAAACTTAAATCACACAGTTCCCTGTGTGAAAGAAATTTGAATGAGGATTCAAGACTAAAAACAAAACACAAATATGAAATGCAATTATATTTACAAGTGAAGGTGATAGTGGTACCTTAAGGATTGGAGAAGAAGTTGTCCACATCCTCTTGCATGCTGTCAAAGGTGTAGTTGGGGCTTGTTGGTGACTTGGAGATGGAGATTGGGGCAGCTCGACGATGACGATCTACCGTGACTCGGTCGAGTGCGTGTCCGAGTGGGGGGGGTCGAGCTGGACTGCGGATGCCATAATTTTGTCCTTGCTGCTGGGAGAACTGCTGGTAGAACTGGTGGTAGAGTACTGGATCCATGAAGTATTGGGGTGGGATGGGAGGGTAACCTGGATAAGCAGCTGGAGGTGGGAAGCCATATGGTTGTCTGGGCTGGAACTCGGTCGAGTACGTCGGCGGTGCTCGGTCGAGTGGGCGCTCGAGTGACCCGGTCGAGTGCCTCGAAAGCTGCTGTTCTCGGGTACTTGAGCTCCTCTTCCTCTGATTTGGCTCATACATTGAAGCCCTAGCTGGTTCCACAGGATTCGCAACTCTTGAAAGTGCTCTAGTTGAGTTACTTCTCCTCAAATGGCTTGATGTTGTAGGTGAAGAATTCCCACTCTTTAACTCAGCAATCTCCTTCTTTAAGCCCTTGATAGACTTAGCCATGTTGGTCACCTTCTTCTTCAGCTTATCAAACCTCTTCCCTTGCCACTTGTTCCACTTTTGCAAAAGTGTCAACCTCTTGCTATTCTCCCTCACTCCTCTACTATCCCTTGGGTTGGGTTCATAATCCTCAAAGTAAAATTGCTCCTCCCCATCAGCCACTTGTGCATTCCCAGCTTCCTCAACCCTAGGTTGAACTACTCCATCAAACAAGTGCTCCTCAGTTGGCCAAAAGTCAATGTTGGCCCCTTCTTGAATGGTGGTGAGCTCTTGGTTAGGCAAGATCAATTGCTTTTTCCCAAGTGTTGGAAGCTCAAAGTTGAAGATGTGATTTCCTTGATGCATCTCCTTAGCTAGGATGAGAGTAGAGGTGAGGTAGCTTGAGTCAATCCATCTTGGTGAGACCCTCTCTCCTCTAAGTGGAACCTTGGCAGCTTGTAGAATTAGAGTAATGATGCCTCCAATGGTTAGCGCTCCTCTTGAGCCTTTGTTCTCCAACTTGCCTACCCAACTTCTCAAGTAAACCATGTGGTCAATGAGCACCATTGCAAGATCAGTCTCTACAGTGCTCCTAAGGATGATGGTTCCATCTCTTGCTTTGAGGATGATCCCATTGAGAGCCATGTCAATCATCTTAAGCTCTCTTTCATTGATATTCCCAGTTTCCTTCCTTGCAAAGAAAGTGTTTGCAAGAGCTTTGTGGAAGTACCTTAGGACTGGGCTCCTTATCCTTGAGCTCTTGGAATTGGAGGATGAGTAGAGTCTGTTGTCCCCAATGGTTTCCCAAACTGAATAGAGCTCCTCTCTTGGTATCATCAAGCTCCTATGGCTCCCAACTTCAATACCAAACACATTGGCTATATTTTTCATTGAAAGCTCATGCCTCTTCCCCTTGATTGTGAAGGTGATGTGACCAGCTCCAACCTTAGGATTTTTCCTTGCATATGTATGCAGCTTGATAGTGGCTAGAAACTCACAATTTTCCTCCTTGTAGCCCTCCATGCAAAGCCCCATGAACTTGGTTAAGTTACTTTTCTCAAAAAGAAACTCCACATCTTCAGCAATGGCCAGCTTCTCCATGGTTTCCTTGTGAGGATATCTAGTCCCCAAGAACTCCATTCTCATAAAAGCATCATAAAGTTGTCTCTTTGACAACCCACAAGATTATGCTTCCCCATCATCCATTAACTCTTCTTCTTCACTTTCTTCCTCACTCTCATTTTCACTCTCCTCTTGCTCAACCTCAAATGTTGGCCTCTTCCCTTTGGCCTTGTGTCTCCTCATGAACTCATTAAGAGTTGGCTCTCTTTCCTCCTCACTTTCAGTCCTCTCAGGATCTTCCTCAACTGACTCTCTCCTTGGACACGGCATCTGGCCCGACCGGCTGCTCGAACCACCACTCGGTCGAGTGCATGATCGAGTGGGGCGTCGAGTTGATTTTCTAGCTTCTCTTCTTGATTCAAGGCCAGCATCACGACGTTCCATGGAGCTTGCAGCGATTTGTTGAGACTTCATGGTGATCCTTGAAGACATTTTCAAAAAGAACTGAAAGGAATAGACTCAAAGCTCAAAGTTAATAGGTTAGTGACCCAAAAACTTGAAAGAACAAAGCTTGAGCAAAAGATAAACTTGGGAGAGATTTTAAAACTTGAATTTAGTTGTTTTAAGCAAATGAGAGAGTGTGAGAGGTATAATCTCGTGCAAGCTCTATATAAAGAAGCTAAGGGGACAAGGAGACAAGGGTGGAGCGTCCATACAATTCAAATTCAAATTGGGAATCTTTGACCTGATTTTTGCTGCCACTCGACCCCACACTCGACTGTACACGGTCGAGCTCCCTTGACCAAAGTTTGAAAATTCAAAATTTTCTTCTTGTTCTTCCCTCCACTCGATCGTTCTAGCGATTTGAAGATCAAATGGGCCTTAGTTTCTTTCCAACTCGGTCGAGTACCTCTCGTGGGCTTGCGAGTCTCCTTCTCCAAGTCCAAATTTCTCCTTACCCAACTACATTCTCACTAAAAGGCCTGTCCAACACAAACATAAAAGAAAACACATCAAAACTACAAGGAAAATAAACTATATTTACAAAGGATACCTTAGGGACTTCCTCCCTAGTGAGCTTGTTTAGAGTCACTAAGCTTGACTTTGGTTTCCTTCTTAGCCTTTGTCTAGATACCAAGGAGGTGATGAAATCCTCCCTGGAACCTCTTGGTCATTGTGAAGTTGATCCTTGATAACCTCACCCTTAACACACAAACCATACTTCTTCTTGATTTTGAGCCTTGGTCTTGCTTTCCTCCAAGACTTCTTATTCAGCTTAACTTTGAGATCCTCAATCATACTAGTCAACTCTTGAACTGACCTCTTAAGCTTTTCCACAGACTCTTCTTGAAGAGAGTGCTCAGCCTTTGGAGTTGCCTTATCACTTAAGCCTTCTTGACCACCTTTATCCTTACTAGTAAAAGGCTGATCATCAATTGTAGGGAGGTTGGTTGGGTTAAAGATGTTGAACCTCATAACTATATCCTCAGCAATGTTCAAGGTCACAAGACCTTCCTTGACATCAATGATTGCTCCAATAGTGGCTAAGAATGGCCTCCCAAGAATGATTGGATCTTCAGGTTCCTTATCCATCTCCAGAACCACAAAATCTGTATGAACCCTTGCCTTCCCTATCTTGACAGGGACATTCTCCAACTTACCAACTACCTCTCTGTTTGACCCATCAGCTAGGCATACATGGAGGTTTGTGAGTTTGAAATCTGTCCTCCCAAGCTTTTGTGCAATGGAGTAGGGCATGACACTAATTGAAGCTCCTATGTCACATAGGCATTGGTTGTAGTGGAGGTAACTAAATGTGCATGGTAAATAGAAGGGACCTGGATCCTTAAGCTTGATTGGGATGATAACTCCTCCAAGGTCTTCAAGATCCTTCTCATCTTGAGCTTGAGCCTTTTGCTTTGACAAGTCAAGCAAAAAGTCCTTATAGAGAGGATATGGTTTAAACTGTTCCAAGGCAGGTCCTCTCTCCTCTTCTTGGTAAGCAATGATGACTTCTTGTATAGCCAACACTTCCTCTTGTTTCTCAACCACAGCTTCTTCCTTCAAAACCCTCTCATCCTCTTGTTGCTTAGCCAACATTTCTTTTTTCTCAATGATCTCCCTTAGTTCCTTAATCCTCGGTGCTTTGAAACGCCCTGGGAATGGTAGTGCAGGCTTGTAAGCAGGAGGAATGTACTTAGCAGGTTTGACAGCTTCGGAGTCTCCAGCTCGATCGACCACTCGAGCATGCACTCGGTCGAGTGGCTGTACGAGTACCTGGTCGGGTGCAATGTCGAACTCCAGTTGCTTTGCACAAACTTCACTTGGGGCTTCACTAACTGATAAATTCCCCCAAACTTGGACTTCACTGTCCTCAGCGACTTCTTCCTCATGAACTTGAATGGCCTTGGCTGTGAACTCTCTTGGATTTTGAACAGCTTTTCCAGGGAGTTGGTTGGGTTTAGGAGCTGAAGTAGAGGCAATGTTACTCTCCATATACTTCACTCTTGAGTTAAGACCCTCAAACTTCATGTTTAGATCATTGTACTGTGATGTGAGTCTTTGATTCAACTCAGCAAACTGTTTGGCTTCCTCAATCTTTCCTTGTGTTTGCCCAATCAACAACTGTTGCATCATTGCCCTTAAGTCTTGTTCTTGGCCTTGGTTAGTCTGAAACCCTGGTGGACACAACTGAGGCTGGAACACTTGATGTTGTTGTTTGGGGATGTAGTTTTGTTGCTGTTGAGGCTGTTGAGGTGGATAGACTTGGTCTTGAAGGTTGGCCACATTAGTACTCCTATAAGAGAGATTGTTGTTCTTGAAACCTCCTTGGTTGTAGCCCTTAAATCCTCCCTGGTTTTGCATGTAGCACAACTCAGCAAATTCATTCTCCCCTTCTTGAACTGGAACCTCTTCCTCACCAATGAAGTGAATAGACTTTTGTTGGCTAAGAAGGATCTTGTCAAGCTTCTCATTGACCATCTTCAAATCCCTCTTGTACTTGTCCTCTTGATCAGTTGATGATGACCTTATGGTTCTGTCATAGTCCTCATTATAGTTGCCATCTGATTGAGCAAGATTTTCAACCAACTCCCAGCCTTCTTCAACATTTTTGTTGAGGAAGTTTCCATTTGAGGCTGTGTCAAGAAGCATTCTGATCTTGGGAAGCACTCCTCTATACAAAGTACTTAAAAGGGACTCATTGCTGAAGCCATGGTGAGGATACTGAGTCTGGAATCCTTTAAACATTTCCCAAGCTTCACAAAAACTCTCATTATTCCTTTGAGCAAACCCAGAAATTTCATTTCTCAATCTAGCAGTTCTAGCATTGGAAAAGAATTTGGCCAAGAAAGCTTTTTTGCAAGCATCCCATGTTGTTATTGCTCTAGTAGGAAGAGTCTTCTCCCAAAGGTGAGCCTTATCTCCAAGTGAGAAGGGGAATAGCCTTAACTTGAATCCATCCTCACTGACTCCATTGATCTTAGTGAGACCACATATCCTATCAAATTCATCAAGGTGGTCCAGGGGATCTTCCATTGGCAACCCATGGAACTTGTTGGCTTGAATCATTGAGATCAATCCACTTTTGATCTCAAAGTTGTTGTTGGCAACAGTAGGAGGCACAATACCAGCTCTCTGGTTATGTGTGTTTGGTGCATCTCCAGCACCAATGTTTCTTGCTCTTGGAGCTTGTTGATCTTGTTGCTCCATTAGCACTTGTTGTTCTTGTTCCTGATAGATCCTTGTTTTCTGCTGTCTCAGGTCCCTTGGTGGTTTGTTGATGTGATCAAGGAGTCTCTGAAGATTGTGAGGACCCTTGGACCTTATTTGCATCAACAGAGTCGAGGACAGACTCGGACAGGCACTCGGTCGAGCACAGGCTCGAGTGGGTGGTCGAGTCGACTGGGAACTGATGTCTATTTGTATCCGACTTCTGACTCGATTAGGTGCTCGAGCACACACTCGGTCGAGTGGTGGTCGAGTTGATGGTCGAGCTGGTACATGAAACTCAATCACAGACAAGTAGAAGAAGAAACAAGATCAATAGTGAACAAGTTGATAAACGAACTTAATCTTAGACTTTTATGGATCCTAATTGTCACAAAAACACACTCAAAGAGGCAACGGCGCCAAATTGAAACAAGGTTTTGATGATGGGTGGATGTGAATGATGATGAATGTATGCAATGAATGGATGGATGGTAAGGTGTTTCAATTCCCCATATGCAGTTGTAGTATAAGAGGTGTCAATCCAATCTGAGTGTTTGTGAACAGTCAAGATGTGCATAAAGATCTAATTTAAGCCAGATGTAAAGGATGTTTGTCACTAACAATCCTATGATTAAAATGCAAAGTGCAGAAAATAAAACTACAAGAACTAGATGCTGAATGTAAATGAACAGAATGATTGTAACATCAATGAAGCTAAAACAGAAACAGAAACTACTATAATGCAAGAAATAAATCTATGCAAGACAAGCAATGAACGGAAAGCTAAATGAATGCAACAGAAACGAAACAGGAATGAAACAGGACAATCACAAATCATAAACACAAACTCTGGGGAAGAACTCGAGCAAGCACTCGACCGAGTGTAGGTCGAGTACAGGGTCGACCTAGACTAAACGTGAAAACAGAGCAACACAATAAAAACAGAGCAATGCAAAAACGAATCAAACAACAATCAAGCAACAGGATTAAGACTAAGATATCAATAAAAAAAAGAAGGTCCTGAGGAGGGATTCATGGGCTGAACTAATCATTGTGGTTATTTAACTTGGTCAACAAACCTCAAACAAACTTTGAGCTAATCTCTAGACATACTATTCTAAGACAAGTTTAATCCACTCTCATGGCAATAAACAATCAAACCTATGCATTTCTAGACTTGCTCTCACATAGTAAAGAATCTACACAAGCAGGCATTAAGCAATACATCTCAAACCAAACAAGACCTCTAATCTCTTAGCAAGCCTAATGGTAAGCTCTAGATCTAGCCTTATCTATGCTCCTTAGACATTGGTGTGATGCTAAGATGCTTGAAATCAAACCCTACCTTCTCAGATATAGGATCAGCATTAAGATCATCTAGCCTAGAAGAGATCTACAACAATCAAGCTTGACCAAATCAAACAAACCACAAGATCAGCCCAGCCTAACCCATCCTCAAGATCCTAAGCAAACTACTCACAAGAACACATGGTGAACAAAGTCAAAAACCTAGAAAATAATGAAACTTGCATCACTAGAAAGATAAAACAGAGATCTTCAATATTGAAAAAGAAATGAAACTTGAATTCTCAATATTAAGAAAGTTATGAAACCAACAATATTGAAGAATCTAGTCTTTTTCAAGTACAAGATCTAGGAGATAAAAAAGGCAAAAAGAATAATTCCCCAAAAGGGTAAAATACTAGGTTTAGAGAATATCTAAAAAGCTGCCTTCTTTTCTGGCTGCAGGTACAAGGCTTTATATAGGAGGGGAGTGGAAGCCCTAAAAATACTAAAAGACAAAATAGTCAACGGCTCGGTTAACTCGACCTGTGCTCGGTCGAGTGGCAGGTCGAGCTGGCTTCTCTCGTGCGTTCTCCACTCGGTCGAGTCCTTCTCAGCACACGGTCGAGTGTCTGGTCGAGTGTGCGGTCGAGTTGGACTCCGGACCTTGTTATTTCAGCCTTACCTCTCTTACTTTTCCTTCATGATTGCTTCACTTCTTCCTCAGCGTTGCTTTCATGTTCCTTAAGCTCTAAAATCACCTGTTTATGCATGAAAAGATGCAAATGCAATGCAACTAAACTCTAATGCATGATTAGTCCTAAAGCTATAATGGTGAAAATGGATAGCAAAATATGCAAAATATGTGAATATACTAAGGGAAAACAGGGTAAAATATATGAACATCAGCTAATCAGGATTGACATGGAGAAGTTTTTTTTCTTTCTCTTTATCTTTAATTTGTTTCTCGTAATACAAATGTTCGTGCAAATTCTTTGGCGCGTCTAGGGCGTTCAGCTCTGCATCATATTTTGTTGGTAAACAATTTTCTGTCTAATTGGTTCAAATGAGCTGATATTTTGTTGTCAAAAAAAAAATTGTTGCTAGTCTAAAAATATATTTTATCAAAAGAACAAACTAATAAATTACAGGAACTTTTTTTTTGAAGAGTAGGAACATTTACTTAACATGCATCAAAATTTACTGGTTTCATTTATTTATATAGACGTGCGAGTTAAGAATTAAAAGCTCGCACGTCGTATAATCGAATGAGCTAGACGATACCAAAAAATGAAAGTGTTAAGATCATATGGTGAGGTGATTTAAATGAGGTTTGACGCCTCTACATGATTGCATATTCGATTATAAAAATCTATAATTTATCCCATATATTTGCAAATGCATTAGCATTACAACGTAAATTCAATTATAAACATCATTTGCAATTGTCAATTCAACAATATAATTATTTATACTTACTTACCTTTATCTTACTTTCTTAGTTGTGGGTTCCATCATAGTTATTAAGTATAAAATAAATAGATTAAACAATTTGTATTTGTTTAAAAAAATCAATCAAGGCATATGCAGGAATAAGTCTACCTTTTTTATTATTTGCATGATGTGATGACTATTTAAAAAAAAAAATAGAAAAAAATAAAGATGAGAGGTGAATTATAATGATTAATGAAAATTTAATAAGGAAAGTTAGATATAAAAGATCATTTGTTCAATTTGATTGGTTATTACATATTTTTAAAAATTATTGATGTATTTTCTTTTCTATAACGTAAGTAAATTGCAGAGATTAGTATTTGATAATTTTTTACCTTTAATGATTATTATTTATTTGTTCTTTGAGACATTTATTTGTAGTGACAATATAATGTAATTTTTGATAAGGGATAAGGTTAGTTCCATATACATATGTACTTCCAATAGTAGTATTATCTAAAATGATTAAAAAATATATATATATATATATATATATATGTGCCAAACTTATGTAATTTAAAACAAAAACTATTGTAGATAAAACCAAAAAATAAAGGTTTTTGGTTAATCATTATTATCATTTTTTGGATTCTGCAAAAAAAAAAAATTCGTATACGAAAAATTTTATACATTTCATGATAATATGTATATATGAAAAATCACAAATGGGATTTTCTGTAGTGCAAAACTATAATAAGAAAATATGAATATTGTTGCCAAGAAATAGGATATAGATTTGTAGCTAATACTGTATTAATTCTCATCTTTTGTTTTAAACAATAATTCTCATCTTTTGGCTTTTATAAACCTTTTCTCATAATAATGTGAATATATGATTTTTTTATTAATGAGGTCTTTTTAGTGTTAAGCTACAATAATAAAAAATATGGTTACTGTTGCCAAATTTTAATATGCAAATCTTAAGTTTAAAAGAATGAGGAGGAATATGATATTCCTCTTCATTCCTCAAAATTTCTACCATTTACAAAGAATATTATTTCCTCATCATCATTCCTCTACATTCCTCCTAAAATAAGGAACACTAGACAAAAAATGTTCCTCTCCAAAATTGATGAGGAACAAATGGAACAAAAAAGAATAAATATTAAAATTCGTTTTTTATTTTAAAATAAATAAAAATTATGTTTATTAATAATATTTTAATGTTATAATACAATAATATTCATATTTTCCACAGTATATTGGCAGAAAAATATATTTGATAAAAAATTTCATGTTAAGTTAATTTGAAAGCCTTATTTGGAAATTTTATGAATAGTAAAATTTATTTTATATACATTAAAAGTAGTATTAGTATTTTTATTGATTGATTTATTTAATAATTAATATATTTTTTAAAATACTGTTATTATTTGGTTACCAGTTATTATTTTGTTCCTTCTCTGCATCTTTTCCTTTCATTCCTCAAAAATTGTTTATTCCGTTCTTCATTGTTCTTTTTATTCATTTTTCTTTTGTTCCTCTAATGTTTACCAGTTGGAGCTTAATATATAAGAAGAGTTTATTAAGTATTTATATATCCCTCTCATTCGGTAAGAATGTAATTTTGACATATTTCACACATAATTAAAATAATTAAATATACAAACATACCTCTATTGAATATATCCCTACCTAAATCATAATAACTTAAATACAAAGAACTTTAGCTTTCGATGAGGAGAAAACCTGAAAACTAGTTACAAAAGTCATTTTGAAAATGTGAAACAACATTCTATTTAAAACAACTCTAGAATAACACTCTTTGTGAAATGTAAGGATTATTGAAAAAAGATTATGTCAATTTAATTATTCTCAAGTTAATTTTTTAGTTAAATATTAAAATTTTCATCATTTATTTTATTTTATATTTCTTTAGTATAATGTTTATATAATTTGGAACCAGTTATAATGGTAAAATGGCAGTATACATAATACAACAAATAATTTTTTTTCAATCTCGCTAAAGGAACAAAAATAATTTTTACAAATTTTTATTTGTTATAAAAATAATTAATTTTTTAGTTAAAATCCTCAAATCCTCTCATAAATTTTAGTGTGTTTTTAATAAGAACATATATATCTTTATATATATATATATATATATATATATGTATCTTAGATAGTTATTATACAAGATATACCTAGATTCCATATACTCATGTACAATGTATATTGATTACTTAACGAATAAAAGAGATCCAAATAGTTGTATATTCTCTTACATGCATGGTATCATAACCTTAACCTACACTCATTTTGTTTCTTTTGTGAAACAACTCCTCCCATTTTATCATTTACTATTTCTACCCGCAAATTCTTTTTTTGATTATCTCATTGTTTCGTGATGGCTGAGACTACTGTAGCTGCGTACGAAAAATCGTTCGGTATCACTCAAATTCGTGCATATATTTTCGTCACTCTTGATTTGAATAAGTTGAACTACGAGGTGTGGCGTGAACTTTTCGATACTCACTGCCTAAGTTTAGTGTCCTTGGTCACATCGATGGATCCTCGTCACCGACTCCAGTGACCGAGAAAAGGTGGAAGGAACGTGATGGACTTGTTAAGATGTGGATATATGGAACCATCACTGATTCACTTCTGGAAACCATCATTAAAGTCGGGTGCACAGCTCGAGACTTATGGATTTCCCTAGAGAATCTCTTTCGTGATAATAAGGAGGCTCGTTCACTTCAGTTCGAAAATGAACTGCGCACAATAACGATTGGCGATCTCTCTGTACATGAGTATTGTCAAAAGTTGAAGTCACTTTCAGACCTTTTGACAAACGTTGACTCTCCCATATCAGATCGTGTTCTAGTCATGCACTTACTCAACGGTCTGACAGAGAAGTACGATTACATCCTCAATGTAATCAAACACAAGTCTCCGTTTCCCTCTTTCACTGAAGCTCGCTCCATGTTGCTTATGGAAGAAAGTCGTCTCTCCAAACAAAGCAAGTCATCCTTAAGCAACACTTATCACCCCTTCTTGCCAAATGTCTTGTTTTCGGTCCCTGGTCAACAAGAACCTACCCACAAGAATATCACAATAACATGATCAGCAACAACCACAATAACAACATGGGATACATTTGTGAGGGAAAAACAATTGTGGCAGTTGTAGTAGTTGTAGTCAGTACAACAATAATAACAATTGGCGATTCAACCCTTCAAATTGGATGTACAGTCATCCTCAATGTGCATATCCGTATCCCTCATGGTGGACCACGATTCTTTCATAACCAAACGTATCCTCCACAACAACTGCCATTTTACATGCCTACCACATTACACAAATCATCACCAACCAGCATACTTGGGACAAATAATCCGTACCTACCTGGTGATGCTAATGTAAATTATGTCTCGGCATGCATGAAAGACCAATCGACTTTTATGCCATCTCATCCTTCTCATGCATTTAGTTCCATGCCCCTCTCAACTCCCACCGAAGAGACATGGTACATTGGTACCAAGGATACAAATAACGTTTCTTCATAACTAGGTATTCTATATTTTTTTCTTTTTCTAATTCGAACATCATCCTTAACTAATTTATATGTAATCAATAATCAATCAAGTATATTATCATATATACTTATAAATGTTACTCATTTAAGTCATGGTGTTCTTTTTTTTTTTTTCTTCTAAGTTCCTCGATTTAATTAATCTTTATTTTTCTTTGTTTCACATTAAGAATCTTTTCTCGGTTTGTTATTAACAATGATTGTATCACTAAATTTGATTTCTCGGTTTTTATGCTAAGGATAGTCATACCATGAAACAGCTTTAATTTAATTGCGCCGTGTATACCCAGCGACTCCATCAACATCCGAGCAACTTTCTCTAGCAATCCCTTCATAATTTGAGTTTATTATATATAATAAACGACTGACTTGATAACATTGTGTCATGCATATCAGATGGATTAACATGTACTTATTTTTTTTCTTTTTATAAAGCAAATGTAGCTTTTTAAGTTATTTGTTATAGCAATTAGGACCGTTGTGATATTTAATAATCAATAAAATATTTATATCTATCAGTTTTCTTATTTCATTGTTGAGTTTTATTCACTCCGTCGAAAAATGAAACGTTTAAAAACCATAACTTTTTTTTTACTTAATTAATTTCGAAAGTTCATCTGATTTTATAATAGGGAAATTGCACTGTATAACCCAAAAAAAATTTATAATTCATTCAATAGCTATACTAACCATATAAAGATGATGTAGTGTGTATTTTGTATAATAATTACAAAATTAACCCCTGTTATCACCTTCCACCATCACCATCTCCAGTCCTACCGCCGGCCACCACTTCCGGCGACCACTGCCGGCCACCACTTCCGGCGACCACTGCCGGCCAATACCGCCGGAAACCATCTCCAGTGACCACCGCCGGCCATTACCTCCAGAAATCTCCGACAACCACTGTCGGAAATTACCTCCGGCGACCACCACCAGAAAATACCTCCGACCACCACCGCCGACCACCACCGCCTGAAACCAACTCCGGCCACCATCGCCGGAAAACACTTCCAGCAACCACCGCCGGAAAACACCTCCGGCAACCACCGCCACCGGTCATCGCCTCCGGGCGGCCACCCTCCACCACCACCTTCTCCAAACCATCAACACCCTCCCCAATTGGTCATTTTCCCTACCCCTTATGTCATATACTTAATTTTTTGAATTAAGGTGCTATATTCTTAAATATATTTTCAATTTTGGTCAGTACACTAATTCACTCTTTATAATATAGAACAACCTCACTATCACCAGCTACAAAAAAAAAAAAAAAAAACAACAACAGGGTTTGAATTCAAAGGACAAATATAGAACAACCTCACTATTAATGATCCAATGTATGCCTTAGACCAATAATCATCTTCCGGAAAACACCATGTGATGACTCAGATTCAGATTGACTAAAGGTGTATGCACACTTCAAACATGACAATTCCTAAGTGCAAATGCTATGTCCTCGTTGTGGCACCGATAAACCAGCTTTTGTTTGCTAGCCAAAATGCTAAAAGCTCACTTGAGAATGTCGTCTGCTGCGTTCCATCATAGGTGATTCAGTGACTGACTTTAGATGGAGAACCCCATTTGAGCTCAGGCTGCTACAGTTAGATGTCGAATGTGATCTTTAACTCTCACACCACCTTCTGCAATGTCTTGGTTTGGTACCACTGTAACAAAGAACTTGTGCCTTTCATTTGTTTCCACTGGAACACAGAACTCACTACTAAAACAGGCGTTTATGTTCTTCAACTGCAGGACAATCAGAGTCAAATCCAGATATCAGATTATTGTCCGACTCTTCTTCTTCTTCGTCTGACCAAACCGGATAACTTCTCCTGACACTGTTCTTCCCCGAATGAGCCTCAACGGATTTCTGATACAGTCCCCGACATCTATCCAAAAACCCTTCATTCATCATGTTTGCGAATTTTTCCCTGATTTCAACGAGAGGATGCTTTTCAATGAGATGCCGCCTATCATATGCTTCTCTAAGGATCACTGTCTGTTTATCACATTTCATAGAAATGTAGAATATACCAGGGTGACGCTCAAATACTTTAGTGAACTTCTGGGGAAGTGCAAACGGTTTACGAAGATTGCTAACGTTTTGCCTCTCCGTCTTTCTCCCGATTGTTAGATGGAGAAGTTCGTGAAACACTCCGACATTTCTCTTCTCAGACAAATCAGTTCTTGGATCCAAATGAGATGCATCAACATAAGGTGACGTATAAGGGAGTCTCTGCCATTCTTGGAGCCACTCTATGCTCTTCCTCTTCAATCCAAACCCTCTTGTAAATTTCACAGGGAATGCCATATGATCATTATCTCCAACGGCCTCTCTCAGTTGCAGTTTGGAAACAGCGAGGCTATCATCCCAATGTATCAATTTCAAACCAACAAGGTCGGTAGACAACTTCACCAAACAGAACAGATCCGGGTGCTTAGGAATCAAAGAATCTCGATAATCATACGGCAAACCCAAATCCCACCTGAGATGATCAATGGAATGTAGAGGAAGTGTTCTTTCACAAGTAAGCATAAGAAGTTTACACAACCTCACTAGAACATCCCCTATATTCACCCTTAAAACATCAGCTTCTTCGCAATAAAGATCCATCGCCTCACGCGTTAAACCGAAGCAAGGAACACGAGTACCAGCACTATCCCAATAACAATGCTCCACAAAAATATTGGGGTATCTCCGAATAAAAGCAGAAAGCTTAAGATCTAGAGGTAAACTAAGCTGACCACGGTGAGGCAAAAGCTTAAAGATGGGTACTCTCGAATCAGGAGAAGACGAAATAATCGAAACGAGATTACAAACTGCCTTAAGATGCTTTTCACGAATCACAACAGCATCAAGTTCTTTATCTTTCACCCATTTCAACTTTACGTTAACTAAACCACATCTCTGCTGAAAAAAATCAAACCTTTCTTTACATTTACACAAAATAACCCTTCCCTGCAGCAGCCACCGCATTGTCGCCAAACCTGCGTACAATAACACAGCTTAAAGTTTTGAAATTTACAGCTAAATCGGTCAAAGTTTGCATCTTTCATGTAAAAATTACATCAATTACTGAAACAAAGGTGAAATTTTGTAGAATAGTACATGAAAAGTATGTGAATCGACGTGATGGTACCTGCAATTACATCTTTTCTCGGTGCGACGAACACAGTCAGTGCGCAACGCCGGCAAAATTACAGAGACGACGGCAACTATAGAGTTCTGTTCTGTTTTTCGATGGGCCGTTGCTGGGCCCATTCAAGGGTGATATTAGATGGGCCGGGTCGGGTTGAGTGGAGTCGGATATGATGGGTGGGGTAGAAAAAGAAAAGGTCAAACCCGGTATTGTGTGGCGAACAACAAAAATTGCTTCTTCTACACAGTTCTGAAGCAAGCAACAAAACAGGGTTTTTGCTAGGGTTTTAACTTTGGCTGCTCTGTCTATCCCTTCGACTTTAAACCCACCCACTTCAGTATCAACTCCATTGAATTTGAATAGAAAGCTAAAAAGATCGAACCTTTATAAGCTTTGAGGGAGAAAAGATGGTTCCTTCCAATGGCGCAAAGGTTCTTCGTTTGTTGACTCGTCGATGTCTCTCATCATCGCTTCTACAAGATTTAGGCAATCAGGTTTCGTTCTCCTCCTCATCTCTCTCTCTCTCTCTCTCTCTCTCTCTCTCTCTCAATTGATTTCAAATTGGTTAACTTTTTATTAATTTGCAGAAACTCAGGGGAGTATGTATTGGGAGTTATAGGAGATTGAATACGGGCGTTGGCAATCATGCCAAAGTTGTTGGAGATTACGCTTCAAAATCTAGTAATTGGATTATAAAAGAATTTAATTTTATGAATTGTTGTGTGTGGTATTGAGTGTAATTTGAGGGTTTTAACATTGTGATCTTGTAATGTAGGGCATGATAGGAAATGGATCAGTTTTGGAGGTTTTAATACTAATTTTGGCTCGACAAGGTCTTTTCATGGAACAGGTAGGATCAGAGGTTCCTTCATTAATTCTCACAGTTGTTAGGATCACAGTTTTGTATAGTTAAATTGAGTTTTTTTTTTTTTTTTTTTTTGCGGGTTTTGAATACTAGGTTCGACGTTTATGTCTGCTAAGGACTACTATGAACTTCTTGGCGTGAGTAAGAATGCACCAGAAGGTGAAATCAAGAAGGCTTATTATGGGGTAGGGACATTTTGGTTGAGATGGAATGTACTCATTTGATAGAACTTTCTGGTTTCTCTGTGTTTGATGCTATTGTTTGTTTCGTTTTACAGCTTGCTAAGAAACTCCATCCTGATATGAATAAAGATGACCCTGAAGCTGAGAAGAAGTTCCAGGAGGTCTCAAAAGCATATGAAGTGAGTTTGACTTTTTACACGGTATCATTTGATATGATGATCTGTTAGAATCTTATACTGAAGGGAATTGTGGTTTGGGACCTTTTGTTGAATCAGGTTTTGAAAGATAAGGAGAAGCGTGACCTTTATGACCAGGTAAATAGGCACCATAATAATTTCCTTGGGATTCTGTTATAGCAAGCTGGCGTGGCTCCGTCGATTAACTATTTCAGATGTGATATAAGTTGGTTTTTCATGTCTGCAGGTTGGGCATGAAGCATTTGAGCAAAGTGCAAGTGGTGGGTTTGCAAATGATCAAGGCTTCGGTGGTGGTGGTGAAGGGTTTAACCCATTTGATATCTTTGGGAACTTCAATGGCGATGTAATACTTTTATTTTCTTGCTTTTCATCTAATAGTTTCCAGTCAAAAAAAAATATTGTTTACAAAGATAGTCAAAACTTATTTCCTTTTAGATAGAAATGGATAACTCACCAGCTAACTTACACGCTAATTCTTTTGAAAAACAGATCTTCAACATGTTCAGGCAAGATATCGGAGGTCATGATGTCAAGGTATTACGATTTGCTCTTTCTCGCAGAAATTATTTTTGTGATCCAAGATTAATAGATTCTCGTTTCTTCCCTTCTTTACTGTCGTAAGGTTTTGCTTGATCTTTCTTTCATGGAAGCTGTTCAAGGATGCACCAAAACTGTGACTTTTCAAACCGAGTTGGCTTGTAATACTTGTGGTATGCATATAGTATTTCAATCTATGTATTTTACATTGTTATTATCTCACTCTTAAGTTACTAATTGTTGTTTTCTTTCTTCCTTTCACATTTAGGTGGACAAGGTGTTCCTCCTGGTACCAAACGTGAAAAATGCAAAGCCTGTGATGGCACTGGGGTGGTCAGTCTCATGTTACAAAACTCTAGTTTGAACACTGTAATTATATACTTTACGTTTAATTGTGGTTCTAAGTGCTCCAGTTACGTTTTTCAGACAACAATGAGAAGGGGTATATTAAGCATCCAAAAAAGTTGCCAGAAGTGTGGTGGAGCTGGTCAAACGTTCTCAGTATGTCATATATTTTGATAATTGAACTTTTCATATCATGTATAATGTTTTACCTCTGTATGTGTTTCTACATATACATGGAGACAGACACCATTTCTGTTAGATTTATCGCTAATGGTTGGCCTTAAAAGTAATTTTATACTTTCTGTAACCAGTGAATTTCTCATCATTTTTCTTGTGTTGATATTACTAGAGTATTTGCAAATCCTGTAGAGGAGGTAGAGTGGTTCGAGGACAGAAGTCAGTGAAAGTCAATATCGATCCAGGTAATTTTCTTTTTTGCATCTATAGGTAATAAAAAAAAATTCGTGTTAGTTTTCATCACTTTGATCTCACATTTATTTCATCCCTCAGGGGTTGACAATAGTGATACATTAAAGGTGGCAAGGGTTGGTGGGGCTGATCCTGAAGGTGACCAGCCTGGAGATCTTTATGTTACTCTCAAGGTGACTTTTACTGAAATCAACTTTCTAATGACAATCATGGTTAATCACTTTATTGCGTTCTCAGTAACTTGTTTGTATTCTTTTTTAGGTTCGTGAAGATCCTGTGTTCCGTAGAGAAGGATCCGATATTCATGTGGATGCAGTTCTCAGTGTTACCCAGGTGAATTGATTTGGTCTTGACAATCCTGTCTTTAAAATTTTCATTCGCTTTTTTCCTCCAGCATTTATTTTGGTTCTGGTGCAGTATCTGTGAGTTCTTTTACCGTTTTTGTTTTTTTTTTCTTCTCATAACTAAGTACATTTCATCTTTTGTCAGGCCATTCTTGGAGGAACCATTCAAGTTCCAACCCTCACTGGTGATGTTGTCGTGAAGGTATCTGAAAATTTTCACATTTTTAAAATGCTTTGATGAAAAAGAAGGTCAGATAAAATTGCTTGCTAGCTAAATGATAGTTATCTAAAGTATTGGGGGTTTCTGTTCCCAACTTGTTGTAGTTTAGGACTTGTCTTGGAACTCCTCCAGCGATCTAACTTGAAAACTCTTTTGTTGTAGGTCCGTCCTGGAACCCAACCTGGTCATAAAGTAGTGCTAAGAAATAAAGGTGAGCTCTTTTGCTTCTGTTGATAACTTCAGCTGGTGTATACCCGAAATATAAGAGAAATTTTTGAATATGACCTTCTTAACTTGAGCTAATTAGTTCCTCAAATCCATAGGGAAGCTAGGTTTAGATTGAGAAACTAAGTGTTGAACAGATTCCTGTTTGTTTGCTTTTAAAATCACATACGTCTGTTTATGATACAAACAGGTATAAGAGCAAGAAAGTCGACTAGATTTGGGGATCAATATGTGCATTTTAACGTCAGCATCCCTGCGTAAGTCCCATGGAAACCTCCCCAAGTAAAATTGTGCCTTCAAATGACATGATAGTCAAACGCCACATCGCAATCTCTTATGTTTGTTTTAATGTTCCTTGGCAGAAATATAACTCAGAGGCAGCGTGAACTGCTTGAGGAATTTAGTAAAGCAGAACAAGGTGAATACGAGCAGCGCACGGCATCTGGATCTTCCCAGTGAAAACTGCAAATGCTGCTATAAGCCTAAGAAGCTATATTTTTGTGGCTGTATCATTAAACCATGGATCATCCTCCTTAATGGATATATCAATCAGACATGGTTGAGATTATATTGCGTAGGATTAGTAATAAAGAGTATTGTTTGGGTTTTACTTTTTTTAACTAGTTCTACAATGCTAGAAGATAAAAAGAAGGAAAAAGCGTGTGCTGTTATATTGCCAGGTTTATAAGATACCAATGTGCATACACTTGTGATACGGTTCATTTTTTTTTAAACTCTCGTCGATCACTTTACATGTCTAGTTTGCAAATGTTTATTCCAACCATTTTGTAGCGTACCTACACGAAAGAGAAACGTGTAACTTTTTCATTGGGGTTTGATCAATAAAATAGCCAGTTAATATGTTGACGTAAAAATGTACGTAGAACACCCAAGGGAATTATTCATGTTCAAGCAAGTTTCAACAATACCATTGTGACAGTTACTTAGATGTTATTTAGCTTTTTAATTCTATACTCCTATTCAGAAATAATGAATTGGGTTTTTATAGGCATTTGTTTGGGCTCATAATAAATGAAAAGTTGCTCCTGCTACTCAGCAATGCGTTTGGTACAGTATCTATACACGTTTCCTTATTTGTTTTGTTTTCTTTTTTTTTATTGGCCAATAGGTTTTGGTACAGTATTTTAGATTTTTGGGTTTTGGAGTTTAGAGGTATAGGACCAGTTCGAGTATTTCTTGATTTCAGATTCTGGATTGGGTTTTTCAAATTCGGATTCGGATTACCCAAAGTTCTCAATACTCAAAATTTTAATATCCAAATTTGTCTAAATTATTCAAAAATACACAATTATTTAAAAACTTAAAGTATTTTTTATCTAAATTTTTTTTTAAAATAGTTTAAATACTCGTATACATACGATACTCATTCGGATTTGGGTTCCGTTTTTTGGATTGGAGATTTGGAACCCGTTCGAACATTTTAAAATCTTACATGCGGGTTTGGATCGGGTTTTCGGATTGGATTTTCATATTCGGGTATTTTGCCCAGGCCGCCAACCGATCAGAATCATATTTGTGGACACTACTTAATCCAGGTTTGGTACAAAATTTTTTGGTTTTTTTTGCATTATTTGGTTGAGGATTTCTAAACTAAAGTCTAATGTAAAATGGATGGTTTGATCAGTTCAGACTGATTTTGAGTTACATACATCTTTAGTGTACACAAAAAATTGATTTTAGATCGGTTTATTCTTTTTTGGTTTGGTTTTGATTTGCATTCAGTTCTTTACATATGGAGAAAATAAATCCATTAAAATCGTATAGGATATGGTTCGGAAGATTTTAAGAAGTTTTTATAGATTTTAGTTTTTGGTTTTTAGATTATACAACTAAAAAGTTAAAAAAACTAAAGGAAAACTAAGGGGGGTGTATTCAACTTGACATTTTAAGTGATTTGTGTAAAAGTTACAAATCCTATGTTATTCAATCATGGATTTTAAAAAGTCTCCTAAAATCCACTGTTATTGAACTGATGATTTAAAAATCTACTTTAAAATCTACTGTTATTCAACACAGTTTGTGGATTTGGATTTTAATAAGTTTTAGGGATTCTGGAGGATTTGAGAGTTAAAAATACAGAAATCCAAATCTCATGGTTTTAGGTGGGATTTGAAAGAATTTTCCTATAAATCATATCAACTTCCCTAAAATCTACAAAAATTCCAAATTTCCTAAATCCCATCAAATCCTCCAAAATCATTGTTTCAATACACCCCCCTAAGAAAAAAGACATCATAGAGTACATTTTTAGAAACTTACTGAAATTGGGAATGCATATGCGAAAGGGCCGTCTAGTTTGTTTAAAAATTTACATTATATATTATGAAAACATTTGAAAGCAATAGAATAGTTTGATAATATGTGATAAATTAAAATTATTAAAAATATTTATAGTAAATAGGGCTAAAACTACAAAAATATTAAACAAACTGTTAGTAAAAAAACAACCACTAAAATGATAATCTATGATAAAAATTTATTAAAACAATGTTTATGTATAGAAAAAGTTTTTGTACACATAAATATAGGCTTGGGCATTCGGTTTCGATTCGGTTTCAGTTAGTTTGAATATCTTAATATAATAACGATTCAGATATTATAGAAAATTCGGTTTGGTTTGGTTCGAATATTAAATTTGAGAACCGAAAATAACCAAAATAACCATGGTTTTGGATCTGTTCGGTTTTTAATCCAAAATAAACCGAACTAACCAAATGTAACCGAAAAATAATACTTTCTCCATTTCAAAATATAGGATATTTTAGTGAAAACACGCATATTAAAAAATAGTTACTTTTAAAAAGTTAAACCAATCACAAACAAGTCGGTATAATATAAAATATAAATTTAATCTAAAAATTGCATACAAAGTTGAAAACATCCTATATTATAAAACAAAAATACTTTTTTAAAGATCCTATATTATGAAACAGATGGAGTAGAAAAATAACCAAACCAACTGCGCTATGATGATAATTAAACAATAGAATAAAACGCAGATCGGCAAATATGGTTATAACGAGTAACATAATATTTCTAACGAGTAACGACCAAGATCCAAGAAATTGAAAACCAAGTTTCAAAATGACCACCACAAAGAGTCATGAATCAAACAAAGAGTTAAAAACACACACATGCGAAGCATTGAAGCAAGATAAGGAAAAAAAAAAAAACTTGTTGTGTCCCACTAAGCGGAGATTGCCGAGTCTTGTTGTGTCCTCCCGAACAACCAACAACTTCAATATGTGATAGATCCAAACTCTATATAATTTAAATAACTAAGGTTAACATTTACAATTTCACATTTTAAAATAGCAAATGAAACATAATTTTAAAGAGTTGGTTGTTAGAGCATCAGTTGACCAACTGTGAGACACTGTATGAGACTCTTCAATCCATTAATTTAATTATATTATAATAAATAAATTATTTGTTTAAAAGTTAAATAATAAATATAAAAACTAACTAGCCACATGATAACAAGTGGCAAGAAATGTTTCTTATATCTCTAAAACTTTCTCCTTCTCTCCTTCTTTTTCAATTTTTTCTATTATTATAATTGTCAGAGACTGTGTGAAAATCCCCGTTGGAGGTGCACTTAAACCTCCTATACAAGGGGCTCTTCTTATTATATCTACCATTTTTTATTTAATTTTTAATCAAATTTAGCATAAAAACCCATCTAAAAGCTCTCGTTGGAGATGCCCTTAGTCTCCTCACTATCTTTCCCATAAAGCTGTTCAAAGCAAAGATTTGCAAACTGCATTTTGTTATGTGGATCAAATACACTAGCAACAATGAGAAGCTTATTAATATACTTCAAACCCTCCCAATACTTGTCAAACTTCTCTCTCATTTCATACGCTTTCTTATGTACTTCTGGATCACTACTCAAACACAACTCAGAGAGATTCAACTCGACGTTAACCATCTCATCATAGCACTTGTGAGCACAAATTTTAGTAGATGCAGAAACTTCAAATGTAGCATTGTAAAAGATAATAAGAAAGCTTACTAGTCTCGCATTTTTTCCTAATCAGCTGAAGTAGGTGGTCCTATCCTTTCTGTCCCATCTTTGTCACAATGTAGAAAGTAATCATTGTAGAGCTTAGCTTCAGCTTCCATCTTATCAAATGCTAACTTATACTTGATAGCTCTAGTTAGCATTAGATAAGTTGAATTCCACCTAGTACTTACGTTCAAAGGCAAGGTTCCTCGGGTCATCCTACCGTTGTCAACACGCAGCTCAAATGCATTCCTTCTCTGAGTATTAGACCTCACATATTGGATACCATTACGGATAGCGGTTACACTAGCCTCCACCTCATGTACCCAGTCCTTAACTATCAAATTTAGAATATGAGCAACACACCGCATGTGCATATACTTTCCACCTAACACCAACGAGTCATCTCCCAATAACTTAAATCCATCTGTGAACTTCTTGAGTGCTGAAGTATTGGCTGTGGTATTGTCAACTGTGATGGTGAAGATCTTTTCTATGCCCCATTCAGCTAAACACTCCAAAAGAACTGCTGATATAGTTCCTCATGGTTACCAAGGCGATGCATCTTCATATGTAGTTGATCCTTTGTAATCAGAGACATTCTTAAAACCAATAATAAACTTCTTTAATTTCCAGTTTGCATCAACAAAATGCAAAGTAATGACCATATAACTTGCACCTGTAGTGGTAGCAACCCAAATATACATTTGATATTGGAGGTGTATACAGAGAGAAGAAGCAACAATCAATTTAATATTGGTACAAAAGTTATAGTCGTTGGTGCTGGATGGCAAGGCATAGTCGAACATTGGGTGTTTCTATTTATGTGGTAATACCTATTTGTTTTATTGCTCATCTACAAGATGGAACTTGGAGTAGAGGTATGTAACTATGTATACTCTTGAACTCTAATGAAAATCAAATCGAAAACATAAGCTTTAAGTTGATGTGGATACACATGATTACAGGGAATATGGACGAGAATGCTAACCGGAACAGTTCTTCAGACATGTGTAATGCTTTTGATTGGAAGGCGAAACCGATAGAGGAGAAGAGACTGAAGAGATCGAAGTTTGTCTCTATCCTTATAAGTTATAACGTTAGCTTTTTGGATAAAACTTGGAAGCATAGTACATGACTTGGTATGATATGTAAGACTTGTTTATATTAATGTTATGTTATGAATGTTGATGATTTATGAAATAATTTTTTTTTATATCAATCCAGTTAAATAAAGGCTGAAAAACTATTGTCAAATATATAAATTATAAAAATCAAATAAAAAATAAATAGATCCATATAGCAAAATAAAAATGCTACGACATAATATTAATTAGCACGAAATATGTGTTATAGATAACTATATTATAGCATTTGATTAATGTTATAAAAGAACAAGATATAATAACATGTCAAAAAGCGCTATAATAGAAGTGACACTTAAGATAGCTGCGGAGAACATAGCGTTTATGAAAATGCTATTAAACACATATGATAGCATTTATCGTGTGCTATGAATGTTGATTTTTCTTGTAGTGTGTCTTGAATCCTACACATAACTATACAAAACGCAATCTTGTAATGCTATTAAAAACAAAGATTTCTGTTATGATTAATCCAAATTCTTTTGTTTCTAGTTATTTTCTCCAGTAGGACCTGTAGTAATTACATGAAACCAAATGAAGATAATAAAGTTTGTTTCCTTCGTTGGATCAAACAGTTTTTTGTACATTGACATCATCAACAAATAGTTAAATACACTCAAAACTTAGTTGGGATTGTAAATATATATACTTTGTTTTTCCAAATTACGAAAAGATCTAGGGAATTTTCGTGAACTTCCAAAGTGGATATTTTAATAGAACAACAACGTTAAGTATTGTATGTTGTTTGTAATTGTAAAAGACCAGCTCAACGACATTCCGGTTACAATTGTGAAGTCTCCCAGTTTAGAATATCCTTAATTTGTTGGTCACGAAGTGGATCTTATAATGATAGAAGAGAGAAATTAGGGCGGCTAAAGATAAAGCCCAACACGAAAGCGACGTTGTATTAGGGACAACGGTTATCTTCAAATTTGGAAAACGACAACAGAAAAACAAAAAAAAACCCAGAGCAGAGAGAGAAGGGGTGAATCATAAATGCAAAAGCTTTGATAAGTTTTGAGATACCGCTAACTCCAATTGCACAACTAACCGATTACAAACAAACTGATAAAAACAGAGAGAGACTAGCACATCACTAGTTCAGCTCCCAACACACCATAAGAGAGAGACTAGCACATCACTAGCTCACCTCTCTAAACACAAGCACATCGCTTGACCAACATTCATAGTACTCGACATAATAAAGAAGATGAGCTTGCAAGGCTCTTTTAAACTCATTCTGCAACGGCAAAGCCTGTCTTTCTTTTCCAGTCTTTCCTTCACTCTTTGCTCTACTCCACGTCATCAACTTGTTTCTTCTTTTTTAAGAAGTACGATGATAAATCGTATCAGTACTTCCCCCTTTGAACACAAGCTTTTCCTCAAGCTTCTTGTTTATACTTAAACATCCAAGTTTTTGGAAACTTTCCCCTTTTCAATTGTTGTTTTAGTAAAACGTGTACTAGGATACCTTGGAGATTAATCAATAAACGGTTCTGGCCTTCCAGCAATAGATGAGCCCATACTTGTACTTTCTGCCCATATCCATCCCAAGAACAACCTTGTTTCGAATTCCCAGCTTGTGGTGAATCTGAGATTCGTTTCTTCCTCTCAAAGGACTATCCAATATAACATTCAGATTCAAGCTAGCTGTAGAACTGTGAATATCTAGTCTCAAATCAATCCAAAAGCTCTTTAACAACTCCTCAATGGGACCAGCATTCCATTCATGGAATAAAAGAGATGAAGGATCAGGATGCTGTTGAATCAACAAACCATGTTGAACCTGAAACAGTAAAATTAGTAGCTGCAGTTCCATATTTCTCCACCTATGCTTTACTTGGAAGTTAGACACCATAATATCTATTGCCTGTCCTGCATAATAGTCCAGTCCCGGTCTTGTGCATAAACACACTGGAAATATATGATGAAACAACAACATCTCATTCTCCAAACCTGTGGCAGCCTCTCCATTACTTCCCCCACTGAGAGCTAGCTTGCCCTCAAGCTTGAAATGAGGAAACAGAAACTCTCTAACAGCATTTTGTAACTCAGTAAGTCTTGAAAGAGACTGTACTATAACTGCGGCAATTGGTTTTCCATTTATAGCTTGAAACCATAGCACTTCCTGAGCAATCAAAACAGCAACATCACAATCGGACCATGAATCACCAATATGAATATTCACACTGTCTTTGTGAATTCTGGAAACTGGGGAAGTTGTAGGCTTTGTCTTATGAACAAACTGAATGCAGATCAAGCTCTGATGTTCATATATTTTACCCTGTTTTTCCTTAGTATATTCACATCTTTTGTATCTTTTGCTATCCATTTTCACCATTATTGCATAGCTTTAGGACTAATCATGCATTAGAGTTTAGTTGCATTGCATTTGCATCTTTTCATGCATAAACAGGTGATTTTGGAGCTTAAGGAGCATGGAAGCAATGTTGAGGAAGGAGTGAAGCAATCATGAAGGGAAAGCAAGAGAGTTAAGGCTGAAATAACAAGGTCCGGAGTCCAACTCGACCGCACACTCGACCAGACACTCGACCGTGTGCTGAGGAGGACTCGACCGAGTGGACAATGCACGAGAGAAGCCAGCTCGACCTGCCACTCGACCGAGCACAGGTCGAGTTGACCGAGCCGTTGACTATTTTGTCTTTTAGCATTTTTAGGGCTTCCACTCCCTTCCTATATAAAGCCTTGTACCTGCAGCCACAAAAGTAGTCAGCTTTTTAGATATTCTTAAAAACCTAGTATTTACCTTTTTGGGATTTATTCCTTTTGCTTTTTATTCCTAAGATCTTGTACTTGAAAAAGACTAAATTTCTCATTATTGTTAGTTTAATAACTTTCTTAATATTGAGAATTTATGTTTCATTTCTTTTTCAATATTGTAGATCTTTGTTTTATCTATCTAATGATGCAAGTTTCAATCTTTTCTGGGTTTATGATTTTGATGTTTATCATGTGTTCTTGTGAGTAGTAGCTTAGGATCTTGAGGATGGGTTAGGCTGGGCTGTGAATGAGGTTTGTTTGGCTTGATCAAGCTTGATTGTTGTAGATCTCTTCTAGGGTAGATGTTCTTAATGCTGATCCTATATCTGAGAGGGTAGGATCTGATTTCAAGCATCTTAGCATCACACCAATGTTTAAGAGGCATAGATAAGGCTAGATCTAGAGCTTACCATCTTGCTTGCTAAGAGATTAGAAGTTTTGTTTGGTATGAGACATATTTCTTACTGCCTGCTTGTGTAGATTCTTTACTATGTGAGAGCAAGTCTAGAAATGCATAGGTTTGATTGTTTCTTGACCATGAGAGTGGGAGAAACTTGTCTTGGATTCATATGTCTAGAGATTAGCTCATGTTGTTTGAGATTTGTTGATCAAGTTAGATAGCCTCAATCATTAGTCCAGCCCATGAATCCCTCCTCAAGTCCTTCTTTGTTTATTGATTTTTCAGTCTTAATCCTGTTGCTTGATTGTAGTTTGATCTGTCTTTGCATTACTCTGTTTTTATTGCATTGCTCTGTTCCTGCGTTTAGTCTAGCTCGACCACTCACTCGACCTACACTCGGTCGAGTGCTGGCTCGAGTTCATCCCCAGAACTCTGTTATTTGTGATTTGTGATTGTCTTGTTTCATTCCTGTTCCATTTCTGCTGCATCCATTTAGTGTCCTGTTCATTATTGTCTTGCATTTGTTCTTTATCTTAGTTTCTGTTTCTGTTGGTTGCATCATTACTGTTTTAATCATTCTATTTCATTTGCATTTAGTTCTTAGTTCATTTAGTTTACCTTCTGCACTTTACACTTTCATCATAGGATTGTTTAGTGGCAACATCCTTTTCATCTGGCTTAAATTAGATCTTTATGCATATCTTAACTGTTTACAACCACTCAAATTGGATTGATACCCCTTATACTGCAACTGTGCATCATCATGGATAAACCATGTCATGAGTCATTGAATCTCGGCCTTGCAAAGGTGTGTTGAACGATGGAACCCTTAGTAAGCTAACTTCATGCTCTATAATATCTATTACAAGTCTAGGTTGTAGCTGTAGCTTCTCATACACCATTGGAGAAGTTTTCAAGACAGTGTATCCATGGAGTACCGACACCGCAAACACATTCTTTGTATCCTGTACTGCACATTAGAAGAAGTGAAAAGACGTATACCCGTTTTTGCTTCCTTGAGTGTAAGAGCAGTCTCTTCCCCAGATTCCACTTTACTCCAGAACTTGGGCTGCATATCAGAAGTATTAAATTGTTTCATGCTGCTTGAATCCTGTCTCAACCGATTCATATGTGTATGCATCCTCCTCTTATGAGACTTAACGTTGTGCCTTTCCCCATTTGATCCAATAAAAGCAAAAGAAAAGAAATCCTTGAGCTGTCGAATTCTTGACCTCAATTTGAACTTAAATCGCAAAGCCTTAGGGTGGTTGCTTTTCTTACTCTTTTGCTGCCTTCTTTTGTCTCTTAGAGTCATTGTATCGAACACTTGGAGTGCATGTTGTGTGTTGTTAACACTAGTTGACAACTCAGAAATCTCAACCACTTCGGAAGCATCGCCCAGATATGATTGCTCCAAGAACACAGATGAGAAATCATCCTGGACATCCAATGATTCATTGCGAAATGTAAGGCTATGTTCCAGTTCTGAATTTGATAGCTTAGGTTGTTCAACACCATCAAGCTCTGAAATCGATTCTGCTTCTTGAACGGATGATTCTGTTGGAACCGGTTCATGAACACAAAATGATTCGACGTCGGATGACGAACTATTCTTCACCGGAGCAAAACAAGCCAACACTCTTTGCTCAAAGGCAGGCCAATCCCTAAACGTTAATGTCGACATCTCCCGAAGGTACCATTTCAACGCAGCTCCTTCTAGACTCACACACACAAGATCACGCTTATCTTCATCTGTAAAACGGCCAACACTGAAAAACTCCACCACTTTCGGAAGCCACAGAGACGGATTAGTTCCGTCCAACATCGGAACCTCCAAAGTCTTCCTCTTTGGCGATCTCAACGTCATCAACATGGAATCGAGATGTCTCCGCAAATCTCCGAGAGCACTATGAATCATCTCCGATTCATCAAAATCCACCATCGCGATGAAGCTTCGATCTCAGTTTCACGCACCAATGATAAGTTTTAAGATACCGCTAACTCCAATTGCACAACTAACCGATTACAAACAAACAGATAAGAATAGAGAGAGACTAGCACATCACTAGCTTAGCTCCCAACACACCATAAGAGAGAGACTAGCACATCACTAGCTCACCTCTCTAAACACAAGCACATCGCTTGACCAACATTCACAATACTCGACATAATGAAGAATATGAGCTTGCAAGGCTCTTTTAAACTCATTCTGCAAAGGCAAAGCCTCTCTTTCTTTTCGAGTCTTTCCTTCACTCTTTGCTCTACTCCACGTCAGCAGCTTGTTCCTTCTTTTTTAAGAAGTACGATTATAAATCGTATCAATACTTCCCCTTTGAAAACAACCTTTTCCTCAAGCTTCTTGTTTATACTTGAACATCCAAGTTTTGGAAACTTTCCCCTTTTCTGTTGTTGTTTTAGTAAAACGTGTACTACGATACCTTGGAGATTAATCAATAAACGGTTCTGGCATTCCAGCAATAGATGAGACCATACTTGTACTTTCTGCCTCATATCCATCCCAAGAACAACCTTGTTTCCAATCCCCAGCTTGTGGTGAATCTGAGATTCGTTTCTTCCTCTCAAAGGACTATCCAATATAACATTCAGATTCAAGCTAGCTGTAGAACTGTGAATATCTAGTCTCAAATCAATCCAAAAGCTCTTTAACAGCTCCTCAATGGGACCAGCATTCCATTCATGGAATAAAAGAGATGAAGGATCAGGATGCTGTTGAATCAACAGACCATGTTGAACCTGAAACAGTAAAATTAGTAGTTGCAGTTCCATA
The DNA here is from genome assembly GCA_024034495.1 of Camelina laxa. NCBI lineage: Eukaryota > Viridiplantae > Streptophyta > Magnoliopsida > Brassicales > Brassicaceae > Camelina > Camelina laxa. The sequence goes on from CM043883.1 coordinate 17,120,860, forward strand.
TTTCTCCACCTATGCTTTACTTGGAAGTTAGACACCATAATATCTATTGCCTGTCCTGCATAATAGTCCAGTCCCGGTCTTGTGCATAAACACACTGGAAAAATATGATGAAACAACAATATCTCATTCTCCAAACATATGGTAGCCTCCCCATTACTTCCCCACTGATAGCTAGCTTGCCCTCAAGCTTGAAATGAGGAAACTGAAACTCTCTAACAGCATTTTGTAACTCAGTAAGTCTTGAAAGAGACTGTACTATAACTGCAGCAATTGGTTTTCCATTTATAGCTTGAAACCATAGCACTCCCTGAGCAATCAAAACAGCAACATCACAATCAGACCATGAATCACCAATACGAATATTCACACTGTCTTTGTGAATTCTGGAAACTGAAGAAGTTGCAGGCTTTGTCTTATGAACAAACTGAATGCATATCAAGCTCCCAAATAGAAGTGATTTACTTCTCCACTTGTGGTACACTTGAAACTGTGCATCATCATGGATAAACCATGTCATGAGTCATTGCATCTCGGCCTTGCAAAGGTGTGTTGAACGATGGAACCCTTAGTAAGCTAACTTCATGCTCTATAATATCTATTACAAGTCTAGGTTGTAGCTGTAGCTTCCCATACACCATTGGAGAAGTTTTCAAGAAAGTGTATCCATGGAGTACCGACACCGCAAACACATTCTTTGTAGCCTGTACTGCACATTAGAAGAAGTTAAAAGACATATACCCGTTTTTGCTTCCTTGAGTGTAAGAGCAGTCTCTTCCCCAGATTCCACTTTACTCCAGAACTTGGGCTGCATATCAGAAGTATTAAATTGTTTCATGCTGCTTGAATCCTGTCTCAACCTCAATCTACACATCAACCGATTCATATGTTTATGCATCCTCCTCTTATGAGACTTAAGGTTGTACCCTTTCCCAAATTGATCCAATAAAAGCAAAAGAAAAGAAATCCATGAGCTGTCGAATTCCTGACCTCAATTTGAACTTAAATCGCCAAGCCTTAGGGTGATTGCTTTGCTTACGTTTTTGCTGCCTTCTTTTGTCTCTTAGAGTCATTGTATCGAACACTTGGAGTGCATGTTGTGTGTTGTTAACACTAGTTGACAACTCAGAAATCTCAACCACTTCGGATGCATCGACCAGATATGATTGCTCCAAGAACACAAATGAGAAATCATCCTGGACATCCAATGATTTATTGCGAAATGTAAGGCTATGTTCTAGTTCTGAATTTGATACCTTAGGTTGTTCAACACCATCAAGCTCTGAAATCGATTCTGCTTCTTGAACGGATGATTCTGTTGGAACCGGTTCATGAACACAAAACGATTCGACCTAGGATGACGAACAATTCTTCACCGGAGCAAAACGAGCCAACACTCTTTGCTCAAAGGCAGGCCAATCCCTAAACGTCAATGTTGACATCTCCCGAAGGTACCATTTCAATGCAGCTCTTTATAGACTCACACACATGAGATCACGCTTATCTTCATCTCTAAAACGGCCAACACTGAAAAACTCCACCACTTTAGGAAGCCACAGAGACGGATTAGTTCCGTCAAACATCGGAACCTCCAAAGTCTTCCTCTTTGGCGATCCCAACATCATCAACATGGAATCGAGATGTCTCTGCAAATCTCCGAGAGCACTATGAATCATCTCCAATTCATCAAAATCCACCATCGCGATGAAGCTTCGATCTCAGTTTCACGCACCAATGATAAGTTTTGTGATACCGCTAACTCCAATTGTACAACTAACTGATTACAAACTAACTGATAAGAACAGAGAAAGACTAGCACATCACTAGCTCAGCTCCCAACACACCATAAGAGAGAGACTAGCACATCACTAGCTCACCTCTCCAAACACAAGCACATTGCTTGACCAACATTCACAATACTCGACATAATGAAGAAGATGAGCTTCCAAGGCTCTTTTAAACTCATTCTGCAACGGCAAAGCCTCTCTTTCGTTCGAGTCTTTCCTTCACTCTTTGCTCTACTCCACGTCATCAGCTTGTTTCTTCTTTTTTAAGTAGTACGATGGTGAATCGTATCAAGCTTGTACGGAGGAGAAAAAGTTGCGATTTTTGGTAGCCCTTGATACGCGTGATGACACAAGATTATGACATCTGTGCTCTCCTCTCTAGTGTTTTCCCGAGTTACCCATTCTCTTGTCTTGTGTATATATACAAAATGTTCTGATTCCTCTAACTGCCTTTGGCTTATTACTTTGTTTTTGCTTGCTTTGTGAGTTTCCCCTTTGTAAGTGCGATTAGTGATTCCTTTGTGAGTTTCCCTTTGGGGGGTTTTCTTCTTCTAAGTTGTGATTTGCTTAGCCTTGCTTTGGTTTTGTTACGGTTTTTGCTTGTGCCATTACCTTTTGCAGTGTAATTAGTGAACAATAACTAGCTTTTGTTTAGTTTTATTTAGCGTTTAATCCTCCTTTAGCTAGTTTGGTCATTCTTTAGTAAAGAAGCTATCACATTTGTTCGATCTAGCCACAAACTCATCATTGATCTGTTTCTTGTCATGGATAAAAATTTCATCTTTTGTCATTTCATTGATGAAAATGCCTTCTTTTTCAGGCTGATAGTTTTTTTTTCCCAATTTGGAACTTGTTTAGCTTCCTTTGGTTTGTTACAGTTTTTGTTTGTGCGTTGTCTTCAATTTTTAGTGTGATTAGAGAACAATGAGGTGATTTTTAAGCTAGGTTTTAGCGTTTAATCCTCCTTTAGCTAGTTTGGTCATTCTTTGGTAAAGAAGCTATCACATTGGTTTGTTTTAGCCACAAACTCATCTTTGATCTGTTTTTTGTCATTGATAAAAATGTCTTCTTTTTGCCTTTTTCAGTGTGATTAGTGAACGAGGAGGAGCAGTTAGTTGCGTATATTACGGTCTTTTGCTACGGTTTTCTTGTTCCATTGCCTTTTCCGTGTGATTAGTGATGAGGAGCTTTAGTTTGGTCATTCTTTGGTAAAGAAGCTATCAGACTGGTTTAGCTACAAACTCATCTCTCTGTTTCTTTTCATTGATAAAAATGTCTTCTTTTTGCTATTTCTTTTATCTAACTTGTAAGCAAATTTCTTCTTTTTGCCTTTTTCTGTTTTTCAGTGTGATTAGTGAAAGATGAGGAGCTTTTATTTTGTTTTTTTAGTGTTTAAACCTTTGATCATTCTTTGTTAATCAAACTAGCACATCACATTTGTTCGATTTAGCCACAAACTCATCTTTGATCTGTTTCTTGTCATTGATGAAAATGTCTTTTTTTGCTATTTCTTTGATAAAAATGTCTTCTTTTGCAGTGTGACTAGTGTTACCTTGTAGGTTTTTTTTGCTTCTGCATTACCTTTTGCAGTGTGATTAGTGAAATGAGGAGATTCTAGTTAGATTTTTTTAGCGTTTAATCCTCCTTTAGTTTGGTCATTCTTTGGTAAATGCATTCTTTTTTGCTAGTTCTTTGATCTAATTTGGAAGCAAAGGTCTCCAAAACTCCCTTGTTTTTTCCTTTCTTTTGTTGATGCCTTTTGTGAAAATCGGTTCACTATGATTCCCTTCTTAATGTTCTTACCATTTTCTGTTCACATTCATAATGTATTAACATTGAAGCTTGCAAATTTTCAGGGTTGAAGTAATCACAGATGGCACTCCCCCCCTATGATCCCAGTTTCACAATGGCATTCAGAATCGGCGGAGGGACAGAGATTGTGAATGACCAAGAGCACGGTAAACTTGTCACTCTAGAATATACTCTTTTCTTTTTCGGTTTTCAACAGATGCGAACAAAAGTACCTACTCTGGTTTTAAAACATATTTTGATCTAGTCCCTCGTAAGATGGGAATACATTCAAATCTGATTCATTTTCCATTTGTGGCCTTGTCTTTGCAGATGAATCTGCTTCTGCTGCAATCGTAGCGGCTGATCTGATCAGCTCTGCACGGCTTGCACTTAAGCTGGACCAGTGTCCATACTGAGTACTCAGCTTAGTTTTTGGTGGACAATGCTGGCTCACACGGGCGCAAGCTCACTGTCAAAGGCTGCCTTGAGTTTGCGTTAAACAAAGTCATACCGAAAGCAGAAGATTGGCCACACTTGGGATCTGTGTCAAAGCCCCATCATCGTACAAACCTGCTCTCGTTTCCATGAAAGGACAAGTAATAATTGAGCCTAAGGATATTGAGGAAGCACGTGACTTGTTGGTGCATCAACCTGTGGGAGCAAAACTGCATGTGTTCAGTCCACACCTTGAACTTCAACAAGACGTAAGTTTCTGCTGGTGCTAGACGTTGTCAATTCAATATATAAATATGAGAGAGAGATCACAAACATTTGTTTTATAATAGATTTGTTCATTTGTTTTGTTGTGTGGTAGGGAATTTACTGTGGCTCCTCAGGTGAGCCAACCAGTTATGTTGGACTTAGAGATGGGATCATTCTTGGAGTCGAGAAGATCTATGGAAAGTCCATCGCGGCAGTGAAGGTATGGTAGAAGAAGAAGTTCATAATTCTCAAAGTGGCTTTAAACAGGATGTTTTATTACAACTCTCAAAGGACAGGGCAGCCGTGCATAGTAGGGCCAACAGTACTGCTTGTTGACTTTTGTGTCCCACGCCTATCCATCGATTAAGCAAAGATGATATCTTATCTAGTGGAAGAATTTGTTTCAGGAGACTTTTTTTTTTAATATGTACTTAAGACCCTTAAGAAGTTGAGATCTCTACTTTCTAAAAGACATATTTTGGATGATGGATTTGTCATTTTAAGACATCATGCATCAGGGAAGGTCATTTCAGCTCCTAATCTTAGATACCTTGAATTGTGTGTTTAGCTTTGTTAAAGTCCAGTCCTCGTATGCAGAGAGAAGCCATGATTTGGCAAATCAGATATGTTATACGTTGATAACAGAAGATGCTATTGTGGTAAAGAAAAAAATACAGGAAAACTAATCTCGGATTAAACTCTCTAAGCTAGACCCATCTTAAAACTCTCCACTAGCTCTTAACGATAATTTAAAACATGGGTTTTACCTAACTAGCACCTAACTTCAATTGCATAATTCGTGATTTACTTTTCATTCATGAAAATATTTTTTTCACGTTAAACCATCATAAATATCCATCTGTTCGTCTGTTTAATAAGAGACGTCTCATAAACATTCTACTATTAGGGGGCTATTGAATGTAGGTTTTTTTAGAGTTTGAAAGAATTTAAAATTTTAGTTTTATTCAATTTTCTTTTAATATTTTTTAAAAACAAAACATTAGCTCAAAAGAGTAATTGAGAGGGAAACTGTTTACATACAAGACATGATGTGGAGAGATTCACATTTTACACACCAAATAGTCCGCACTTACATTTGCATTCCTAGAAATTAGAGATACAGAGAAAGTAAGGAACTCCTCTCTGTCGATATTGATGTCATCGAGATACGTCGAGAATGCCAACCAGTTCGAAAGAGAATACACCATCTTCACCAAATCTGAGCAGTCTATGAAAAATGTCACATCGCGGTAGTCATATCCGATCATACACCCGTAGGCCAAATGAAAGCTTTTAAATTCTATTGTTATTCAATTTATTGGTTTTAGAATTATTTTAAATGCTAGTATCTCTATACACTTTTTTTTGTCAACCAAACATTAAATTAGAAAATAACTCCAAGGTTGGTTGCCCAAACCAGAGGGTAAGAGATTACAAAAGAATTTTCAGAAATTAAAGATCTCGAAGAACGAGCAAGACAATCTGCCTTCATAAATAACGTACGCGAGATCCTAGTAAGAGTGAAGGAGGGGAAGGATGGTCGGAGGATGCTGAAATAATCCAACAGATTGGAGAAAGCGGGCCATTCATCGGGGGACTGCACCATCGCCACTAGCTCTGCACAATCCGTCTCATAATTTTGACAGTTAACACCCGCCGCCAGGAGGGACTCCATCCCCCCCCCCCCCAAATCAAAGCTTGTAGCTCCAAGTGTAGGGGTGAAGGATAATCAACCAAGATCAGCTAACTGTTGAGGGAAATTGTTACAACCTAATTTAATGGTTAATCATTTGATTAATCCAATCACTAAGGAGTGGCACATGCCTATCCTCGAGGAGTTCATGGATCCGGTGAATATTCAGATTATTCAAACTATGGAGATCAGTAAATTCTTTAAACTGAATAGGCTGACTTGGCATTATACTAAATCAGAGAAATCTTCGGTCAAATTGGGTTATCGGCTTGTACGTGAATTAATTAAAGGTGTTGAATATTGGCCGACGTGCACGGCCCGTAGGGCACAAGTTTGGAAACTTGAGGTTCCTCCTAAGGTTCAACATTTTTTCTGGCAGATTGCTTCCAGTTCCCTCCCTGTGATGGAACGATTTACTTATCGGGGTGTACGGTGCGATACTCTATGTAAACGATGTGGTTCTGCGGTGGAGACTATTAATCATGCACTTTTTGAGTGTCCTCGTTCGTGCCGGATCCGAGATTTGTCTCCGGTAGACATAATTCCCAATGGTTTTCTCTATGGTTAAGTATATTCGAATTTAGATTTTTTATTATGGCGGGTGCCATCCCAGTCGGATGCTTCGAATATATGCTTCTGTTTATCGTGGATTGTATGGTCAATTTGGAAGGATCAGAATGAAAAAGTTTTTCAGGGTACTGAAGCGGAGCCTATTGATGTTACTAATCAGGAGGCTAATGAAAAGTCCTTCTCCGCGGGTTCCCTGGATCCTTTGCCCTTGGAGGTCCGGGACCCTACTCCCGGTGATGGATCTTGGAAGGCTTCAGATTCTTTTGTGAGTTTGGGCTGGTGGTTTTGCAATAGTAAGGATACAACGGTGCTATTGAGAGTATGGTGTCAGACACGCAGCCCTTCATCCCTACACTCGAAGCTATCTCTATATACTTATTTAAGCAATGTTGTTAAAGTTTAACCCTACTATCATGTGACATATTACAAAAAATACCAATGCATTTTAATTAATTTAATAACTAACAAAATAAAAATTTATACTGCTTTATAAAATAAAATTAAAAATATATATTTTCTAAATTCTTTAATAAAATTATATAACAAATCCATTTATTGTTCTAAAAATGGTTTGATTTGGTTATGGTTTAGTCTAAAAATCCATTTGGTTGTCATATTTATTAACCAAATGGTTTAGGTTTGGCTTGGTTAAAAGCTGTAGAACCGAATCTTTTTTGGTTTTTAATAAAAATTTGGAATACCTATATATAAGTATATATGTGCAGTTTATATTATATTTAATAATGTCTTTAAGATTATTTTTATTGGATTTATAGTTATTTGAATTATTTTCTGTGGATTTTACTTTCAAAATTATTTGGAAGCTTTGGGTTTACGAAACTAGATTTAGATTATGTTTTTTTAACTTATGCATATCTTATTGACTGATATATTATTTCTATTTTTTTTTGTTTATTTATGCAATAAACATAACTTATTTTTTGTAAAATATAGAATAACCTAATAAAACCGTAACCAAACCAGAACTAAATCGAAATCAAACCGAACAAAGATACATATGGTTTTTATATGGTTTTATTTTTATAAAACCGAAAAAACCGTAAACCGAAAAAACCAAACCGTAGCCAAACAAAAATATATGTGGTTTCTATATGGTTTCAACTTTATAAAACCAAAGAACCCATAAACCAAAAAAACCGAATCGAAACCAAACCGAAAAACTGAACGCCCACCCCTAGGAGACAATAGCAAACTATTTAGAATAAATATAAAATTTAATATTATTTATAAAACTAAGATTAAATATTTTCATTCCTAAATTATTTAATACTGACAGAGATATTTTTAAACTAAATTACAACATTGCATATATTTAAAAAATATAAAATATTATATCTAATTTATTAAATATTTTTTTTGCATTGCACATCGACGCAATAACATCTTATTAAAATCTAAGAAATCACAAATGTTGTATTTGTTTCAATATATAGTATATGCAACTAAAAATAAATCAAAAAGTTAAGTCGAGATTTTTAAACACGACCGCTTTAATACGGGTTGTCTTATAATTTTCGGGATTTTACCAAACTTTTATGATTCATGGATTTGAACATTGTATCATGTACCAAAGACGGGTTAAAATCAGAGTATGAAATTAAGTAAATTAAATGTAAAAAAATATAAAATGTATAGAATAAATAAAATAAAATATTTACTATTAATTTATAATTAATAAATTACATTAAAATTTACGCAAACATTTTTCTCGTGATGTACATCACGGTAACTATATAGTTATTAAATATTAAGGTTACTAGGACTCAGCCTCCACACTTTGGCAGAAAAAAATTAAAAATCTTGAACTAATAAAATTAAAATTAAATTTAAATTTAAATCTCTAAATTATGAAAGAATTATAATTTAAATTTCTAAATTATGAAATAAAAGTAATAAAATATCATAAAAGTATATATAGGTTACAAATAATATTTAAATTATCCTAAAACAATAATAAATAGGGCTAAAACAATATGAATACATACTCAACAATCAAAATGAAAGTTATGATAAAAAAATATTATGGCAAAAGACAACTCTATTGTCAAAAATTATCAAATGAAAAGTCATAATGAATCAAGACAACATGGCAAAAAAGTATTTTTGAAAGATTAAAAATATAAGATATTTTATGAACAATTACTGTAAAGAAATATAACTCTCAGAAACATTTATTGATAATGTTATTATTAGTAAAAAAAATATTATGATCAAGTGACGCTAAATGAACTATCAAAGGAAGAGTTAAAATAAATAGATGCAACTTTAAAATAAAATAATTATAAAAGGAAAATATACTTAACCCTGATTGAAAATGTAGCAACGTAAAATTATAAGAGAATATGCAATAGTGTTGGTGTTGGGTCTCGGCGATCCTAAAGCCCAAGAAAGAAGCCCAATAGGCGGTAGTCACAGTTCGAGATAATGGCTTCGTGAGGCCCATGAAGTTGGATCGTGTGTGAAACGACCCGACCCGTTTTTTTTAATAATAAATACTAAATATAATATAATAAATAAACTACAACTAGTGGTCCCATACCCACTAGCCACCTAACCACAATCACAATCATCAGCGGAACAACCAATCTCAGTATCCAATAATATAACCAATAAATATAACATCAACAATATCTAATAATCAAATAACAGGAAACATAGAACCAGCAACCTATCAATGTTCTAATGACCCAACTCTAGCAACCTAGCAATGCCAGAAAACATCAAACCGAGTCCCTAAAACATCCTCCTCTTCATTGCTTTGATTCCACGATCACACTTTGCTTTTACCTGCACCACAAACACATATTGCAATGCATGAGTATTTTATAAACACTCAGTAAGGCAATCCTCCCATCTACTGGGCTATACACACAAGCAATAGAGTCATCTCTAACCATCAACAACAATCAACAAACAACAATAACAAACCAGGACTCTGCATCGACCGACACCACATGGGGATGCATCGACCGACACTGAAGCTGCATCGACCGATGCAAGTTACACATGCATCGACCGACACCCAATCTGCATCGACCGACGCATGCTCGACATAACACGAAAAACCTAGAGTTTTACGCGATGTCCTCACACTTGCATCGACCGACGCAAGATATGCATCGAGCGATGCAATGCCGATCATCGTGTTTTCCCCAAACCTTCTCGCAGGATCTTCATTCCTACAACCACAAACTCGATCCCAAGCCACAAGAAAGCTTTCTAACGTCCAAAGTAACAATCTAACAAGTCTAACAACACACAAAAAGCAAATTAGAGAGTTCTCTAGCTTAGATAAGCCATGGTCCTGCACTTACCTTTGCCAAGACGATTTTGAACCTCAAACAAGCAATAAAACACTCCTAGCAAGCTTCTACAACGATCTAAGCCTCAGATCTCACCAGAAATCACCAAGAACACCAAGAACTCTTCTTTTTTCTCTTCTTTTCTCACAAAAGCGGCTAAACTAGCTGAATGAGACAAAAAGCTCGACTTAAGGATTTCCTTCTCCCTTTGCCCAAAACGCAGCGTTTAACTTAAGTCAAAATGCAGGAACTCGACCTTGCTTCGACCGATGCACCATTTGCATCGACCGATGCACCATCTGCATCGCCCGATGCAACTCCCAAACCGGGATTCCGGTTCGCGGGCGTTATAGTGTGGGAAAGATGCCGGGTCAAGGTTCACGAGAGAATCTGGGGATCGAGAGCCAGGATTGTCGGAGGAGATTGAGGAGATAGTTTCGAAGTCGGTCTTCGGTTTAAATATTCAACATTTGTAAACAAGAAGGGGACATGTAATTTTTTAACAAATATAACAGAGAAAATCAATACAAAAAATCTAGTTCGCTTGTTCTTCATTGTTCTTGTCGATTTACACCGAAAGTCTGCCCAGATCTTATTTCTCAATTAAATCTTTCAAATTGTTGTTTCTGATATCAACAAATAGGTAATTAAGAAAGTACTACTGATATAACAGTGCTTTCTCTTCATCTACAATTATTCTTATACCCATTACATATATTACAAGTTATTTGTTTAAATATCATGTCATTTTTTTTAATTCACATAAATAACATTCTCTCTCTCACTCCTCTTTTATTTTTTTTCTCTCATGCCAATCATGTGGAAACTTCTATAATTTTTTTTCTCTCTTTCTTTCTCACTCTCTCTCTCTTCTCGTTGGAACTTCTGTTATTTTCTTTAGAACATGTTATTTTTTGGAATTACAAGTAATATTTAGAAAATTTCTTTTTTTAACACGTCACCTTTTCATGTAACACGCTATTTTTATATGTTAAACGCTATTTAGTTCAATATAACATGTAAAATATAAATATTACATGCTGTTTTCACTTTTTCTATCGAACACTAAAACAAAAAGGTAATTATGTCTTTTTACTCTACAAAAACTGTGGGCCTATTGGCATTTTCCTATTAAAAAAATATTTGTGGTATTTTATTTATTTTTTTTCATATTGTGGTATTAACTAATATTACCCAAATTATAACACAACTTCGAATAATAAAATATTGAATAGCTAAATATTGAAAATATATATTTAATGAAAACACGTAAATAGAAGCAACTATGATATTTTAAGTTGATTAAATAATACTATATCGATTTAAAATTCTTTAGTTAAATTATAAAATAATATTGTATATTAGATTTTGAATTCAAATTAGTTAGTTCCAGCAGAAACCCAAAAAAAAATTGTGTTAAAGAAAAATGATTTTTTAGTTGTTAGACAAATATATCTCTACTATTAAAAGAAAAAATATTTATAAAACTAACTCTAGTTTTGTAAAGAATTACATCCAAACTAGGATATATCCCGTGCTTAAAGCACAGATGAACATTTAAAAAAATATATAATATAATAATAATAAATATTTTTTATCTTTTTAAAAAATTATAAGTATTATATGAAAAATCTAAACAATTTGTAAATAAAATAAAATAAAGATGATAGGATAATTATAATTTAAAATCTTAACAAAAACTTCGAATTTAGTTATTAAAAATAATTGTATTGTATATTTGGATATAAAATCTTAGTTTTTAAAATTCTGATTGGTTTTAATATTTTTCAAGAAATAATTAGTAATTTCGTACATAATTTATTAGAGAGAGAAAATATTTTTTAGAATTTTTAATGTTTGATATGTGAGTGTTTTTTATTTTTAATTTAATTATATTTATTTAAATTAGTTCATTAAACTTAATTAATTTTTTCTAATGGCAATTGAATGTAATTTTTTACACATTTTAAGGTGTAACACCCGCAAACCATTTTCTGGGAGTTTTGGTGAGGGTGTCGATCGACACCACAGAGGGAGTGTCGATCGACACCAGTTGTGGCCGGTTTGGTCGGTTCAATTTTAATTGTCCGGTTTGTGTGGTTGGTTTAGGGAATCCCTAAATCGAGTTATTAGGGGTGGAAAACGACCTAGGGTCGTGTTATTTTGGTGTTTCGCCGTTTTTGAGAGAAAACACAAAGAGAGAGTGTTCTGGAGCTTTTGGGAAGAGTTTGAGAGATTCCTTGCTGTTCTTGGGAGATCTAAGGCTGGGAAGGTGTTAGAAGCTTGCTAGGAGTGAGGGAGTTCGTTCTTGTTGGTCAGAATCTTCCTGCAAAGAGGTGAGTGCATGACCATGGCTTATCTAAGCTAAGATTTCTAGATTCTATGTGATTTGGTGCTTATGTGGTTGTTTCCTTGAGTTCTCTATGCTTTTTCGTTGCTATCTGGGTTGGGTTTGGCTTCTGGGAGTGCAAGGAGCGGATTGGAGAAGATTGGAGGCGAGATTCGGAGTTTCTGATCGAGGGAAATCGCTGCTCGGTATCGGTGTCGGTCGACACCAGTTGGGGTGTCGGTCGACACCAACGCGAGGACGGCTCGGGACTTTGGCGAGTGTCGTTCGATGCCATGTGGAGGCGTCGGTCGACACAAACTAGGGTTTTCGGGAGTGTCGGGCAGGGTGTCGGTCGACACCAGTTTGGCGTCGGTCGACACCAGATAGTCAGTGACGATCGACACCATCTGGTGTCGGTCGACACCCCTTGTTCAGTTGCGATGGATGTTGCATGCTTCGTATATTGCCTGGTTTGTTTTATTGATTGTTGTTTGTGGCTTGTAGAGATCTTATTGCTTGTGTGTATAGCCCAGTAGATGGGAGGATTGCCTCACTGAGTGTTTATCAAATACTCATGCATCTCAATTTGTGTTTGTGGTGCAGGTAAAGGCAAAGTGTGACCGTGGAATGTAGGCAATGAAGAGGAGGATGTTCTAGGGACTCGATTGGATGTTGTCTGGCATTTGCTAGGGTGCTAGAGTTGAGTCATTAGAAACATTGCTAGGTTGCTGGTTTCATGTTTCTTGTTGTTTGGTATTGAGATATTGCTTTGTTTAATATTGGGTTATTATTGGTTATTGATTATGTTTTCCGCTGTTGAATGTGTTGTGGTTAGGTGGCTAGTGGGTATGGGACCACTAGCTGTAGTTGTTTTAATATATTATATTTATTATTTATTTATTAAAAAAAAAAAAAAGGGTTGGTCGTTTCATTTTGGTATCGAGCCCTTACGGTTCTAGGTTTGGGTTCGCTAGGGTTCTGTTGTAGATGTTTGGGATTGCATGTCTTGGTTGATTATGTGAGTTAGTCAATTGTGTGTGGCATGGAGTCTTAGAACATCCTCTTCGAGCCGAGTGTGTGATTCCACGGTGAGTTTATGTTTCTGTGTAATAATAGAAATTGTTTGCTTAGCCTTCTGTCCATGGTAGTGCAGATGGTTAGAGAGGGTGCTGTGGCTGGTCGAGGTCGTGGACGCGGACGTGGTCGTGGACGCGGACGTGGTCGTGGTAGGGCAGAGTCCCAGTGGTTAGTGAGACCGAGGACCAGAGTGTGACAGCTGAGGGTGTTGGCGAGTCGCAGGGTGTTCCGGGGATTCCGTGAGTGTGGCAGGAGGGGGCGGTGTTGATGCTCCAGTGGCCGGTGATGCTAGGGTCCCGGGTGTGGGGGTCCCAGCGGGTGGAGTCCCTGGTGTTGACCTTGCGGCTTTGCTAGCACAGGTGTTAGAGCGGTTACCACCAGTGGTACCGGCTCAGGCTCAGGTAGTGCCACCAGTGGTGGCGGAGGAGCGGCAGCCAGTGGCTGCGGATGCGGGTGTCCATGCTCGTTATCTCAGCATGTTGACAGAGATGGGTCGGTTGCGTACTGAGCAGTTTTCAGGAGGTGTAGATCCTACTGCTGCGGATGCGTGGAGGACGAGAGTGGAACGTAACTTCCACACTCTGAGATGTCCTGAGGAGTTTTGGGTGGACATAGGGGTCTACTTTTTGAGTGGTGATGCTGAGTTGTGGTGGAGATCTGTGGCTGCTAGGAGGGTGCAGCGGGAGATGACTTGGGCTGACTTCGTTTTGGAGTTCAACCGCAAGTATTTTCCTAGAGAGGCATTGGATCGTTTGGAGGTGCAGTTCCTTCAGTTGTCTCAGGGGACACGGTCAGTGCGGGAGTTGGACCTGGAGTTCAGTCGACTTCTTTGTTATGGAGGTCGGGCTATGGAGCCTGAAGAGGCTCAGATCAGGAGGTTCTTGAGGGCTCTACGTGATGACTTGAGAGTTCACTGTAGAGGGAGGAGTTATGCTACGCGTGCAGAGCTGGTTGAGACTGCAGCAGAGATTGAGGAGGATATCCGGGCACAGTCAGTGGCGGTAGCTCCAGCAGTTCAGCCTAGTAAGGCTCAGCAGCAGGGTGGTTCTAGCAGGGGCGGTAGGCATGCCCAGGGAACCAAGAGGAAGTGGGAGGCTACGCAGAAGCCGAGCGGTGCGGGTTGCTTCGGTTGTGGGAGCAGGGATCACAGGGTTGCTAGTTGTCCCAAGAGGAGTGTTCCGACGGCAGGACCTCGGGTGTGTTATCATTGTAGGGAGACAGGGCACATCAAGCCTTTTTGTCCCAAGCTGCAGCCGGCAGCAGTGGCAGCGTTGCAGCAGGTGCAGCCTGGGGGTCAGCAGGTGGCACGGATTGAGCAGGGGCCTCGGGTTTACACGACAGTGGAGACTGGTGGAACCAGTGCCGGGCGATCACAGGTATAATTTCTGGTACTTAATCTTTGTGAATTTTAGTAGGGTCAGATTTTATGTTCCTGTGATAAAGTGTTAGGTTCTCAACACATGAGGTTTGTGTAGGGACCTTGTTGGTGGGCGGGTTTAAGTCCCACGTTATGTTTGATTCTGGAGCTTCGCATAGCTTCATTACTCCAGAGTGTGCAGAGTGTGCGGGGATCAGCGGGGATCCTGGAGAGCGCACAGGAGTTGTTAGAGTTGCGGGAGGCAAGTTCCTGAGAGTTATTGGACGAGCTAGAGGAATTGATATTCAGATCGCAGGAGAGTCATGGCCAGCGGATTTGCTTATCAGTCCCGTGGAGCTGTATGATGTTATTCTCGGGATGGATTGGATGCATCGGCATATGGTGCATTTAGATTGCTATCGGGGTAGAGTGGAGTTTGAGCGACCAGGAGGGAAGTTGGTTTTCAGGGTATTAGACCGACTTCAGGGAGTCTCGTGATCTCAGCCATTCAGGCTGGGAAGATGATCGAGAAGGGCCGTGAGGCTTATTTGGTCACTATATCTATGCCAGAGTCAGTGGGGAAGTCTACGGTTAGCGGTATTCCAGTAGTGGAGGAGTTTGAGGATGTGTTTCAGTCTCGCAAGGATTACCACCATCTCGGTCGGATCCTTTTACCATTGAACTGGAACCGGGGACGACACCGTTATCCAAGGCTCCTTACAGGATGGCTCCAGCAGAGATGGCAGAGCTGAAGAAGCAGCTAGAGGATTTATTGAGTAAGGGATTCATCCGTCCAAGTGTGTCACCGTGGGGAGCGCCGGTGTTGTTTGTCAAGAAAAAGGATGGGAGTTTCCGGTTGTGTATTGATTACAGGGGTTTGAACCGGGTCACTGTGAAGAACAAGTACCCTCTCCGAGGATTGACGAGTTGTTGGATCAGTTGAGGGGTGCTACTTGGTTCTCCAAGGTGGATCTGGCATCGGGTTATCATCGATACCGATAGATGAGGCAGATGTGTGGAAGACTGCTTTCAGGACGAGGTATGGGCATTATGAGTTTGTGGTGATGCCTTTCGGGTTGACTAACGCACCAGCAGCGTTTATGAGATTGATGAACAGTGTATTTCAGGAGTTTCTGGATGTATCTGTCATCATTTTCATCGACGATATCCTGGTTTACTCTAAGAGTCCTGAGGAGCATGCAGTGCATTTGAGGGCAGTTATGGAGAAGCTGCGGGAGCAGAAGTTGTTTGCCAAGTTGAGCAAGTGTAGTTTCTGGCAGCGTGAGATGGGCTTTCTGGGTCACATTGTTTCTGTTGAGGGGTTTCGTAGATCCAGAGAAGATTCAGGCTATTAGGGATTGGCCTAGACCGCAGAATGCCACAGAGATCAGGAGTTTCCTTGGATTGGCAGGTTACTACAGGAGATTTGTGCAGGGGTTTGCAAGCAGAGCACGTCCTATGACTAAGTTGACAGGAAGGATGTTCCTTTTGTCTGGTCAGAAGAGTGTGAGGAAGGCTTTGCAAGCCTGAAGGAGATGTTGACTACTGCGCCAGTGTTGGCTTTGCCTGAGCAGGGAGAACCCTATGTGGTTTATACAGATGCATCTAGAGTTGGGTTGGGTTGTGTTCTGATGCAGCATGGGAAGGTGATTGCTTATGCTTCGCGGCAGTTGCGGGTGCATGAAGGCAACTATCCTACTCATGATTTGGAGATGGGTGCTGTAGTTTTTGCCCTGAAGATTTGGAGATCTTATCTTTATGGTGCAAAGGTACAGGTGTTCACAGATCATAAGAGCCTGAAGTATATATTCACTCAGCCTGAGCTGAATTTGAGACAGAGGCGGTGGATGGAGCTTGTGGCAGATTATGATTTGGAGATAGCCTATCATCCTGGTAAGGCTAACACGGTTGCAGATGCTCTGAGTCGGAAGAGGGTAGCTTCGGCTCAGGAGCAGGAGATGGAGTCTCTGGTAGGGGAGATCAGTGCTTTGAGCTTATGTGCTGTTTCACAGGAACCGTTGGGTTTGGAAGCAGTAGATAGAGCAGATCTTCTGAGTAGAGTGCGGTTGGCTCAGGAGAAGGATTTGGGGCTAGTGAATGCCTCTAAGGATGTGGATTCAGAGTATCAGGTCTCAGATAATGGTACTATCTTGGTGCACGGTCGTGTGTGTGTGCCCAAGGATGAGGAGTTGAGACAGGAGATTCTGAGAGAGGCTCATGAGAGCAAGTTATCCATTCATCCAGGAGCGACCAAGATGTACCGTGACCTCAAGAGGTACTATCATTGGGTCGGGATGAAGAAGGATGTGGCTAGTTGGGTTTCGAGGTGCGATGTATGTCAGCTAGTGAAGGCTGAGCATCAGGTTCCTGGCGGGTTACTGAAGAGTTTACCCATTCCTGAGTGGAAGTGGGATATGATCACTATGGATTTCGTGGTAGGATTGCCAGTGTCACGGACCTTTGATGCTATTTGGGTCATTGTGGACCGGTTGACTAAGTCAGCACATTTTCTGGCCATTAAGAAGACTGATGGAGCAGCGGTCTTGGCTAAGAAGTATGTGAGGGAGATAGTCAGGTTGCATGGGGTGCCAGCAAGCATTGTGTCTGATAGGGATTCTAAGTTCACTTCGGTGTTCTGGAAGGCATTTCAGGCAGAGATGGGCACTAAGGTGCATATGAGTACAGCTTATCATCCCCAGACTGATGGACAGTCAGAGAGGACGATCCAGACGCTGGAGGATTTGCTGAGGATGTGTGTGTTGGATTGGGGTGGCCATTGGGCAGATCATCTGAACCTGGTAGAGTTTGCTTACAACAACAGCTATCAGGCAAGTATTAAGATGGCTCCTTATGAGGCTCTGTATGGGAGGCCATGTCGTACACCATTATGCTGGACTCAGGTGGGGGAGAGGAGCATGTTTGGTGCTAGTTTTGTTCAGGAGACCTCAGAGAAGATTCGGGTTCTCAAGCTGAACATGAAGGAGGCTCAGGATAGGCAGAGGAGTTATGCAGATAGGAGGAGGAGAGATCTTGAGTTTCAGGTAGGAGACAGAGTGTACCTCAAGATGGCCATGTTGCGGGGTCCGAACAGGTCATTGTCAGAGACTAAGTTGAGTCCGAGGTATATGGGTCCATTCAGAGTGATTGAGCGGGTTGGACCAGTGGCATATAGATTGGAGTTACCTGAGGTGATGCGTGCATTCCATAAGGTTTTCCATGTGTCTATGTTGCGGAAGTGTCTCCGTGAGGGAGAGGAGGTGTTGGCTAAGATTCCTGAGGATCTTCAGCCTAACATGACTTTGGAGGCGAGACCAGTGAGGGTTCTCGAGAGGAGGATCAAGGAACTTCGGAAGAAGAAGATTCCTTTGATGAGAGTCCTTTGGGACTGTGATGGTGTTGAGGAGCAGACTTGGGAGCCTGAGGCAAAGATGAAGGCAAGGTTCAAGAAGTGGTATGAGAAGCAAGCCGCGACTTGAGCTTGTTTAGCCGGGTCCCATCTGTACCCGTGGCTGGAGCGGGAATGGAGTATTCCAGCCCATCTCTCTTGTTACTCGGTCGCTTGGGGTGGTTGGTTGTGCGACTCAGTAACAAGATGAGGTGGTGTTTGGGGTACAAAGTTTCCGTGAGGCGGGGTTGTGAAGAGAAGTTTCCAAAAGTGGAAAGTTTCCAAAAATGGAAGGTGCTAAATATGGAAAGTTTTATGGGAGTTAGAATTTGTCCATTTTAGCGGTGGAAAGCCTTAAAGGGGGCTTGAGTGTGGCCTTAGTGGCGGACTTTTGAGTCAGTGTGCCCGTGTGTGGCGGTCTTTTTAGACATTGTGGGGTCTTTGTGACGGGCTTTTAGCCAGAGTGTCTTTGTGACGGTCCTCGTTAGGACATTTGTGTGGCCTTGGTGGCGGTCCTTTGTAGGACGTTTGTTTGGCCTTTGTGGCGGGCTGTTTAGCCAGAGTGTCTTTGTGACGGTCCTCTTTAGGACATTTGTGTGACCTTGGTGGCGGTCCTTTTTAGGACGTTTGTTTGGCCTTTGTGGCGGGCTGTTTAGCCAGAGTGTCTTTGTGACGGTCCTTCGGGACAGATGGTCTTTGTGACGGTCCTTCGGGACAGATGGCCTTTGTGGCGGGCTGTTTAGCCAGAGTGCCTTGGTGGCGGTCCTTTTTAGGACAATTGTTTGGCCTTGGTGGCGGTCCTCTTTAGGACATTTGTTTGGCCTTGGTGGCGGTCCTCTTTAGGACATTTGTTTGGCCTTGGTGGCGGTCCTCTTTAGGACATTTTGTTTGGCCTTTGTGGCGGCCCTTGTGGCGTTTATGATCCTTGTGTGATCATGAGGTATTCCAGTGAGGGAATATGTGGTTGGTAGGACATTGAGATGTTTTACGCGAGCCACGGGAGGGAAACCTGGATAGGGATAGGACTCGGACGTGTTCAGAATCGTTTGCTCGCGACTCTTGGGGGACTTAGGTTCTCCTAGTACTGCCATTTTCAGAGACTTTGTGGCTCGGAAGAATGGTTGGTATATCGACTTCGGATGACGATCCGGGGCGCGCTGTAGGGTGGCAACCCGAGAGAGAGTTTGGACTTTTCCTTATATATTATGGCATGCGGGCTTCGGCCTGATGAGGAGCCAACATTTGGCATGCAGACTTAGGTCTGATGAGGAGCCAATAAAAACTCAAGGTTTAGGCCTATGAGTAAAGGAAAGTCCAAAAAGTCAAGAGCAAATGACCTGGAGCGTGAGTCTATCGCCTAGAGGAGACCTTCTGTAGATCGGTCGGAGGAGTGCGGGCCGTGGAGACGGTTGCACGGGAGTCCTTGACTGATGGTTGTTCGAGATTCGAGGACGAATCTAGATTGGTGGGGGAGAATTGTAACACCCGCAAACCATTTTCTGGGAGTTTTGGTGAGGGTGTCGATCGACACCAGAGGGAGTGTCGATCGACACCATTGGCCGGTTTGGTCGGTTCAATTTTAATTGTCCGGTTTGTGTGGTTGGTTTAGGGAATCCCTAAATCGAGTTATTAGGGGTGGAAAACGACCTAGGGTCGTGTTATTTTGGTGTTTCGCCGTTTTTGAGAGAAAACACAAAGAGAGAGTGTTCTGGAGCTTTTGGGAAGAGTTTGAGAGATTCCTTGCTGTTCTTGGGAGATCTAAGGCTGGGAAGGTGTTAGAAGCTTGCTAGGAGTGAGGGAGTTCGTTCTTGTTGGTCAGAATCTTCCTGCAAAGAGGTGAGTGCATGACCATGGCTTATCTAAGCTAAGATTTCTAGATTCTATGTGATTTGGTGCTTATGTGGTTGTTTCCTTGAGTTCTCTATGCTTTTTCGTTGCTATCTGGGTTGGGTTTGGCTTGGGAGTGCAAGGAGCGGATTGGAGAAGATTGGAGGCGAGATTCGAGTTTCTGATCGAGGGAAATCGCTGCTCGGTATCGGTGTCGGTCGACACCAGTTGGGGTGTCGGTCGACACCAACGCGAGGACGGCTCGGGACTTTGGCGAGTGTCGTTCGATGCCATGTGGAGGCGTCGGTCGACACAAACTAGGGTTTTCGGGAGTGTCGGGCAGGGTGTCGGTCGACACCAGTTTGGCGTCGGTCGACACCAGATAGTCAGTGACGATCGACACCATCTGGTGTCGGTCGACACCCCTTGTTCAGTTGCGATGGATGTTGCATGCTTCGTATATTGCCTGGTTTGTTTTATTGATTGTTGTTTGTGGCTTGTAGAGATCTTATTGCTTGTGTGTATAGCCCAGTAGATGGGAGGATTGCCTCACTGAGTGTTTATCAAATACTCATGCATCTCAATTTGTGTTTGTGGTGCAGGTAAAGGCAAAGTGTGACCGTGGAATGTAGGCAATGAAGAGGAGGATGTTCTAGGGACTCGATTGGATGTTGTCTGGCATTTGCTAGGGTGCTAGAGTTGAGTCATTAGAAACATTGCTAGGTTGCTGGTTTCATGTTTCTTGTTGTTTGGTATTGAGATATTGCTTTGTTTAATATTGGGTTATTATTGGTTATTGATTATGTTTTCCGCTGTTGAATGTGTTGTGGTTAGGTGGCTAGTGGGTATGGGACCACTAGCTGTAGTTGTTTTAATATATTATATTTATTATTTATTTATTAAAAAAAAAAAAAAAGGTTGGTCGTTTCAAAGATAATCTAATTTATTGATTTAATATATTTGATTAGGTTATTTAAATCTTTTGAGTTAGTCAGTTTGTTAATATTTCCAATAAATGACTGATTATTACCAAAAAACCATTATGAAAAAAATAAGGAAATTCCAGTATACATTTCACTTGTGAAATATGTGAACATGTTAAAGAAAATATTTATAAAATATTACAGTTTATGACAATATATATTTTGTGTGTTTTAAAAATAAAATTTGTATTTATGGTTTATCGAGTAATTATAACAATTTTGCCTAATCTAATAACCAGTCATTTTAAATATATCATGATTTTTTTAGGTACTAAGTTTATTTATAATGATAAGGGTTATTGTCTCATTCTTTTTTTTATAGCACATAGATAAATATACATTAAAACGTATATTCGTTTATAAATATTTTCATTTTTAATGAATAATCACATTAAATGTTGAGATTAATTAGTTTACATACTTAGATATATATAAATAATCACACATCATTATATCCCCTAATTGTTGTCATTTTTATATTTATTTATTAATATATATATATATATATTTATTTATTAGGAATTAAGTTTTCATTAAATTTTAATGAGTTGGAGATAATTCAGTGATAATATACTTCTTTTTATAATCAATTATAATAACTATTGAAAGCGTGTTGTTTATAATATTATGGTAATAATACTACCATAAAAAATACCGTTTCATTTTTATATGATTATGTTAATAAGTTATATGTTCTTTATTTATATTAACTTTATATTACTTGATATGTTTTCATAGCCTTTTTAAAATCAAGATAACTTTGACTTGTATATTTGTAAGTAAATATTAGTGAAATTTTGCCTTAAAATAGTATGTAATTTTTTAATTAATTTTACTATGTGATATTTAAATTTGTGTGAGAAATGCTGACATATCTAATTATTATTCAGTTAATTTTTTTTATTTACAAATATAATGGCATGTTAATATAATTAAGTAAAAATTTATGTGTATTTTGCTAAAAAATGCACAGAGCTCTCTGGCAGTAATACATTAGCTTTTTCAAGAGTGTGCTTCTCTATTAATATATTGGAGATTATTCTATGAATGAAACTTTGTGTTTTTTTTTATTCTCAATTCTACTCATGTATACGATTAACTTATTAACTAAATTCAAATTACTCATATGCTATTCACTACATTAATATATATGTAGAAATAAGTATGTCTTTGGTACCTTTAAACTTCGGAATTTAAGAATCATATGGCGAGCATCTTGCCCCATTCTTCTATAATATTTTCCAAAAATATCATTTTGCAGTTCCGGAGACATAAAGACTTTCATTGGCTGTCGAATTGAATGAATGACGGGAAATGCAATGATAAATTTTATTCCTTGGTTTTGACATTTAGCAAATATAGTAGATCTCACAGGCTTAAATAATTAGTTGTGGGTATTTGCGGAGAAGAATCTAATTGTCCGCAGTTTACAAAAATAAAATAAAAATAAACATCAGTTTCTAAAAGGTTGTTGTGTATTGTGTTGTCTATACAAAAATCTAGATTTTTTAAAAGTTGACTATGCGATGTAATCAGTTACTTTGGAATGGGTAGTTTGAAAATTTTGAATATTTTTGAAAACAATTAAATAGTTTCTTTTGAATAATTTCAATTAACTAAAAAAAAAATAATTATTCAAGGGGATATTTGTGGTGAAAGAGATGGTAAAAGTAAGGAATATTTGCTACCTAAGTAGTTATAATTATTAGGGAAATCATTTTATGCAATAGTAAAAGTACAAGAAACATTGCCCTATATGATACCATCTCTACATTTATAGAACAAAATCTTTACTTTGAAATAAGTATTTGAAAATTTTAGGAAACATTTTTATTTAATAACATGTAAATGATGTCATTTATATAAAAGAAAATATGATCTTACAGAAAAGAACGTGTAACAAAGGGGAATGGGTAATTCAAACAATAAAAGTGATTATCTAAACCATTTCTAATCAAAAAAGAAGATGAGATCATATAATTTGGATAATTAAATTTAATTTCAACTTTCAAATATAAAAAATGGATATGATACAAAAACATGTTGTATGCCGAGATAGTACTTAAAAGATATCTCAGTCTCACTGGTTAATAGGTCATTGTGTATTATGTTGTTTATACAAAAATATTTATTTTTAAAAGGTTGACTATGCGATATGTAATCAGTTACTTTGGAACGAGTACTTTAAAAATTTTGGATATTTTTGAATTTTTTTTAATTATTTCAACTAACTAAATAAGTAAGTATTTAACGGGAAATTCGGGTATCTGTCCAATTTTTTTACCCAATCTCTATAAATAAACATTGTCTAATGTGTAATCATTTAAAAGACAGAATGAGACGGGACATGGAATAAGATGGAATGAGACAGTAATGATGGAACGGGAGGGGACGTATTTCCCGTTCTAAAGTAGATACGTCTATATTATATAAGCACAATAATCTAAACTAAAACCAAACTGAAATCTTATATTTGGATTTAATACCAACATTGTACAAATACTTAATTTATGTATTTAAAATAATAAAATGCTAACTTATTTTTACGAATTTAAATTTTATATAAAAAAATATTTTGTCACTGATGTAGCATGGGTTAATAGCTAGTGTAGAGTTTATAAGACATGAACTTTTAAATATACACTAGTGTTTATAAAAGACACAATTATTTGAACCAAAAATTATAACCAAATAGTAAAAAAAAAACTGTTAGAATCTAGTTTTTCTATTTTCAGGATATTCACTTTTTCAAATATGAATTTTTAGAGAAAAAATAAAATAAAATCAAAAACCATTTTAAAAAACAGTTCAAAACCTGCATATTGATTCATGCGTTACTGAAAAAAAAAAACTAGATCCATTTTTTTTTTTTTTTGACAAAAACTAGATTCTCTATTTCATCGGAAACTCTATTTTTCAAAAATCTTGACTGAGTCAAAAAAAAATATTTATGTTGTAAACTAGAGAGTTTAGGGTGTAAATCTCTTAGTCTTATTTCTTATTAGGAATCGAGGTTACATATTTATAGGGAAAGGAGTAGCCCTAAGACCAAAACACAATAGGAATTACAAAGTATGAATGGGCCATAGGCCATGGGCCTAATGGGCTGAACCCATGAACTAATGGACTGGACCTAAGTACCCAATGGGCTGGACAGTAAATGGGCCGGTCTGATAGAGTCCACTTAAGTGTTTTACAACACTCCCCCTTGGACGATATGACCGTGCCTATGTTGGATGGGATCGCTGCAATGTGCTTAGGGGATGCTGCCTCATTAAAACCTTACCAGGAAAACCCAGTGGGACAAAACCTTGGTGAAGGAAAAAGAGTACAGCACACATTGCTCCCCCTGTTCCAAACATCACTCCAAGTCCTTAAGCCTCCGCATTCCAATCTGGTGTGCGAGCTTCTTGAATGTTGTGGTCGGCAGTGCTTTGGTGAAGAGATCGGCTGAGTTGTCGCATGACTGAACTTGTACCACTTGAACTTCTCCGGCCTTTTGTAGTTCATGTGTGAAGAAGAACTTTGGCAGTATGTGCTTCGTCCGATCTCCCTTAATGTAACCGTCCTTGAGTTGTGCGATGCAGGCGGTATAGTCTTCATAGATGACCGTAGCTTTCTTGTCTTCGATCATACCACTGTCTCTCCGAATATGTTGGGTCATGGACCGCAACCATACACACTCGCGGCTGGCTTCATGGATGGCTAGGATCTCCGCGTGATTTGAAGATGTGGCTACAAGAGTTTGCTTCATAGAACGCCATGAGACCGCAGTACCACCATGTGTAAACACATAGCCAGTTTGCGATTTGCCATTGTGTGGATCGGATAAGTAACCTGCATCAGCAAAACCAACTAAACCTTCTTTGTTATGGTTAGTATAATAAAGACCAAAATCCACCGTCCCTTGTAGGTAACGTAGGACGTGTTTAATACCATTCCAGTGCCGTTTGGTCGGACAAGAACTATATCTTGCTAGGAGGTTCACGGCAAAGCATATGTCTGGTCTAGTGTGACTAGCCAAGAACATTAACGCTCCTATAGCACTGAGGTAAGGCACTTCTGGACCAAGGACCTCTTCATTCTCCTTCTTAGGAGCAAATGGATCCTTTTCTACATCAATACTTCTTACAACCATTGGACTAGTCAATGAGTGAGCTTGGTCCATATTAAACCTCTTGAGTACCTTTTCTGTATATGCCTTTTGGTGCACAAGGATCCCATTGTTTCTGTACTCAAGCTGCAATCCCAAACAAAATTTTGTCTTGCCTAGGTCTTTCATTTCGAATTCTCTCTTGAGATATTCTACTGTTTGGGCGATTTCTCCAGGGGTTCCAAGGATGTTTAAATCATCCACATACACTGCTATTATCACAAATCTTCTGTTTGCAAACTTCTTTATAAACACACATGGACTGATTGGGTCGTTCTTATAGCCTTTCTTAGCTAAATAATCACTTAATCGATTATACCACATTCGACCACTTTGTTTCAGTCAATAAAGCGATTTGTCTAGCCTTATGCAGTGTTGGTCTCGAGAACCTCTCTTATCTTTGAGCTCTATACCCTCTGGTAATCTCATATAAATCTCATTATCCAGTGGACCATATAAGTATGCAGTTACAACATCCATTAACCGCAAATCTAGTTTCTCTCTTACGGCCAGACTTATTAGATATCTAAAAGTCGTTGCATCCATCACAGGGGAGTAAGTCTCCTCATAATCTATGCCAGGTCTTTGAGAGAATCCTTGTGCTACAAGCCATGCCTTGTATCTTACAATTTCATTGTTCTCATTTCTCTTCCTTACAAAGACCCACTTATGTCCAACTGGTTTAATTTCGGGTGTTGTCCTTATGATCGGACCAAACACACTTCTCTTCTTTAAAGAGTTTAACTCCACATCAATAGCTTCTTTCCATTTAAGCCAATCTTTGCTTTGAGTGCACTCTAACATGGATGTGGGTTCATGATCCTCATTTATCTCAAGTGCTACCTTGTATGCAAATATATCATCAATGTCGACATTCTTTCGGTTCCATTGAATACCAGACACAATATAATTTATTGAGATCTCATTATTGTCGGTTCCTTCAGGCTCATGAGGTTCAGCGTCCTGATCCTCACTTGGTGCCTTAGGAGTTTCTACGACAGTGTCTGTATCCTCTATTATTTCCTTAGCCTCGGTCTGTTTTGCACTTTTAGACTTCCGAGGATTCTTATCTTTGGAACCTACCGGTCTACCTCATTTTAAACGTGGTTTAGACTCCGTAGCAACTTGGTTATTGTGTTCCTTTTGAACATCAATACGTACTGGTGCATTGCAAGCTGGTATGTACGATTTTGTTACTTTCTTTGGGTCAGCAAAGGAATCTGGCAATTAGTTAGCTAGCTTTTGCAAATGAATAATTCTTTGGACTTCCGCATCACATGCCATAGTCCGAGGATCTTGCCATTCTAAGGATGTTTGATTCCATGTTAATTCTTTACCCAGCTTGCTAGTCTCTCCACTTAACATAGGGAATTCGGACTCAACAAATTGACAGTCCGCGTATCTGGCCTTAAATAAATCTCCTGTGGTTGGCTCAAGATACTTTAAAATAGTGGGAGACTCATATCCAACATATATTCCCGTCCTCCTTTGAGGTCCCATTTTACTTTTCTGTGGTGGAGCAATCGGTACATATACGGCACAACCAAATGTTTTGAGATGGGACAAGTCTGGCTCTCGACCCGATAATAGTTGGGATGGTGAATATTTGTGTTCACTAGATGGCCTGATACGTATTAGTTCGGCAGCATGTAAGACCGCGTGTCCCCAAGCCGACACGGGCAGCTTCGATCGCATTAACAATGGTCGAGCTATCAATTGTATTCGTTTAATGAAGGATTCAGCTAATCCGTTTTGTGTATGGACATGTGCTACGGGATGTTCCACACTCACCCCCATGGACATACATTAATCATTAAACACTTGGGATGTAAATTCACCAGCACCATCGAGACGTATAGTCTTAAGTGGAAAGTCCGGAAAATGTGCTCTCAACCGTATGATTTGAGCTAACAGCCTAGCAAATGCTAGGTTTCTCGTGGATAACAAGCAAACGTGAGACCATCTGGTTGATGCATCGATCATAACCATAAAATATCTAAACGTCCCACATGGTGGGTGTATTGGTCCACATATATCACCTTGTATCCTTTCCAGAAAGTTTAAAGTATCTTTTGTGACTTTGACTGGTGAAGGTCTTATAATAAGTTTCCCTTGTGCACATGCTACACAAGTAAGATTTTTAGGGAAAACTTTTCTTTCTTTAAGGTTGTGCCCATTCGAACTCTTAATCAGTTTACGCATCATGTTCGAACCCGGATGGCCAAGCCGGTCATGCCATAGAGTGAATTGTTCATTGAACATTTTATTCTTTGCCATGTTAGCTTCTATCATATTGATCTTAGCATGGTATAAACCAGTGGCTAGGGCAGGTATAGTCTCTAGGACTTTCTTATGTCCTTTTACAATTTCTGTAATGTATAGGAATTCTTTATTTCCTTCACCCTTGGTTTCAATGTGATAAACATTTGATCTTATATCTTTAAAGCTCAATAAGCTTCTCTTAGAGCTGGGTGAGTATAAGGCATCACTTAATTCGATATGTGTACCGTTAGGCAACAAAATGTGAGCCTGGCCGTAGCCTTTTATTAAACTTGCTATACCCGCAATTGTGCTAACATTGGCATTTCTCATTGTAAGATTTATGAAATATCTTTTGTCTTGTAATATAGTGTGGCTGGAACCACTGTCCACTACTAGCACACTCATGTCCTCGGCCATTTCTAGAAATAGGACAATAATTTTGTGTTTTAACAAGACTTTCATAAACTAAAATCCTTTGATTTAAATAGAAAATAATTATCCATTACATAGAAATAGAAATTAAATCATAGAAAGCATTGAAATTAAACCAAAATAAAACGAGAGATTGTTCATCATTCTCCAAGGCAATCGGAAGTCTCATAGTCCGGCAAGTCGTCATTCTCATGATCGAAGTCTCCTTCATCATCGATGTAAGCATGGTTAGCTTCAGGAGTCTTTTTCAAGACTTCTTGATATGCATCAATGAGATGTTTGGGTGTCCTACAGTTCTTAGACCAGTGGTTTGTCATACCACATCGGTAACAAGTCGATTTAGTCTTGGTTTGTGGTTTAAAAGACACACGGCCCTTACCACCACGTCCGCGACCTCCTCGACCAGCTTGACCGCCACGACCACCACGTCCTCTACCACCATGGCCACGGCCATAGTGTCTTTCTCTGTGGACATAGTTGGTCTCTTGGCTCATCAAGTACCTTAGGCTCTGTGGCACCATTCTTTCCCAAATCAACCTTGTGTGCTTCTGGTAATGGGGCTGTACCAGGAGGTCTCATAGCACTGTTTATCAGCAACAACTCATTGTTCTGCTCAGCTAGAAGCAAGCATTCAATAAGTTGCCCATAGTCAGCAAAACCTTTTTGCCGGTATTGTTGCTGAAGAACAATATTGTTAGGGCTGAAAGTAGACAAAGTCTTTTCTATCAGCTCTTCCTCAGTAGTCTCTCTTCCACACAGCCTAAGGAGTGAGACAATCCTAAAAAGCTCAGAGTTGTACTCATCCACGGATTTGTAATCCTGGATCCTTAGGTGTTTCCAATCGAATTCGGCCTTAGGAAGGAGAACCGTTTTCTGGTGTCCATAGCGGCGGTTAAGCGCTTTCCAAAGGACCGAAGGATCTTCTATGAAGAGGTACTGGTTTTTGAGACACTCAGCAAGGTGATGGTGCATGTGTTGGATACACTTGTTATTGTTTCTATCAGTGCTCTCAACACCCTCATCGATGCAACCATGCAAGCCACTCGATTTCAAATAGATCTTGGTGTCTTGTGCCCATTGCAAATAGTTCTTTCTAGAAGCTTGCAAGATTGGGTAGTCTAGGCTCTTAAGGCTTGCCATCTGCATAAAACAGAAAGTAGACAACCGATAGTTAGCATGCGGTATTTGAGACCGAACCATGCAATATTAGTTTAGGTCATGCGGTTTTTGAGACCGAACCATGCCTTAGGCCATGCGGTATTTGAGACCGAAACATGCCTTGCCTCTTATTGTTTTTCGGTTTAAAATCATGCATGCAAGACAACAAAAGCAAATAGATAATGCATGCAATAGTTTCCTTTATTTCTAGATAGGATTTCCTTTTTGTTAAATTTCCTTTTTCCTAGAATTTCCTTTTATCCTAGGTTTCGATTTTAGCAACCCTAAACAATTAATCTCAATTTCGATTTTAGGGTTCATGCAACAAAAATCGATTCTAAACAATCCTATACATGGTCCGATTTTAATTCTAATATGATGTATGCAACAAGCAAATAATCAGAACTTATAAACAAGCAATCCTTTCAAACAAATTCGATTTTAAGGTTCTTATAAACATGGGATTAGCCTGTTATTTGTTTGTGCAGTTGCAGGTTTTTAGGGTTTAATAGTTTTAGGTCAAAGTTTGATTTCATGGTCCATGAGTTTTTCGATTTTTTTTACCTTAAACACCAAAGGTTTCTGACCGGTTTTGATCTGGGAGCTAAAGACCTCAGATTTCACTCACGAACCTCGAACTTTGATGGACCACGAACCGCGAACAGCTTTCCCACGAACGGATCTCGCACCTCTCCTTGTTCCGCCTCGCGTATGCGCTCACCCCCGAACCGCGAACCACTAACCTCGATCAAGTTATCGATAGAAACTTGATCACGAGCTAAGGTATGCTCGTGAACAAGGGGATCTTCGAACAGAAAAATGTTTTAGTCTCGGATGGAAGTAAGAACAAAGAACAAAGGCGGTTTTTGGGTTTTAGGGAAAGAGATGATCGGCGACAGCTTTAGGGTTTTAGGGCTAGAGGCTATCGTGCTGATAACGTGTTGTAAACTAGAGAGTTTAGGGTGTAAATCTTTTAGTCTTATTTCTTATTAGGAATCGAGGTTACATATTTATAGGGAAATGAGTAGTCCTAAGACCAAAACACAATAAGAATTACAAAGTATGAATGGGCCATAGACCATGGGCCTAATGGGCTGAACCCATAAACTAATAGACTGGACCTAAATACCCAATGGGCTGGACAGTAAATGGGCCGGATAGAGTCTACTTAACTGTTTTACAACAATTTACTTTTACTTTCTAAAAAAGTAAAAAGTAAACAATCTCTTCCTGAACCATTTTTCTCCTTGAGAGATACAATGAACAATGGAGTGGCGTTTAGTCTACTACTAACATTCATCAAATCTACGCCTCCATCTCAATCTCCCGCCATATATATACAACACACAGACACAAGTGGTGGTGACTTCTACTCTTGTCTCTTCCTCTCTTTTGTCGGTAATGGAGTTACCCGTCGTAGATCTGTCTCTATACCTTGAATCCTCCGGCGACGATTTGGGAACTGATCTCCTCGATTCGTGCCGAGAAGTGAGCCGGATCCTCAGAGAAACCGGAGCCCTCCTTGTCAAAGATCCGCGATGCAGCGCTCAAGACAACGATCGATTCATCGATATGATGGAGACATATTTCCAAAAGTCCGATGATTTCAAACGACTCCAAGAGAGACCTCATCTCCACTATCAGGTTTCGTTTCCCCCTTTAAAAAAAAAATCGAATCTTTGATTAACCCATCACATTCAGTTTCAATTTCTAGAATCTGAGTTAAGCCCACTGGTTAGGGTAAGATTAGGGCGCACATCTTAGTGTTGTGGTTTGAAAAAGTTTCAATATTTTTTTAATAAGGTTGGTGTGACGCCAGAGGGAGTGGAAGTTCCTAGAAGTTTGGTTGATGAAGAGATGCAACAAAAATTCAAGACTATGCCTGATGAATACAAACCACATATTCCTAAAGGACCAGATCATAAGTGGAGATATATGTGGAGAGTTGGTCCTCGCCCATCGAACACACGGTTTAAGGTGTGATCTTGGTGATACATTCCAATAAGATTTGCTATTGTATATGTGTATATTCATATTGATTTGGAAGTGGCGTTGGTTTAGGAGCTCAACTCTGAGCCTGTTATACCGCAAGGTTTCCCAGAGTGGAAAGAAGTAATGGACTCGTGGGGTTATAAGATGATATCTGCGGTAGAGGTGAGGCTTTGCTACAACAGAGTTGGAATCTGATGCTTGTTTACTAATAACTAACTATTATGTGGTGATGGTTTTTTTTTTTTTTTTTTTTGTATTAAAATTGTTTAGGTTGTTGCTGAAATGGCAGCGATCGGGTTTGGTTTGCCTAAAGATGCATTTACATCACTCATGAAGCAGGTATATTATTAGATTTTTGTGGAAACAAGAGTTCCTACATTTAGCTTAACTTGTGGGTGAATGGCTAAGGGTTTGGATTTCCTTAAGTTGAAGAGTGTTGTTCTATCTCAGGGTCCTCATCTTCTTGCTCCAACGGGAAGTGATCTTAGCTGTTACAATGAGGAGGGGACGATATTTGCTGGATATCACTATGACCTCAATTTTCTAACAATTCATGGAAGAAGTAGATTCCCTGGTTTGTATATCTGGTTAAGGAATGGGGAAAAGGTTGCGGTTAAAGTTCCCGTAGGATGCCTCTTGATTCAAACTGGAAAGCAGGTACGGAAACGTTACTGCGTTTTGAAGCATCTATGAACAGCCACATTATCTCGAATTATGTAATTGAAGGTAACTGTGCTAAAATGATGGTGTTCATGTGTGTCCAGATAGAATGGCTGACTGCTGGAGAATGCATTGCCGGGATGCATGAGGTGGTTGTCACGAGCAAGACTAAGGATGCAATCAAATTAGCAGAAGAACAAAACCGAAGCCTATGGAGAGTTTCCTCAACTGTAAGTCAAAACCAATTTCCTTTGACAAGCTCAACTTTTTTGGTTTTTATTTATCTAAAAGGATTTGTTTTGTTGCAGTTGTTTGCCCACATTGCCTCTGATGCGGAGCTGAAACCTTTGGGACATTTCTCTGAATCATCACTGGCAAGTAACTATCCGGCGATACCTGCAGGAGAGTATGTTGAACAAGAGCTCTCTGTCATCAATCTAAAAGGAAAGAAAGGATTTTCTTAACTTTGGGTTGTGTTCAGCCACAAAACCAGTTTGCAAGGTCGAACAAATTTCATTCTTCTTCCTGTTGATTCTGAAAGTTTAAGGATTGAACACTCTGCTTTTTGCTGAAGCATCTGATATTTGATAACTCAGAAGTCCGTCAAATTTAGGACTTTATGTTTGAACCTACACATAAAAATTTATTTTATTGGTCAACCTACACATAAAAATTTTAAAGCATTAGATTACCTTTTTACCTACTATTGTATGTCGAGCCCTGCTATTCAAATGGCGGCTACTACATGCAACATATTGAATGTAGGAATGACTGGTACGAGGTAGATACTTTTGCGGTAGGCCAGGCCACCTCCAAAAATTAGAGCTGTGCTTGCTCGACCTTAATGTGTGCGGTGGACCATAAACCAATGATTAGACAGTAGCCGCATGGGATTCAAACTAGATTGTACATTCATGTGCAAGTAAAATGAACCGAGATGAGGTCAATTGTTACTTGTTATATACGAAGGCAACTAAAAATTCGATTTCGAATCGAGATCTGACTTTCAGCCACCGGTGAGGCCTCACGCCGCCGGCGAGAATTCTCTTCTTTCTCCCCCCCCCCCCCCGCCCCTCTTCCTTTCTTTCCTCTCTAATCTCTGATGTCGAACTCGGAACCTCCAGATCCAGATCTAGTTCAGTCCAACTCAGGAGAGGCTTCTGTTTCAGATCCGATTTCAGTCCCTCCCTTGGTACCCCCTCAATCCAACGATGCACCTTCTCCTCCTCCGGAGACGGAGGTCCCTCCCGTAATTGATGATATTCAGCTTCAGTGGGCTGCTAGGTTCGACCCTACTCTTCGTAATCTTAGCAAAGCCGCTCAACCCTCGTGCACCTCCATCAGTCATTCTCAAAGCGACCGATACATGGAAAGAATACATCGTCGCACACTTTCACGGTAACCCTCCTCCTCCAGGCAAAATCTTCGTTGACCTAAACCCAATTTGGGGGAAAGAAGGTCGAATTTACATAAGATGTCTCCCTAATGGTCTCGTCCTTATCCACATACCTTCTGCCTCCATTCGTAAGTGGGCTATTGAAGATGGTTGTTGGCAAGCCGGCAATTGCCTTTTCACTGTCACAGCTTGGTCACCAACAGCTTCGCTTACTCCAGTCAAACTCATATCTCTGCCGATTTGGGTTATCCTGAAGGATGTTCCGCCTCAACTTTACACTCTCCCAGGACTTAGCACTATTGCTTCGGGAATTGGTGAACCACTCCACACAGAGAAGCATCAATTGCCTCCTCTATCTGCAGACACTAGAATTAAAGTTGAGGTATTGCTTAAGAAGACTCTCCCTCAATCAATCTTGGTGGAGGATAACGCCGGCAATGAAGTAAGGATTTGGGTCGAATATCCAAGACTTCCACCTAAGTGTGATTATTGCAGAGAATTCGGACATTTGTATCATCGATGCCCTAGTGCTCCGGATTGCTCTATTCAACCTCACAACATCACGCTGAAGAATCAACATCTCACTTCCGACAAACCCACTACAAGCTCTGAGTTGCAGGGAGATCGGAGTTAACAGGTACATCAGCCTCTACCTCCACCCCCCATAAGTCCGACCAAGATCAATCAGCCCACCAAGAAACAAGCTTCCCACATGTATATTGACTCCCCTCCAGCGGATTCTCCCGCGGAATGGCAGGTAGTGAATAGACGCTCGAAATCACCAAAGAAACAAGATTCAGCTAATGGGATGAAGGGGAACAGGACAATTGAACCTGGAGCCCACCTAGCAGATAAGGAGACTTCTTCTAAACCTCTTCCTGAAACACTAAAGGCTGCTCATGCTGCTACTAAGCTTTCCTATCATGTTCCTCCAACTACAAAAGGCAACTCCACTATGGTGGATGTTGTACCCACGATTCGTCATCTCGGATAACAGGCAAAGGGCCTGGGCCGAGCACGCTAAACGGGCCACGGGTGTAGTTCTGGTCGAGCCCATCAGGTCCAGAAAGAAGAAGAGAGCTCAGAGAGGCGTCATATTAGTCAGTTTGCAGCTCGAGCTCGGTCAAAGATTCCTGCATTCATGTGGATTAATTAGGACGCGAAAATCGTGTAAAATTAATTACGCATTAATTGGGTAATTAATTGGTCTGTATAAATATGTAAGGGGGGACATTTTTTCAAGGGGATATACAATTTTAGCATTCAAACACTCATTTCAGGTCAGAACTCTTAACGGTGATAAGCTCCTCCACACATAAATCACTTCGAAAGGAGAGAATTGATCTCAGTTCTCACATTTGGCGCTAGAAGGAGGGGGTCCTATCACCTATACTCTTACTAGTTCCGACTTCATATCTGAACCCACTTCATCCAAACACCACAATGGCTACCGACTCTTCCAATCAGGTAACTCTGGAGGCTATCCAGAAACTTTTGCAGGACTTGTCTAAGAAGTCCAATCGCCAGCAAGCAGCCTTGGCTGCTCTTACCGAGCGTTTTGACATCATGGAGGGTCAGGTCTCCACCCGTTTAGAGGCAATCACTACGTCAGTAGCCGACCTCTCAGTCTCTCACCGCGCATACGCCGATCGGGTCGATCTCCTGTCTTCCGATAAAAAACCCTCGCCGACGTGCTCTGGATTTCACTGGCATTATTCCGCCTCTCACCACGCTGCCTGCAGCAGCAAACTCCACTCCGGGAAATACTTTCCCACCCCATCTAAGTACTCAAGCAGCGCCACCGCTGGCCGACGATAGCAACACTCCGGTTCAGCTCGATATTGCTGGATCCTCCGAAGTCCCAGTTCGTCTTCCTCCCCCTATGGGCGGAAACACTTCAACTCTTGGTTACGTCACCAATCCCGAGATCTTCCGCATGTAGAGCGAAATCCGGGACATGCGGTCTGTGATGCACAGTGCGACCACTTCAGCTCCGGATATTTTCCAAGTGATCGAGGAGTCAAAGCGGACTCCTTTCTCCGGCCAAGTAGCCCGAGTCCGCATCAAAGATACTGGCAAAATTAAGTTCTCGAACTACGAGGGAAAGGGAGATCCGACTAGCCATCTTAAGACTTTTTTGTTAACAGCCAGCCGCGTGGACCTCGAGCCTCATGAAGCAGACGCTGGATACTGCAAGTTGTTTGCAGAAACGTTTTGCGGGCCGGCTTTACTTTGGTTCGCATCTCTAGCAGCCGGCTCCATAAACAACTTCATGGAGCTGTTGACCTCTTTCATTAAACAGTATTCTAGCTTAATCGAAACCGCGGTAACAGACGCTCAGCTTTGGAACTTGAGCCAAAGTGCCAGAGAGTCTCTCCGGTCTTATATAACAAAGTTCAAGGAAATCCAGGTTCAGATCCCAGGACTCTCGGACTCGACTGCTCTGGATGCGCTAAAAAATGGCCTCTGGCACGAATCTCGTTTCCGCGAAGAGCTAACCGTAAATCGGTTTCCAACCATTCAAGACGCCTTACACCGGGCTTCGAACTTGAAAATTGCAGAGGAAGACAAGGCCGCCGCTACACTGAAACATTAAGTTTCACCTGCAGGCAAACCTCGATTCGAAAAACCAGCTAAAAAGATTCCACCTGCGACTCCGAAGTCCGGACCTGGCACATTCGCTGTCAATCAATCTCCCAAGAAGAATTCTCCAAAGAGTTCGCCATCCAAACCTCCATTTTCACCACGCTCCAAGAGTGGAGTACTCCCAAGTAACAAATGGGTCTGAGATGAGGACACGTACTGCGAGCTCCACAAAACCAATAGCCACTCCACTCGTGACTGCAAGAAACTGATGCACCTTCTCGCAGAAAATTACGTGGCAGGAGAGATGCCGAATGTAACAATCGAGGAGTTGGACTGGAAAACAACCCTAGAGGTGGACGAAGACGCTCCACCTTCGAAGAAACCAAAACAGTCAGATGGGAGCGAAGCCCCCAAGAAAAGAATATACGTCATAATGGGAGGGTCGCGCCTTTTTGGAAACTCCATCACTGCAATCAAAGACCATCAGCAGAAGCTCACGAGCCCTCAGTCGAAGCGAGCCAAGGTCACAACAAGTGATCTACCCGAAGTTACTTTCTCCAAGAAAGAAACCGAGGAACTAGACACTCCGCACGACGACGCACTCGTCATATCACTAGACGTAGCGAACCACGAAGTGTGCCAGATCCTAATAGATACTGGGAGTTCGGTAGATTTGATATTCCTCGAGACACTTGCTAGAATGGGTATCGGGAAAGAACACATCGTGGGACCACCTTCACCTTTGGTCTCATTCACGCGTGAGACATCAATGTCATTGGGCACAATAACACTACCGGTGTCCACTCAAGGGGTGGTAAAAATGGTGAAATTTACAATCTTTGACCGACCTGCGGCCTATAACGTTATTTTGGGAACACCTTGGCTCTATCAGATGAAGGCAGTAGCCTCGACGTACCATCAGTGCGTCAAATTTCCAACCCCGCAGGGAGTTCGAGAGATTCTAGGGAGCCAAAGGACGGCAAGGAGCTGCTACCTCGCGAGTCACAAGCTCCTGGTTCAATAGCAACCACAGCTCGAGGTCCCGAAGAACCCAGTTCGGAAGCAATTAAAATGCGACCTCACTGAGTCCATTTTTATCAACGATAAGTTTCCAGATCAGGAAATCAAGGTCGGAGCTGGGTTGAATGACGAGCTCCACGCCAGTTTGGTAACCTTTCTGAAAGAAAATATGGCCACCTTTGCGAGGTCCATAGATGAAATGCCCGGTATCAGTCCGGAGGTAATTTCGCACGAGCTAAACGTTGACCCAACGTTCAGACCCATAAAGCAGAAACGAAGAAAACTAGGTCCCGAGCGAGCTGAAATCGTTAACAAGGAGGTGGAACGTTTACTAAAAGCGGGGCAGATACGCGAAGTAAAGTACCCTGAATGGCTCGCGAACACAGTGGTAGTCAAGAAGAAGAATGGAAAGTCACGAGTTTGCGTCTTTCATGGTTGAGTCCACTTCGGGTCATGAGCTGATGTGTTTCATGGACGCCTTCTCCGGTTACAATCAAATCCTTATGAACCCGGATGACCAGGAAAAGACCGCATTCATTACGGACCGTGGGATTTACTGTTACAAAGTGATGCCTTTTGGGTTAAAGAACGCCGGAGCAACCTACCAGAGACTAGTAAACCAAATGTTCGAGCACCAGCTCGGAAAAACCATGAAAGTCTACATTGACGACATGTTGGTAAAGTCTATGGAAGCTGCATCACACCTCGCAGATTTGAAAGTTTGCTTCGACATCTTGAACCACTTCGGGATGAAGCTTAACCCCACGAAGTGTACCTTTGCAGTCCCATCGAGGGAGTTTCTGGGATACATCGTTACAGAACGAAGAATTGAGGCAAACCCGAGACAAATTAACGCTTTCTTGTCAATGAGTTCCCTAGGACGTTACGCGAAGTGCAACGTCTTAACGGACGGATCGCCGCCCTCAACCGCTTCAGCTGAAAGCTTACCTGTTCAGCTGTTCTACCAGTTATTGAGGAAAGGGGGGAAGAACTTCTTATGGGACACGAAGTGCGAAGAAGCGTTTGCTCAGCTGAAAGCTTACCTGTCTGAATCTCCGGTCTTGGCTAAAACCGAGAGCCACTTTTCCTTTACAAAGCTGTTTCGGACAGCTCAGTAAGTAGAGTCTTGGTTCGGAAAGGGGGGAGCAGCGACCAATTTTCTATGTCAGTAAGTCATTTACTAGGGTAGAGTCCAGGTATCCCATGATGGAAAAATTGACCTTAGCAGTAGTTACTTCGGCAAGAAAACTGCGACCTTACTTTCAGTCCCATACAATCGTAATACTAACGACGCAACCACTTTGGACGGTATTGCATAGTCCAAGCCAGTCTGGGAGATTAGCTAAATGGTCTGTCGAGCTGAGTGAATACGACATCGAGTTCCGGACTCGAACCTGTGCTAAGGCGCAAGTGCTGGCAGATTTCCTGATCGAACTTTCACTAGACTCTACGGTCAGTGACCATATCGAGGTCCCGTGGACATTGTATGTAGATGGAACATCTTCCAGATCGGGAGCAGGAATTGGGGTCCATCTCACTTCTCCTACTGGAGAATTAATCGAGCAGTCATTTCGCTTGGCTTTCACTGCATCAAACAACGAAGCCGAGTATGAGTCCTTCCTCGCTGGCTTACGCCTCGCAGTAGGGATTGATATCCGAAAGCTCCGAGCTTTTTACGATTCGCAGCTGGTCACCAACCAGTTTCTAGGAGAGTCAAGACTAAGGATGGTCGTATGGAGGCTTATTTGTCCACAGCTCGGGAATTAGTAACTAAGTTCGAGGACTTTGAAATTACTAAGATCCCACGAAGTGAAAACTCTGTTGCAGACTCCTTAGCAGCTCTGGCATCAACTTCGGACCCTGCAATAACAAGAATTATCCCGTCGAAGTCATCGAGTTTCCTAGTATTCAACTAGAGAGGTCGAACGTAGTCACCCGGGCAATGAAAAACAGTTGGCTGCAGAGGAGGAAGCTCGCAAGGCAGATTCGGGTTCTTTCCCACAGGAGGACTCAGCTCTCGTCATGCCCACTCTGATGGATATTCATCCGCCTCCGGTCGAGCAAGAAGCGAATAAAAATCCGGAATCATCGAGTCACCAGTTGACGACCAAGCCGTTATCCCGGACTCCACTTTGAGCAGTACGAACACTAACAATTGGGGGGCAGGAGACTGGCGGAGCCTGATCTGGGCTTACTTGGAAAAAGGGGAACTCCCAGCCGATAAATGGGCAGCCAGGAAACTCAAAATTGTCAGTGCACGGTATTGCATCCACAACGGAGTACTCCTACGCCGAAGTATAGCTGGTTCCTATCTAACATGTGTTGCTCGTAAAGAGCCCGCGATGCTGATGCGAGCTGTTCACGACGGTCCCAATGGTAATCACTCCGGAGGACGGACTTTGGCCTTCAAAATCAAAAGGCAAGGTTTTTTCTGGCCTACTATGGTCACAGACTGCGAAAACCATTCTCGAACTTGTGAGAAATGTCAAAAGCATGCCCCATCAATCCATCAACCTTCCAGGCTCCTGTCGTCGGTGTCTGCACCTTACCCGTTCATGAGGTGGTCTATGGATATCATTGGCCCTTTACATCGGGCACCAGGAGAAGTTCAGTACGTGTTCATTCTTACTGACTATTTCTCCAAGCGGGTAGAAGCAGCAGCCTACGCGAAAGTAACGAGTGAAGAAGTAGAGCAGTTCGTGCTAAAAAACATAATCTATCGCTACGGCATTCCTCACGAAATTTTCACCGACAATGGTCTGCAGTTCATCTCCTCGCAGTTCGAAGGGTTTTGCTCGAAATGGAAGATTCGGCTCAATAAGTCAACTCCTCGTTACCCGCAAGGCAATGGACAAGCCGAGGAGATGAATAAGGTCATACTAGCTAACTTGAAAAAACGGCTCGATACTCGCAAAGGGCGCTAGCCGGACGAGCTGTCGGGCGTTCTTTGGACAATCCGAACAACACCCCGCCGGGCCACTAATGAGGTTCTTGGAGTCCGTACCTCGCTAAACGCACTCCGAGCCAAGGAGAATGAGGAATTTTTACAGGATACCCTCGATACAATCAATGAGCGTCAGGATCAGGCCTCAGTTCGGATCCAGAACTACCAGAACGCAGTAGCCCGATATTATAATTCGAAAATCTGAGGCAGGCCCTTGGCGGTTGACCACCTAGTCCTTCGAAAGGTCTACGAGAACACCGAGGAGCTCAATGCAGGGAAGCTGGGAACTAACTGGGAAGGACCGTA
Organism: Camelina laxa; assembly: GCA_024034495.1. Classification (NCBI taxonomy): domain Eukaryota; kingdom Viridiplantae; phylum Streptophyta; class Magnoliopsida; order Brassicales; family Brassicaceae; genus Camelina; species Camelina laxa. The sequence goes on from CM043883.1 coordinate 17,160,590, forward strand.
CAGAATTACTCGCGAAGTCCAAAATGGAGTTTATCAGCTCGAGGATTCAAAGGGAAAACCAGTTCCGAGGTCCTGGAACTCTTTACATCTTAAACTCTTTTACAGTTAATTTTATTGTATCGAACTACGTTTAGCTTTATCCCGATAAGGGTACGTAAGCAGCCCGCTTCGGTTCCAGTTATCCATATTCATAAAAAAAAAAGTTTCCTAAACTTTTTATTAATAATGGTTCACTAAAAAAAATAATAATAAAAAACAAAAAAGCCGAAGTCTGACTTCGCAAATCAATCAAAGGCGAGGTTCAACTTCGCGAATTCTAAACCGAAGTACTCACTTCGTACCCAGCTTTACTTATCAAATTAAAGCCGAGGTTTAATTTCGCGGACTCTAGTCTAAACCGAAGTACTTACACTTCATACCCAGCTTTAATTATCAAATTAAAAACTAAGGTTTAATTTCGCGAACTCTTGCCTAAACCGAAGTATTTACTTCGTACTCAGCTTTAAAGTTGAGGTTTTATTTCGTGAATTCTAATTAGAACTGAAGTTCACACTTCGTACTCAGTTCTATTTATCATTAAAAGCTGAGGTTAAATTTCACGAACTCTAATCGAAACCGGAGTCCTCACTTCGTACTTATTTTTGCTCATATTAGTTAAGACCAAAGTTCGCAAAAGGTAAAAATTTTTCATCCCAAAATACGCGAGTACGGAGTGGTCACCACGACCAATAAACTCCGAAATAAGTTCAAAAAGAAAAACAACAAACGGAGGGCAACTTGTGCCAAAACAACCCCGATAGAAACTATTGAGTAGGGAGAGGAGGATCCAATGTCGCTTCGGGAAGGTCCAAGCTCATCTCTGCAAGCTCCGCCTCCGACCTGGTGTTCGCCAAGAAATCGTCCATCCCCTGCTTCGACATTTGTCCGAGGTTAGTGTCGGACTCGTCGATTGTGATGCTCAAAGGATGTTCGTCGCACAAAACCTCGGGCGTATCCGTCAAAAGGTCTGAAAATGCAGAAAGGTCGAAGTCACAGGGAGTTACCTGCGCAACCTTTCTGTCGGCCTCCTCCTCATCAGCTCTCAGCAGCCCGAACTCAGCTTCCATATCTTGGATCACTCCCCTAGAGATCTCCTCGACCAGCATCCGGTTAGCCCTGATCTCGGCGGCTCGGATCTTGGCCGGAGCTAGCTTCTCCCTCTCCTCGAAAGTGATCCTCACTTCCTCAACCAAGGGGCGAAGAGTTCGCCTCATTGCCTGCCTCTCCTCTCTCCGTACCCTTTCAATTTCACAGTTGTTGCCAGCCTCCAGAAGTTGATTACAGAGCTCGATTTCGTGCAACCTGTTCTTCGCCGCCTTTGCATCTTCGGCCGCCTCAAAGTAAAGGTCCCCCGCCTTCTTCAATTTGTCTCGGAGGTCCTCATTAGCAACCCCAAGGTCAATCACCTCTACCTCAGCCCTCTTCATCCGAGCCGGGATCTGTTCGGCCTTCGCCACGGTGGTGGCATTTTCGGCTTCCAGCCTGGAGTATTCTGCCACCTGAGCTTCCAGGTCGGCGATTTTCTCTTTGAGAAGGCTCACCTCGGAAGATGAGGGGGAAGCGAATAGTTGATCCTCGTAGGATACCACCGAGGAGTTAAACTCGATCATCAGCTGGAAAGTCACAGCTTGTTAAAAGCGGTGAAGGTGGTAAAGTAAAAAAAAGACCAAAAGGGTATGTGCATTACTAACCTAGCCAATCTTGTCCGCGAACGGAAGAAGTTTGCGCGGTTTAGTTCGGACATGTTGGCAAACGCCGGAATCCGAACTCCAGGCCGAGTATAGCTCCTCATCAGGTCAGCAAAGGACGCAGGGGGAGCTGAAATATTTGAGCAATGTTATTTTACTTAATGACTATCTGGAACCCAAAAATGAAAACAACTCGGGTTATCATTACCTCGGGGGGAAGGATGCTGCTCCTTTGAAAGTAACCTACCGGAGGAACCCCCAGATTCTTTTGCAGAGGGAAGTTCCTTAGACCTCTTCTCCGAGGTGGGACCCCCATCTTTCGAGTTGGACTTACTTTGCTCGTCTCCTGACAAACCAGTCCGAGCTCGGCTCTTCTCGCGGGAAGATGAGGAAGTCTCGGTTTATTTCCTCTTTTTGGACGAATCCACCCGCTGGGAACTGATCTCAGCAGAGGACTTCCTTGTCGGGGGGAGGGGAGCTACAACCTCTCATGGCTCGTCGCTGGAGTCGGCTATGACAATCACGGGAGGCTCGGATGGACTGGTCAAAGGTCCGAAAGAACCTGCAGGGAGCTCGGAAGGGCTAGTAGGAGACGCGGAAGTCCCGCCTACCTCAGGGGTGGAGGAGCCAGACTTCTTAAGGAGGCGAGCTTTGCCTTCTGCAAGAGCCGCCACCATGTTTAGCTTTGCCTCCTTCTCAGAGAACGTCCTCTGAGCCTCACCGTGGACTCCCTAATCCTTTCACACGAAAAGGAATCCCAGGCGATCTGGCCCTGGCTGCAGAACCTCGAGAAAAACTCGCAAAATGTAGGGCAAAGTAACCCGCGCTCGAAGTGATCTGAAACTGAAACAACAAGGGGTTTTTTTTTAGAAAAAAAAACATTTGTTAAAGTTGCACCTAACAAGGAACACCATTCTACCAATTTTTGAAGTCCACTTTGAAACATGCGAACTCGAGAGGTGACCGAAGGTGAGTTCGTTGACCGGGAAAAAAAGTAAGACTTCCGCCATTTGTCGTCCTTCTCGGGAAGGTCATCAAAGACCTTCAGCCCGGAGAGCGGGCTTACGTAAAGCGTGCCTTTGGTACGACCTATTTTCACCGTGTAAACTTGAAGAAATTCGGCCAGGGATAGCTTGTAATCGAACTCCTCCCCCAGAGTCTGAAGACACATAACGGTTCGAACGAAGTTCCGGCACATCTGGGGGAGAGCGAAGCCCAATTCAAACATCATGTTTACGATGAGTTCGGGTAGGGGGAACGACAGTCCGCACGCAGAGAAAAATATCTCGAACGCGCAACAGTAGCCCGGAGGAGGATTCTCCGGGAACCTGATCTCGATCTCAGGCAGAATCCCGGTGGATTCCCTAATCTCAGCTATATTCTCTGCAGAGAGAATTGACAGCTGATGGGGACCATAAATGCCCGGAATCAAATGTTTGGCGGTTTTACCCGATGAAGATTTCGGAGGAGACATGTTTTCCGAGTAAGAATAGTGCGAAATTGAGGAAGGTCGAAGAACTTTCCGGCGAAAGCAAAGAAACTAACAGAAGAAAAGAGAGGAAAATGGAGAACAGAACGAAAGCAAACTGAGAATTAAGAGTAGGAGGGAGAAGTTGGGTGAGCTTACCTTTATACACGGAACCAGCGAGAAATGATTACCTGGGAAAGCAAAAGGTTTCGGATCGCTTTTCCTCTTCTTATAGTTTACACGCTACCTGATGAGCCCCGGGGCTTGTTTGGGAAGGCAAATCTCATCATCACCACGATCAAATCATGGGGTTATGGGGAATATACAGTTTCCCAAAGTTGATCGCTCGGAGATCAAAAGTCCCCCGAACTGCTCAGCTCAGAAGACTTGGGGGGCAACTGTTGTACACACGATTCGTCATCTCGGATAACAGGCAAAGGGCCTGGGCCGAGCACGCTAAACGGGCCACGGGTGTAGTTCTGGTCGGCCCATCAGGTCCAGAAGAAGAAGAGAGTGCGGAGAGGCGTCATATTAGTCAGTTCGCAGCTCGACCTCGGTCAAAGATTCCTGCATTCATGTGGATTAATTAGGACGTGAAAATAGTGTAAAATTAATTACGCATTAATTGGGTAATTAATTGGTCTGTATAATCATGTAAGGGGGGACATTTTTTCAAAGGGGGTATACAATTTTAGCATTCAAACACTCATTTCAGTTCGGAACTCTTAACGGTGATAAGCTCCTCCACACATAAATCACTTTGAAAGGAGAGAATTGATCTCAGTTCTCACAGTGGATACAGGCCAAAAAGCTGCGTCTGGAACCTCTGTTCCTGTTAAAGCAACAAACAACAAGAAAGGACCTCAAAAGAATTTGAAGAATTCCACTAGTGCACGACCGTCTGGGAAGGGTCGTGCCCATCATCTTGCTTGAAAGCAGTGCTTTCACACCTTTTGCCCACAATGATGATGAAGTTTTTTTGCTATAATATTTGGGGTTTAAACACCATTCAAAGACAGCAGGAACTCAAGAATTGGACTTTATCTCAAAGACCTCTTCTAGGGGCATTTTTGAATCTCATGTATAGGAGTCTAATGCGGTATCTATTTTGGCTCGTACGTTCCCCGGTTGGAGATTTGAAGCTAACTATTCTGATCAGGCAAGGAACGGAAGAATTTGGTTAATTTGGGATCCCTTCATTCAAGTCTTTATTTATAAAAAGACTGACCAACTAATCTCCTGTGGAGTTTTGATCCTTCAACGAAGCTATCCTTCTCAGTGTCATTCATTTATGCTAGGAACTGCTTGACTGAGAGGAGGGAGCTGTGGGCGACTTTGGAGGAGATACACCGGTATAGAAGCCAACATAATCATCCTTGGATTATTCTAGGAGACTTTAACCAAATCCTACATGCGCAAGATTTTAGGCCAGTCTCATGTTGCAACATTATTTACAAGATCATTTCAAGAATTCTGGCTAAAAGACTCAAGCTTATTATGGAAAAAGCAGTGCAAAGGAATCAGGTGGCCTTCATAAAAGGGAGACTTCTATGCGAGAATGTCCTTCTTGCAGCGGAGTTAGTAGCAGACTTTAACAAGGAGGGGCCTGTTACAAGAGGGTGCCTTCAAATTGATATTTCCAAGGCATTCGACAATGTAGACTGGGACTTTCTCATCAATATTCTTAAAGCTTTCGAGCTCCCCACAATATTCATACGCTGAATTGCTACTTGCTTCACGACACCATCATTCTCTGGGGCTTTGAATGGCGAGCTAATCGGCTACTTCCCTGGAAAGAAGGGGTTGAGGCAAGGAGATTCCATATCTGCTCCTCTATTTACTTTGGTTATGGACATTCTATCAAAAGATTTGGATCGAGCAGCAATTCAAGGCAGACTTCGTCCTCATCCACTCTGTGTTGATCCTCTCATCACTCATCTTAGCTTCGCTGATGACTTACTTGTTTTCTTTGATGGCTCTGAATCTTCACTCGAGGCCATCATCGAAATCCTTGAACACTTCAGGACAACTTCAGGTTTAGGGGTTAATCTTGCAAAATCCTGCCTTTTCCTTGATGGCAACAACAGAGACATAATTGGGGATATGGCCTCTCGTCGGAATCTAACTCATGGATCCCTTCCCGTCATATACCTGGGAGTTCCCCTAATCACTCAAAAGCTCACTCCTTCAGACTATCAGCCTCTCATTGACAGAGTGAAGCTGCATATCTCTGGTTGGTCACACATGCATCTATCGTTTGCAGGAAGGCTACAGTTGCTGAAATCAGTTATTAACAGTATTATTATCTTCTGGGCGTCTATCTTCCTTCTCCCAAACAATTGTTTGGAGGAACTGGAACATATCTGTAGCGCCTTTTTTGTGGAAAGGAGTTGCTGACTCAGCCCGTGGAGCTAAGGTCTCTTGGGAAGTTGTTTGTTCACCTAAGTCATCGGGAGGTCTGGGGTTAAAAAGGCTTGTGGATTGGAATCAGATTTTCGGTTTGAAGCTGATTTAAATGATCTTCGCACAAGCAGGGTCGCTTTGGGTTTCGTGGGTGAGGAAACATTTGATTCGTGGAAGGAGCTTCTGGACCGCTGATTTCAGAACAACGGGAAGTTGGATTTGGCGCCGGTTGGTAAAGCTAAGAGATTAAGCAAGACCCTATTTTCACTGTGAGGTTGTTACTGGTCGAGACTCCCTCTTCTGGCACGGCAATTGGACAGGCCTTGGTTCTCTCCTAGAGGTTGTTGGGGAGATTGGTCCTCGTATCTCAAGCATTGGTTTATATTCTACCGTAGCTGAGGTTGCTTGTAATGGGGTTTGGAATCTATCGTGGGGAAGGAATTCTGCAGTTCAGCTGCTTAGATCGTGCTTACAATCTCACTCACCACCTACTTCGGTTATAGGAGAGGACATCTACTCTTGGAAGCTCACTCCAGATCATACTAAAGGCATATTCTCGGCAATGAAAACTTGGAGGCATCTGCATCCTGCAGGTTCATCGGTTCCATGGCATACTCAGATGTGGTTCAAGGAGAACATACCAAAAATGGCCTTTATATCTTGGATCATAGTTTTGAATAGACTCACAACGAGAGACAGACTGAGGAGTTGAAATTTGCAGGTTCCGTCAGCTTGCCTTCTGTGCCCTTCGGGAGAGGAATCAAGGGACCACCTCTTCTTTCAATGTCCCTTCTCAAAAATACTATGGATGGACTTCTTTGCTCATTTGACACCTCCGCAATTGAATACTTTTGATGGTTTCATCGATTGGATCAAATCACCTACTTCGAACAGGAAGCTTAATATCATTTGTAAGATACTCTTTCAGGCTCTCCTTTACACTATCTGGGCGGAAAGGAATGCTAGGCTCCACTCAACAAACTTCCGAACAAAGGACTCCATCCGCAAACAAATTCAACTAATCCTAAGAAGACGCCTCCTAAGCCTTGATAATGAAGACAAGTCTACTCCATCATGCTCACCACAAGACACTTATCTCTATCTTTGGTTTTCAAACTTCCAACCGGTTTAAAAGTCCAGACTATTTCTTTATTTTTCCCGCATTGTAATCTCCCTTGGAAAGCAGCACTCTGTATTCTCTTGTTATAAATGGTATCTATTTTTTAAAAAATATATATAAATAAATAAATAAATAAATGAACCCACACCTGCCTTAACCTCATACTATTACTATGTATGCTTTGTTTATTCTGGAGTGATGTCAATCTCTTGAAGTTGGACTCGTTCAGATCATGCCGTTCATAGGCACATACGACTGGATACTGGATATATATAGTTGCGTTATTATTACTGTTATTATTTTTAGCTCAATTCCCCTTGAAGTAAAGTAATCTAGGATCAGGATTAGGATTACTCTTAACCCTAGTTTGTTCGTTCTATATATATTCGCTACGTTTATAACTTAGAGAACAGCGAGAACAAGTAGCGAAACTCTAACCGCCGGAATGGTCTCTAATGCAGGTAACTAAACTAGTTGTTCTAGTAAAAAAAAAAAAAAAGCTTTTTAAGGGATATTAAGACTTAAGAGATTCAATTTGCAAAAACAAATCATCTCCTCAGTTAGAGAACACTTCTCTGTTGCAATACTTGCATTGGTTTGCATTAGGAAACTTGTTTCTTCAAAATAAACATGCTAGTTGATTTCGCTAAACCATATTTATTCCCTAATGCGCGAGTAGACATATATGCCTAACATTCTTGGTTCGGCTAAACCACATTTGAATCCGTAAACCATGAAAGAACAGAGGCAAATCGATATATGGCTCAAATTAGGGGACCAAACTGATGCTATCCCCGCTCGCAAACTTATCTTGGTATATTTGTTTTCTATCTAGTTACTCTCTCTCTCTCTCTCTCTCTCTCTCTCTCTCTCTCTCTCTCTCTCTCTCTCTCTCTCTCTCTCTCTCTCTCTCTCTCTCTCTCTCTCTCTCTCTCTCTCTCTCTCTCTCTCTCTCTCTCTCTCTCTCTCTCTCTCTCTCTCTCTCTCTCTCTCTCTCTCTCTCTCTCTCTCTCTCTCTCTCTCTCTCTCTCTCTCTCTCTCTCTCTCTCTCTCTCTCTCTCTCTCTCCCTCTCTCTCTCTCTCTCCCTCTCTCTCTCCCTCTCTCCCTCTCTCTCTTGCCTTTTCTATTATAAAAAATTGCTGATGATGGATTTTTGTATTAAAAAGGTGGCAAGATTGAAGGTGTTTAGGAACATATTGGATTCACATGATTGCAAGATTCCATCGGAAAACACAACCACTCTTCCAGAGATGACACACGATGAGCTAGAGGCGTTTTTTGAGTTCTGTTATGAGCCAAAGCCTTAGCTTTAGTTCTAGTTGTCACACCTGTTGTTTAAACTAAAGAACAAGGAGATTGAAAGCTAACTTCCCTTTAACCCAAGTCTCTCTTTGAGAATTAGGTTAATTGCTGGAAGCTTAGAATTCTCATTAGCATAAGAGGGTTCTTATATAGAACCTTACAACCCGACCTACCTCTCCTATTAAAAGGAAACTATATAAAACCTTAAATCTAACTTAAAAGGAATAAAACCATAATTATATAATCCTAATAATATATCAAAAGCCAATGATCGTATCATTACTCCCCTCTTCCACTTGAAGCTTGTCCTCAAGCTTCAGCTCATGGCATGTCCTCCTCTTCATTTGGTTCGTTGTCCTGATTAGCTCCATCATTGACTACCGTGATTTGAAAAAGGACTGGTTTGCAAACATGCCCTCGTGTGAAGATTTCATCACAGTTGAAGCAGAGACCTTTTGCTCGTCGTTCCGCCATTTCTGTCGTGGTCAATTTCTTCAAAAACAGTTGTGGATGAGCTTGTTTCACTTCTGTTTGTTGAGGCAACAGAGATTCCTTCTCTTTTCCACTTTGGCTATCTCGATTTCCCGCCACCATAGGCTTATCTAACAAGATTGATTGTCGAGCCGTTATGGGCCAAATGTCCTCCAAAAGTTCGTGTTCGCTTGTCACCATCAATCTTGTACTCATTATCTCTTGCATATTCCATAGCTTCAAAGGTTGTCTCAAGACGTAGATACTCTACTTCTTTCCGTAAACTGTCCGTTAGTCCTGCACAAAACTGCCACAATTGTTGGTCACCAGTGAGTTTTGTTTGTCTTCCCAAACACTCCTCAAATTGGCTACAATACTCATCTACTGTCCCTGTATGTCTCAGATTACATAACTCTCCAATTGGATTCACTGCATCCGCCCTCCCAAACCTGCTTTTGCAGATTCTCTTAAATTCTGCCCATCCAAGCTTATCGGTTATCAATCTCCGTAAGTTATTATTCCAATGATACGCCGGGCCAGTGAGCACAAATGTTGCTTGTCGTACCTTAGCATCATCATTGAAAACTCTTTGATCATCAGAGTAGTCATCACACTTTTGTAACCATTCAACAGCATTAGTAGTACCATCATATGATGGAAACTCCATCTTTGAAGGTGGTGTTGTATCGATGAGAGCTTTGTTTCTTTCTCCCTTTTTTTGTTCATACCCTCTTTCCCAACCTCCATCTGGTAAGCCATATTCGCCCATTGAATAGTCTGGATATCCTTCTTCAGGTAGTGTTCCAATCTGCCTAACTGGCCAATCACCTCCTCCGTCTACTCTCCTGTGACCACGTTCGTTTCTTACTGAGCGAATTGGGCAAGGCCCGCCTGTGTATGCTATCTTTCTTTCCATGTGTCCCATGGTTCTGTTTCCTGCCAACAAGCGTTCATGACTTGTGTGGGCTGAGAGTCGCACATCTCCACTTTCTAATGATCCCCCTGCAGGTTGCTTTCCCTTTTATTTCGCTGCAGATTCTATCCCTTCACTTTGTGTCACGGAAGCTTGTAAGGTTGGATCTGTTGTAATACTCTCCTTTAGCAGCAACTGTTCCCTTAGAAGCTTCTCTTCACTTTCCTTGAATTGTTTGCGATCCTCCGCTTGTGCTGCAGTTAGTGTATCTAGTGCTGTTGCAGCAGAGTCCATCGTCTCTTGCTGTATCTCTGTAGTTGCTTTGAGATTTTCCACAGTCGAACACAAAGGATTCAATTTTCCCTTGATCTCTTGGATTTCACGCTTCATGTCCTCAAACATCTTTAAAATCTGGGTAAACTGTGTGTTGTTGTCTTCCCCCATCGAATCGATTGGCTCTGATACCAAGTTGTTATGAGCCAAAGCCTTTGCCTTAACTCTAGTTGTCACACCCGTTGTTTAAACTAAAGAACAAAGAGATTGAAAGCTAACTTCCCTTTAACCCAAGTCTCTCTTTGAGAATTAGGTTAATTGTTGAAAGCTTGGAATTCTCATTAGCATAAGAGGGTTCTTATATAGAACCTTACAAACCGACCTATCTCTCCTATTAAAAGGAAACTATAGAAAACCTCAAATCTAACTTAAAAGGAATAAAACCATAATTATATAATCCTAATAATATATCAAAAGCCAATGATCTTATCAAGTACATATACAAAGGGTGCATCATGTACGTACGCTCTACCTAGCTGCACACAAATACGAGATTCCATACCTCCAAGAAGTCTGCAGAAATCACCTCGTCGCCTCAATGAAATCATCAGATGTGTTTGATGTCCTCGAGCTTGCCAAGATTCATTCGGACGAGATACTCGAAGTTGTCGTCTCTGTGTTTATCACAACACATATGGAAGATATTGCCTTCCCGAGTAAGTTCATGTCCTTTGTTGAGACTAATGTGGCTCTTACTGTCAAGACAATAAGGGTTATGTGAACAAAATCAAGGATGATCGACGTAAAACTATCCCTACACCTATTACTAGTAACACTAGGTTCGATCCGGTAGTAATACTGATTAATCTGGAAGTCATTCGAGTTAATCTAACATTGTTTAGCTTTATTTGTCATAATCCAGAAAAATTGTATAGTAGTATCATGAATAAACACAACTCAATTCCGAGTATAAAATGGTCAACTCTATCATCAACAGCTTACATACAAAGTAGACACATTATTTATGCAGTCAAAGAGAGCAAGAAATGAGACCACAAGAAGATGTAGTAAAATCCAAAAGAGAAAAGATAAGGAAATTAACTGATTCTATGATGTTCCACAACAACCCTTCCCTTTAGTAACAGTCTCTTCTCCCGCAACAACAATCTTAGTTCCTTGCAAAAGAGTAGAGTCTCCTCCAGATTCGCCTTCTTCATTCGCAACAAGATTCTTTTTGCTCACAATCCGATAGATCTCGGTCAGAACCGTGAGAAAAGACGGCTCGACATTGTTGGAATCCAAGGCTGACGTCTCCATGAAAAACAGGTTTTCTCTTTGAGAAAATTCTTTAGCATCCTCGGTTGGTACAGCTCGAAGTGACCCGAGATCAGTCTTGTTTCCTATAAGCATAATCGCAATGTTTTTGTCAGCGTGCCCTCTCAATTCTTCTAACCATCTCGCTACATGATCAAACGACTGTCTTTTTGTTATGTCGTACACTAGCATTGCCCCTACTGCTCCTCTATAGTATGCACTCGTCACTGCTCGATACCTAAACATAAGAAAAAAAAAAAAAAAAGAAACCTCCAACAATCAGAGCCTTAACAAATACAATTGAACTAGACAAAAAAAATATCGATCGTTTATTTTGGACTATAAATTTTGGTCTATACGACAATGTTTGTTTCGGTCACGGTCGTTGGTCGCCCGGGACAGGTGAACGAACAACTTATATTATTAATTAGCGTGAAAGCAAAGATTATACATATTGAAGCAACCAAAAGTTTTTTAGTTATCTAAGATCTGAAAACAAGGATCACTAGATTTGTTAAATTGTTACCGTTCTTGACCAGCAGTGTCCCATATCTGAGCTTTGATAGTTTTATGATCGATCTCAAGTGTTCTTGTCTGAAACTCAACACCGATGGTTGCTTTAGATTCGATACTGAACTCGTTTCTTGAAAACCTAGCGAGGAGCTGAGATTTACCAACAGCAGAGTCGCCAATCAAGACTACCTTGAAGACATAGTCTATCTTCTGGTTGAAATTGCTCTGAAACTTTGACATCGTTCCCAAGTTCCAAACCCAAAATCACAAGCTTATCGATTTTTAAGACACGCGATCGAATTGACTTTAGTGTTGTGTAATAAGAGGATGAGGATCTCTTGAACGAAGAAGAAAGAGAGATAGAGAGAGATCTAAAAGGACAACAAAAGTGGGCTGCGACTCGTGAAGAAGCATCGGAAGACGTGAAGGGAAGAAATGAGGAGGGAACACCAATTTTTGTGGGGCCCGCTTCTCTCTTTTTTTTTTTTAATATGTTTTCTTACCAATTGTTTTATTTTTCCCAACTAAAAATAGAGAATTACAAAATCTAATTAACTTTAAAATGTTATAAAAATTCGAATCCTGCCTGATAAAAACTCTAAAAGATAGTCGGGCATTCTCAAAATCACTGTTTATTGTATGACTCTTTTTTAAAATACCTTTTCACTATGTAGTAATCCGTGCTACAACACGGGACAAATATTTCATATAAATTTTAAATTCGTAAAATGACCAAGAATTATATTAAATTTAGAACGGGAATGCACGTCTCGTCCCATACCATCTCCACATGTTCCAACCCATCTTCTCTCGTCTCGTCTCGACTCATCCCATCGTCTCGTCTCGTCCCAAATCCATCCGGTTTTTTTGTTCTCTTTGTTCTCTTTTAAATAATTATCCATTAGACAATAATTATTAAAAGAGATTGGGTAAGAAATTAGATGGGATACCAAATTTTTCGTTGAATATTTTTTTGTTAGTTAGTTGAAATTATCCAAATAATTATAGTTTTAAAAAAGTATATAACTGTTTTCAAAAATACCAAAATTTCAAAGTGCTCGTTCCAAAGTGGTTAATTAACTGTCGCATAGTAAATTCTTATCCAAATTAGTGAAAGCTTGACACTTGAATTTTTCTACCAATATTTTTTTGATTTTATAGTTTTATCTTAAATTTCTTTCCCTTTTTTAAAAAAATTGTTCAATATATTGATTTTCACTATTTGAATTACGTTTCAGTTTACACATACTATTCCTTGTCTTAATACCATAAATATACAGGAATTTTCTCAAAATTCAATTGTTATTTCTTTAAGTAAATGTACTTAAGTAGTAAATTAAATTTCTTCAGAAACACTGGTAAAACATATATTCAGTCAAATAATAAACTCTTTTAGGTAGTAAAACTTTAATTGTATAATATTAGTATTTTCCATAAAAATTAGTTAGCCACTCTTTTATGGTGTTGTTAAAATTTTGGTGTATATTTTGAATACTGCAATCCGTACCAAAAATAAACATGATCATCATCATCATCAGCTGGAAAATATACATTTTTTTGCAATACATCCTTAATAATCAAGCATAGTTTGTGGGTTGGTTGAAAATGTTAAACTAATTTTGTTACGGGTATTAAATCTTGTTCGGTCCCATCCCATTCCATCATGTCCCGAACCATCCCGTTAGAAAATTTATGTACCATAACGATTCTCTTTTAAACAATTACCCATATAATAATGTTATTGATAAATTTTGGCTAAGAAATTTAGACGAAATACATGTATTCTCTATTTGAATGTTTAATTTATATAGTTAGTTGAAATTCTAATTTCTAAAAGCTCTCAGAATATTTTTAAAAATACCCTAAATTCTCAAATTACCCGTCGCAAAGTAGTTCTTTACATGTAACATAGTTAACCTTTTCTTTACAACTGCTTCGCACCATAAAAAAAAAAATTCCTAGAGTTCTATGGAATTCTCGAATCAGTCTTTCAGTTTTAATCCTTAGAACAAAGGCGGAAAAAAAATTATTAGGTTTGATGTCTCTTTACATAAACTTAGAAAATCAACGACTGAGATGTTTTTCTCAAAATAAAAAGGCATGGCTGGGCTTATAAGTTATAACATGTAATGGGGTCAAATTACCGGGTTAAATGAATCGCGTGCTTACCCAATTTCAGTGATTACATTTTAACCCTTCGCGCAGATGAATTAATTTGACTTACCTCCAATGGCATACCCTCGTAAATATCTATAAAAGTAATGTTTGTTTTATATTTGTGTTTTCAATTAATAGGAGGAATATATATATATATATATATAATATTATATATCTGTGTATAGGCAACACAATACACAACGACTCATTAACCACTGAAACTTTTAATGTCTTCAAGTACTATCTCGGTAGACAACACGTTGTGATATTTTTTCATGTAGAAATAATTTAGAATATAGAAAAACTAATTAGATATTGTTAGTATTTTTCTATAAAAGTTAGTTGGCCACTCATTTGAATGTTTAGTCAATATTTTGGTATATATGTGAATATCGCAACCCGTATCGAGCATAATTAAATTTGAAAATATACGATTTTTTGTGATCCATCTATAATAACCAAACACAGCCTGTGATTTTGTCATGTGTATCAAAATATTTCTCGCAATTTGCTTAAGGGTGTTAAATCCAAATATCAATTTGGATTTAGTTGAATTAATTTACGTATATAACTTACATGTATCTATTTTGAAACGGGAAACATGTCGTGTACGGTGCTGTCATTAATTTTATTCCCATAAATTTATTCTTTTAAATAAGTTCCCATTAGACAATATTTTTGAAAAAAGTTTCGCTAAAAAATGTAGACGAAGTACATAAAATCTTTATCTGAATATTTAATTTATATATAGTTAGTAGATCATAATTTTCAAAAATTCTCAAAATATTTTCAAAAACGTTTATTATATTTTTAAATTCTTAATACTGTATGAGTTACATCTATGTTAGTTATTTCATATTGATAGTATAATTTACATGAGTATTCACTTTGGAACCCGTCTTGTCCTATCCCGTTTTTTTACATGTCATATAGTCTCGTCCTATCCCGTCTTGTCCATTTCACACAGCCAAAAATTTTGTGTCCTATAACCGTTCTTTTTGAAATAATTACTTGTTAGACAATATTTGTTAAAACATTTTGGTTAAGAAATTCTCAAAATTCTCAAAAGTATACAAAATTCTCAATATACCTGTCTCAGAGTAATTCGTCATTGTCATATTTCTTTTTTAATATGAATCTGTTAATTGAAAAACTTATAAGATTTCTTTTAGGAATAATTATATTTTATATTTAAATGTTGAAACTATCCATATCTATAACAAAATAGCTGGTTGAAAAGTATCTAAATAATGTTTGCTAGTCAAAAGAATGATCTTTGATTCCTGATTTTCAAAATATACGAAAACAGTGTGTTTAATATAAATTAATATTTATTTCCTTAACTACAAAATCTACAAAAACCCATTAAATGCCAATGTTTTTTTAAATTAATTTTCAAATTTTAAAAGTTGAATTATTATTAAAATAGTTAAAAGACATTCACCCATTCAAAAATAAACATCGACAGAATTGGATGCAAAGATTTAAAAAGAATTATATGGGTCAGTTAGACCAGCGCGTTAATCTGAATTCAAAAAATGGCAAATATATGTGTTTACCTTTTGTAGATTAATTAAATAGTCATGATATCAACAACATGAACATGCAATTATTTACGAAATAATGTCATGTTTTGTAAAGTAAATTCTCATAATTAAATAATTAAATTAAAATTTGAAATTAGATTCCAACTTCCAAGTATGAGTTTTTTTCTCTAAGTTCTTGATTTGATCATTTTTCACATTAGCAGCAATCTTATCACTCTACAAAATATTAAAATAAGTTAGAAATGGGAAAGTAGGGAAATATGAGAATGATAAGATAATTTGAATAAGCAAAGATCTAACAAAGCCAAATAAGCCAACTTTTACATAAACTTTTGTTTATTGACTCACTTGGTTGTTAATTTGTTGAAACACATAAGTTTGGGTGAATGGTGATGATGAAATGGATGGAATGATGAGATATGAATGAATGGATGGCAGGGTGTTTCAATTCCCCTTATGCAATTGTAGTACAAGAGGTGTCAATCCAATATGAGAGTTTGTAAGCAATCAGGATGTGCATATATGTCTAAGTTAAGTCAAGTAAAAATGATGTTTGTCACTAACAATCCTATGATGAAATGTAAAGTGCAGAATGTAAAGCTACTAGAACTAGATGCTAAATGTAAATGGAACAGAATGATTATGACAATTATGAAGCTAAAAAAGAAATAGAAATTATATTAATGCAAGTATTGAACAAGACACTAAGTGAATGCAACAGAAATGCAACTAGAATGAAACAGGAAGTAAGACAGGACAACTACAAAACATAAACAAAAGTTCTGGGGATGAACTCGAGCAAGCACTCGATCGAGTGTAGATCGAGTGCAGGGTCGAGCTGGACAAACGCGAGAAAACAGAGCAACACAAGAAAAACAGAGCAATTATGAAAGCAAATCAAACAACAAGCAAGCAGCAGGATTAAGACTAAGAAATCAATAAACAAGAAAGGCCTTGAGGAGGGATTCATGGGCTGGACTAATGATTGAGGTCATCTAACTTGGTCAACAAATCTCAAACAACTTGAGCTAATCTCTAGACAATATTTTCTAAGACATGTTTAATCCACTCTCATGGCAAGAAACAATCAAACTCATGCATCTCTAGACTTGTTCTCACACAGTAAAGAATCTACACAAGCAGGCATTAAGCAATATGTCAAATACTAAACAAGACCTCTAATCTCTTAGCAAGCCTAATGGTAAACTCTAGATCTAGCCTTATCTATGCTCCTTAAACATTGGTATGATGCTAAGATGCTTGAGATCAAATCCTACCCTCTAAGTTATAGGATCAGCATTAAGAACATCTAGACTAGAAGAGATCTACAACAATCAAGCTTGACCAAATCAAACAAACCTCAAACATAATCCAGCCTAACCCATCCTCAAGATCCTAAGCAACTACTCACAAGAACACATGATGGACATCAAAGTCATAAACCCAGAAATTACTGAAACTTGCATCAAATGAAAGATAAAGCAAAGATCTACAATATTGAAGAAGAATCAAACACGAATTCTTAAAATCTTGAAAGTTATGGAACCAATAAAATCCAAGAATCTTATGTTTATCCCTTCAAAAGAAGGTACAAGATCTAATAAAATAAAAGTGCAAAAGGAATAATTCCCCTAAAAGGTAAAAACTAGGTTTGAGAATATCTAAAAAGATGGACTCTTGGTGGCTGAAGGGTACAAGGTCCTTTTATAGGAAAAGTAGTGGTAGCCCTAAAAATGCTAAAAGACAAAACAGCTAGGCGGCTCGGCCAACTCGACCTGGTGCTCGGTCGAGTGACCGGTCGAGTTGGCTTTTCTTCTGCTCCTTCCACTCGGTCGAGTCCCTCTCCGCACACGGTCGAGTGTCTGGTCGAGTGGGCAGTCGAGTGGGACTCCGGACTTTGGTTCTTCAGCCTTAACTCTCTTGCTTCTCCTCTTGATTGCTTCACTTCTCCTCAGCATTGCTTCCATGCTCCTTAGGCTCCAAAATCACCTGTTTATGCATGAAAAGATGCAAATGCAATGCCACTAAACTCTAATGCATGATTAGTCCTAAAGCTATGCAATAATGGTCAAAATGGATAGCAAAAGATGTGAATAAACTAAGGGAAAACAGGGTAAAATATATGAACAACATTTGTTATGCGAATATATATATTTATTTGCTTACGATAGATACATGAACTAAAATTTAATAAGTTAATTTGTTACTACAGACAAATATTATTAATACCCAAGAGATAATAGGGGACAAATATTATTAGTGTTTATAGAACAAATGCACACACACTAAGCACGAAGAAGATAAATTTATTGATAAATTTGCTTAATACATAGTTGACTAAATTTGATATATGATTGGAATGACCAAATTTTTGGCAGAAGCAACATCAAAGGCATCCGTCGCAATTACTATCGGGGGAAAATTTGGTGTGATAAAGGTTGAAATAGTTATCTTCGCTCACAACTCATCTTAAATTTTTTGTTCCTCGACTCACACATCCCTGCTTCCACAGTGACAACATACCTTAAAAATCAAATAAACCATAATAATTTTAAATTTTTATATATTATTATAATTAGCAAAAACCTTGTGGACGTTGTTGATGTTTATTGTTGTTGTGGTCGTCATCTTTATCACATCTCGGCATTAGGCTTTTTCATGAATTTTGTCTGCTTATGTTCAGGAGAAATACAAAGAAAAAGTAAGAAAGATATAACCTAAACAAAAAAAAAACTACCAACATAGTTTTAAGTAGGAAATGAAAATTAACTAGGTTTATGCTTTATGTAGTCACCTCGTTTGCAATCTTTTTAAAAATGTTGGGTTGCTTAGTTAGTTTGTACTTGCCAAATAAAATACTAAAACCACATGCATTCATATAAGTTATCATTAGAGTTATGTTTCTGTCTAACTATGAAAACATTTGTATATATATGTTTCGATAATTGAAACCGAACCTTTCTAACTCATGGTTTTGGATATTATGATATGGTTGGACCTCGACAGCAACCATTTACCATTTACCAAGTTACCTGCACACACACAATAACATATTATTAAAGATAATCCGGACAATGTAAAAGCATGATTATGTGCTAATGGTTGAATGTCATATACAATAATAAATAAATAAATACTGATCTTACTAACCATTTTTTCACATTCGCATATAAGATCAACATCTGTAAATTGCTAATATGATATAAGTGGAGTAGGAAGTAAATTGTGAATGTGAGCCGGTGATGGAACAGTCAAGAATAGGAGGGTATATATAGATTTTTAAATAAGGAGTAGGTTTTCTAATTTTTTTTCAATAATTTGCACACACATTTAATCCAGTTTATCAAATTTGGAACTGATACCAAGTTAAGCGGGATTATGAAAATATATTTTGATAGGTAATTAATGAATTAATTGGATGCAAAGCTATACTACAACAGATTTTCCGAAATTTTAGAGGCATATGAAATCGAACATACCATTATAATTTGAGTAATTTGTTAGTTAAAGAATATCTTACCTATATGGAATGAAATCACTCATACGAATCAATCATGAAAATAGGATACGAATTTAATTTGAATAACAAATAAAAGGAAAATCTTATTTACTTTAAAACGTTAAAATATAGAAATTAAAAATGGGAAAGTAGGGAAATATTAGTAACAGCTTACTCAAAAATGCCTGAATCTGTTATGCGTGAAATTTCATGTCTAAATATGAATGATAAAACAACTAATCACGTAATCAGTTATATTCGGAATTTTGAAATTATATACATTCCTATATTTTTGTAAGAAACTCATATATCAAGATTAAATTTAAAGGTAAGATTATGAGAATATGGTAATTTAAATAATTTAAATTATATTTGGAAGCATACATGGAAACTATAATATTCATGTTTTAGAAGCATATATGGCAAGTGCTATATTTGATATGTGTAATCCGCATATTAGTGGAAATAAGATTTCCTCACTAATTCCCAAAAAAAATCATAGTGGGATTACTATTGGAAACAGCAAAAATTGTAGCTAAGGTGCATCGAACTTGACACCTTCCGAAATTTGTGAGCTTCATTGGACCAATATGCTATTAGAATTTTCTCATCAAAATACACAATGTATTGCTTTTATTTATTATTTAGACGTGAAAAAGCCATTTTAAAAGATCCGACCCGGGATCCGCGTGTTTATCCGTTTAGGATATGAACAAAATTTCGTTTTTACTCTTAATGAAGATATATTATTTGGTCATAACTCCAATGGCATATCCTCGTAATTTCTTACAAAACAACGGTTTAGTCTATAAACGTCTTTCAAATAATAGTAGGGATGTTGACCATTTTTAAAATTACTCCTCTAAAAGTACAAAATGACCAAATTACTATTTCTTTGATTGAAAACAAAAATGTACAGCCAACAAAATCAAAAAACTTTCACGCCAAAAAATATTTTTTCCCGCCAAAATAAAAAAAAAATTTCCCGCCAATTTTTTTTTTGTCAACATAAAGTTAAATTAGAAAATAACTTCAAGGTTGGTTGCCCAAACCGGAGGATAAGAGTAGGCATGACCACAGTTAAGTTTATCACTGTTACGGTTAGAAATTTTCTTTAACCTTAACCACAACCGTTTAATAAATGGTTAAACGATTATGGTTAAATATGGTTCCGGTTGAAGCGGTTACGGTTATATACGGTTAAAGTTATTTGATAATATAATACGGTTGATATTATTTGATGATATAATGAAATTAATATTATTTATTTATAATTAATATGTTCTTTTAGTGTACTCATATTTCTTTATATTATATGATTCATATTAAATGAATAGTTATTAGTATATTTTATTATGTGTTTGAAACGACCAACCTTTTTTTTTTTAATAAATAAATAATAAATATAATATATTATTACAACTACAGCTAGTGGTCCCATACCCACTAGCCACCTAACCACAACACATTCAACAGCGGAAAACATAATCAATAACCAATAATAACCCAATAATAAACCAATATTAAACCAATATTATAGCAAGGCAATATCTCCATACCAAACAACAAGAAACATGAAACCAGCAACCTAGCAATGTTTCTAATGACTCAACTCTAGCACCCTAGCAAATGCCAGACAACATCCAATCGAGTCCCTAGAACATCCTCCTCTTCATTGCCTTTGATTCCACGATCACACTTTGCCTTTACCTGCACCACAAACACAAATTGAGATGCATGAGTATTTGATAAACACTCAGTGAGGCAATCCTCCCATCTACTGGGCTATACACACAAGCAATAAGATCTCTACAAGCCACAAACAACAATCAATAAAACAAACCAGGCAATATACAACGCATGCAACATCCATCGCAACTGAACAAGGGGTGTCGACCGACACCAGATGGTGTCGATCGTCACTGACTATCTGGTGTCGACCGACGCCAAACTGGTGTCGACCGACACCCTGCCCGACACTCCCAGAACCCTAGTTTGTGTCGACCGACGCCTCCACATGGCATCGAACGACACTCGCCAAAGTCCCGAGCCGTCCTCGCGTTGGTGT
This sequence comes from Camelina laxa, assembly GCA_024034495.1. Taxonomy (NCBI): domain Eukaryota; kingdom Viridiplantae; phylum Streptophyta; class Magnoliopsida; order Brassicales; family Brassicaceae; genus Camelina; species Camelina laxa. The sequence continues at coordinate 17,181,366 of CM043883.1, forward strand.
CGACCGACACCCCAACTGGTGTCGACCGACACCGATACCGAGCAGCGATTTCCCTCGATCGAAACTCCGAATCTCGCCTCCAATCTTCTCCAATCCGCTCCTTGCACTCCCAGAAGCCAAACCCAGCCCAGATAGCAACGAAATAGCATAGAGAACTCAAGGAAACAACCACATAAGCACCAAATCACATAGAATCTAGAAATCTTAGCTTAGATAAGCCATGGTCATGCACTCACCTCTTTGCAGGAAGATTCTGACCAACAAGAACGAACTCCTCACTCCTAGCAAGCTTCTAACACCTTCCCAGCCTTAGATCTCCCAAGAACAGCAAGGAATCTCTCAAACTCTTCCCAAAAGTTCAAGAACACTCTCTCTTTGTGTTTTTCTCAAAAACGGCGAAAACACCAAAATAACACGACCCTAGGTCGTTTTCTACCCCTAAAAACTCGATTTAGGGATTTCCTAAACCAACCACACAAACCGGACAATTAAAATTGAACCGACCAAACCGGCCACAACTGGTGTCGATCGACACTCCTCTGTGGTGTCGATCGACACCCTCACCACAATTCCCAGAAAATGGTTTGCGGGTGTTACAATTCTCCCCACCAATCTAGATTCGTCCTCGAATCTCGAACAACCATCAGTCAAGGACTCCCGTGCAACCGTCTCCACGGCCCGCACTCCTCCGACCGATCTACAGAAGGTCACCTCTAGGCGATAGACTCACGCTCCAGGCGTCATTTGCTCTTGACTTTTGGACTTTCCTTTACTCATAGGCCTAAACCTTGAGTTTTTATTGGCTCCTCATCAGAACTAAGTCTGCATGCCAAATGTTGGCTCCTCATCAGGCCGAAGCCCGCATGCCATAATATATAAGGAAAAGTCCAAACTCGTCTCTCGGGTGCCACCCTACAGCGCCCCCGGATCGTCATCCGAAGTCGATATACCAACCATTCTCCCGAGCCACAAAGTCTCTGAAAATGGCAGTACTAGGAGAACCTAAGTCCCCCCAAGAGTCGCGAGCAAACGATTCTGAACACGTCTGAGCCCTATCCCTATCCAGGTTTCCTTCCCGTGGCTCGCGTAAAAACATCACAATGTCCTACCAACCACATATTCCCTCACTGGAATACCTCATGACCACACAAGGATCATAAACGCCACAAGGGCCGCCACAAAGGCCAAACAAAATGTCCTAAAGAGGACCGCCACCAAGGCCAAACAAATGTCCTAAAGAGGACCGCCACCAAGGCCAAACAAATGTCCTAAAGAGGACCGCCACCAAGGCCAAACAATTGTCCTAAAAAGGACCGCCACCAAGGCACTCTGGCTAAACAGCCCGCCACAAAGGCCATCTGTCCCGAAGGACCGTCACAAAGACCATCTGTCCCGAAGGACCGTCACAAAGACACTCTGGCTAAACAGCCCGCCACAAAGGCCAAACAAACGTCCTAAAAAGGACCGCCACCAAGGCCACACAAATGTCCTAAAGAGGACCGTCACAAAGACACTCTGGCTAAACAGCCCGCCACAAAGGCCAAACAAACGTCCTAAAAGGACCGCCACCAAGGCCACACAAATGTCCTAACGAGGACCGTCACAAAGACACTCTGGCTAAAAGCCCGTCACAAAGACCCCACAATGTCTAAAAAGACCGCCACACACGGGCACACTGACTCAAAAGTCCGCCACTAAGGCCACACTCAAGCCCCCTTTAAGGCTCTCCACCGCTAAAATGGACAAATTCTAACTCCCATAAAACTTTCCATATTTAGCACCTTCCATTTTGGAAACTTTCCACTTTTGGAAACTTCTCTTCACAACCCCGTCTCACGGAAACTTTGTACCCCAAACACCACCTCATCTTGTTACTGAGTCGCACAACCAACCACCCCAAGCGACCGAGTAACAAGAGAGATGGGCTGGAATACTCCATTCCCGCTCCAGCCACGGGTACAGATGGGACCCGGCTAAACAAGCTCAAGTCGCGGCTTGCTTCTCATACCACTTCTTGAACCTTGCCTTCATCTTTGCCTCAGGCTCCCAAGTCTGCTCCTCAACACCATCACAGTCCCAAAGGACTCTCATCAAAGGAATCTTCTTCTTCCGAAGCTCCTTGATCCTCCTCTCGAGAACCCTCACTGGTCTCGCCTCCAAAGTCATGTTAGGCTGAAGATCCTCAGGAATCTTAGCCAACACCTCCTCTCCCTCACGGAGACACTTCCGCAACATAGACACATGGAAAACCTTATGGAATGCACGCATCACCTCAGGTAACTCCAATCTATATGCCACTGGTCCAACCCGCTCAATCACTCTGAATGGACCCATATACCTCGGACTCAACTTAGTCTCCGACAATGACCTGTTCGGACCCCGCAACATGGCCATCTTGAGGTACACTCTGTCTCCTACCTGAAACTCAAGATCTCTCCTCCTCCTATCTGCATAACTCCTCTGCCTATCCTGAGCCTCTTTCATGTTCAGCTTGAGAACCCGAATCTTCCTGAGGTCTCTGAACAAAACTAGCACCAAACATGCTCCTCTCCCCACCTGAGTCCAGCATAATGGTGTACGACATGGCCTCCCATACAGAGCCTCATAAGGAGCCATCTTAATACTTGCCTGATAGCTGTTGTTGTAAGCAAACTCTACCAGGTTCAGATGATCTGCCCAATGGCCACCCCAATCCAACACACACATCCTCAGCAAATCCTCCAGCGTCTGGATCGTCCTCTCTGACTGTCCATCAGTCTGGGGATGATAAGCTGTACTCATATGCACCTTAGTGCCCATCTCTGCCTGAAATGCCTTCCAGAACACCGAAGTGAACTTAGAATCCCTATCGACACAATGCTCGCTGGCACCCCATGCAACCTGACTATCTCCCTCACATACTTCTTAGCCAAGACCGCTGCTCCATCAGTCTTCTTAATGGCCAGAAAATGTGCTGACTTAGTCAACCGGTCCACAATGACCCAAATAGCATCAAGGTCCATGACACTGGCAATCCTACCACGAAATCCATAGTGATCATATCCCACTTCCACTCAGGAATGGGTAAACTCTTCAGTAACCCGCCAGGAACCTGATGCTCAGCCTTCACTAGCTGACACACCTCGCACCTCGAAACCCAACTAGCCACGTCCTTCTTCATCCCGACCCAATGATAGTACCTCTTGAGGTCACGGTACATCTTGGTCGCTCCTGGATGAATGGATAACTTGCTCGCATGAGCCTCTCTCAGAATCTCCTGTCTCAACTCCTCATTCTTGGGCACACACACACGACCGTGCACCAAGATAGTACCATTATCTGAGACCTGATACTCTGAACCCACATCCTTAGAGGCATTCACTAGCCCCAAATCCTTCTCCTGAGCCAACCGCACTCTACTCGAAGATCTGCTCTATCTACTGCTTCCAAACCCAACGGTTCTGTGAAACAGCACATAAGCTCAAAGCACTGATCTCCCCTACCAGAGACTCCATCTCCTGCTCCTGAGCCGAAGCTACCCTCTTCCGACTCAGAGCATCTGCAACCGTGTTAGCCTTACCAGGATGATAGGCTATCTCCAAATCATAATCTGCCACAAGCTCCATCCACCGCCTCTGTCTCAAATTCAACTCAGCTGAGTGAATATATACTTCAGGCTCTTATGATCTGTGAACACTGTACCTTTGCACCGTAAAGATAAGATCTCCAAATCTTCAGGGCAAAAACTACAGCACCCATCTCCAAATCATGAGTAGGATAGTTGCCTTCATGCACCCGCAACTGCCGCGAAGCATAAGCAATCACCTTCCCATGCTGCATCAGAACACAACCCAACCCAACTCTAGATGCATCTGTATAAACCACATAGGGTTCTCCTGCTCAGGCAAAGCCAACACTGGCGCAGTAGTCAACATCTCCTTCAGGCTTGCAAAGCCTTCCTCACACTCTTCTGACCAGACAAAAGGAACATCCTTCCCTGTCAACTTAGTCATAGGACGTGCTCTGCTTGCAAACCCTTGCACAAATCTCCTGTAGTAACCTGCCAATCCAAGGAAACTCCTGATCTCTGTGGCATTCTGCGGTCTAGGCCAATCTCTGATAGCCTGAATCTTCTCTGGATCTACTGAAACCCCTCAACGAAACAATGTGACCCAGAAAGCCCATCTCACGCTGCCAGAAACTACACTTGCTCAACTTGGCAAACAGCTTCTGCTCCCGCAGCTTCTCCATAACTGCCCTCAAATGCACTGCATGCTCCTCAGGACTCTTAGAGTAAACCAGAATATCGTCGATGAAAATGATGACAGATACATCCAAAAACTCCTGAAATACACTGTTCATCAATCTCATAAACGCTGCTGGTGCGTTAGTCAACCCGAAAGGCATCACCACAAACTCATAATGCCCATACCTCGTCCTGAAAGCAGTCTTCCTCACATCTGCCTCATCTATCGGTATCTCGATGATAACCCATGCCAGATCCACCTTGGAGAACCAAGTAGCACCCCTCAACTGATCCAACAACTCGTCAATCCTCGGGAGAGGGTACTTGTTCTTCACAGTGACCCGGTTCAAACCCCTGTAATCAATACACAACCGGAAACTCCCATCCTTTTCTTGACAAACAACACCGGCGCTCCCCACGGTGACACGCTAGGACGGATGAATCCCTTACTCAATAAATCCTCTAGCTGCTTCTTCAGCTCTGCCATCTCTGCTGGAGCCATCCTGTAAGGAGCCTTGGATAACGGTGTCGTCCCGGTTCCAGTTCAATGGTAAAAGGATCCGACCGAGATGGTGGTAATCCTCGCAGAGACTGAAACACATCCTCAAACTCCTCCACTACTGGAATACCGCTAACCGTAGACTTCCCCACTGACTCTGGCATAGATATAGTAACCAAATAAGCCTCACGGCCCTTCTCGATCATCTTCCCAGCCTGAATGGCTGAGATCACGAGACTTCCCGAAGTCGGTCTAATACCCGAAAAACCAACTTCCCTCCTGGTCGCTCAAACTCCACTCTACCCCGATAGCAATCTAAATGCACCATATGCCGATGCATCCAATCCATCCCGAGAATAACATCATACAGCTCCACGGGACTGATAAGCAAATCCGCTGGCCATGACTCTCCTGCGATCTGAATATCAATTCCTCTAGCTCGTCCAATAACTCTCAGGAACTTGCCTCCCGCAACTCTAACAACTCCTCTCCAGGATCCCCGCTGATCCCCGCACACTCTGCACACTCTGGAGTAATGAAGCTATGCGAAGCTCCAGAATCAAACATAACGTGGGACTTAAACCCGCCCACCAACAAGGTCCCTACACAAACCTCATGTGTTGAGAACCTAACACTTTATCACAGGAACATAAAATCTGACCCTACTAAAATTCACAAAGATTAAGTACCAGAAATTATACCTGTGATCGCCCCGGCACTGGTTCCACCAGTCTCCACTGTCGTGTAAACCCGAGGCCCCTGCTCAATCCGTGCCACCTGCTGACCCCCAGGCTGCACCTGCTGCAACGCTGCCACTGCCGCCGGCTGCAGCTTGGGACAAAAAGGCTTGATGTGCCCTGTCTCCCTACAATGATAACACACTCGAGGTCCTGCCATCGGAACACTCCTCTTGGGACAACTAGCAACCCTGTGATCCCTGCTCCTACAACCGAAGCAACCCGCACCACTCGGCTTCTGCGTAGCCTCCCACTTCCTCTTGGTTCCCTGGGCATGCCTACCGCCCCTGCTAGAACCACCCTGCTGCTGAGCCTTACTAGGCTGAACTGCTGGAGCTACCGCCACTGACACTGCCCGGATATCCTCCTCAATCTCTGCTGCAGTCTCAACCAGCTCTGCACGCGTAGCATAACTCCTCCCTCTACAGTGAACTCTCAAGTCATCACGTAGAGCCCTCAAGAACCTCCTGATCTGAGCCTCTTCAGGCTCCATAGCCCGACCTCCATAACAAAGAAGTCGACTGAACTCCAAGTCCAACTCCCGCACTGACCGTGTCCCCTGAGACAACTGAAGGAACTGCACCTCCAAACGATCCAATGCCTCTCTAGGAAAATACTTGCGGTTGAATTCCAAAACGAAATCAGCCCAAGTCATCTCCCGCTGCACCCTCCTAGCAGCCACAGATCTCCACCACAACTCAGCATCACCACTCAAAAAGTAGACCCCTATGTCCACCCAAACTCCTCAGGACATCTCGAGTGTGGAAGTTACGTTCCACTCTCGTCCTCCACGCATCCGCAGCAGTAGGATCTACACCTCCTGAAAACTGCTCAGTACGCAACCGACCCATCTCTGTCAACATGCTGAGATAACGAGCATGGACCCCGCATCCGCAGCCACTGGCTGCCGCTCCTCCGCCACCACCGGTGGCACCACCTGAGCCTGAGCCGGTACCACCGGTGGTAACCGCTCTAACACTGTGCTAGCAAAGCCGCAAGGTCAACACAGGGACTCCACCCGCTGGGACCCCCACACCCGGGACCCTAGCATCACCGGCCTCTGGAGCATCAACACCGCCCCTCCCGCCACACTCACGGAATCCCCGGAACACCCTGCGACTCGCCAACACCCTCGCTGTCACACTCGGTCCTCGGTCTCACTAACCACTGGGACTCTGCCCCTACCACGACCACGTCCGCGTCCACGACCACGTCCGCGTCCACGACCACGTCCGCGTCCACGACCTCGACCAGCCACAGCACCCTCTCTAACCATCTGCACTACCATGAACAGAAGGCTAAGCAAACACTTCCTATTATTACACAGAAACATAAACTCACCGTGGAATCACACACTCGGCTCGAAGAGGATGTTCTAAGACTCCATGCCACACACAATTGACTAACTCACATAATCAACCAAGACATGCAATCCCAAACATCTACAACAGAAACCTAGCGAACCCAAACCTAGAACCGTAAGGGCTCTGATACCAAAATGAAACGACCAACCTTTTTTTTTTTTTTTTTTAATAAATAAATAATAAATATAATATATTAAAACAACTACAGCTAGTGGTCCCATACCCACTAGCCACCTAACCACAACACATTCAACAGCGGAAAACATAATCAATAACCAATAATAACCCAATAATAAACCAATATTAAACCAATATTATAGCAAGGCAATATCTCCATACCAAACAACAAGAAACATGAAACCAGCAACCTAGCAATGTTTCTAATGACTCAACTCTAGCACCCTAGCAAATGCCAGACAACATCCAATCGAGTCCCTAGAACATCCTCCTCTTCATTGCCTTTGATTCCACGATCACACTTTGCCTTTACCTGCACCACAAACACAAATTGAGATGCATGAGTATTTGATAAACACTCAGTGAGGCAATCCTCCCATCTACTGGGCTATACACACAAGCAATAAGATCTCTACAAGCCACAAACAACAATCAATAAAACAAACCAGGCAATATACAACGCATGCAACATCCATCGCAACTGAACAAGGGGTGTCGACCGACACCAGATGGTGTCGATCGTCACGACTATCTGGTGTCGACCGACGCCAAACTGGTGTCGACCGACACCCTGCCCGACACTCCCGAAAACCCTAGTTTGTGTCGACCGACGCCTCCACATGGCATCGAACGACACTCGCCAAAGTCCCGAGCCGTCCTCGCGTTGGTGTCGACCGACACCCCAACTGGTGTCGACCAACACCGATACCGAGCAGCGATTTCCCTCGATCAGAAACTCCGAATCTCGCCTCCAATCTTCTCCAATCCGCTCCTTGCACTCCCAGAAGCCAAACCCAGCCCAGATAGCAACGAAATAGCATAGAGAACTCAAGGAAACAACCACATAAGCACCAAATCACATAGAATCTAGAAATCTTAGCTTAGATAAGCCATGGTCATGCACTCACCTCTTTGCAGGAAGATTCTGACCAACAAGAACGAACTCCCTCACTCCTAGCAAGCTTCTAACACCTTCCCAGCCTTAGATCTCCCAAGAACAGCAAGGAATCTCTCAAACTCTTCCCAAAAGCTCAAGAACACTCTCTCTTTGTGTTTTTCTCAAAAACGGCGAAAACACCAAAATAACACGACCCTAGGTCGTTTTCTACCCCTAAAAACTCGATTTAGGGATTTCCTAAACCAACCACACAAACCGGACAATTAAAATTGAACCGACCAAACCGGCCACAACTGGTGTCGATCGACACTCCCTCTGTGGTGTCGATCGACACCCTCACCACAATTCCCAGAAAATGGTTTGCGGGTGTTACAGTGTTTAAAACGGTTACGGTTAAAAAATTACGGTTTAACTATGAGGTCAACCAATGGTTTTGATACGGTTATGGTTAATATAATTTAACCATATATTTATGGTTAACGGTTATGGTTTTTAACCATTTTATACGGTTACGGTCTGGTCACGGTTAGGATACGGTCTGTTACCGGTTCGAAATACGGTTACGGTCCAAAATACGGTTACGGTTTAATTTTGGTCATACCTAGATAAGAGTTTACAAAAGAAGTTTCAGAAAATAGAGATCTCGAAGAACGAGCAAGACAGTTTGTCCGTACATTTGACGTGCGCGGGATCCTCGAAAGCATAAAGGATGGAAAGAATGGTCGAAGTAAGCTGAACTCATCTAACAAATTGGAGAAAGTGGGCCATTCATCAGGGGACTGCACCATCGCCACAAGTTCTGCACAATCCGTCTCAAAATTCTGACAATCAACACCCGCCGCCAATAGAGATTCCATCGCCCAAATCAAAGCTTGGAGCTCCGAATGTAGAGGTGAAGGGCTGCGGCGCTGGCTTCGTGCTCCCAGTAACAGCGTTGTATCCTCACTATTGCAGAACCACCAGCCAAAACCTACAAAAGGATCTGAAGCCTTCCAGGATCCATCCACCTGACACCGAGGAGAAGGATCTCGGGCCTCCAAAGGAGGATCTAGGGAAACTAAATGGAAGGGTCTAGCCTCCTCCCATAACAATTTATCATTAGCTGCCTGATTAATAACATCAATTGGCTCTGCCTCAATACCCTGAAAAACTTTTTTATTCCGATCTTTCCAGATTGACCAGACAAGCCAAGGTAAGCGGAGATTTATATCCGGGGCGGCCGACTGGGATGGTGCCCGCCAAAATAGGAAATCTAAATTCAAAAATACTGAGCCATAAGGAAAGCCACCATGGCTTATATCAACCGGGGATAAATCCCAACCCGACGCGATCGAGGACACTCAAAAAGTGCATGATTTATAGTCTCCACTGCCGAACCACATCGTTTGCATAGAGTATCACACCGGACACCCCGATGAGCAAGACGTTCCATCACAGGGAGGGAACCGGAGGCAATCTGCCAGAAGAAATGTTGAATCTTCAGGGGAACCTCTAGTTTCCATGCATGTGCTCTAAGGGCCGTGCACGTCGGTCCATATTCGATCTCTTTAACAAATTCACGTGCGAGCCGATAACCGGGCTTGACCGAATATTTTCCAGATTTAGTATAGTGCCAGATCAGTTTATCCGGTTTATAAAATTTACTGATCGCCAAAAAAATAAATTTTCCGCCAAAATCGAAAAAAATTTCCGCCAAAAATGGAGAAAAATATCCCACAAAAATTACAAAATTTGATTTTCCCGCCAAATTTTTTGAATTTTTTATCTTATAAAAAACTTGTAAATGCTTTAAAAACCTTTTAAAACTCTTTTAAAAACCTTTTAAAACTCTTTTAAAAACCTGTTAAAAACTTTTAAACGCTTTTACAAGGTTTTTTTAGAAGATTTTGATAAAAGTAATGCAAAGTTTTTATAAGGTTTTTATAAATTGTTTTATAAGGTTTTTAGAAGGTTTCTACATATAAAAACCTTTAAAAAACCCTTTAAAAACATTTAGAACCCCATTTAAAAACCTTTTAAAAACCTTTTAAACGCTTTTACAAAGTTTTTTAGAAGATTTTTATAAGGCCATTTACAAAGTTTTTATAAGGTTTTTAAAAGGTTTCTATATATAAAAACCTTTTAAATACCCTTTACAAACCTTTTAAAACCCTTTTAAAAACCTTTTAAACGCTTTTACAAGACTTTTAAAAAATTTAAAATGAGATATCTTTTTCAAAAATAATTTTTTTTTGAATATTTTCATTTTTACCCTCTTTTACACAATTACAATTTATTAAATTAATTCTTAGAATTTTTTTTTAGGTTTGGGTTCTCAATTTTATATTTAGGGTATAGTTTTTAGGAGGTAGAGTTTAGCATTTAGGATTTAGGGTTTAGAAATTAATCAGTTTATATATGAAAAAAGGGATATTTTTGAAAATGGACACCAAAAATGGCATAGAAAATGGTATTTTGAAAATCTCCCAAATAATTAACATATTATTTTTTGTATAATATATGTAACATATCTATAAATTTCAATAGTGCTCAAATTAATCTTTGATGAGCCTAAAACAATGTCTATCTGCTTAATCGACATATTTAATGTTAAAATTCAAAATAGTAACGGTTAAATTTACATCTTCTGAACTCAAAAAACTATATATGTATATTTTTTAAAACCTCTAAATTAAAATGAGATTTTTTAGGCAATTCTCATAAATACCACTAAAATTAGTTTTTTCTCAAAAATACCACTTTTAATTTTTTTTTTCCAAAAATACTAAAAAATGGAACTAAACTTTTTATATTAAAAACTAATTCTTACATGCTAAACATTAAACTCTATCCCTTAAAAACTATATTCTAAATCTATATTTGTCAACCCAAACATAAAAGACAAAATTATATCCAATAAAAAAAAAAATCAATTTTTTGTGTTTGTGATATTTTTGAAAAATAAAATTTTTGTGGTATTTTTGTATAAAAAACTTAAATGTGGTATTTTTGAAAAAAAAAACTTAAATTGTGGTAGTTCTGAAAAAAAAAACTTAAATTGTAGTATCTTGAGGAATTTCTCATTTTTCTTCTATATAATATGTTGAGAAAAGAATTATTAGTTGTAAATAACAAGAAATTTTGATATATTATCGATTTAATAATATAAAACTAAAAATAGTGTTACATAAATTCGAATTGAGTAACACAATATTTGGGAAGATATGTAAAACAAGGTTTTTATATGTGAGGTGATGATGATGAATGTGTGCAATGAGATATGAATGGATGGATGGTAAGGTGTTTCAATTCCCCTTATGCAGTTGTAATATAAGAGGTGTCAATTCAATCTGAGTGTTTGTGAACAATCAAGATGTGCATAAAGATCTAATTTAAGCCAGATGTAAAGGTGTTTGTCACTAACAATCCTATGATTAAAATGTAAAGTGCAGAAAATAAAACTACAAGAACTAGATGCTGAATGTAAATGAACAGAATGATTGTAACAGTAATGAAGCTAGAACAGAAATAGAAACTACTATAATGCAAGAAATGAACTAATGCAAGACAAGTAATGAACAGAAAACTAAATGAATGCAGCAGAAATGAAACAGGAATGAAACAGGACAATCACAAATCATAAACACAAGTTCTGGGGAAGAACTCGAGCAAGCACTCGACCGAGTGTAGGTCGAGTACAGGGTCGAGCTGGACTAAACGTGAAAACAGAGCAACACAATAAAAACAGAGCAATGCAAAAATGAATCAAACAACAAGCAAGCAAAAGGATTAAGACTAAGATATCAATAAACAAAGAAGGTCCTGAGGAGGGATTCATGGGCTGAACTAATCATTGTGGTTATTTAACTTGGTCAACAAACCTCAAACAAACCTTGAGCTAGTCTCTATACATACTATTCTAAGACATGTTTAATCCACTCTCATGGCAAGAAACAATCAAACCTATGCATTTCTAGACTTGCTCTCACATAGTAAATAATCTACACAAGCAGGCATTAAGCAATACATCTCATACCAAACAAGACCTCTAATCTCTTAGCAAGCCTAATGGTAAGCTCTAGATCTAGCCTTATCTATGCTCCTTAGACATTGGTGTGATGCTAAGATGCTTGAAATCAAACCCTACCTTCTCAGATATAGGATCAGCATTAAGAACATCTAGCCTAGAAGAGATCTACAACAATCAAGCTTGACCAAATCAAACAAACCACAAGATCAACCCAGCCTAACCCATCCTCAAGATCCTAAGTAAACTACTCACAAAAACACATGGTGAACAGAGTCAGAAACCCAGAAAATAATGAAACTTGCATCACTAGAAAGATAAAACAGAGATCTACAATATTGAAAAAGAAATGAAACTCGAATTCTCAATATTAAGAAAGTTATGAAACCAACAATATTGAAGAATTTAGTTTTTTTCAAGTACAAGATCTAAGAAAAATAAAAGTGCAAAAAGAATAATTCCCAAAAGGGTAAATACTAGGTTTAGAGAATATCTAAAAGCTGGACTCTTTTTGTGGCTGCAGGTACAAGGCTTTATATAGGAGGGGAGTGGAATCCCTAAAAAATACTAAAAGACAAAATAGTCAACGGCTCGGTCAACTCGACCTGTGCTCGGTCGAGTGGCAGGTCGAGCTGGCTTCTCTCGTGCATTCTCCACTCGGTTGAGTCCTCCTCAGCACACGGTCGAGTGTCTGGTCGAGTGTGCGGTCGAGTTGGACTCCGGACCTTGTTATTTCAAACTTAACTCTCTTGCTTTCCCTTCATGATTGCTTCACTTCTTCCTCAGCATTGCTTCCCTGGTCCTTAAGCTCCAAAATCACCTGTTTATGCATGAAAAGATGCAAATGCAATGCAACTAAACTCTAATGCATGATTAGTCCTAAAGCTACACAATAATGGTGAAAATGGATAGCAAAAGATGCAAAAAATGTGAATATACTAAGGGAAAACAGGGTAAAATATATGAACATCAATATGTATCAGTCACTAATTAAATAAAAATGTGGTTTTAATCTATATATAATAGCAAACCCACTTTTTTGTGTCAACTTTTAATCCAATGGATGGGATTAGTTCCACTTTTAATCCAATGGTTTAAAATTATTAATCGTGTCTTTTCGTCGCACCCCCATCTTTCAAAAATCACACCTCTTAATTTTTGCATCTCTTTGTTGTACCTCTCGGTTTCAAAAATCACATCCATTAATTTTTACACCTTTTTATTTCATACATCTATGTGTTACACCTTTTTGTTGTACCTCCATGTTTCACATCTATTAATTTTTACACCTTTACATTTCACACATCTATGTCTTACACCTCTTTGTTTATTATATATAAACTTTTCTTGACTACATAAACAAGTTTCGAAAAATTGTTTTCTGAGTACTAAATAAGGTCAACTTTAATCTAACGAATAAAATTGTTTCTATTATCTCATCTAACGGTTTAAAATTATTAATGATCCCAATAGTTGCAAGTTTTCTTTTTTCCAATAATCGTGTTTCTTCGTCGTACCCCCATCTTTTAAAAATCGCACCTATTAAATCCTTTGTTAATGATCTAAAAAATTGCAATGTTTCGGTCCAACAATTGTGTTTTTCGTTGCACCCCCAGCTTTCCATGTTGGCACCCGTTAGTTTTCACACCCTTTTGTTTTTCACCTCTTTGTTTATATAAAGTTGCAATGTTTTGATCCAACAATTGTGTTTCTTCGTTGTACACCTAGCTTTCAATGGTTGCACTTGTTAGTTTTCGCACTTTTTTGTTTCACACCTCTTTGTTTTCACACTCTTTGTTTATATATATATACAGATTTTTATGGACTTTGAAAAGAGTTTTTGTTCTTTGAGTATTATTAATGATCTCACCCTTTGTTAATGATCTCAAAGTTGCAATGTTTTGATCCAACAATTGTGTTTCTTCGTTGTACCCCTACCTTTCAATGGTTGCACTTGTTAGTTTTCGCACCTTTTTGTTTCACACCTCTTTGTTTTCACACTCTTTGTTTTTATATATATACAGATTTTTATAGACTTTGAGAAGAGTTTTTGTTCTTTTAGTATTATTAATGATCTCATCCTTTGTTAATGATCTCAAATTTGCAAAGTTTTGGTCCAACAATTGTGTTTCTTCGTTGCACCCTCAGCTTTCAATGTTGGCACCTGTTAGTTTTCACACCCTTTTGTTTTACACCTATTTGTTTATATAAAGTTGCAATGTTTTGATCCAAAAATTGTGTTTATTCGTTGTACCCCTAGCTTTCAATGGTTGCACTTGTTAGTTTTCACACCTTTTTGTTTCACACTTTTTTGTTTCACACCTCTTTATTTTCATATTTTTGCATCTTTTCGTCATAACCCTATCTTAAAAAATCGCACCTAATAATTTTTTCAGATTTTCTTCACCTCTCTATGTTTTCCACCTTTATATTTTACATCTCTTTGTTTATTATATATAAACTTTTATGGAATACAAAATCAAATTTCGAATTTATTAAACTTACAAGTTAATAAATAAAATCATAGATTTATATGTTTATATATTATAGCAAATTCACATTTAGGGGTAAATTTAAATATAACAAATGAGATTATTTTTATTATCTCATCTAACTGTTTAGATTTGTTAATGATCTTAAAAGTTGCAATATTTTGATCCAACAATTGTGTTTCTTCGTCGTACTCCCAACTTTCAATGTTCACATTTGTTAGTTTTTGCACATTTTTGTTTGACACCTCTTTGTTTATATATATATATATATATATATATATATATATATATATATATATTTATATTTATGGACCTTGAAAAGAGTTTTTTTGTTATTTGACTATCGTTTAATACCTCTAAATTTAAATATTCTGAGTATTATTTTCTTTCAATTTATTAATCGACATTAATTCACTCATCTTTGTCAAAAAATTTGGATTGTTTTATTTATTGATTTATTCATCTAACTTTTGTATAATGTCATTTTCCATCTAATTGTATTGATCATCTCTTTCAAGTATTAATTTAGGTAATTAAAGGTGATTTCTAATTTTTCATAGATTTATATTTTTAGTCAATTTGGTTGGTTACAGTTTCAGCTATGAGCTCTTTCTTCCTCATTGTCTTATTATTTTTTATAAATTTTGATAGAATAATAATTCAAATTTTTATTCTATATGAATATCTTTTAAAATTGATTATCTGAGTATGATAAGTAAAGCTAAATTTATATATCTTTAATATTATTCTCTTATTGTCACTGAATCAATTTTTCATTTTCATATATAACAAATATTTTATCTAACTAATTTGGTTAATTTATCTTAGTCATTATTTTATGACTTTTATATTATACATTTAAAAACTACCAAAAATATTTCACTCAAAATATGAAATTAACAATGTTAATCATTTCAAGTTTTCATTTTCATTGCTTTACGGGCCGACATATAGTTATTTAATAATAATATCTTCTAAAATGTCTAATCCAATGGACCATACACAAAAGACCAATGACGACCACAGAGAACTTAAATCCCAGTTTCACCCTCTCTATCTTGCGTGCTCGGCTCGCCGTTCTCCTCCTCCACTATCGCCATGTGCTTCGTATCGACCACCGTAAGTCTTCTTTCGATGCTTTAGAAGCTATTCCTCTTTCTCTCGTTCCGTCTCCTTTACATCGTCGCTCGAAACAGCCGACACAAAAAGACATTGTGCTAAATTTATGCTTAATTCATGATCGGTTCTGTGGTTTCTCTCATGGTACAGGATCTTTTCTCAATATATTATACTTATTCTTGTGGTTTCGCTGTTATCAATGGAATTCAAAAACTTTGATTCAAAACTACCTTTTTTTTTTAGGTCTGAATTGATGTTTTGCTTGTTAGAACAGTGTTTTGTATCTTTTGGGTTTAGATTATATCCTTTGTGATAGTTTGAGTTAGATAAACCCTGTTGAAACGTTATCTTGAATAATGTAATGTTCTGGTTCAATTGATTTGAATCAATCCATAAGAATGAACGTGAGATTCTACATTCAATGTGTAGTTCTTTATCTAGACCTTAAATTATCTGGTGATACGAAGCCATGACAGTTTCAGAAGCTTATCGCCCGCCTCTGTTCAGGTGTGTACTAAGTGTTTCTGCTTTACTCCTTTGATAATTATGTTCATCGACAGTGAATGATTTTAAAAAAATTCATATTTCAGTATAGCCCCGATGATGGGATGGACAGACAATCATTACAGAACCCTTGCACGGCTTATAACAAAACACGCATGGCTCTACACAGAAATGTTAGCAGCTGAAACCATTGTCTATCAAGAAGAAAACCTGGTATTCATATGGTTAAAAGGGTTTCTTTCTCTTCTTTCTCAACTCTGCAGATACTTCTTGTGTTGATGACGACGCATTGATTAATGTGTTTATGTTTACTCTTGTAATGCTCAGGACAGCTTTTTGGCATACTCTCCGGACCAGCATCCCATTGTTCTTCAAATTGGTGGAAGAAACTTGGAAAATTTGGCAAAAGCAACACGGCTTGCTAATGCATACGGCTATGATGAAATTAATTTCAAGTATGAGCATCTCTTTCAAGTATCCCTTTCATTGAGTTTATTATAACAACTGTGCCACTTCCATCCCATTATGGTTTCGTCTACTAACATGCGGGTTGATTCTGTAGCTGTGGATGTCCAAGCCCAAAAGTAAGTGGAAGAGGTTGTTTCGGTGCTCGTCATATGCTTAACCCGAAGTTTGTTGGCAAGGCTATGTCTGTCATTGCTGCCAATACCAATGCAGCTGTCACTGTTAAATGTCGAATAGGTGTTGATGATCATGATTCATATAATGAGCTTTGTAAGTTTTTCCTTCTGCCTATCTTTCAAGTTATATGCGTATTAAGTGGAGACTGATGTTCTCACACATGCCCAGACGTTTCTCATGTTTATTTTTAATCAACTGCAAATAGCAACTTTTGCTGAGTTCCTTTATTGCATATCTGATCGACTTCCCGTACCTTATCAATTCTTTATTGTTCTTCAGGTGATTTCATTCATATAGTTTCTTCATTATCTCCTACTAAGCATTTCATCATACATTCACGGAAGGCGTTACTGTCTGGACTTAGCCCATCAGATAACCGTCGAATTCCACCCTTAAAGTATGTGCAGAATGGCTTCCATTTCTCTTATGGTCGTCTTCTTTGAGGATATATTGCTTTCATACGGCTTGTTTCCAATACATCTCTCACATTTTCATCTGCTTTCCAATGCAGATACGAGTTTTTCTTTGCTCTTTTGCGTGATTTCCCGGACTTGAAGTTCACAATTAATGGAGGCATAAACTCTGTGGTTGAGGTGAGCTTTCTAAAGCTGCTTTTTTTTTTCTTTTTTTTAAATCCCAAAGTTGTACCTTGCGTTCAAAAGGCCAAATCTACACTTCTTCCATTGAACTGTAGGCAGATGCCGCATTAAGGTGTGGAGCTCATGGCGTTATGCTTGGGCGTGCTGTATACTACAAGTATGTGAAAGCCTTTTGCTGTAGATTGTAATTATTGTTAAACATCATATGAGAGTTTTTGCTCTTTTTAAAATCTTTGGGCTGATATATGGAAATCTATGCTGGCTGTGCAGTCCCTGGCACACTTTGGGACACGTCGATAGTGTAATTTATGGATCTCCAAGCAGTGGAATTACAAGGCGACAGGTTTTGAAAGATATTTACTTTCTGAAATAGATTCTTCAACAATTTAACTAACATCTGAATTGTTTTGATGTCTGTAATTGACTTTTAGGTTCTTGAAAAGTATCAAGTCTATGGAGAGTCGGTTCTCGGGAAATATGGAAAAGGCCGACCAAATCTTCGAGATATAGTGAGGGTAATGGTCTTTCTAAGTCTTGATATATTAAGTTATTTCCCAATGACAACGACGTAATTACAAGAGCAAAACCTTGCTGCAGCCATTGATCAATCTATTCCACTCGGAGTCTGGAAATGGCCAGTGGAAACGTAGAACCGATGCTGCTCTCTTGCATTGCACCGTTAGTGAATTCAGTGACACTCTTATTTTTTGTACTTGCTATCAAACTCTTGTCACCGTGTCAACTCACCTCTTATGTTGTGCAGACATTAAAATCATTCTTGGACGAAGTGTTACCAGCAATACCCGACTTTGTTCTCGATTCATCTGTGGTCAAAGAAGCGACTGGGCGTGAAGATCTCTTTGCGGATGTAGGACGTTTGTTGCCTCCTCCTTATGAAAAAGAATCATCCGAAGCATTGGAAATGCTACCAACGAGACCTGTGATTCTTGATGAGGAGGAATGACAAATCTATATTTCGTAGCCAGAAGCTGAAACATCAAGAGGATCAAGATTCGACTTTGTGCAGCTATAAAGATGTGATATTGTTCTGACCACTTGATTTTAAAGAAGGAAAAGGAAAAAAAAACGAAAGATATATGTTCGGATCCAAAGTAGTGTTCAAAGTTTTTTGCAAGGAAACTTTTTCGGGAATCATCCAGTTGATTCTTTTTCACACCTCTTTTAGAGGAGAACATTCTCCAGCTTAGTTTGCAACTCATTTCTCGGACAGAACTTATTACAATGCTTCATCATCGCTATTCTTCGGTAATGTTAATACCATGTACCCTGTTTTTGTGTCGAGAGAGAGGGTTATAATTGTCTGCAGTTCTAATCTCTAACTTAAATAGTGTTTTATCTGCAATGAAACAAAACAAAACAAAATTTGTGATCCACATGTGACGACTTGCCAATGATCTTTACCTGGTTTAGTGCACAAAGTATATGCCAAATGCCCAAATCTGATCTTGAGTTGTTTTTCATGGACATATTAGTTGACACATGGTAGATTTTGGGATGTGCATGGTTTTCATTGACAGTTGACAGACTTTAATCCATCTAACAATTTTTTTAATTAAACTTCTTTAACTAATTAGTATAATAATTGTTTTGTTACTTCAAATCTAATGGAGTTTAACTTCAATATTAAAAGTTAACATCATCAGTGTCAATAAAAACAAAAAAAGGTATTCATTTATATCAATCAATTTGGATCCAAAATCTTCCCTCAATACAATAAACCAAAAGTCTCGTCGAGTCCATGGATGCGAGCAACCACGCCGACGAGTTCAATCCTACCACAAACTGGAATCTCTCCGTCGGTTCTCTCACAGACTCCATCTCCTTTGAGTCCTCCTTCACCGCCACCGCCGTCGATCATGTCGCCAAGTCCCCGCTACTTCTACTCCCTCCGGTTCCCAACGGCGAGCCTTGCGAAATTACAAGTACGTTCCCTTCCGTGATTCTGAATAAACAACTCCGATCCGTGAATTTGAAGTAGATCCGTGATTATATGGTAGTACTCTGAAATCGATGTGGTGGTTTTGTGTTGCAGTTACATTTGCACAAGAGCATGAATTAAGGCAAGTTTATATCCGAAGCAGTGCACGAGTATACGAAGTTTATTACACGAAAAAGCGGCGTCATGATAAGGAATACTTGTGTACAGTTCGATGTGGTGTTGCCGTGAGAGATGAACAAGTTCTTCAGATCCCTCTTACTGACTCTGATGATTCTAATAAGAGCTCGATGGAGAGGAAGGTAAAAGATAACAATGGTAATGGACCAACGAGCGAAGATGATTGGGTTGAAGTGAAATCTGGTGATGATTCTCTCTTGAATGATGCAAAAGGTCTGCTTCCAATGTTACAATCAGGAAAACAGGTAACGAGTCTTTGCGCTTTTATTTTATGGGTCTATGTAGTTGTTGTACCCCCCCCCATTCAAAGATATATTTATTCATTAATGGTTGACGTTAATATGACATTTTTCAGGATTTTTATGAAGCTACTGCGGAGATCAATGATGCGGAACCTTGCACTTCGATTACAGTCCGTCTTCTCTCTCTTCAGGATAAAAGATGTGCACTTGTTGATGAAGTGTATGTGTTTGCTGATCCTGTTGATCCAAGTGTGTCAGAGCAGGAGGAAGCAAGTGGAGCAGGCAATTCATCCAGTAGTTCGTTGATGGCTATGTTTATGCCCGCTATTTTGCAGCTATCACGAGGAAAAGATGTTAGAAAAGAACGGGATACACAAGTTTCTTCTGACAAGTCCAACAACACTAACCCAGGAACTTTAAATGACTCAGATAAGATCGTGAGTGAAATTCACCAGGAGATAAATTTCAGCAAAAGTGATCAAATGGGAGTGAGCCCACCTCCAGTTTTAGTTGATACTCTTTCAAAGCGGGTTGATGATGCAACGCGAGTATCTGGAGAAGAAATCAGACCTGCTATATCTTGCACTAGTATGGAGACTATCCTGTATGATCTTGTTAACAAGGTAAGCAGAATAGAAACTATATTGACAAGATTTGAAGATCAGATGTTGAAACCTATCTACAGTATTGATGCAAGGCTCCAGCTAGTAGAGAAGAAACTCGAACAGCTAGGAAAGAACTCTTTTGATTCTGAATTGGTTTGTCAAACGAGAATACCCTATCCAGATGCTCTGGGCAATGATACCGATAAAATTCCTGATACCCATGAGTTGGATGGATTGGCTAAAAGCACTGATCATCCAAAATTGGTTTCTTGTACAAAAATATTTGTCCCTGAATCCTCCTCTGTTGAAGATGACGCGGTTGTACTACCGAAGAACAGGCTGGAAGAACTGGAGAGTGGAAATAGCTCAAACTCAGGAAATGAGATGATTTCTACTGAACCTGAGATCAGTAATGAGGAGGAGGTTGGTCATTCTTTTGAAGAGAAACCAAAACGTTCCTTGTCTATAAATGATGCTTTAGCATCTGCACTTGCTGGATTGTTGTCTTCACATTCGATCACGGATGGAAAATACAGCAAAGCCCTCGTAGTTACAGCCCCAGAATTTTTAAATGAAGATGATGAGGAGATAGAAGAGACACCTCAGACGAGTGGCCATCCAGACAAAAGCCAAGTTGCAGCCGAGTTGGGAAACACACACTCTACCTTAGGGAGCCCAGAGCCTGAAATTACTCCATGTATCAAAGATGGTTCTCAGGAAATGATATATGAGGATAGTTTTGGAGCGGATGAGGAAGCTGAGACAGTGGTTAGCATCAGGGACAATGCTTTAGCTGAAGAGATGTTTACATCAAGCACAAAAGCTGATTGTTACACAGAAAAGGAGAACCTCAGTGATCAGCCGAGGGATTCCGATTCCTTGATTCACGAGCTCAAGAATCCTAATGTAACTACTGCAAAATGCAAAGGAGAGCCTGGAATGGATGATGTCTTGGAGAGTGTTTTCGGTCTTCAACCGACTACTTCTTCAGTCGATTTCCTAACTCCAGTCCTGGATGTGAGATTTAGTGCAGAGAGTCAAGACTCAGATAGCAAAAGTTTCTTTGAGACACTCTTCACAGAAGGTTCCAAGACTGATGTAGATTGCAAGAACGAAGCTTATGATGATAACTTAGTCTCAGTGGAAGATGAAGAACTCAAAGGACCACCAACAGATACCCTTTCGTCTGTGGAGATGGATCACTATGAGACGAATGAGACGCATGTACACTTGAATGATGAAATATCAGAAGCAAGTCTGATATAACGGAGAAAGTAAATGCGGCATCAAGGCCCGCTTTTTCCTGATAAATACATTCTGAGGGTTTTGCTCTGTTTGAGTCTAGAGGGTGTATTGGTAGTGTTAAAAGAAGTTGTAAGGTTTAATGATACTAGGGGATTGGGGAAGGGGATGATTGAACTCCGGTGGATTATTATTAGTCATACAAATAACCTTGTAGACTTGTAATTATAAACTATTGTAGCAGAACTAAATAAGTGTCTTAACATGCGTGTTCATTGAAACAACAATTTAACATAAAAAGGGAAGCTAGGCTTCTGAACACGTCTGAATCCTATCCCTAACTAGGCTTTCTTCCCGTGACTCGTGTAAAATATCACAATGTTCTACCAACCACATATCTCCTCACTGGAATACCTCATGACCACACAAAGATCATATACATGCCACAAAAGCTAGCAAATGTTCCAAACAGGACTGCTACCAAGGCCAAACAAATGTCCTAAACAGGACCGCCATCATGGCCAAACAAATTTCCTAAACAGGACCGCCACCAAGGTCAACCAAATGTCTGCAACAGGACCGCCACCAAGGCCACTCGTCCCGAAGGGCCGTCATAAAGACCACTTGTCCCGAAGGACCGCCACTAAGGCCACTTGTCCCGAAGGACCGCCACTATGGCCACTCGTCGTGAAGGACCGCCACCAAGGCCACTCGTCCCGAAAGACCGTCACAAAGACTATACATCCCGAAGGATCGCCTCAACAAGTACATTGGCTAAACAGCCCGTCACAAAGGCCACACAATTGGCTAAACAACCCGCCACAAAGGCCACACAACTGGCTAAACAGCCCGCCACAAAGACCTCACAATGTCTCAAATGACCGCCACACACAGGCACTCTGACACCAAAAATCCGCCACGAAGACCACACGAGCCCCTCCAAAGCTCACAACCGCTAAAAAATGGACAAATTCTAACTCTCAGAAAACTTTCCATTTATAGACTTTCCACTTCCGGAAACTTTCCATATCTAGAAACTTCATTTTCCGGAAACTTTCCCCAAACACCCCGTCTCACGGAAACTTCATACCCCGAGCACCACCTTATCTTGTTACTAAGTCGCACAACCAACCACCCCTAAGCGACCAAGTACACAAGAGAGATGGGCTGAAATACTCCATTCCCGCTCCAGCCATGGATTACAGATGGGACCAGGCTAGACAAGCTCAAGTCGCGGCTTGCTTCTCATACCACTTCTTAAACCTTGCCTTCATCCTAGCCTCTGGCTCCCAAGTCTGCTCTTCAACACCATCACAGTCCCACATGACTCTCATCAAAGGAATCTTCTTCTTCCGAAGTTCCTTGATTCTCCTCTCAAGAACCATCACCGGTCTCGCCTCTAACGTCATGTTAGGCTGAAGATCCTCAGGAATCTTAGCCAACAACTGAACATCCTCGCGGAGACACTTCCGCAACATCGACACATGGAAAACCTTGTGGAACACATGCATAACCTTAGGCAACTCTAGCCTATATGCTACCAGTCCCACCCGCTCAATCAGTCTGAACGGACCCATATACCTCGAACTCAACTTAGTCTCTGTCAATGACCTGTTCGGACCCTGCGACATGGCCATCTTGAGGTACACTATGTCTCCCACCTGAAACTCAACTTCTCTCGTCTTCTTATCAGCATAACTCCTCTGCCTATCATGGGCTTCCTTCAAGTTCAGCTTCGAATCTTCTCTGAGGTCTCCTGAACAAAACTAGCACCATATATGCTCCTCTCCCCCACCTGAATTCAACATAACGATGTACAACATGGCCTCCCATACAAAGCCTCATAAGAAGCCATCCCAATACTCGCCTGATAACTGTTGTTATAGGCAAACTCCGCCAAACACAGGTAATCCACCCAATGGCCAGCCCAATCCAACACACTCAACCTCAGCAAATCCTCCAACGTCTGGATCGTCCTCTTTGACTGTCCATCTGTCTGTGGATGATAAGATGTACTCATATGCACCTTAGTGCCCATCTCTGCCTGGAATGCCCTCCAGAACACCGAAGTGAACTTAGGAATTCTATCAGACACAATACTCGTTGGCACCCCATGCAACCTGACTATCTCCTTCACATATTTCTTAGCCAAGACCGCTGCTCTATCAGTCTTCTTGATAGCCAGAAAATATGCCGACTTAGTCAACCAATCCACAATGACCCAAATAGCATCAAAAGTCTGAGACACTGGCAAACCTACCACGAAATCCATCGTGATCATATCCCACTTCCACTCTGGAATGGGAAGACTCTTCAACAACCCCCCCGGAACCTGATGCTCAGCCTTCACTAGCTGACACACATCGCACCTCGAGACCCAACTAGCCACATCCTTCTTCTTCCCGACCCAATGATAGTACCTCTTGAGGTCACGGTACATCTTAGTCGCTCCTGGATGAATAGAAAAATTGCTCGAATGAGCCTCTCTCAGGATCTCCTGCCTCAACTCCTCATCCTTGGGCACACAAATCCGCCCGTGCACCAAAATAGTACCATTAGCTGTGACATGATACTTTGTATCCACAGCCTTAGAGGCATTCACCAGCCCCAAATCCTTCTCCTGAGCCAACCGCACCCTACTCAGAAGGTCTGCTCTGTCAGTCGCCTCCAAACCCAACGGCTCCTGAGAAATAGCACACAAACTCAACGCACTGATCTCTCCTACCAGAGTCTCCATCTCTTGCTCCTGAGCCGAAGCTACCCTCTTCTGACTCAGAACATCTGCAACCAAATTAGCCTTACCAGGGTGATAAGCTATCTCCAAATCATAGTCCGCCACAAGCTCCATCCACCGCCTCTGCCTCAAGTTCAACTCAGGCTGAGTGAATATATACTTCAGGCTCTTATGATCTGTAAACACTTGCACTTTTGCACCATAAAGATAGGATCTCCAAATCTTCAGGACACAAACTACAGCAGCCATCTCCAAGTCATGAGTAGGATAGTTGTCCTCATGCTTCCGTAACTGCCGCGAAGCGTAGGCAATCACCTTCTCATGCTGCATCAGCACACACCCCAAACCAACTCTGGATGCATCAGTATAAACCAAGTAAGGTTCTCCCTGCTCTGGCAAAGCCAACAGTAGCGTTTTCAACATCTCCTTCAGGCTTGCAAAGCCATCCTCACACTCCTGTGACCAGACAAAAGAAACATCTTTCCCTGTCAACTTAGTCATAGGACGTGCTCTGCTCCAAAGCCCTGCACAAATCTTCTGTAATAACCTGCCAACCCAAGAAAACTCCAGATCTCAGTGGCATTCTACGGTGTAGGCCAATCTCTGATAGCTTGAATCTTCTCTGGATCTACAGAAACCCCATCTGCAAAAACAAGGTGACCCAGAAAACCCATCTCCCGCTGCCAGAAACTACACTTTCTCAACTTAGCAAACAACTTCTGCTCCCGCAGCTTCTCTAGAACTGCCCTCAAATGCACTGCATGCTCCTCTGGACTCTTAAAATAGACCAGGATATCGTCGATGAAGATGAGACAGACACGTCCAAGAACTCCTGAAACAAGCTGCTCATCAACCTCATAAACGCTGTTGGCGTGTTAGTCAACCGAAAGGCATCACCACAAACTCATAATGCCCATACCTCGTCCTGAATACAGTCTTCCTCACATCCGCCTCATCTATCGGTATCTGATGATAACCCGACACCAGATCTACATTGGAGAACCAAGTAGCACCCCTCAATTGGTCCACTCATCAATCCTGGGAAGAGGGTACTTGTTCTTCACAGTGACCCGGTTCAAACCTCGGTAATCAATGCACAACCGGAAACTCCCATCCTTCTTCTTCACAAATAACACCAGCGCTCCCCCACGGTGATACACTAGGACGGATGAATCCCTTACTCAACAAATCCTCTAGCTGCTTCTTCAGCTCTGCCATCTCTGCTGGAGCCATTCTGTAAGGAGCCTTGGATAACGGCGTCGTCTCCGGTTCCAGTTAAATAGTAAAAGGATCCGACCGAGATGGTGGTAATTCGTGCAATGACTGAAACACATCCTCAAATTCCTCCACTACCGGAATACCGCTAACCGTAGACTTTCCCACTGACTCTGGCATCGAAATAGTAACCAAATAGGCCTCAAGGCCCTTCTCGTTCATCTTCCCAGCCTGAATGGCCGAGATCACGAGACTCCCCAAAGTCGGTCAAACTCCCTCGAAAACCAACTTCCCTCCTGGACTCTCAAACTCCACTCTACCCCGATAGCAATCCAAATGCACCTTATGCCGATGCAACCAATCCATCCCGAGAATAATATCATACAACTCCACCGGACTGATAAGCAATTCCGCAGGCCACGACTCTCCTGAAACCTGAATATCAACTTCCTTTGCCCGACCAATAACCTTCAGTAATTTGCCTCCCGCAACTCTGACAACTCCCGCATGCTCCCCGGGATCTCCTCTGATATCCGCACTCTCTGCACACTCTGGAGTAATGAAGTATGAGTAGATCCAGAATCAAACATAACATGGGACTTAAACCCGCCCACCAACAAGGTCCCTACACAAACCTCATGTGTTGAAAACCTAACACTTTATCACAGGAAAAACATAAAATCTGAACTACTATACTTTCACAAAGTTAAGTACCAGAAATTATACCTTTGATCGCTCCAGCACTGGTTCCACCAGGCTCGACCGCTGTATAAACCCATGGCGCTGCTCAATCCGTGCCACCTACTGCCCTCCCGGCTGCACCTGCTGCAACGCTGCCACTGATACCGACTGCAACTTGGGACAAAAGGGCCTTATGTGCCCTGACTCCCTGCAATGATAGCATACACAAGCCGCTACCATCGGAACACTCCTCTTAGGACAACTAGCAACCTTGTGATCCTTGCTTCCACACCCGAAGCAACTCGCACCACTTGGCCTTTGCGTAGTCTCCCATCTCCTCTTGGTTCCCTGCGCAGGCTTGCCGCCCCTGCTAGAACCACCATGCTGCTGAGCCTTACTAGGCTGGACTGCTGGACTAACCGCCACTGACTGTGCTCTGATGTCCTCCTCGATCTCTGCTGCAGCCTCAACCAGCTCTGCACGCGAAGCATAGCTCCGTTCTCTATAATAAACCCTCAAGTAATCACAAAGAGCCCTCATAAACCTCATGATCTGGGCCTCCTCAGACTCCATTGCCCGACCCCCATAACACAGAAGTTGACTGAACTCTAAATCCAGCTCCCGCACTGACTGTGTCCCCTGAGACAACTGCAGAAACTGCACCTCCATACGGTCCAATGCCTCTCTCAGAAAATACTTGTGGTTAAACTCCTGCACGAAGTCAGCCCAAGTCATCCCCCGCTGCACCCTCCTAGCAGCCACTGATCTCCACCACACCTGAGCATCACCAGTCAAATGGTGGACCCCAATATCCACCCAAAACTCCTCAGGACATCTCAGAGTCTGGAAGTTACATTCCACACTCGTCCTCCACGCATCTACAACTGTAGGATCTATACCACCTGAAAACCGTGCAATCTCAAGAAGACGCATCTCCCTCAACATAGACACATAACGAGAATGCGCTCCCCCATCCGCAGCCACTGGCTGCTGCTCCTCCGCCACCACTGGTGGCACTACATGAGCCTGAGCCGATGCCACAGGTGGCAACCGCTCCAACAACTATGCTAACAAGCCCGCAAGATCAACGCCAGGGACTCCACCCGCTGGGGCTCCCACATCTGAGACCCTAGCATCATCGACCACTGGAGCATTAACACCGCCCCCTCCGACCACACTCATGGAATCCTCCTGGACACCCTGCGACTCGCCAACACCCTCTGCTGTCACACTCTGGTCCGCCGTCTCACTAACTGCTGGGCCTCTGCCCCTACCACGACCACGTCCGCGTCCACGACCACGTCCGAGTCCACGACCAGCAACAGCATCTTCTCTAACCATCTGCACTACCAAGAACAGAAGGCTAAGTAAACAAAACTGACAAAAACACAGAAACATAAACTCACCGTGGAATCACACAGTATGCTCGAAGAGGATGTTCTAGGACTTCATGCACACACAATCGACTAACTCACATAATCAATCAAAGCATGCAAATCCCAAATATCTACAGCACAAAGCCCAGTGAACCCAAACCTAGACCCGTAAGGGCTCTGATACCAAACTGAAACGACCCGACCCGTTTTTTTTTCTTTTTAAATAATAATAAATAATAAATAATAAAATAATAATAAATAAACTACAACTAGTGTTCCCATACCCACTAGCCACCTAACCACAAACACAATTAACAACGGAAATAACCAAACCAATATTCAATAAATATCCAATAATTGTAACATAAACAATAAC
This sequence comes from Camelina laxa, assembly GCA_024034495.1. Classification (NCBI taxonomy): domain Eukaryota; kingdom Viridiplantae; phylum Streptophyta; class Magnoliopsida; order Brassicales; family Brassicaceae; genus Camelina; species Camelina laxa. The sequence goes on from CM043883.1 coordinate 17,209,236, forward strand.
CAGAACTCAGCCAACAGGAATCATAGAACCAGCAACCTATCAATGTTTCTAATGACCCAACTCTAGCAACCTAGCAATTCCAGACAATATCCAATCGAGTCCCTAGAACATCCTCTTCTTCATTGCCTGGATTCCACGATCACACATTGCCTTTACCTGCACCACAAACACAAATTGTAATGCATGAGTATTTTATAAACACTCAGTAAGGAAATCCTCCCATCTACTGGGCTATACACACAAGCAATAGAGACATCTCTAACCATCAAACAACAATCAACAATGACAAACCAGGACTCTGCGTCAATCGACACCAAAACGCATCGACCGACACTAGTTGGGGATTGCATCGACCGACGCAAGGTGTGCATCGACCAATGCAAGTGGAACTTGCATCGACCAATACTCCTTTTGCATCGACCGACGCATGCTCGACATAACACGAAAACCCTAGGTTTTACGCGTCGTCCTCGCATTTGTGTCGACCGATGCACAAAGTGCATCGACCGATGCACATGTCGAACATCGTTTTCCCTGAAGCTTCTCGACAGATTTTCTTTCCTGTAACCACAAAACACAATCCCAAACCACCAATCGTCCCAAATACCATTCTAACAGGCCTAACAACACAAAACAAGCAAATCAGAGAGATCTCTAGCTTAGATAAGCCATGGTCTAGCACTTCCCGTTGACAAGACGATTCTGAACCTCAAACAATCAAGAACACACTCCTAGCAAGATCCTACAACGTTCTAAGCCCCAGATCTCACCAGAAAACGCCACAAATCCACAGAAATCACCACGAACACCAAGAACACTCTTTCTCTCTTTTGTTTCTATCAAAAATGCCAAAATCGACTAATGAGACAAAAGAATCGACTTAAGGGTTTTCCTTTTCCCTTTGCCCAAAACGCAGTGTTTCACTTAAGTCAAAACGCATAGAACCGGACTTGCATCGACCGATGCACCTACTTCATCGACCGATGCATCCCCTAAACCGGGATTTCAGTTCGCGGATGTTACATTGACAAAGACGATCGAAGGTTATTCTTGGTTAACTTAGCTGGGCCTGGCCTTAATAGACGTTAATATGAAAGCCTTCGCGGCTCTCTAAACTAATATTTAAGCATTCAACGTCTCTCTAATATTGTGACCTTTTACTATCCCCTCTCAACAAAGGAAAAAAAAAAGGTTTATTATCATCCATATCCTTGTGGTAAGATCTCAATCGATATTTACTTAATTTTCTCGTTTCTTGAATTCTTGGCTAGGAAGTTTATAGTTTTTCAGTATTTGTGATGGAAGGTGGAAGTTCTAGGAAATGCAAAGAGCTCATGTCAGATTTCGAATGGGAAGATGAAGCAATTGAGAAGGTTAAACAAGCGTTTCAAAAATCAAGAGATGTGGTACTAAAGGAAACGACGAGACGTTTCACTGCGATTCTTGATATGTTGAAAGATTATATCAAGAAGAAGGAAGAATCTACTGGCCTAATTGTGTCAACTTGAAACAATTGATGGTCAACTCTCGCTAATGAATGAAATCTTGGAGGGGCATATCGACTTGATTGTAGAGCATTCCAGGCTAGAAGAAGTTAGGGTTGTTATTGAGAAAGATGTCAAAGAATGTGTTATTCCTAATATTGATTGGGATAAATTTCGTGTTACTTTTAGTAGTTAACAATGTTAAGAATTTCAGCATAAACGTTCAAAGTTCTTGAATAAAACTTTTTATTATCTGTCAAAAAATAATCGGGGTATTTATATTATTATTCTAAAAACCTAAAAATTCGTTAAAACGATAATATAAAATAGAGATATTGACCTACTACGAAATAGAAATTTAAAAAGATTAAAATTTTCAATAAAAATTGAAAATAATCATAAATTAGTCTTGGACTTTAATATTTTTGAGAAATATTAATAGTGATATAGTTTCTGTATTCATTGAATCAAATACTTATAAAATATTTAAAACTTATTTAATCGTAATTTCATAACAATTAAGTGGGTAATCTAATAATATATTGAAACAAGGTTTTGATGGTGGTGAATGTGAATGATGATGAATGTATGCAATGAATGGATGGATGGTAAGGTGTTTCAATTCCCCTTATGCAGTTGCAGTATAAGAGGTGTCAATCCAATCTGAGTGTTTGTGAACAGTCAAGATGTGCATAAAGATCTAATTTAAGCCAGATGTAAAAGATGTTTGTCACTAACAATCCTATGATTAAAATGCAAAGTGCAGAAACTAAAACTACAAGAACTAGATGCTGAATGTAAATGAACAGAATGATTGTAACAGTAATGAAGCTAAAACAGAAATAGAAACTACTATAATGCAAGAAATAAACCTATGCAAGACAAGCAATGAACAGAAAACTAAATGAATGCAGTAGAAATGAAACAGGACAATCACAAATCATAAACACAAGCTCTGGGGAAGAACTCGAGCAAGCACTTGACCGAGTGTAGGTCGAGTACAGGGTCGAGCTAGACTAAACGTGAAAACAGAGCAACACAATAAAAACAGAGCAATGCAAAAACGAATCAAACAACAATCAAGCAACAGGATTAAGACTAAGATATCAATAAACAAAGAAGGTCCTGAGGAGGGATTCATGGGCTGAACTAATCATTGTGGTTATTTAACTTGGTCAACAAACCTCAAACAAACTTTGAGCTAATCTCTAGACATACTATTCTAAGACAAGTTTAATCCACTCTCATGGCAATAAACAATCAAACCTATGCATTTCTAGACTTGCTCTCACATAGTAAAGAATCTACACAAGCAGGCATTAAGCAATACATCTCAAACCAAACAAGACCTCTAATCTCTTAGCAAGCCTAATGGTAAGCTCAAGATCTAGCCTTATCTATGCTCCTTAGACATTGGTGTGATGCTAAGATGCTTGAAATCAAACCCTACCTTCTCAGATATAGGATCAGCATTAAGAACATCTAGCCTAGAAGAGATCTACAACAATCAAGCTTAACCAAATCAAATAAACCACAAGATCAACCCAGCCTAACCCATCCTCAAGATCCTAAGCAAACTACTCACAAGAACACATGATGAAAAAGTCAAAAACCCAGAAAATAATGAAACTTGCATCACTAGAAAGATAAAACAGAGATCTTCAATATTGAAAAAGAAATGAAACTCGAATTCTCAATATTAAGAAAGTTATGAAACCAACAATATTGAAGAATTTAGTCTTTTTCAAGTACAAAATCTAAGAAATATAAAATGCAAAAAGAATAATTCCCAAAAGGGTAAAATACTAGATTTAGAGAATATCTCAAAAGCTGCACACTTTTGTGGCTGCAGGTACAAGGCTTTATATAGGAGGGGAGTGGAAGCCCTAAAAATACTAAAAGACAAAATAGTCAACGGCTCGGTCAACTCGACCTGTGCTCGGTCGAGTGGCGGGTCGAGCTGGCTTCTCTCGTGCGTTCGCCACTCGGTTGAGTCCTCCTCAGCACACGGTCGAGTGTCTGGTCGAGTGTGCGGTCGGGTTGGACTCCGGACCTTGTTATTTCAGCCTTAACTCTCTTGCTTTCCCTTCATGATTGCTTCACTTCTTCCTCAGCATTGCTTCCATGCTCCTTAAGCTCTAAAATCACCTGTTTATGCATGAAAAGATGCAAATGCAATGCAACTAAACTCTAATGCATGATTAGTCCTAAAGCTATGCAATAATGGTGAAAATGGATAGCAAAAGATGCAAAAGATGTGAATATACTAAGGGAAAACAGGGTAAAATATATGAACATCAACACCCCCAAACTTAGTCTTTGCTTGCCCTCAAGCAAATAAGCAAGACATAAGAAGGTAGGTGAGGTTTGAAAGTGGGATCTCAGCTCCTAAAGCTTGCAAATAGACCATCTAGAATCAATGTCCAAGTTACTAGTACTATGATGCAAGTTGAATGAGCTGTACTTAAAGACTTTAGACAAGCATATCACAACCTTTACTGATTTGAGCCTTAGATATCCACATGCATTCAAATCAACCATTTCCTTTAACATTCATTAATCAAGAACATGAATCAATTCTATGCAATGCTTAAACTCATTTGGCTTGGAGGTAAAGGCTTTGAGACAATGATGGTCTCTTTTTAGAGTGGGGCTTATCAATATCAAGGTTCTCTCATAAAAATGGATTGATCTTTAGAAGAATGCTAAAGGTAAGAACACCTAGACACATACAAGAATAAAACCTTGTCTACCCAAAGGCACCCAAAGTGTTTATCCTAGCAATCTAAACCCAAATGATCCTAGTGCTACCCTTTAACTTCTTCTTTTCTCTTTCATCCTTTTCTCTTTTGGTTTTCAAGTCTTAGGAGAGGTTTCTTATTTGATCTTTCTAGTGGGATGGGAGATTCTTACTTTTTTGCTATGGTTCTCTTTTCTTCTTATTCTTAAGACATACAAGCTTTTTGCTAGACTTTTCTTTTCTTTCTTTTCTTTTCTTTAACTAGAACCATCTTCAACAATTTTTGCTTCCCATCCTTTCACTAGACCTTGCTTAAACACAATCTCCTCTTAAAGACTCTACCCTTTTTCTTTCTTTTCTCTTTTTTTTTTTCTTTTCATAACAGCCAAGTCCCAAACCCAACAAGTGAACCACCTAGTCCTATCTAGTTTGAAAAGTGCAAACTAGAACTACACAAGGCTTTACTCTTGTCAGTTCAAACCTAACACTTTCTACCAAGCTCAATCCCAAAATAGGCCTCACACACACAAGAATAAACAAAGCTTGAAAGAAGGGTTGGTTAAGGGTAGGGAAACTGATTCTTAATGAGGAAATCAGCTACTTGGATCAACAAGAGCGGTAAAAAGGAGAAAGATGATCCAAATATGTATATGGTATCCATGAGTTTAAAGCAATGCACACAATGATAATTGAAAGTCAATATTAGGTTCTTATAGATAGGAAATGGTGTCCAATCACAACATGCTTCAATATAGACCAAATACAATGCAGGAATTCAAGGCTTGGTTCAATCTTATGCTTCTAACCACTCAACTAGCATCAGAGTACTATTAACTTGGGCATTGATCCTAGTCTAGTGAATGAGCAAGCTAACAAGGAAATACTCATCATAGATCCCTAATGCAAATATTATACAATCCTACATGAAACATGCTAAACAAGATTCTAATATGCAATGCAAACTACATGAACACTTTTTTTTTTTTTTTTTTTATAAAGATTTTTTCAAAATTTTCTAAATTTTTATGGTTTTTCTATGCCTTAGATGCTTTTGCAAATACTAATATGAGGATGCTAAAAATTTGAAATAAGATTACAAAACACAATGTCAAATGCTATCTCAAACCCTCCCCCAAACTAAAATCACACAGTCTCCTGTGTGAAAGAAATTTGAATGAGGATTCAAGACTAAAAACAAAACACAAATATGAAATGCAATGATATTTACAAGTGAAGGTGATATTGGTACCAGGATTGGAGAAGAAGTTGTCCACATTCTCTTGCATGCTGTCAAAGGTGTAATTCGGGTCTTGTTGGTGACTTGGAGATGGAGATTGGGGCAGCTCGACGATGGCGATCGACCGTGACTCGGTCGAGTGCGTGTCCGAGTGAGGGGGTCGAGCTGGACTGCGGATGCCAAAATTCTGTCCTTGCTGATGGGAGAACTGCTGGTAGAACTTCTGGTAGAGTGTTGGATCCATGAAGTATTGTGGTGGAATGGGAGGGTAACCTGGATAAGCAGCTGGAGGTGGGAAGCCATATGGTGATCTGGGCTGGAACTCGGTCGAGTGGGTCGGCGGTGCTTGGTCGTGTGGGTGGTCGAGTGACCCGGTCGAGTGCCTCGAAAGCTGCTGTTCTCGGGTACTTGAGCTCCTCTTCCTCTGATTTGGCTCATACATTGAAGCCCTAGCTGGTTCCACAGAGTTCGCAACTCTTGAAAGTGCTCTAGTTGAGCTACTTCTCCTCAAAGGGCTTGATGGTGTAGGTGAAGAATTCCCACTCTTCAACTCAGCAATCTCCTTCTTTAAGCCCTTGATAGACTTAGCCATGTTGGTCACCTTCTTCTTCAGCTTATCAAACCTCTTCCCTTGCCACTTGTTCCACTTTTGCAAAAGTGTCAACCTCTTGCTATTCTCCCTCACTCCTCTACTATCCCTTGGGTTGGGCTCATAATCCTCAAAGTAAAATTGCTCCTCCCCATCAGCCACTTGTGCATTCCCAGCTTCCTCAACTCTAGGTTGAACTACTCCATCAAACAAGTGCTCCTCAGCTGGCCAAAAGTCAATGTTGGCCCCTTCTTGAATGGTGTTGAGCTCTTGGTTAGGCAAGATCAATTGCTTTTTCCCAAGTGTTGGTAGCTCAAAGTTGAAGATGTGATTTCCTTGATGCATCTCCTTAGCTAGGATGAGAGTAGAGGTGAGGTAGCTTGAGTCAATCCATCTTGGTGAGACCCTCTCTCCTCTAAGTGGAACCTTGGCAGCTTGTAGAATTGGAGTAATGATGCCTCCAATAGTTAGTGCTCCTCTTGAGCCTTTGTTCTCCAACTTTCCTACCCAACTTCTCAAGTAAACCATGTGATCAATGAGCACCATTGCAAGATCAGTCTCTACAGTGCTCCCAAGGATGATGATTCCATCCCTTGCTTTGAGGATGATCCCATTGAGAGCCATGTCAATCATCTTAATCTCTCCCTCATTGATATTCCCAGTTTCCTTCCTTGCAAAGAAGGTATTTGCAAGAGCTTTGTGGAAGTACCTTAGGACTGGGCTCCTTATCCTTGAGCTCTTGGAATTGGAGGATGAGTAGAGTTTGTTGTCCCCAATGGTTTCCCAAACTGAATAGAGCTCCTCTCTTGGTATCATCAAGCTCCTATGGCTCCCAACTTCAAAACCAAACACATTGGCTATCTTTTTCATAGAAAGCTCATGCCTCTTCCCCTTGATTGTGAAGGATATGTAACCAGCTCCAACCTCAGGATCTTTCCTTGCATATGTATGCAGCTTGAAAGTGGCTAGAAACTCACAACTTTCCTCCTTGTAGCCCTCCATGCAAATCCCCATGAACTTGGTTAAGTTACTTTTCTCAAAAAGAAACTCCACATCTTCATCAATGGCAAGCTTCTCCATGGTTTCCTTGTGAGGATATCTAGTCCCCAAGAACTCCATTCTCATAAAAGCATCATAAAGCTGCCTCTTGACAACCCACAAGATTCTGCTTCCCCATCATCCATTAACTCTTCTTCTTCACTTTCTTCCTCACTCTCATTTTCACTCTCCTCTTGCTCAACCTCAACTGTTGGCCTCTTCCCTTTGGCCTTGTGTCTCCTCATGAACTCATTGAGAGTTGGCTCCCTTTCCTCCTCACTTTCAGTCCTCTCAGGATCTTCCTCAACTGACTCTCTCCTTGGACACGGCACCTGGCTCGACCGGCTGCTCGAGCCTCCACCCGGTCGAGTGCATGATCGAGTGGGGCGTCGAGTTGATTTTCCAGCTTCTCTTCTTGATTCAAGGCCAGCATCACGACGTTCCATGGAGCTTGCAGCGTTTTGTTGAGACTTCCTGGTGATCCTTGAAGACATTTTCAAAAAAAACATTCAAATTCGAATTGAGAATCTTTGACCTGCTTTTTGCTGCCACTCGACCCCACACTCGACTGTACACGGTCGAGCTCCCTTGACCAAAGTTTGAAAATTCAAAATTTTCTTCTTGTTCTTCCCTCCACTCGATCGTTCTAGCGATTTGAAGATCAAATGGGCCTTAGTTCCTTTCCAACTCGGTCGAGTACCTCTCGTGGGCTGGTCGAGTGGGCTTGCGAGTCTCCTTCTCCAAGTCCAAATCTCTCCTTACCCAACTACATTCTCACTAAAAGGCCTGTCCAACACAAACATAAAAGAAAACACATCAAAACTACAAGGAAAATAAACTATATTTACAAAGGATACCTTAGGGACTTCCTCCCTAGTGAGCTTGTTTAGAGTCACTAAGCTTGACTTTGGTTTCCTTCTTAGACTTTGTCTAGATACCAAGAAGGTGATGAAATCCTCCCTGGAACCTCTTGGTCACTGTGAAGTTGATCCTTGATAACCTCACCCTTAACACACAAACCATACTTCTTCTTGATTTTGAGCCTTGGTCTTGCTTTCCTCCAAGACCTCTTGTTCAGCTTAACTTTGTGATCCTCAACCATACTAGTCAACTCTTGAACTGACCTCTTAAACTTTTCCACAGACTCTTCTTGAAGAGAGTGTTCAGCCTTTGGAGTTGCCTTATCTTTAAGCCTTCTTGACCACCTTTATCCTTGATAGTAAAAGGCTGATCATCAATTGTAGGGAGGTTGGTTGGGTTAAAGATGTTGAACCTCATAACTATATCTTCAGCAATGTTCAAGGTCACAAGACCTTCCCTGACATCAATGATTGCTCCAACAGTGGCTAAGAATGGCCTCCCAAGAATGATTGGATCTTCAGGTTCCTTATTCATCTCCAGAACCACAAAATCTGTATGAACCCTTGCCTTCCCTATCTTGACAGGGACATTCTCCAACTTACCAACTACCTCTCTGTTTGACCCATCAGCTAGGCATACATGGAGGTTTGTGAGTTTGAAATCTGTCCTCCCAAGCTTTTGTGCAATGGAGTAGGGCATGACACTAATTAAAGCCCCTAGGTCACATAGGCATTGGTTGTAGTGGAGGTAACTGAATGTGCATGGTAAATAGAAGGGACCTGGATCCTTAAGCTTGATTGGGATGATAACTCCTCCAAGGTCTTCAAGATCCTTCTCATCTTGAGCTTGAGCCTTTTGCTTTGACAAGTCAAGCAAAAAGTCCTTATAGAGAGGATATGGTTCAAACTGTTCCAAGGCAGGTCCTCTCTCCTCTTCTTGGTAAGCAATGATGACCTCTTGTATAGCCAACACTTCCTCTTGTTTCTCAACCACAGCTTCTTCCTTCAAAACCCTCTCATCCTCTTGTTGCTTAGCCAACATTTATTTTTTCTCAATGATCTCCCTTAGTTCCTTAATCCTCTGTACTTTGAAACTCCCTGGGAATGGTAGTGGAGGCTTGTAAGCAGGAGGAATGTACTTAGCAGGTTTGACAGCTTCGGAGTCTCCAGCTCGATCGACCACTCGAGCATGCACACGGTCGAGTGGCTGTTCGAGTACCTGGTCGAGTGCAATGTCGAACTCCAGTTGCTTTGCAAAAACGTCACTTGGGGCTTCAGTAACTGATAAATTCCCCCAAACTTGGACTTCACTGTCCTCAGTACTTCTTCCTCATGAACTTGAATGGCCTTGGCTGTGAACTCTCTTGGATTTGGAAAAGCTTTTCCAGGGAGTTGGTTGGGTTTAGGAGCTGAAGTAGAGGCAATGTTACTCTCCATATACTTCACTCTTGAGTTAAGACCCTCAAACTTCATGTTTAGATCATTGTACTGTGATGTGAGTCTTTGATTCAACTCAGCAAACTGTTTGGCTTCCTCAATATTTCCTTGTGTTTGCCCAATCAACAACTGTTGCATCATTGCTCTTAAGTCTTGTTCTTGGCCTTGGTTAGTCTGAAACCCTGGTGGGGGACACAACAGAGGCTGGAACACTTGATGTTGTTGTTTGGGGATGTAGGTTTGTTGCTGTTGAGGCTGTTGAGGTGGATAGACTTGGTCTTGAGGGTTGGCCACATTGGTACTCCTATAAGAGAGATTGTTGTTCTTGAAACCTCCTTGGTTGTAGCCCTTAAATCCTCCCTGGTTTTACATGTAGCACAACTCAGCAAACTCAGTCTCCCCCTCTTGAACTGGAACCTCTTCTTCACCAATGAAGTGAATACACTTTTGTTGGCTAGGAAGGATCTTGTCAAGCTTCTCATTGACCATCTTCAAGTCCCTCTTGTACTTGTCCTCTTGATCAGTTGATGATGACCTTATGGTTCTGTCATAGTCCTCATTATAGTTGCCATCTGACTGAGCAAGATTTTCAACCAACTCCCAGCCTTCTTCAACATTTTTGTTGAGGAAGTTTCCATTTGAGGCTGTGTCAAGAAGCATTCTGATCTTGGGAAGCACTCCTCTATACAAAGTACTTAAAAGGGACTCATTGCTGAAGCCATGGTGAGGACACTGAGTCTGGAATTCTTTAAACCTTTCCCAAGCTTCACAAAAACTCTCATTATTCCTTTGAGCAAACCCAGAAATTTCATTTCTCAATCTAGCAGTTCTAGCATTGGAAAAGAATTTGGCCAAGAAAGCTTTTTTGCAAGCATCCCATGTGGTTATTGCTCCAGTAGGAAGAGTCTTCTCCTAAAGGTGAGCCTTATCTCCAAGTGAGAAGGGGAATAGCCTTAGCTTGAATCCATCCTCACTGACTCCATTGATCTTAGTGAGACCACATATCCTATCAAATTCATCAAGGTGGTCCAGGGGATCTTCCATTGGCAACCCATGGAACTTGTTGGCTTGAATCATTGAGATCAATCCACTTTTGATCTCAAAGTTGTTGTTGGCAACAGTAGGAGGCACAATACCAGCTCTCTGGTTATGTGTGTTTGGTGCATCTCCAGCACCAATGTTTCTTGCTCTTGGAGCTTGTTGATCTTGTTGATCCATTAGCACTTGTTGTTCTTGTTCCTGATAGATCCTTGTTTTCTGCTGTCTGAGGTCCCTTGGTGGTTTGTTGATGTGATCAAGGAGTCTCTGAAGATTGTGAGGACCCTTGGACCTTGTTTGCATCAACAGAGTCGAGTACAGACTCGGACATGCACTCGGTCGAGCACAGGCTCAAGTGGGTGGTCGAGTTGACTGGGAACTGATGTCTATTTGTATCCGGCTTCTGACTCAATCAGGTGCTCGAGCACACACTCGGTCGAGTGGTGGTCGAGTTGATGGTCGAGCTGGTACCTGAAACTCAATCACAGACAAGAAAAAGAAGAAACAAGATCAGTAGTGAACAAGTGGATAAACGAACTTAATCTTAGACTTTTATGGATCTTAATTGTCACAAAAACACACTCAAATAGGCAACGGCGCCAAATTGAAACAAGATTTTGATGGTGGTGAATGTGAATGATGATGAATGTATGCAATGAATGGATGGATGGTAAGGTGTTTCAATTCCCCTTATGCAGTTGCAGTATAAGAGGTGTCAATCCAATCTGAGTGTTTGTGAACAGTCAAGATGTGCATAAAGATCTAATTTAAGCCAGATGTAAAGGATGTTTGTCACTAACAATCCTATGATTAAAATGCAAAGTGCAGAAACTAAAACTACAAGAACTAGATGCTGAATGTAAATGAACAGAATGATTGTAACAGTAATGAAGCTAAAACAGAAATAGAAACTACTATAATGCAAGAAATAAACCTATGCAAGACAAGCAATGAACAGAAAACTAAATGAATGTAGTAGAAATGAAACATGACAATCACAAATCATAAACACAAGCTTTGGGGAAGAACTCGAGCAAGCACTTGACCGAGTGTAGGTCGAGTACAGGGTCGAGCTAGACTAAACGTGAAAACAGAACAACACAATAAAAACAGAGCAATGCAAAAACGAATCAAACAACAATCAAGCAACAGGATTAAGACTAAGATATCAATAAACAAGAAGGTCCTGAGGAGGGATTCATGGGATGAACTAATCACTGTGGTTATTTAACTTGGTCAACAAACCTCAAACAAACTTTGAGCTAATCTCTAGACATACTATTCTAAGACAAGTTTATTCCACTCTCATGGCGATAAACAATCAAACCTATGCCTTTCTAGACTTGCTCTCACATAGTAAAGAATCTACACAAGCAGGCATTAAGCAATACATCTCAAACCAAACAAGACCTCTAATCTCTTAGCAAGCCTAATGGTAAGCTCTAGATCTAGCCTTATCTATGCTCCTTAGACATTGGTGTGATGCTAAAATGCTTGAAATCAAACCCTACCTTCTTAGATATAGGATCAGCATTAAGAACATCTAGCCTAGAAGAGATCTACAACAATCAAGCTTAACCAAATCAAATAAACCACAAGATCAACCCAGCCTAACCCATCCTCAAGATTCTAAGCAAACTACTCACAAGAACACATGGTGAAAAAGTCAAAAACCCAGAAAATAATGAAACTTGCATCACTAGAAAGATAAAACAGAGATCTTCAATATTGAAAAAGAAATGAAACTCGAATTCTCAATATTAAGAAAGTTAGGAAACAAACAATATTGAAGAATTTAGTCTTTTTCAAGTACAAGATCTAAGAAATATAAATGCAAAAAGAATAATTCCCAAAAGGGTAAAATACTAGGTTTAGAGAATATCTCAAAAGCTGCACACTTTTGTGGCTGCAGGTACAAGGCTTTATATAGGAGGGGAGTGGAAGCCCTAAAAATACTAAAAGACAAAATAGTCAACGGCTCGGTCAACTCGACCTGTGCTCGGTCGAGTGGCAGGTCGAGCTGGCTTCTCTCGTGCGTTCTCCACTCGGTCGAGTCCTCCTCAGCACACGGTCGAGTGTCTGGTCGAGTGTGCGGTCGAGTTGGACTCCGGACCTTGTTATTTCAGCCTTAACTCTCTTGCTTTCCCTTCATGATTGCTTCACTTCTTCCTCAGCATTGCTTCCATGCTCCTTAAGCTCTAAAATCACCTGTTTATGCATGAAAAGATGCAAATGCAATGCAACTAAACTCTAATGCATGATTAGTCCTCAAGCTATGCAATAATGGTGAAAATGGATAGCAAAAGATGTGAATATACTAAGGGAAAACAGGGTAAAATATATGAACATCATATATTTGGTGATTACTTATAAATGTACAAATACCATTTAAGTTTATCTAATGATAAATTAATTTGAAGTTTTGTTATAATTTAATCGTTATGATATTGAGCTTGGATTTTAATTTGATATATTTATATTTTAATATATTATATATTTCAAAAATGTCATACAGATATATCAATTTGATGTAATTCTCAGAGATAATAGTATTAATACATTAATTGACATTAAGATTGTTTGAAATTAAAATAAACAAATTGAAACTATACTAAATGACTAATCACATAATTTATCATAGCATGATCTAATCAACGACTTCTATTATAATATATATACCAACTAACTAATTAGGGTAATTACAAAATTAGTTATGAAGATAATATTAAATTAAAATATCAAATGAAATCTTTTTAAAATAATGTTTTTAATAGAATACAGAATAAATAATTATAAATTATACATAAATTTTTAATTATCCCGAAATGTCTATGGTGATACCATATTTGAATGGAAATCATTATAAAATATTAAATGCTTATTTAAAACGGAATTTATTAAAAAGTTTGGAGAATTATAAAAATATAATTGGTAATTCATGATAATTGTACAAATAACATTAAATAATTGTACAAATAACATTAAAGTTTTCCGAAGATAAATATTTACAATTTTGACAATATCTTTAGATGTAAATTTCCCAAAAATATTTCCTGTATTATGTATATATAAATACGTTAAAAAGTCGGAATCGTAGAATTCGTTTTAGCCTAGGTTTTTTAAACAAAAAATATGTCTAACCTTCAATCCAGTGCTATAAAAAATAAGATCGGGCACAGTCGTGGAAACTTGATGTACCCTCCAAGATCCAACATTTTTTTGGCATATTGGATCGGGTACGCTTCCAGTTTTAGAACGTCTTGCGCATCGGGGTGTTCGTTGTGATACCGTCTGTAAGAGATGTGATCTACAGTGGAAACTATAAACCATGCGTTCTTTGAGTGCCCTAGGTCTCGATGTATTTGGGAGTTGTCCTCTATTCGGATGGATCTGGGGGGTTTCCATACACATCGATTTATGTGAATTTAGATTTCATATTTTGGCGGGCGTCTTCGCAATCCGGGGTCTCGAATATAGGCATTCATCTACCTTGGATTATTTGGTCAATTTGGAAAGATATGAATAAAAAGGTTTTCCAGGGTATTGAGGTAGAACCTCTTAATATTTTGAATCAAGCGGCTACTGATAAATTATTGTGGGAGGAGGCCAAGTCTTACTCAGTGATTTACCTAGATCCTCTGTCTTTTTCGGAGGACAGGGGTTCCTCTTCCCGTTGCCAAATTGATGGTTCTTGGAAAGGTACAGACCCTTTCTAGGGTCTAGGCTGGTGGTGTGGCAGTGGAGAGCTTACAACGCTCCTGTTGGGAGCACAAAGTCACCGCCGGAGCATTTTCCCTCTACATGCAGAACTACAAGCGCTGATCTGGGCTATGGAGTCTTTACTGGTGGCAGGAGTCGATTGTCTGGCTTTTGAGACGGATAGTGTAGAGCTAATTGTGATGGTGCAGACGCGGGAAGATTGGCCTGCTTTTTCTAATATATTGGAGGATTTCTCTCTGCTTCGAAGTTCCTATCCCTCCTTCACCCTCACCAGGATTCCACGAGACGCCAACGTTAGGGCCGATTGTCTAGCTCGATCTTCATGATCTCTACCTTCAGAATTTACCTTTGTATCCTCCTGTTTGGGCCACCAATCTTGGAGTTCTATTTTAATTATTATAGTTTGGTTGAAAAAAAAAAAAAAGATCGGGAAGATAGACTATGAAACAACCGACCCCCTTATTTTTTTAATAATAAATAAATAATAAATATAATATAATAAATAAACTACAACTAATTATCCCATACTCACTAGCCACCTATCCCCAATTACAACCAACAGCGGAATAATCAATACCAATCAATATCCAAATAATAATCCAATAATCATAACATTAACAATATCCAATAATCAAATAGCATAAATCATAGAACCAGCAACCTAACAATGTTCTAATGACTCAACTCTAGCAACCTAGCAAGCCAGACAACACCAAATCGAGTCCCTAGAACATCCTCCTCTTCATTGCCTTGATTCCACGATCACACTTTGCATTTACCTGCACCACAAACACATACTGCAATGCATGAGTATTTTATAAACACTCAGTAAGGCAATCCTCCCATCTACTGGGCTATACACACAAGCAATATAGTATCAATAACCAACACACAACAATCAATAACCGATAAATAACAAATCAGGGCTCAGCATCGACCGACGCCAACATGCATCGACCGATGCCAGATGGGGGAAGCATCGACCGACACAGAAGCTGCATCGACCGATGCAAGTGTAACTTGCATCGACCGATACCCAGTCCGCATCGACCGACGCATGCTCGACGTAACACGAAAACTCTAGAGTTTTACGCGCCGTCCTTGCACTTGCATCGACCGACGCAAGATATGCATCGATCGACGCAACGTCGAGCATCGTGTTTTTTCCCCGAAGCTTCTCACCGGATCTTCGTTCCTAAAACCACAAAACTCGATCCCAAGCCGTAAGAAAGCTTCCTAACACCCATAGCAACGATCTAACAAGCCTAACATCACACAACAAACAGATTAAAGAGTCCTCTAGCTTAGATAAGCCATGGTCATGCACTTACCTCTAACAAACAAGAACAAGCCTCTTGGAAGCTCCTACAATGATCCCAGCTACAGATCTCACCAAGAAACGCCACAAAACTCCAGAAATCACCAAGAACTCTCAATAAATTTTTTCTCTCCTTTCCCTTCTCTCAAAAACGGCCAAAGACGTCTAATGAAACAAAAGAAACGATTTAAGGGTTTTCCCTTTTCCCTTTTCCCCAAAACGCAGCGTTTGACTTAAGTCAAAAAGCAGAGAATTGAACCAGCATCGACCGATGCTCCTACTGCATCGATCGATGCACACCCTAAACCAGGATTCCGGTTCGCGGGTGTTACAATTCTCCCCCACCAAACTAGATTCGTCCTCGAATCTCGAACAACCATCAGCCAAGGACTCCCGCGCAACCGTCTCCACGGCCCGCACTCCTCCGACCGATCTACAGAAGGTCACCTCTAGGCAATACACTCACGCTCCAGGCGTCATTTGCTCTCGACTTTTGGACTTTCCTTTACTCATAGGCCTAGACCTTGAGTTCTTATTGGCTCCTCATCAGACCTAAGTCTGCATGCCAAATATTGGCTCATCATCGGGCCTAAACCCGCATGCCATAATATATAAGGAAAAAATCCAAACTCGTCTCTCGGGTCGTTACCCTACAGCGTGCCTCCGGACCGTCGTCCAAAGTCGATATACCAACCATACTCCCAAGCCACAAAGTCCCTGAATATGGCAGTACTAGGAGAACCTAAGTCCTGCAAGAGCCGCGAGCAAACAATTCTGAACACGTCTGAGTCATATTCCTCTCCAGGTTTCCTTCCCGTGGCTCACGTAAAACATCTCAATGTCCTACCAACCACATATCCCCTCAGTGGAATACCTCATGACCACACAAGGATCATAAACATGCCACAAGGGCTGCCACAAAGGCCAAACAAAATGTCCTAAAGAGGACCGCCACCAAGGCCAAACAAAATGTCCTAAAGAGGACCGCCACCAAGGCCAAACAAATGTCCTAAAGAGGACCGTCACAAAGACACTCTGGCTAAACAGCCCGTCACAAAGACCATCTGTCCCGAAGGACCGTCACAAAGACCATCTGTCCAGAAGGACCATCACAAAGACCATCTGTCCTGAAGAACCGTCACAAAGACCATCTGGCCCGAAGGACCGCCTAAACAGGCACTCTGGCTCGAAAGGCCGCCACTAAGGCCACACACAAGCCCCTTCAAGGCTCTCCACCGCTAAAATGGACAAATTCCAACTCCCGCAAAACTTTTCATATTTAGCACTTTCCATTTTTGGAAACCTTCCACTCTTGAAAACTTCATTTTCAGGAAACTTTCCTCCGAAAACCCGCCTCACGGAAACTTTGTACCCCGAGCACCACCTCATCTTGTTACTGAGTCGCACAGCCAACCACCCCAAGCGACCGAGTAACAAGAGAGATGGGCTGGAATACTCCATTCCCTCTCCAGCCACGGATTACAGGTGGGACCAGGCTAGACAAGTTCAAGTCGCGGCTTGCTTCTCATACCACTTCTTAAACCTTGCCTTCATCCTCGCCTCAGGCTCCCAATTCTGCTCCTCAACACCATCATAGTACCAAAGGACTCTCATCAAAGGAACCTTCTTCTTCCGAAGTTCCTTAATCCTCCTCTCGAGGACCCTCACTGGTCTCGCCTCCAAAGTCATGTTAGGCTGAAGATCTTCAGGAATCTTAGCCAACAACTGATCATCCTAGCGGAGACACCTCCGCAACATAGACACATGGAAAACCTTGTGGAATGCACGCATAACCTCAGGTAACTCCAGTCTATAAGCCACTGGTCGAACTAGCTCAGTCACTCTGAACGGACCCATATACCTCGGACTCAACTTAGTCTCAGTCAATGACCTGTTCGGACCCCGCAAAATGGCCATCTTGAGGTACACTCTGTCTCCCACCTGAAACTCAACTTCTTTCCTCTTCTTATCAGCATAACTCCTCTGCCTATCCTAGGCTTCCTTCATGTTCAGCTTGAGAACCCGAATCTTCTCTGAGGTCTACTGAACAAAACTAGCACCCATATATGCTCCTCTCCCCCACCAGAGTCCAACACAATGGGGTACAACACGGCCTCCCATACAAAGCCTCATAAGGAGCCATCCCAATACTTGCCTGATAACTGTTGTTATATGCAAACTCTGCCAAACACAGGTGGTCCACCCAATGGCCACCCCAATCCAACACACACATCCTCAGCAAATCTTCCAACGTCTGGATCGTCCTCTCTGACTGTCCATCTGTCTGTGGATGATAAGTTGTACTCATATGCACCTTAGTGCCCATCTCTGCCTGGAATGCCCTTCAAAACACTGAAGTGAACTTAGGATCCCTATCAGACACAATACTCGCTAGCGCCCCATGCAACCTGACTATCTCCTTCACAAATTTCTTAGCTAAGACCGCTGCTCCATCAGTCTTCTTGATAGCCAGAAAATGTGCCGACTTAGTCAACCGGTCCACAATGACCCAAATAGCATCAAAAGTCCGAGACACTGGCAATCCTACCACGAAATCCATCGTGATCATATCCCACTTCCACTCTGGAATGGGAAGACTCTTCAGCAACCCGCCCGGAACCTGATGCTCAGCCTTCACTAGCTGACACACATCGCACCTCGAGACCTAACTAGCCACATCCTTCTTCATCCCGACCCAGTGATAGTACCTCTTGAGGTCACGATACATCTTAGGCGCTCCTGGATGAATAGAAAACTTGCTCGAATGAGCCTCACTTAGGATCTCTTGCCTCAACTCCTCATCCTTGGGCACACAAATCCGCCCATGCACCAAAATAGTACCATTAGCTGAGACCTGATACTCTGTATCCACAGCCTTATAGGCATTCACCAGCCCCAAATCCTTCTCCTGAGCCAACCGCACTCTACTCAGAAGGTCTGCCCTATCCGCCGCCTCCAAACCCAACGGCTCCTGAGAAATAGCACACAAACTCAATGCACTAATCTCTCCTACCAGAGTCTCCATCTTCTGCTCCTGAGCCGAAGCTGCCCTCTTCAGACTCAGAGCATCTGCAACCACGTCAGCCTTACCAGGGTGATAAGTTATCTCCATATCATAGTCCGCCACAAGCTCCATCCACCGGCTCTGCCTCAAGTTCAACTCAGGTTGAGTGAATATATACTTCAGGCTCTTATGATCTCTAAACACCTGTACTTTTGCACCATAAAGATAGGATCTCCAAATCTTCAGGGCAAAAACTACAGCAGCCATCTCCAAATCATGAGTAGGATAGTTGTCCTCATGCTTCCGCAACTGCCGCGAAGCGTAGGTAATCACCTTCCCATTCTGCATCAGCACACGCCCCAAACCAACTTTGGATGCATCAGTATAAACCACATAGGGTTCTCCCTGCTCTGGCAAAGCCAACACTGGCGCAGTAGTCAACATCTCCTTCAGGCATGCAAAGCCTTCCTCACACTCTTCTGACCAAACAAAAGGAACATCCTTCCCTGTCGACTTAGTCATAGGGCGTTTTCTACTTGCAAACAACTTATGCTCCCGCAGCTTCTCCAGAACTGCCCCCAAATGCACTGCATGCTCCTCAGGACTCTTAGATTAAACCAGGATATCGTCGATGACACATCGAGAAACTCCTGAAACACGCTGTTCATCAATCTCATAAACGCTGCTGGCGCGTTAGTTAACCCGAAAGGCATCACCACAAACTCATAATGCCCATACCTCGTCCTGAAAGCAGTCTTTCTCACTTCTGCCTCATCTATCAGTATCTGATGATAACCCGACGCCAGATCTACCTTAGAGAACCAAGTAGCACCGCTCAACTGATCCAACAACTCATCGATCCTAGGAAGAGGATACTTGTTCTTCACAGTGAACCGGTTCAAACCCCGGTAATCAATACACAAGCGGTAACCCCCATCCTCCTTCTTAACAAATAACACCGGTGCTCTCCACGGTGATACACTAGAACGTATGAATCCCTTGCTCCATAAATCCTCTAGCTGCTTCCTCAGCTCAACTAAACAAATACTCAAGTATGTCGACATCCACTCGCCGCCACCTGAATATCAACCCACTTGTTCGTCCAAGAAACTCTAGTAACTTGCCACTTAGGGAAACTTCCACAAGATAACTTATTCCAGAAATAGCTTTTCCACTCGACAATTCTTTACAGTAAATCATCAATACGAGCGTAATAAAACAAACAAGTACCATACGTTCGCATATTTTGATTCATTGCGTCAAATGCTTTGCAGATCGCTAACTCAAACCACTTGACTTATTCCCTCCAACAAGCTTACCAAAACCTTGAATCTAGCAACCCTTTCCATCTCCAATGAACTTCATCCAGCATCGTCGCAACGATTAGTTTATCCTGCCATGAAGGCTTCTCGTGAACTTATGTATCTGGCAAACATGCCTTTCTCGGCTCAAACCTGCTGTAACTCCCCTTCCAGGGACTCCAGCACCACCGGCCTCACAATCCTGGCAAAACAGCCACACATTCATAACCGCTCTGGTTCATAAAACCCTGACCCATTGGTCAACACATCTAAAACCCGAGATTAAACCACCGTCAATCTCTTGAGGTCTACATTCAATCGGGTTGTATATACTCACGTCCTAGGTATTGCTTGCTCCCAAATGCACCACCCTTAGGTTGCAACCTTCGAGCCATACCGATCTCACTCTCAGACCAGCGTCTTCGAGTTATACCGTCTCACTCTTGGAACACAATCCTCAGGGGAACTACTCATCCCCTCAGGGGAACATAATCCCCTCTGTCACTCTCGGAGCCCCCAGCCCCTTGAGCTATCGGTATCCAGGAGAATCACCATCCCCTCAGGAGCAACAATCCTTAACCACTAAAAACATCTCCCGACCAAAAGTACCTCCTGTGGTCCAAGTATAACATTGCAATGTTACGCCTGCCCACTCAACTGCTAATATCCAACTGGATCAACCACCAAGCTGCTAAAATATCTGCTCCAACTGCATATATCCACCTATCCGGCTCTTTAGGCCCGATACCCCTTGAGATTAATCTCATACCGGTCATCTACAACCGCTCCATCCTCCTAACATAAGAAGGAAAAACCTCAACATCCACAGCCCTTGGCTGCACCCCGCCACATGCGGTACAACTGGAGCCTGCACTGGTACCCCTCTCGGTAACCGCTCCAACAGCACGCCAATAGATCCGCCAAGCGATCATCTCGACCCTGGGCTCCACCTGCTGCAACCCCACATCTGGGTTCCCATCACCCCCGGCATTCACACTGGCTAACCCTCTCTGGTCCCTCCTAATACGCTTGCGACCCTCTGACGTACCTCCTCGTGGAACTCTAGACCACACCCTCGCTGGCCTTGGGACCCGCCCGACTATGACCACGACCACGTCCCCATCCACGACCAACAACTCAAACACCTTTAACCACTGCACTTCCAAGAACAGAGGCTAACAAGCAATCTTAACATAACACAAAAAACACAAAAACATAAACTCACCGTGGAATCACACAGTCGGCTCGAAGAGGATGTTCTAGGACCTTATGCCACACACAATCGACTAACTCACATAATCAATCAAAGCATGCAATCCTAAACATCTACAACAGAAACCTAGTGAACCCAAACCTAGAACCGTAAGAGCTCTGATACCAAATTGAAACGACCGACCCCCTTTTTTTTTAATAATAAATAAATAATAAATATAATATAATAAATAAACTACAACTAGTGGTCCCATACCCACTAGCCACCTATCCCCAATTACAACCAACAGCGGAATAATCAATACCAATCAATATCCAAATAATAATCCAATAATCATAACATTAACAATATCCAATAATCAAATAGCATAAATCATAGAACCAGCAACCTAACAATGTTCTAATGACACAACTCTAGCAACCTAGCAAGCCAGACAACACCAAATCGAGTCCCTAGAACATCCTCCTCTTCATTGCCTTGATTCCACGATCACACTTTGCCTTTACCTGCACCACAAACACATACTGCAATGCATGAGTATTTTATAAACACTCAGTAAGGCAATCCTCCCATCTACTGGGCTATACACACAAGCAATAGAGTATCAATAACCAACACACAACAATCAATAACCGATAAATAACAAATCAGGGCTCAGCATCGACCGACGCCAACATGCATCGACCGATGCCAAATGGGGGAAGCATCGATCGACACAGAAGCTGCATCAACCGATGCAAGTGTAACTTGCTTCGACCGATACCCAGTCCGCATCGACCGACGCATGCTCGACGTAACATGAAAACCCTAGAGTTTTACGCGCCGTCCTCGCACTTGCATCGACCGACGCAAAATATGCATCGATCGACGCAACGTCGAGCATCGTGTTTTTTCCCCGAAGCCTCTTACCGGATCTTCGTTCCTAAAACCACAAAACTCGATCCCAAGCCGTAAGAAAGCTTCCTAACACCCATAGGAACGATCTAACAAGCCTAACATCACACAACAAACAGATTAAAGAGTCCTCTAGCTTAGATAAGCCATGGTCATGCACTTACCTTTGCCACATAAGAATCTGAACCTCTAACAAACAAGAACAAGCCTCTTGGAAGCTCCTACAATGATCCCAGCTACAGATCTCACCAAGAAACGCCACAAAACTCCAGAAATCACCAAGAACTCTCAATAACTTTTTTCTCTCCTTTCGCTTCTCTCAAAAACGGCCAAAGACATCTAATGAAACTAAAAAAACGATTTAAGGGTTTTCCCTTTTCCCTTTTCCCTTTTGCCCAAAACGCAGCGTTTGACTTAAGTCAAAACGCAGAGAATTGAACCAGCATCGACCGATGCTCCTACTGCATAGATCGATGCACACCCTAAACCGGGATTCTGGTTCGCGGGGGTTACAGACTATTTCTTTGATGTAGACGACCTAAACCCCTTCGTTCATGAGTGAAAAATTAACGTAAAAATACTAAGGAAGTTCGAGTGCCGTCATGCACTTTTCAAATCAACAGACCTGATTGTAGTTGATGAGAAGGTATATTTTCATTAAATAGCGTTTCTTAAAATCATTTTACTCTTTATGTACTTATGTATAACGTTTATGTAGGGTATTAAAATACATGTATTGATGGGTCCTCCTTATCATGACATCTTTATAAACGATTTGGAAGAAAGTGAATGGATAATGTTATCATGTTTCTCATTAAACAATGTTGATGGCGTTTTCGGCCAACTGACCATCGTTTTAAAATACATTAGAGAGACGGGACATGGTTTAAGAAAATTCTTCCTTTGTCTTCAAAACAATTTTTCTCTTTTGTATCATTCACTAATATTAAAAGTGGACATCTATAGGTGAGGATAACAATTTTTACTATATTATTATGATTAATTAAGTTTCAAGTTGTTGATTATTTTTCTATTGAAAATATTTTCAGATCTTATCGGAAGAGTTTTGAGTGTTGGAAATAACTTTGAACAAGGTCCACTATACAAAGAATGGAATGAGTTGTTTGTTGTTCTGGAAAATATCGAGTAAGTTGTTCTAATTTTATGAGCTTTAAGTTTATAATTCTCATTAATTTAAAAATTACTAAAAGAAGTAAAATTGTAGGGGTGATCGATTCTCATGTCGTTTACCAAAGGAATACAATAATGCCTTATTTGATCATTGGGTACATCTTGAAAGTGATATCATATGTGTGTTATGTTTTGCCAAACTTGAGAGTAATAAAGGTTCGAATTATTTATTGCTGGTATAATTATAATTGCCTCATTTATAAAATAATTTAATTAATTATAAAATTTTTATTAATGTAGATACATGGATGGCAACCACGGTGCACAATTGTACGACTGTCATAATCAATCCTCCATGTCCTCAAGTCACGCAGATATTAGATGCCTTTGCTGATATGGAAATTTGATTTTAATTTTAAAGTGTTTGGTTTTTTATATTTTATATATAAATATATGATACTTTAAACGCTTTGATAATCAGTTTAGATTTAAATTTGATTTGTAATAATATTTCATTTACTATATATTACAGAAATCAAAGTCATTTATTATATTAGTTTCCCTTTGTATTCAAAACAGTTTTTCCGTTTGTATAATTCAATGATATTTGCATATTCATGAAACTTTCAATTATTTAATCAATAGGTGTGAGTGGTAACATCCCTTGGAGTCAAAACTTTCAATGCAACCATTAATACCCTATAAATTCGAATTAGAGTTAAGAGAAAAACAAAACTGTCAGGATTTGGGAGAAGGAGGATCATACTGGTCAAATCGTTTCGAAAGGTACTGAGTTTTGGTAGGGTTGTAGCTAAGAGATTTTCGTACACTCTCCTTTTTACAGAAGTGAATTTGAGTTAATATTCTAAGAGATATTGGCAGTTTTGTGGGGCGTTTCTTCTCATTCACGGATTGAGATCAGCGGGTGTTACGGGAACGATTGCGGTTTCATATGAAATCTGATCGTGCTGAAATTTTGTGGGAAGCTTCTGGACCTATAGACCTTGCTTTTCACTGGAGGGATTAGAAAGTTAACGGTTCGTTTTGATTTCGTGGTTTCACTTGTGAGGTTGTTCTTTTCTGATTTTTCTGCCAGTTTGTTTTCAATGTTTGCTTGTTGTTGTGATTGGTTGTAGGAGAGAGTTTTGTTTTTCTTGGATATTGGAGGGCTATCTTTTGGTTGTAGATATTTTCTTGAATCACTTGTTAAGGTAATTGCATGACCATGGCTTATCTAAGCTGGAGTTTTCTCTAATCTGCTTGTTTATGTGTTGTGTAGCTTGTTAGATTGTTGATTCTTAGATGATAGTTAGAGATGTCTCTATTGCTTGTGTGTATAGCCGAGTAGATGGGAGGATTGCCTTACTGAGTGTTTATAAAATACTCATGCATTGCAATTTGTGTTTGTGGTGCAGGTAAAGGAAAAGTGTGATCGTGGAATTCAGGCAAAGAAGAGGAGGATGTTCTAGGGACTCGATTGGATGTTGTTTGGCATTGCTAGGTTGCTAGAATTGGGTCATTAGAATATTGCTAGGTTGCTGGTTCTATGTTTCCTGTTGGTTGATATTGGATATTGCTATGTGATAATATTAGGTTTTATTATTGGATATTTATTGCATATTGGTTTTGTTATTCCGCTGTTGATTGTGAATGTGGTTAGGTAGCTAGTGGGTATGAGACCACTAGTTGTAGATTATTTATTATTATTATTATTATTATTATTATTATTATTATTATTATTATTATTATTATTATTATTATTATTATTATTATTATTATTATTATTATTATTATTATTATTATTATTATTATTATTATTATTATTATTATTATTATTATTATTCTTATTATTATTTATTATCTATTATTTTTAAAAAAATGGGTCGGGTCATTTCAGTTTGGTATCAGAGCCCTTACGGTTCTAGGTTTGGGTTCACTAGGCTTTGTGCTGTAGATGTTTGGAATTTGCATGCTTTGATTGATTATGTGAGTTAGTCAATTGTGTGTGGCATGGAGTTCTAGAACATCCTCTTCGGGCCTACTGTGTGATTCCACGGTGAGTTTATGTTTCTGTGCTCTGTTAGTTTTGTTTGCTTAGCCTTCTATTCTTGGTAGTGCAGAAGGTTAGAGAGGATGTTGTTGCTGGTCGTGGACGCGGACGTGGTCGTGGTAGGGGCAGAGGCCCAACAGTTAGTGAGACTAAGGACCAGAGTGTGACAGCAGAGGGTGTTGGTGAGTCGCAGGGTGTCCAGGAGGATCCTTGTGTGTGGCCGGAGGGGGCGGTGTTGATGCTCCAGTGGTCGGTGATGCTAGGGTCCCAGGTGTGGGAGCCCCAGCGGGTGGAGTCCCTGATGTTGATCTTGCGGGCTTGTTGAGTCCCACCTGTGGCACCGACTCAGGCTCCTATAGTGCCACCTGTAGTGGAGGAGGAGCGGCAGCCAGTGGCTGTGGATGGGGGAGCGCATTCCCGTTATGTGGCTATGTTGAGGGAGATGCGTGGTGTTGAGACTGCTTGGTTTTCAGGCGGTACAGATCCTACTGTTGCAGATGCATGGAGGACGAGTGTGGAACGTAACTTCCACACTCTGAGATGTCCTAAGGAGTTTTGGGTGCACATAGGGGTCCACCGTTTGATTGATGATGCTCAGTTCTGGTGGAGATCAGTGGCTGCTAGGAGGGTGCAGCGGGAGATGACTTGGGCTGACTTCGTGCAGGAGTTCAACCGCAAGTATTTTCCGAGAGAGGCATTTGACCGTTTGGAGGTGCAAGTTTTGCAGTTGTCTCAGGGGACACGGTTAGTGCTGGATTTGGATTTGGAGTTCAGTCGACTTCTGTATTATGGGGGTCGGGCTATGGAGTCTGAGGAGGCCCAAATCAGGAGGTTCTCTTCATGATGACTTGAGAGTTTACTATAGAGGACGGAGCTATGCTTCGCATGCAGAGCTGGTTGAGGCTGCAGTAGAGATTGAGGAAGACATCCAGGCACAATAAGTGGCGGTTAGTCCAGCAGTCCAGCCTAGTAAGGCTCATCATCAAGGTGGTTCTAGCAGGGGCGGCAAGCCTGCGCAGGGAACCAAAAGGAGATGGGAGACTATGCATAGGCCAGGTGGTGCGAGTTTCTTCGGGTGTGGGAGCAAGGATCACAAGGTTGCTAGTTGTCCCAAGAGGAGTGCTCTGACGGTAGCGGCTCGTGTATGCTATCATTGTAGGGAGCCATGGCACATTAGGCCCTTTGGTCCCAAGTTGCAGCCGGTAGCAGTGGTAGCGTTGCAGCAGGTGCAGCCGGGAGGGCAGCAGGTGGCACGGATTGAGCAGGCGCCACGGGTTTACACGACGGTCGAGCCAGGTGGAACCAGTGCTGGAGCAATCGCAGGTATAACTTCTGGTACTTAACTTTGTGAAATTATAGTAGTTCAGATTTTATGTTTTTTCTATGATAAAGTGTTAGGTTCTCAACACATGAGGTTTGTGTAGGGACCTTGTTGGTGGGCGGGTTTAAGTCCTATGTTATGTTTGATTCTGGAGCTACTCATAGATTCATTACTCCAGAGTGCGCAGAGAATGCAGATATCAGAGGAGACCCCAGGGAGCGTGCGGGAGTGGTCAGAGTTGTGGGAGGCAAGTTTCTGAGGGTTATTGGCCGGGCAAAGGCATTGGATCTTCAGGTTGCAGGAGAGTCGTGGCCTGCAGAATTGCTTATCAGTCCAGTGGAGTTGTATGATGTTATCCTCGGGATGGATTGGATGCATCAGTATAAGGTGCATCTGGATTTCTATCGGGGTAGAGTGGAGTTTAAGCGTCCAGGAGGGAAGTTGGTTTTTGAGAGAGTTAGACCAACTTCGGGGAGTCTCGTGATCTCGGCCAAATCGAGAAGGACCGTGAGGCTTATTTGGTTACTATTTTGATGCCAAAGTCAGTGGGGAAGTCTACGGTTAGCGGTATTCCAGTAGTGGAGGAGTTTGAGAATGTGTTTCAGTCATTGCAGGGATCACCACCATCTCGGTCTGATCCTTTCACGATTAAACTGGAACCGGGGACGACGCCGTTATCCAAGGTTCCTTACAGAATGGCTCCAGCAGAGTTGGCAGAGCTGAAGAAGCAGCTAGAGGATTAGTTGAGTAAGGGATTCATCCGTCCTAGTGTATCACTGTGGGGAGCGCTGGTGTTATTTGTGAAGAAGAAGGATGGGAGTTTCCGGTTGTGCATTGATTACCGAGGTTTGAACCGGGTCACTGTGAAGAACAAGTACCCTCTTTACAGGATCGATGAGTTGTTGGATCAGTTGAGAGGTGCTACTTGGTTCTCCAAGATAGATCTAGCGTCGGGTTATCATCAGATTTCGATAGATGAGGCAGATGTGAGGAAGACTGCATTCAGGACGAGGTATGGGCATTATGAGTTTGTGGTGATGCCTTTTGGGTTGACTAACGCGCCAGCAGCGTTTATGAGGTTGATGAACAGCGTGTTTCAGGAGTTTCCGGACATGTTTATCATCATCTTCATCGATGATATCCTGGTCTATTCTAAGAGTCCCGAGGAGCATGCAGTACATTTGAGGGCAGTTCTGGAGAAGCTGCGGGAAGTTGTTTGCTAAGTTGAGCAAGTGTAGTTTCTGGCAGCGTGAGATGGGTGTTCTGGGTCATATCGTTTCTGCAGATGGGGTTTCTGTAGATCCGGAGAAGATTCAGGCTATTAGAGATTGGCCTAGACCGCAGAATGCCACTGAGATTAGGAGTTTTCTTTGGTTGGCAGGGTATTACGGAAGATTTATGCAGGGCTTTGCAAGCAGAGCACGTCCTATGACTAAGTTGACAGGGAAGGATATTCTTATTGTCTGGTCAGAGGAGTGTGAGGAGGGCTTTGCAAGCCTGAAGGAGATGTTGACTACTACGCCAGTGTTGGCTTTGCCTGAGCAGGGAGAACCCTATGTGGTTTATACTGATGCATCTAGAGTTGGTTTGGGTTGTGTGTTGATGCAGCATGGGAAGGTGATTGCCTACGCTTTGCGGCAGTTGCGGAAGCATGAGGGCAACTATCCTACTCATGATTTGGAGATGGCTACTGTATTTTTTGCCTTGAAAATTTGGAGATCATTTCTTTATGGTGCAAAGGTACATGTGTTTACAGATCATAAAAGCCTGGAGTATATATTCAATCAGCCCGAGCTGAACTTAAGGCAGAGGCGGTGGATGGAGCTGGTGGCAGATTATAATTTTGAGATAGCCTATCACCCAGGTAAGGCCAACACGGTTGTAGATGCTCTGAGTCGGAAGAGGGTAGCTTCGGCTCAGGAGCAGGAGATGGAGACTCTGGTAGGAGAGATCAGTGTGTTGAGTTTGTGTGCAATTTCTTAGGAGCCGTTGGGTTTAGAGGCGGCTGACAGAGCAGACCTTCTGAGTAGGGTGCGGTTGGCTCAGGAGAAGGATTTGGGGCTGGTGAATGCCTCAAAGGTTGTGGATACACAGTATCAGGTCTCAGCTAATGGTATTATTTTGGTGCATGGGCGGATTTGCGTGCCCAATGATGAGGAGTTGAGACAGGAGATCCTCAGAGAGGCTCATTCGAGCAAGTTTTCTATTCATCCAGGAGCGACTGAGATGTACCGTGACCTCAAGAGGTACTATCACGGGGTTGGGATGAAGAAGGATGTGGCTAGTTGGGTCTTGAGGTGCGATGTGTGTCAGCTAGTGAAGGCTGAGCATCAGGTTTCGGGCGGGTTGCTGAAGAGTCTTCCCATTCCAGAGTAGAAGTGGGATATGATCACGATGGATTTCGTGGTAGGATTGCCAGTGTCTTGGAATTTTGATGCTATTTGGGTCGTTGTGGACCGGTTGACTAAGTCGGCACATTTTGTGGCTATCAAGAAGACTGATGGAGCAGCGGGCTTAGCTAAGAAATTTTCGAAGGAGATAGTTAGGTTGCATGGGGTGCCAGCGAGTATTGGGTCTGATAGGGATCCTAAGTTCACTTCGGTATTCTAGAAGGCATTTCAGGCAGAGATGGGCACTAAGGTGCATATGAGTACAGCTTATTATCCACAGATATTGAGATATTGTGCCGTGTGTGGCAGTCTTTTGAGATATTGTGTGGCCTTTGTGGCGGGCTGTTTAGCCAGATGTGTGACCTTTGTGGCGGGCTGTTTAGCTAGACGTGTGGCCTTTGTGGCGGACTGTTTTGCCAGATGTGTGGCCTTTGTGGCAGGCTATTTAACCAGATGGCCTTTGTAGCGGGCTGTTTAGCCAGATGTGTGGCCTTTATGGCGGGCTGTTTAGCCAGTGTGGTCTTTGTGACGGTCCTTCAGGATGTATGGTCTTTGTGACGGTCCTTCGGGACAAGTGGCCTTAGTGGCGGTCCTTCGGGACGAGTGGCCTTAGTGGCGGTCCTTTGGGACAAGTGGTCTTTGTGACGGTCTTTCGGAACAAGTGGCCTAGGTGGCGGTCCTATTGAGGACAATTGTTTGGTCTTTGTGACGGTCCTGTTTAGAACAATAGTTTGGCCTTGGTGGCGGTCCTGTTTAGGACATTTTTCGGCCTTTGTTTCATGTATATGATCCTTGTGTGGTCATAAGGTATTCCAGCGAGGGGATATGTGGTTGGTAGGACATTGAGATGTTTACGCGAGCAACGAGAAGGAAACCTGGTTAGGGATAGGGCTCAGACGTGTTCAGAATTGTTTGCTCGCGACTCTTGGGGAACTTCGGTTCTCCTAGTACTGCCATATTCTGAGACTTTGTGGTTTGGGAGTACAGTTGGTATATCGACTTCAGATGACGATCCGGGGGCGCGCTGTAGGGTGGCAACCCAAGAGACGGATATTGGACTTCCTTATACATTGTGGCATGCAGGCTTAGGCCTGATGAGGAGCCAATAGAAACTCAAGGTTGAGACCTCTGAGTAAAGGAAAGTTCAAAAGCCAAGAGCAGATAATGCCTGGAGCGTGAGTCTATCACCTAGAGGTGACCTTCTGTAGATCGGTCAGAGGTGTGCAGGCCGTGGAGACGGTTAAACGGGAGTCCTTAGCTGATGGTTGTTTGAGATTCGAGGACAAATCTATGTTGGTGGGGGAGAAATGTAACACCTGCGAACCAAAATCCTGGTTTAAGGGATGCATCGGTTGATGCAAGGTTGGTTTTCAGCGGTTCAACTTAAGTTAAACGCTGTGTTTTGGAGGAAAGAGAAAAGAAACACCCTTAAGTCGACCTTTTGTCTCATTAGTCGGTTTTGGCCGCTTTTCAGAGAAAACAAAAGAGAGAAAAAGAGTTCCCTAAGTGTTCTTGAGTGTTCTTGGTGATTTCTTGTGATTGGAGGCTGTTCCTGTAGAGACATGTAGCTGAGATCGTTGTAGGAGCTTCCTAGGAGCGTTGTTTTGCTTGTTTAAGGTTGAGAATTCGTTTTGGCAAAGGTAAGTGCATGACCATGGCTTATCTAAGCTGGAGATTTCTCTAATCTGCTTGTAATGTGTTGTGTGGCTTGTTAGATTGTTACTTGGGACGTTAGGAAGCTTTCTTGTGGCTTGGGATCCAGTTTTGTGGTTGTAGGAACGAAGATCTGGCGAGAAGCTTCGGGGAAAATGATGCTCGGCATGTGCATCAGTCGATGTA
Organism: Camelina laxa; assembly: GCA_024034495.1. Classification (NCBI taxonomy): domain Eukaryota; kingdom Viridiplantae; phylum Streptophyta; class Magnoliopsida; order Brassicales; family Brassicaceae; genus Camelina; species Camelina laxa. The sequence continues at coordinate 17,239,840 of CM043883.1, forward strand.
CTTTGTGCGTTGGTCGATACAAAATGCGAGTACGGCGCGTAAAACCTAGGGTTTCGTGCTATGTCGAGCATGCGTCGGTCGATGAAGGGAGAGTGTCGGTCGATGCAATCATGCGTTGGTCGATGCAACCCCCTTTGGTGTCGGTCGATGCTTGATTGGTGTCTGTCGATGCAGAGTCCTGGTTTGTTATTATTAATTGTTGATTGTTGGTTAATGGTTAGATATGACTCTATTGCTTGTGTGTATAGCCCAGTAGATGGGAGGATTGCCTTACTGAATGTTTATAAAATACTCATGCATTGTAATTTGTGTTTTTGGTGCAGGTAAAGGCAAAGTTTGATCGTGGAATCCAGGCAATGAAGAGGAGAATGTTCTAGCGACTCGATTGGATGTTGTCTGGCATTGCTAGGTTGCTAGAGTTGGGTCATTAGAATATTGCTAGGTTGCTGGTTGTATGTTTCCTGTTGGTTGATATTGGATATTGCTTATGTCATAATATTGGTTTTATTATTGGATATTTATTGGATATTGGTTTTGTTATTCCGTTGTTGATTGTGAATGTGGTTAGGTGGCTAGTGGGTATGAGACCACTAGTTGTAGATTATTTATTATTATTATTATTATTATTATTATTATTATTATTATTATCATTATTATTATTATTATTATTATTATTATTATTATTATTATTATTATTATTATTATTATTATTATTATTATTATTATTATTATTATCTATTTTTTTTTTAAAAAAACGAGTCGGGTCGTTTCACTAAAGGTCTGGATTATATTAGAGCCACAGTAGGAGAAGAAGATCAGGAAAATAAAATTAAAATTTTTTTCAATTGCAGGTAACCGTTTATACAATTGTCAAACATTCTAATATTTTTTATTTTGTTTAAACATCAAATAATTTAAACTTTTTCTTTAGATACGTATCTGCATGTGAGGCTTCTTGGCGAATATTTGCTTTCCCGATTTGTTGTCGTACTACACCCGTAGAAAAACTCTTGTTTCATCTTCCAGGACAAGAATTGGCTGTTTATAACGAGGATGGTCCAATAGAAGATGTTTTGCACCGTACAACGAATAGAACTTCCAAATTTTTGGGCTGGATGGAATGCAACAAAATTTATCCCTAAGCAAGAAAGCTCACATATGTTGAATTTCCATCTCTATTTGTGTGGAATAGGAAAGAAAAACTTTGGAATCCAAGGTCAAAAAAATGGAAAAGTTTTGCAATAGGCATGGTTACATACATACCGCCTTCTGTAGGGGAAGCCTTTTACTTGCGAGTTTTGCTTAATAAAATACCATGACCAACAAGCGTTGACTATTTGAAAACAGTCAACGGTGTTCTTCATAAGGATTTTCAAGAAGCGTGCTATGCATTGGTATTACTTGATGATGATAAGGAATACATTGCGGCTATAAATGAAGCAGGTGAATGGTGTTTTGGGGAATTTTTAAGGAAGTTATTTTCGATTCTATTGCATACAAAGAGTTTAACTGTTCCTCTAGAAGTTTGGAATAAAACAAAGGACATCTTGTGTGAGGATATTTTGTATAAAGAAAGGAGACGCATGAACGATCCAGGTACATCATAATGTTATTTTGTTAATTGAATGTAATTTAATTTTTCACAAAACAAAATTATAAATAAGTGTTTAACTTTTCTATTATATGTCTAATGTTGTCACGGGCTCAGATAGAAAATATATGTTTAACTGAAATAGAACTGATCTTGCAAGAAAATGCCTAAACCAGATAGTAGTATGATGAACACATGTGTAAATAAGCTTATTGCAGATGAGAGAATATATATTCCTGATAAACAACAGGAGTTGTACGATATGTTGTTACCTATGCTAACTGAGGAGCAAAAACATGTTTATGAAGAAATCATTCACTCTGTCAATCACGACAAAGGTGGTATGTTTTTTTTTCCATGGATTTGGTGGTACTGGGAAAAGTTTCTTGTGGACTATTCTTGGTGCTGATATAAGGTCTAAAAGTAATATTGTTCTGAATGTTGCTTCAAGTGGTATAACTGCTTTGCTTTTGGAAGGTGGTAAAACTACTCATTCAAGATTTGGTATTCCAATCAATCTTAACGAATATTCTGTGTGTACGATTGATGCCGAATCTGATCTTGCTGACTTAATTAGAGAAGCAAAGCTCATAATATGGGACGAGGCTCCAATGATGAACAAGCTTTGTTACAAAACTTTGGATAGGAGTTTGCGAGATATCATGAGGTGTGACCATATTTTTGGAGGTAAAGTTGTTGTGTTAAGAGGTGATTTTAGACAGATTCTACCTGTCATTATAGAAGGAGGAAAAGTAGCGACAGTTTTGGCATCTATCAACTCATGTGTTCTTTGGAATAGTTGTAAGGTTCTTAAACTTACTGAAAGTTTGAGACTTCGGAAGGCACGTAATGATATGAATGCGGGTGCTCTCGCTACTTTTTCAAAGTGGCTTCTTGATATCGGGGATGGCAAAATTAACGAATCAAATAGTGGAGATGTGGAGATAGAAATTCCAGATGATTTATTAAGTAATACAAGTGGAAATCTTATTGAAGCAATAGTTAAAGAAATCTATGGTGAACATTTTGCAAGCAGAACTGATCCAAGTTTCTTAAGTGAAAGAGCTATTCTAAGTCCAAGAAATGATGATGTTGATAAGATAAATCAATTTAGGCTTACCAAGCTCCCAGGTATGCAAATTAAATAGGATATGGAATATGGATATGGAAGTAATAATTTTAAAAAGTATTAATATTAAATACATAATTAACATACCATTATATTTTTTTATTTACAGGTGAGGAGAGACGATATCTTAGTTCTGATAGTATTGAAACGTCAGATACAAGTCATCATGATGATATGATCTAGACTCAGGAATTCCTAAACAGTATACAAGTTTCTGGATTGCCAAGCCATGTTTTAGTGTTGAGAATAGGAGCACATGTCATGATGCTGAGGAATATAGATCCTAAGGGAGGTTTGTGTAATGGTACAAGGCTAATTATTACGTAGATGGCCAATCATGTAATCGAAGCAAGAATCATGACAGGAAAAAAAGTTGGTGATAGAGTACTTATCCCTAGGAAGTATGTTAGTCCACCTGATGCAAAGTTTCCCTTTCGTATGAGACGACGACAGTTTCCTGTTACCATGGCGTATGCAACTACTATAAACAAGAGTCAAGGTCAGACGCTAGAACATGTTGGATTGTTTCTACCGAAGCCGGTTCCACACATGGACAGCTTTATGTTGCCTTCTCTCGAGTCACAACCAGAAAAGGCTTCAAGGTGTTAATTACATATAAAGGTGGGAAATGCCAGAATAAAATACTTAATGTTGTTTTCAAAGAGGTATTTGAAACTGTATAATTATTATGGTTTGTAATTGGATAATTGTTTTGCATATTTAGATTTGAACTTAATTTTCTCTCTTAAAATAAAGAAATTATAAAGACTTAAACACTACTTCTATTATATAGTCAGATATAGACTGTCACATTGAAGAAAACCAATTTCTAATTTATATTGTAGATGTTCTAAGAACACGTTATTTAATTTTTTCACATAGTTATATTTTATTTAGTTTCAACAATGTTGTTTGGAAAAAAAAAATATAATTGTTAGCTCTATCATAAAGTGTACATATTAACTAAAAACTCCAAAGACATTGAAAAATAATTTTACATCATATCTATTATCTACAAACTTCCTTTAAATATGTAATTATAAATATAATACTAATTATTAAAAAATATTAATTAGTTAAACAAAAGGGTGAGACAGCAAAACGTTTAAGACGCAACGTTTAATCGTGACTGTTTGTATTCTTACATATTCGGAATCCCCTTTTTGTCTTCGATAACAGAGAAGAAACAGGAAAAAAACCCTAATTTGATAAAATCATGAGAATCGATTACATTTCTGACCTTCATTCGGGAAGGACGAGTTGGTGTATCCACGCAAAGGTCTTAAATTCTTGGCATGTCAACGAATTCTTCACAAAACGTGTTCTTCTTCTTGTGGACGAAAAGGTTAGAGCAATCAATCGAATAACTATTTTCTACTTATATTTGTTATTTTAACAGTGCTTATATACTAGATTTCTTACACAATGATTATCAAACTTTGAAGGGTGACACAATTGAGGTCGCCTTTGTGCCAACTGCACCTAAACAGCTCCAGAAGTATATTGACGAGGGTGAATGGTATGATATTAGGACTTTCAAAATCATCAATCCACCCCTCAGGGAGAGGAATACTCATCCTCCTTTTCAGATCAAGTTTACGGATGATTCAACCATGACTCTGCTGGAATCAATAAATTCCAAAAATTACTTCTGATTCAAAGATTTGGATGATATATATCGTGCAAGAATCCATCATCTCATCTCTTTCGGTACGTTTTTTAAAAATAGTTTTAAATAATTTCAGTTAAACCCCGTGAATATTGATAATTGATATCTTTGTGTTGTTAAATGTTGAGACTTTTTAGGAATTTTGGAACTTTCTGTATTGGTCCATCCCATAAAAAAGTACAAATAGAATTTTTTACCAAAATAGTTATATGTGAATGATAGATTTGGAAACATCCAATCATCTCAATGGAAAATAAATTATGACTTTTTGCCAAAATAGATGTTTGCGGATGTGTAGTAGCTGTGAAGGACAATAGAGATAATTCTATTGAAGTTGTTTTCACGCTATTAAATGGCAGGTAAAACACATTTATTCCACCTATCATGATACTAAGATTTATAAGTTTGAATCTTTTATAAAATGTATCGACTATCTTCATCTGTAGGAATGAAACTATAAAGTGTTGTGCAGTAAGCAACTATGTTACCCTTTTCATGTCTTCATGGGAGTCATCTGGATGCATCTCACATATCAAACCGAACTTGTGTTTTGTGTACTGCGTTTCTGGAGGGTTGGAGAGTATGAAGGTATGTATTATTAATAACACCTGCTTGATTGAACAAATGCTAAATACTATCTGGTATACTCATTTACCAAACTTTTATAACACTTTAAACATCCCTAGGTAAACTGTGTATTGTAAACACATTGGCCTCCTCCAAGATCTTTATAAAACCAGAGTTTGAAGGACTTGAGCATCACAAGGCTCTGTAAGTTTTGAATGTTCATTAATATTAAGTAGTGTATCATGCTAGAGTTTAACTTATGAATGTGTTTTCTATATTTTCAGCTCGGAATTTGGTGGACGTTATTACATAAATCATATAATGGAGCATGAAGAGGAAACTTCACGGACTTAAACTAAAGGCATACTAGTTTAAAAACTTTTTTTTGTATATGCAAACTTTATATTTATTATTTTTAATGTTTGTATGACCAAGTACTGGAAACCCTTTTATGGGTTGCTCTTTATATTATCTCAATGGTCTAAACGAAATTACATATTATTTTGACCCAAATCATTATTCTACCTAATTAAAATTAACCATAACAAATGTATTGGGCTTATTAAATACTTGAGAAATTTTTTAAATGGGCTTTAAAATCTTAATTAAAATTTGACATATGTAGAATACTATAATAAACATCTTATGGACTACACTTATTCATTTTCCATTTTAAAAAGTGAAATAAAAAAAATTTAAAATACAAAATTAATTAAAAAGTTTGAACATTTTTTAAAAATGACAAGATTCTGATTTAACAATTTATTTAAAAAATAAAAATGAATTATTTTTTCTATTCAATTCCTGCCCGCAAAAGCGTGCGGGTAACTCTCCTAGTATCTATTATTTTATTTTAATAGATAAAAAAATAGATTTATTTCCACCTGTATCACTTTAAGTTTATAATATATATACTCATAAAGATAATCATCCATTTAAGTAAGTATATATAACATATATATATATATATATATTCCTTGAGATATGTTAATTTTCTTTTTCAAACAATAGTTATTTCCATCTTTATCATTTCAAATTTGTAAATTTTATATAAATCGTCAGTTTTATCCTTTGCGAGTATGATTTTATAAATAAAGGTATATAACAAAATCTTCTTACATATTTATTGTTTAAATTTACAAAATTATATAAATTTGAAGATATACACTATTATTATGTCATTCATTTATGTATAATTTATTAATCTATTATAAAGTAAATTAAAACTTTATCAGAAACGTTTATAAATAAATATTTTCACAAATCCAATATTTATTAAAAACTTACGATTCTATTATACAAAAGTGTAATATTTTAAAAGATCAAAGATCAATATGTTAATAATTAGATTATTTTTACATTTATATAAATTAAAATAAAATTAGAGGAACAAATGTTATAAGAATATTGTAGGGTGAAAAAAATTGTCTTCTCTTTGATTTTGTCTTCATATCATCTCTTTATGACACCAAACGGATGGAACTGAAATTTCAGCATAAGTGATTTTTTTTTTGTCTCGAAGAGCTGATAAATATTTTCACAAATCCAATATTTATCAAAAACTTATGATTCTATTATACAAAAGTTGTAAGAAAGTGCAATATTTTAAAAGATCAATATATTAATGATTAGATTATTGTTACATCTAAATTATATTAAATTAGGAGACAATGTTATAAGAATATTGTAGGGTGAAAAAAATTGTCTTCTCTTTGATTTTGTCTTCCATATCATCTCTTGATGACATCAAACAGATGGAATTGGAATTTCAACATAAGTGATTTTTTGCCTCGAGGAGCTTGTGTATTGAATAACCAATCCGAGAATTTAGTTCTTGTAGTCGTCGAAGGAATCATAACATCATCCTCAGGACCATCCTCATTGTAGTATTCTTTAGGTATAAACTGTTCAATATATATATATTTAAAAGTTATAATTAAAACATGGAGTTATTCTCAATTCTCAAATAATTAAATAATCTAAAATGAAATTCAAGCTAAAGATAAAAAGTAAACAGTTTCGTTTCTATATACCCGAAAATATTTATGGCTATTAATGATCATAGTTTTCCTGCAAAAATAGCAATCCAAGTAAAAATAAAGTTATCAAATCAGTTGTAAAAGAAAATACAATCGATATAGACATTCTGATTATATAAAATGAAACCTGATATTAATTAGAAACAAATTTTTTGATTGATTCATCCGGTCTATGATACCTACGTCAAATAGTTATTATTATTATATATGAAACCACTATACAAACAGGAAAATAAAAGATTAGTAAGATAAATCATAACAAACACAAAATCAGAATACAAAAATAAATTTGAGAACATGACAAAAGAATTAAATGTAAAATATCAACAAAAAAAACACAATATTATACCTTTTTAAAAAGGTGAACCAACAACAACCAAAACTTTATGATTTGTGGATCTTGCTTTCCAAGAAACCACTATACGAACAAGAAAATAAATAAGATCAGTCGATGAATCATAAAAAACAGCAAGATCGGAATACAAATATAAATTTGAGAACATGATAGAAGAATTATTAAAATTTATAAAACTTTAAATTCAAGAGAATAGAGTTTTTTGTTTGTTTTTGAGTTATGGTGAAAGCAAAACATAGCATTGTATTTATAGTTGTAAAGGACCTATCTTTTTAGGGTTTCGAGTAAAGAGGTGTATTGTCATTGAGTTTTTTTTTCTACACATGCCCATTAATTTTTAGATTAACGTCGATCTTCAAACAATCTAAGCCTATAAATTATCACAAATTCGTTTAATGCAAGCTATAATATGGTCATTAATTCTCCAAATAAATTTTAAAGGGTGTTTTCCTAAAAATACAGGGATATATCTAGCAAATTCTCGTTTTGTAAATAAATTTTAGAGTCATTATATTAATTATGCCAATTTTTTAAATTACTAGGTTTTGAATCCACGCTACGCATGGGTTTATTTTATTTATTTTGATAAAAATTATATATGATTGATGACGGTAATAATAGATTATCTCATAAAAAAATTAAAATTAGTACTAAGGAAAAAAAAATTCAGATACACAATCTTTTAAAATATAAAAATCAATTGTGTTATAAAATCAAATCTGATAAAAAAAAATTATGGATTTAACTTGACGTCCAGGCGAGACAAATCAAACTGATAACCTCACATATCCTAAACCATTTCTTTGACCACCAGAAAAACGAAACAATTTTATAATCATGAATTTAACTTGTTTTCATATTTAATTGATCGCTACCACCTATGTTTTTGTGTTTATTATTCAATGTTTTTATATACTTTATATTATTTCTTGTCATTTTCATTGTCAAATTTTGTGGTAATTGTCACCGTTACTTTTACCATTTGGTTCTTCTCTATACTCTTTTTCTTCTTCTTCCTCGTCAACTTCTTCACATTCTTCCACTGAAAAACCTTTTTTTAAGACTACCACACAACTTGTTACCCATCAAACTCCAAGAACAAAATCATTTATTTTCCCATAAAATTTGTGAAATTCATGAAGACCAGCATAGTCAACACATGCACCCAATTGTTGATAATTTTATCCATATACTTATTTGGTTTTAGATCCACGCGTTTAGAAACTTCTCAAACCAAAATCCTTACTTTGGTTTATAATATTTTAAAAACATAATAAAACATAATAATAATTATTTATTTAATATGAATCATATGATATATAGAATATGAGTACACTATAAGAATATATTAATTATAAATAAATAATATCAATTATATTATATCATCAAATAATATCAATCGCATCATATTATCAGATAATCGTAACCTTATATAACAGTAACCGCTTGAACCGTAATCGTATTTAAACGTAACTGTTTAACCGTTTATTAAACGGTTCTGGTTAAGGTTTAAAAATTTCTAACCATAACCGATGGTTAATAACCCATAACCCTGACAACCGTAACCCTGGTCATGCCTATGTATAGTTAATAAAACATGTGTGTTTGTCGTCCATCTTTCTTCTTTAAACCTCAAAATTTGACTCAAACATCAAATCAAGGTCTTGCGATGTCAATTCTTCTTCCTTAGACCCAAAAATAAAAATAATAATGAAAGAATATCAACTCATCTATAAAATCATACACAAAAATATGTTTTACAGCTCATAAGAAATAAGAAACACAAATGTAGATAAATATGATAATTTATATTTTACATCAATATTTATAATATTTTAAACTTTTAAAAGGTTTCGAAATATAAAATTTGAACTTTATAAAAAGTTTCAATATTTATAATATTTTAAACTTATAATATTTAAAAACTTTTTAAAAACTAAGAACTTTTAAAAGTTTCAATATTTATAATATTTAATCTTTTAATTTTTTTAAATATTATAATATTTTTTTGAAACTTTTTAAAGTTTTAATTTGATCAAATAAAAAACCAGATCAAACCAAATAAAACTTTTAAACTTGAAAGCCTGATAAATCAAGCTTTCCTGCTTATTCGTTGTTGGAAGCATATTAATCTTATTTATACTGGTTCTGAACCATTGTCTAAAACTTTTCTAGCCAATGTGGGATATTGTGCATAGTTCTTTTATTTCCAAAAATTTTAAATTTTCTTTTTTCTAAAAAATTCTGGAAATTTAAAAAATGTTAATGAATGATATGTCAAATCATGATAGGTTGTTTAAAATAATTATTAATATATAAAATTCTGGAGATTTTAGAAAATGTTAATTAGTGATATGTCTTATCACTATTGGTTGTTTTAAATCCTAGGTGGACAGATTAAGGAACTTATAGCTCCTACTTTTATTTAGTATAATTTTTAATGCTAAAAATAGGAAAATTTACATCTAGGGAAAAAATATTTCAACGCTAGGGGTATTTTTCATTAATGGCAAAACGGTAATCCACCTGAAAGTGAACTTAAGACGTTTTACTTATGCTTTAATATAATAGATTGGGGTGATATTATTTTTTTTTTGCCATTATTTTTCCTTAAGTCTTTATTTTTTTGAGAGGTCCATTATTTTTCCTTTCTATGATCTTGTAATCATTTTCGTAAGATTTTTTTTTGTATTTGCGTGAGTTTTTCTCTTTTTAGAACTCTAGGCTCTAGTCATATTTTCTTTCTGTGATATCTTCGTTTTTATCCTTCTTCTAATTGGTTGCATTTTGCACATCCTTCATTTTATATGTATTTGGTGTTTATTTTTTGTTAAAAGTGTTAGTTTAAGCGGAAGTAAAGAAGAGAGTGTGAGTAAGAAGTATTAAGGTTGGTAAAGAGAATATGGGAAGACATATGATTTTAGTATATTTATTACAATGTCGGCTAAGTGCCTTTAAATAGGAGAGAAAACTAGGGCTACACACCCTTTACACTCGACAATATGGAGATAATGACATAAAGAGAGAGAAGGGGCCGATCCCAAGAGTGATAGTGACATGTCATGGTCTCACAAAGGGAAGCAACCCGTGACCTTATCTCCCAACGGCTACAAGGCGACTTCGAGATCCTTCTAATGGGCTTTACTAAGTGATTCGGCCTCCTCTCTTCTCAATATATTGATAAGACTCGGCTTTATTGATAATCGTACGGACGATCGTACGGACGATCGTACGGACGGATAGAACTTGGTCAGTACTCCCTCTCAAGTTTAGCCAAATGAAATGGCTAGCTTGGAACCCATGAAGGATCACCTCGTTAAAAACCTTAACATAAAAAACTATGTGGGACAAAACTATGTTAAGAAAAAGAGTATGATCTTCAAGAGTTAGAAGAGTGCCTCATGGTCGAGTAGGATCTACAAGTCCAAGCTTGCTATGAATATACTCACAAACTTGAAGACTCGCAGCCTTCATGAAGATGTCAGCTAATTGATCTTTTCTTGGTGTGTGGCATGGTAGGATTACTCCTTCTTCAATCTTCTCTCGAACCTTGTGGCAGTCTACCTCAATGTGTTTCGTTCTCTCATGAAATACTGAGTTGGTGGCGATGTGTATTGCAGCGTTGTTGTCACAATGCATAGTGATCGGTTGATCGGATTCAACTCCAAGATCCTTGAGAAGAGATTTGAGCCAGGTTAGTTCATTTGTAAGCTTCTTCATGGCTCTATATTCGGACTCAGCGCTCGAACAGGAGACGACCTTCTGCTTCTTTGACTTCCAAGTCACTAGATTGCCGCCTATAAATGTACAATATCCAGTTGTTGATCTCCTATCCATCGTATCACCGGCATAGTCTGCATCACAATACCCTACAAGCTCCATGTTGTTATTCTTTCCCATCCATATTCCTTGGCCAGGGCTTCCCTTAAGATAGCACAGAATCCTCTCCACCGTGTTCCAGTCGAAATTGGTCGGTGCTTTCATATGTTGACTCACTTGATTCACCGCATAGCATAAGTCTGGTCTTGTGATCGTGAGATAGATCAATTTGCCTACTAGCCGTCGGTATCGCCCCACATCTTTATATGGCTCAGCTAACTTGCTAACCAGAGCATTTGACGTCTTCATCATCTCCCCCTTTCGCTTGACCTGGTAGCCCCCTTCAAGCGGTGTAGAGACCGGTTTGGCGCCAAGCTTACATGTTTCTTGTGAAAGGTCAAGTGTATACTTCCTTTGAGATAGAAACAACCCCTCCGGAGAGCGAGAGATTTCAATCCCAAGAAAGTATTTGAGCGCACCAAGATCCTTAATATCAAAAGTGGAATTAAGAAGAGCTTTAGTTGTAGAAATACCGTCCTTATCATCGCCAGAGATGATGATGTCATCAACATAGACAAGAACCACCACATGACGAACATTGGTCCGAAGAGTAAACAGCGTGTGATCAGGCTCAGACCGTTTGAAACCATGGTTGCGGAGTGTGGAGCTCAATTTGTGGTACCATTCCCGAGGAGATTGTTTCAAGCCGTATATCGCTTTCTGAAGGTGGAGAACCTTGCCCGGAGAAATAGTAGCTTCCAAGCCTGGAGGAGGGTGCATATAAACCTCCTCTGCAAGCTTCCCTTGAAGGAACGCATTCTTGACATCCATTTGCCATAAGTCCCATGATAGGTTGGTAGCCAGTGAGAGGACGACGCGAACCGTGTGTAACTTGGCGACCGGAGCGAACGTCTCGGTGTAGTCAGCACCGTAAGTTTTTGTGAAGCCACGAGCCACCAAGCGAGCTTTGTACCGTTCCACCTCACCAGTGCTCAAATATTTGATGGTGAACACCCACTTGGAGCTGACCGCTTTCTTCCCTGGTGGTAGGTCAACCTCGTCCCATGTATGATTACGAGTCATGGCGCCGTGTTCATTATCAATAGCATCGAGCCAAACCTGATATTGTTTGGCTTCCTCGTATGTGCTAGGAACAAATTGAGCGTCAAGCTTGCCTAGGAACACAGCATGATCTGGAGGAACAAGGTGGGCATGATGTCATCGGATGAAGTGGAGGCAACATGATCTAAGGATTGTGATTGAACTGCAATATAATGATTAACATATTTTTCTAAAATAACAAGTCTTACAATGAAAAAGACTGTAGTTGTTCCCGTGGTTGCTGCCCTACCACTCGATTGTTAACCATCTTCCTCGACTTCGGTATACACTTTAGCCTATTTATTAAAATCCGAGGTTGTTTTCTAAAATTCCATGATATTGTATGAGATTACGACCTATTGATTAAAAGCTCATGTCGTTCACTAAAATTACATGTTACTGTATGAGATTACGACTCCATCATTGCCTACTCAAATTTTTTATTTTTTTTTGAATGAAAATTGCCTACTCAATTACCTGTTATTGTATGAGATTATGATCCATTTAGTAAAATCTCATGTCGTTCACTAGAATTATATGTTATTGTATGAGATTATGACTCCATCATTTCCTACTCCTGGATTTGTTTTCTATCTATACAAGCCTGTTGTCGACAATGCAGATTTCCTATCTATACTTTGAGGGTACTTCTGTGATGTTGTCCGTACGTAAAGTGGTAATTACTACACTTTTGTGATATTATGGTATATTCTTAGTTTTAAGCCAATATTATGGTATTCACTAATATTACCCTTTAAGAAAATCTTCAAAAGCCTGAAGCTGCCACTATGAAAGGTTGATAGAATAAGATATTACATTACTTAATCAATTCCATAATTAACTTTTTTAGAATGCGGTCAACAAAAAAAATTAACTTTTTTAGAATAGAGGATCCCTAATTTATCGCAACAACTTTGTCCTTGTATAGTAACTCTTTTGAATCATTTTTTCCTTGGGATTTAAGGAAATAAACTTCCAATTATATATATACTAGAATTTGTACCCGCGCACGCGCAAAATTTTAATTTAAAATATTTCTTATCAATAGAAATTGTTGACTCAAATATAATCATTCCAATTCTTTGAGTATAAATCTATATAAATACTAAACTTACTTTACTCAATGATATACAACATATATATTTTTGAAGATAATTTTTCTTTGTTATATTTATTTGCGATTTTACGTGGGATTTTAGATAAATTATTTATCAATAAGAATCATTAAATATGAATATAATTTAAAGATTAAAAGATAAATCTATATAAATGTCGTGCTTAATTTACTAATCTATATATAACATATATTGTCTACTGTCATAATAATATTGTCGACAATCTTCTGACCTTTTATCTTTAAAAAGCGTTCATTCCATATTCATATCCCATGAAAACATAATTTTAAAAATTCTAACGTCAATGTCGATCGTTGACCTAATTATAGAGACCATTTAAACATATCGATACCCTACATTAAATGCGAATATACAAAGTTTCATGAACAGTTTTAGTGCTATATCGCTACAATGAGGTTGTCCAAATGCATTATCTGCCATAATGAAATTTCTGACTAAGTCAAGAATGCTTAAATGATGAAACGTTTAAACCCTATAATGAATATCTATTCACTAATCAAAGTTACATATTTTTCTAAAATCTCATATGTTATTTGCAGATATTAATTTTGTGATGCAACCCCAGCTTCGTCTTCTAAAAAAAAACAAAGTGTACTTTAAATATGTTGTTTTTGCCAATGTTTTGGGTTAAAAGCATTTGATATATATATATATATATATGTTATATTTGTTATATATGTTTTATATCATGTTATAAAATTGTAGCTCCAATTGATAATATAACTTATGAGATTAATATTTTGTATGTTCTACACAAATCGCATGCCACTTTTTGTAACGGCTTAAATATTATTTTTTCTATATTTCCTGACCATTGATTTTGTTTTTTTAGATAGATTAATATTTTTCAAAAAAAAGTTTCATAGTTTTCCCAAAAAAAAGTGTACACCTTACACTGTCTTTGTTTTAGATCAAAACTTTTAATTTAATTAAGTTAAGTAATTAATCTAATGTTTCACTTCAATTTTATTTTCATGTTTAGATTTTTATAAATACAATTACATAACTTGTTTTTTTACTCCACCATGCATTAAAATTTTACTTACATCCTAAAACTCATTAACCCATTCTAAATTTTAGAATATAATCATTTTTTGGTTATAATTTTAATAATAACATTATTACTAAAACAAATTTATAGTATTATTTGTACTATTTTAAAATTTCCATTTAGTTTAATTAATTCTTTTTTTAGATATTTATTATTTTTATTATTTACTAAAAAAGTATATTATTGTTTATACTATTTTTAAAATTTAATTAATTTTAGGTTATTGGTTTTTTTTGTTTTTTACTATTATTAATTATAAGTAATAAATATGCAATGAATGAATATTAAAAATAGTATTTTTTATGCAAAAAAAAGTTGATTAGGTGGATGCTGATGTGGAGGAAGGAGAAGTGAGCAAAGTTAACTTTATATATATATATATACTGGATTAGGAGCCACGATACACCGCGGGACAAAATTATTTATAACTAAAATATTTAAATTTTAAGTTGTATTTGTTGGTTAAATATGTTATAATTATATAATAATTGTTAAATAAACCATATAATACTGCAATATAATTTTTTTTTGCATAATATTTACTTAATCAATTTAATTAGATATGTCTATTCTCTGATACCGACAATGTTAACAAAATAATGAAATGATATTTTACCTTTGTAACACCGAATTAATGATATTTTAATTTATATAAATATCGATAAAATCTGTCCCGGTATATAACCCCGTCCCGAGAAATTTTAATTCACACTATATAATCTTAATTTTTAATATTTATTGTGTATCTACGGTATAATATTTATCATATTTAACTTTTAAAAAGTTTTAAATATTTTTCATATTTAACCTTTTAATAATCTTTAAAATAAAGTACCGGAATAAACCAAATAAAAATTTTTAATGTTTGAATGCCTGATAAATCAAGCTTTCTACTCATTTGTATTCGGAATTATTTTAATCTCTTTTATAGTATGACTCTGAACTATTGTCCACTTTTTTTAGACGATGTGGGATATTGTACCCATATCTTTTTATTCATCTATTGAGTAATATATGTTCGTTTTTTAAATTTAGTATTACATCGTATGCAGGAAAAAATCACAATTTTTATTAACTAAATATATTATAGAATAATTCAAGATAATTTAAATATAAATTCAAATTAAATATGAAAAGGAATCATACATTTATGTTTGAATGAAGTAGAAAGATTTCCTTATTTTTAAAAATTTTAACTATAATTAATTTTGAAGTTTTGGTAACTAATATTAAAATCAATGCATTAAATGTAAAAACTTTCAAAAAAGTATTTTTAAGCAAAAACTGCTGCAAAAATACTAGTATAGATTTTTTTTTTTTTTTTGTCAACCTCACATTAAATAATTAAAATAAAACGCCCCGATTGGTTGCCCAAACTGGGGGAAAGGTGTTTACAAAGGATGATTCTGAAACTAAAACTCTAGAAGAACGAGCTAAACAATCAGCCTTCACATTGGACGTCCTTGGGATCTTGATAAGGGAGAAAGAAGGCATTGAAGCATTAAGCACCTGAAACTCCTCCAGGAGCGTTGAGAAAGCTGGCCATTCCTCCGGAGCTTGCACCATTGCTAGTAACTCTGCAGAATCCGTCTCGAATCGCCGGCAGTCAATCCCTCTGGCACAGATACACTCCATCGCCCATAATAATGCTTCCAGTTCTGAGTGAAGTGAAGATAAACTACGTCGATGACATTTGGCACCCATTACCAAAGTGTGATTCTCACCATCACCACACCACCATCCTAATCCTGAATGAGGCTCTGTGGCTTTCCATGAGCCATCCACCTGACAGTGAATAGTCGACTCCAGCGTAATCAGGGAATCCGTCGGAGCGAGATTGACCCTTGTGGTTAATTGGGATTCCTTCCACCACAATTGCTCCTGTAAAGCCTGATTAATAATAATCATTGGCTCCGATTGTAGTCCTTGAAAAACCTTGTTATTCCTATCCTTCCATAGAAACCATGCCAACCATGGGATCGAGCTATGAGTAGTGCCCAAAGCCATATGAGCTAGACCTTTGCCATATATAAAATCTAAATTCGAATAGATTGAACCAACCAGAAATTTGTCCCTATCAGCTCCAACAAAAATCCTCCCCCAAACCTGACGTGAATGGGAACACTCAAATAAGGTATGATTGATAGACTCTTCCTCCAATTCACATCTCTTGCATAGTGTGTCACAATTAACTCCCCGGGAGGCTAAACGCATTGTCACCGGGAGGGTACCCGAGGCAATTTGCCAGAAAAAATGTTTGATTTTAGGTGGTACCGGGAGGTCCCATGCCTTAGCCTTCAGGGCATTAACATTGGGACCCACCTCAATGTCCGCCGTCAAAGCTTGGGCAACCTTATAACCTGACTTAACCGAATATCGACCGGATTGTGTGTAATGCCATACCAAAGTATTTGGCCTAAAAGATTTGCTAATTGGCAAACTTAGAATAGTTTGGATATCCTCCGGATCCATATATTCCTGAAGTATAGGTAAATGCCATTCTTTAGTCCGAGGATTAATCAGATGGTTTACCATTAAATTTGGATGCAGGTGCTGACCCCTGCCCTGTGCAGGTCGAGGGTGTTGATCAGGGATCCACGGATCACGCCAAACCGATATATTGAACCCTGAGCCAATCGTCCATCGGGCTCCTTTTTCCACTATACTTTTAGTTGAGAAAATGCTTCTCCAGCCAAAGGAGGGAGAATTTGGTTTAGTTGCCAATAATGGATGCTTGTTCCTGAAATATCGACTCCTAAAAACTTGAGCAAACAATGAATTCGGAAATTGTATTAAACGCCAATATTGTTTTGCCAATAAAGCATCATTAAAAGACTCCAAATCCCGAAATCCCAATCCGCCCTCAGCTTTATCTTTACACAGTTTATCCCAAGCCACCCAATGAAGTCCCCGACCGTTCCCATCAGAGCTCCACCAAAAATTGGAAATAGCACTCGTCAATTTGGATACTAATCCTTGAGGAAGTTTGAAACAGGACATAACATGCGTAGGAATGGCCAAGGCCACCGACTTTAATAAAACTTCCTTTCCTCCCTTTGATAAAAATTTTGCCGTCCAACCATTAACCCGGTCGTTCAACCTATCCCGAACATAACCGAAAACTTGTACTCTTGAGCCACTTAGGCTCTCGGGATTCCCAAATAGGAGCCCATTCCCCTTCATTAGAAATGCCAATAACAGTTTTAACCTTGTCCTTGACCTCTACAGGCACTTTTTACCAAACATGATCGATGACTTATCTAAATTTACTTCCTGGCCGGATGCTTTACCATAATTGCCTATGACATCCATAACCGCTGAACATTGCTCTTCATCCGCTTTGCAGAAAAATAGACTATCATCCGCGAACAACAAATGGGAAATAGGGGGGAATCTCGGGCAATCTTAATGCCTGTTATTTTTCCTTCCCTCTCCGCCTTCTTTATATTAGCAATCAGCACTTCCGTACACAAAATAAACAAATAAGGAGATAAAGGGTCCCCCTGCCGTAGGCCTCTTTTTGGTAGAATGGAGCCACATGGTTGACCATTGATCAACACTTGATAGGAAACCGAACTCACACACCACATTATCCAAGAAATCCATTTCGAGTCAAATCCAAGTCTTATTAAGACCGCCTTCAGAAAATCCCATTCTACTCGATCATATGCCTTACTCATATCCGTTTTGAAAGCCAGAAAATCCGAATTGCACATCCGATTAGTCTGTAAGCCATGAAACATCTCCTGTGCCACCAGAATATTATCTGTAATTAACCGACCAGACACAAAGGCCGATTGTGTTTCCGAAATAATCGAGGGCAGAATCTTTTTTAAGCGGAAACACAGGATCTTTGATATAATTTTGTATCCCACATTACACAAACTAATGGGCCTGAATTCTGTCATCCTCTTCGGCACATCAACCTTTGGGATCAGGCAAATATTAGTTGCATTGATTCTGGGGTCAAATTTCCCAGTTTGAAAAAATTCTCGAACGAGAGCAACCAGATCCCTTTTAAGGTGCGGCCAAAACCTCTGAAAGAATAGTGCAGTCATGCCATCCGGACCGGGGGTTTTTTCCGGATGCATTGCAAATAAGGCCTTGCGAACTTCTAACTCTGATATATCCTTAGTTAACTCCCGATTCATACTCTCTGTGATAAAAGGATTGACCGCTAGTATAGATTTTTAATATGGTTTTAATATAAGTTTTTCAAAATTGAGGGAATATAAATTGCTAAGCCGAACTTGTGTCTCTCACCCTACTTGTTTGTAAGGATAATGGGCTGGGCCTCCTATCCGGCCCATATTCTTGTAAATTCACACCTTTGTGTTATATATATAATGGAAGCTCTCCACTTCGCCATCGCGTTGCTTCTAGGGTTTTCACAGAGTCTCGTCTTCGTCTTAGTCGCCGTTCCACAAGCAATCATGGTCAGCTTTGTTCATCCCCTTTGTTTGTAAATTTTTGTTCCCTCTGATCATTTCCTATGAAGAGTTTCTGAGATTTTGTTTTTTTTTTTTTTGGATCTGTGGATTAGGTGCTCCAAAACGACATCGATCTGCTCAATCCTCCTGCCGAGCTCGAGAAGAGAAAGCATAAGCTCAAGCGTCTCGTGCAATCTCCCAACTCCTTCTTCATGGTACTGTTTCCTTCTCCTTCAAACTCTGTAAACACAAATGGATTTGCGATGCAATGAATACTGATTCTTGTTTCTTTTGTGTGTGTGTTTCAGGATGTGAAATGTCAGGGATGCTTCAACATGTGAGTCTTTTTTTTCAAATTGATTGTTCTGTAGAGTCTGATAATGTTGTTTTGTATTGAAACCTCTATAGATTGGTGTTAGTAGGAAGAAACTGTATACTGTTTTTTGGATTTCAGTAGTGATGATTTGAATTGATATATTTCTCATTTCTGAATGCATTAGTGACTTTGATGAAGTGACTAGTAGTAGTGATCTGAGTTTTATTGTCTATTTTTCCAATAGTCTAATTGTGGTGCTTTATCAACTAGAGATGATGCATATTAGGCAGAGATACCTAGCTCTTAGATCAGTAGTTATGTGAAGAGAGTACACTAAGTAACAAACTGTTGTGATCTGGGTTAAATTATCGATTTTGCTGCTACTCAAATACTGCTTTATTAGCTTTTTTTTTTTTAATGAATTTTGTTGTGGGTTATTTTTGCAGAACCACTGTGTTCAGCCATTCTCAAACAGTTGTAGTGTGCGGAAACTGTCAGACTGTTCTGTGCCAGCCCACGGGTGGTAAAGCAAGGCTCCAGGAAGGATGCTCTTTCAGGAAAAAGTGAGATTGACATGTCACGAAATCAATCATCTTTTTCACAGATGTTTTCTGTTGAGAGGATTCGGATCTTTCTTTAGTTTTGTTTTCTTGCTTTTACTAGTTTTAATGTCTATGACTTTTTTTTTTGTTTGCTTATAAAGGAATTATGAAACTACTTAGATGAGTAGTCGCTTAGAACTATGGTCTTGTTGAAACAGTTTCTGCTTTCTTTTAAGGTTTAATCTTTTCTCATACTGTGCCTTTTCTCTTGGTTCGTGCGTGCATTTGTTGGTAGTTTAGTCACTCATTTAACCATTGTTAGATTTGAATGACTTGTGCAAATGAATTCTAATATTGCTGTTATTAGATGAAACTAAGACATTGGTTTTAACATTCTGAAGTTTTTAGTTGTTGAGGATTAAGTGAGGACTGAAAGCTAGACATTAGTGAGCTATTGATGGGTTTGTAATATGTCGTTGGTACACCACTATTGGTGTAGTATTTTCGATGATTTAGTTAGGTTTTGTTGATTTAGTTTAGTTTCTCTTCTGGTGAATTTGATTAGGAATAGCGGTTCTAAACACTGTTCCAACGTTATCTCTTTAGCAATCTGAATTGGAATGTCTGATCCAACACTTAAAATATGTTTTATGGTTTTTAATCGAAATCTCTAACTATAGATGACAGATGCAATATTTTTTCTGAAATATAAAACAGATGAACGTTACGTTTTGAACTCTTTTTCTTAGCTAAAAAACCAGTGTAAAAATCGTTTCCATAGTCTAAATACTCAATTGGGTTATGTGCAAATTTGGATACCGAGCAATGAAACTTTTCCAAGTAGTAGTATCCTCTAAAATGAATTTTAAATCAAATGACAAATGGACAAGACAATTTAACAATGTCATCTTTTTCTTTTCTTTTGACATCGACAATGTTATATATAATATCCAAAATCTGAAATATCAAGAAATCTAGAAAAAAAGAGAGATGGGAGTGTTGTTATAAACGAAATAGAATCTTATAAAAAAAAGCTAGAAAACATGATCCATGAGCAAGAAGAAATTTCGCGGCGCCTTGAAATGTAAGAGAGACCAAGTGCGTAAACACTTTCCAGTTATACAACAAAACCATCAAATGCTTTTATTCTCCATCTCAACTCTTTCTCTGATTTTTAGAAAAAGTAAATAAGAATCTATATAAAAGAAAAAGTATAAAGTGGTTTAAAAGACAAGTACAATGAATTTACGTCGCCGCTGGATCAAGCATCTTTCCCAATTGTGAGTTTTCTTTTTCTTTTTCTAAGAAAAACATTTTCTTTTACAGAATTTTGATGAAACCTCTTTTTGGGTAACAAATGATAACTTTTGTTTTGATAATTTAGCTGTGCTTTTGCTTTCGTAGGTAAAGTTAATCACATTTAATAACTAAAGTCGTATACTCGTATTCAATCAAATTTTTAAAAGACGAAGTGGACAATGATTTCGACTCTTTGTGGATACATACGCCATTTACAAATTATGTAATCTCGACTGTTAATATATATACTCTCAAGTCTCAACTACTACTATAGCTCATTTTTTCACAAATATTTATTTTTTTAATCGACAAAACATCTTTGTTCTCCTAATTTATTTAGTTTCTTACAAAATATTGTTGTAATGATTGTATGGTGTGTAATCTTTGTAAGGAATATTTCCTTTTCCCTATTATGTGGTCTTATAGTCATCCGTTTCCTATGAAAAAATGTTATTCTTAATATATTTGGTAACCAATTAAATTGGTAACAAATGAGTTTTTTCTAATCAATCTCTATTTTGATGGACAGTTGAGATTACATCTTAAGGAAACCCTAAAGAGGAATTAGGTCCTTTCTCCGCCTATAAATATATGCCTTTAGTCCATCATAAAAGCATCCCAAATAAATCTCAGAAAGACTTAAGTTCATAGGCAAGGGAAAATAACTTCAGGAAGCTGTCCATCAAAAAATCTCTACAACAATGAATGGAGGAGGTACTCCGCTAACCCTCATTTATAATTCTGTTATGTGATTAATTATGTTGCTTAAAAGATCTTTGGTTCATGTAAATTACACTTACAATCTTTACTGAACATATAAATTACACAAGAGTTAGTTTATTATATACCATGTGGCCATGCAATACGTATTGCACTTTTTTGGTTTTCATAGATAAACTGATCGGAGTGATCTTGATCTAGAGTCCCACAACAGTAGGAACCAGAGTCCAGTCGATCTATTACGATATGAGCTAGCTTATAGGAATAGTTAGGCTAGACTATTAATACGAGATGCTCTAATATAACCTAGCTAGCCCATATCATAATAAGAGGTTCTAATATATTTTAGAACGTGTGATCCGGAGAAGAGCCATCTACAACAAACTCTCAACACCCAAACCTCTAAGAAGTCCATTGAAACATAAATAGATCAACACGCTCTCAAACCCACGAGAGCCAAATATACACAGTACAATATACGCCATGTTAGGTTTAAAAAAATTTGTGCATATTATGACGTACCAAACATCAACAGTACTAGTCGAAAAATAATAAACATTTCTATATTTCGTTTTAAATTAGTAGTAGGCATGATACTTTATAAGAAAAGAAAGCAAAAAACACACCCGACTAATCGGCGCCAAAGTGGAAATTCCCCGTTAGGCCATAATTTATAAACGAAATTAACGTAAAACTAATTTCATGAGATTCTTTATCAAAGAAAGAAATAATAGAAATATCAAATGCATACGTTCGTAAAATTGTAGGCACGATGCAATTTGACTAAAGAGAACGTGCAATAAAGGTTGAAATACAGAAAAAAGTAAGTTGATCCACTACATCAAATGGCTTATGTACACGTGGCGAACTGTGAGAAGATTGCTGCGCCACTAAGTAAAACATATAGCCGTTAACTCAACAATACGACAAGACTCTCACAAAGCCATGACTTGTGATTGTACCTTTTGAAAACACACTTGACACTCCCATAGTCCTATATAAACCTCTACGTGCTCCTACCTCCAATGTTCCTTTCCATGCTAATTAAGCAACATCCACCACCATAACAGAAAAAAAAAAAAAAAAAACACAATTATTGAAGCTCTTACAAAGAAGAAAATATGAAGAAAGCTACGGCATTGATGAAACAGATCGTTGCGTTGTTGAGCTCCGCGGCAAAGGCTAAATCTTTAGCCATAAAGAACAAAACAAGTGCCTTCAAAACAAGAGTCCTCATGTTGTCCCTTGTGAAACACAAGAAGCTCGGGTTCCGTTCGATTTCCAACAAGATCCACAACCTCTTGGGCCATGCAGAACAAGATCATGAGGACGACAACCAAGACCAAGACAAGAACAAGGCTATAGTTCTATACAGCAGCAAGGCATCCACAATGCCCCATCATGAGGAATACGACGTTCACGAGGACAACGACAAGTATCCTGATCTGAGGCACACGTTGTTCGAAGGAGAGGATGATTTTGGGGACTTGGAAGAGGAAGGTCAAGGCAGTTCTGTGATAGATATGGTGAGGAGCTCGAAGGAAGAAGAAGGAGAGAATTTCAAGCTAGAAGATGAGATCGACCATGTCGCAGATCTCTTTATTACAAGGTTTCATAAGCAGATGAAGCTTCAGAAACTCTTGTCTTTCAAGAGGTATCAAGAAACGCTAGCCCGAGGCACCTAAACCCATATCCATAAATATGACCATATATATATAAAGAACATGTTGGCGATAGACATGAAGAATAGATTCATATTATGATCATTTGCTAACGTTCTTATTTTGTGTTGTCTATTATAAATCCTTCGAACCCTTTTATTTTCTAGGATCAAAATATCATGATGTGTTTGTATTTAACATGTTGGGTTGAAGGAAGGATCTGTTTTGTGGAATATGTTTTCTTCCTCCTAGAGGTCGTATTATGTGTAAGATCTTTGGAATGTTATAATATTGGGCATTCCTTGTTACAATCCTTGATTATATGCTGATACATTTGTTTCATTTACGTACTCATTATATGCTGATACATTTGTTTCATTTACGTACTCAAGAACGAAGCTTTTGATTTTTTTTTTTTTTTGTTTTTGTTTCTTTTTTTGACTTTTCTCTCCCAAAACGCGATACTCTTTCTTCTCCCACCACCTTCGCCGATCTCGGCGTCAGCCTCCACCGTCCCTTATAAGCAAATAAACCCAAAAAAAGCTTTCCTCGCGATATCCCCACTGGATCCGCATCTTCTGCTTCATCCCCTTCGAAGCAATCCCTACCTGACTCTCTAAAATCATCTGGGGAAGCTTCCATTTGCTCTTCAATAAATGTGTTGCCTGAACACATCACGATGTTAGCCAACCAGTTCACTGATTCCTGCTAACAAACACTACAAGAAAACATGGATTTGCCGACTACAAAAACAGTCACTAAACAGTCGCAAACTACTTAGTTACGACTGATTAGCGACTGAAATACGTAGTCGCTAAACAGTGCGTCGCTAAAATAATCAGTCGCCAAACAGTCGACACGGAGCTACTAATTGGCGACTGATAATTTATGTCGTTCTTCCCTCGCCAAACAGTCGCTAAAGTTGCGACTGAATTTGCAACGCTTTAGCGACTGATCTGGTTACTCCTTTGCGACTGTTTTGGTTACTGTTTTGTGTATGTTTCGGTGACTGTTTAATTATCATGTTTTTTAAAAAATTCTGGTAAAAACGAATTATTTGATTTTGAAATACCAAAACTGATTATGAAAACTATAACTAAAACATAACAAACATGAAATTAAACAAACACATAAGTTTAATTTTACATCCAACATCGTAGTTGTAGAAAACATCCAAACAATCATTACAAAAGTTTTTATAAGTTTCAGAGCAAAGAGGTACAGGAAGTGGAATCGGTGGGCATCGAAACAACAGGAGTTTCAGAGCAAAGAGGTACATCTGCTATCATCTCTAACCTTCTTCCTTTGGACTAACACCCCAATACGTATTCCACCACCGAGTAAAGCAGTAACAGCCTCTTTCACCGTCCTCTGAAACCAAAAGTATTCAATATCATGACTAATGTTATGAAATAACATTGATCATTGCACACAGCAGAACCGAAACATCTAAAGAGACGGACAGGAAAAGACAAATTAATCACACACCTTCTGTAAGCCTACAGTTGCTGTCTCTGGAACTTCAATAACAAGCTCTAGAATCCTAAGGGACCTGATGCTGAACTTTACTGCAAACAATGATATAACATGAGACCCACCACTACAAAAAATATGAGTTTTGTTAGCACTAGAAAAACACAAGAGTTATTGAATAGCTCAAGTCATGTTGAATAGTCCATAACAGAAAAACACAAGAGTTATTGAAAAATAAAGATTCAACCCTTTATAATACTAAAACATTAAAATCCAAGTGAATATACCTTGTAAGCACCAACATAAAAATCATTTTCGAGCATGTCCAGCAAGTGTTCATCGAGAACATAGACAAACTGCTTGAACCGAGATAGCCATTTACCTTTGTTCCTGCAAACATCGGAGTTTAAAACATGAATCAAAGGTTATTTACTTTTTCAATCTCCAAAACATTTGTTCATTTATGTGTAAAGACGAATAACTAACCAGTCCTTGACAATTTTTCTTCTTCCTCATGATCCAGCTCAGTAAAGAACACCTGAAAGATATCAACGGTATTGGATATATGGACTAACCTGCTGTCGACTACACCTGCAAACCAAGAAGTAAAATTCTTCTGTTATAGTTCTCCAATTTCAAGCAGATTTTACTAATTCTGAAATAGAAATTAAGGAACAACACAACAATGATGATTCTCTTGATTCCCTTCTTTGCAGACCAACGCTCAAGTCTTAATTAAAAACTTGAGATTCTGGCAAAACCAAACAAATCTAGCAGCGTAAGAGAAGCACAAGAAACAATAGGTGAATAAAGAAAATTAGAGTCATCTAGCCAACTATAAATTAAACCTTTGGAAAACTTCATTAGCTTTAAAAAAGACATCTAGCAAGAAACACTTTGAGCTCAGCCGAGAACCAAACCTAAACTTAGAGACATCTTCAGATAGTTGAACATGAATAATGTAAAGTGAAGATAGAAAAAAGTTTGAAACTTTAACCTGAACTCTTTGCAATTTTAGAAAGAATCACAAGCCCATCTCTGTTAGTAACCCGAAACTGGAATCATCTGAGATAAAAGGAGACATCAACGGCAATAGAAACGGCAGCGTTATAGCTTGAAGGCGTAGTAGAGAGAAAGCGACGAGGGGAATGATGAGGCATAGGGTTTTGGATCTGGGTCTGGAGGAAGTAGTACGATTGAAAGCAATTGAGAGATACAAGGAGGGACTATGGCGTTTCTTGATTGAGTTGGGGATGTGAGGGATTAGGGTTTTGAGGAATAAACGAAAGAAGAAGAGAAACGATTGAGAAGAGATTTGAGGGATTAGAGTTTTCTCGGGGAAGAAGAGAAACGATTCGGGTTTGAGCTATTTTGTTACGGCCCAAATTTGGTTTAAAGCCCAAATTAAATAAAACAGTCGATAAAGAGTAGCTGTTTAGTCGCAATGTTTGGTGACTGTCAAATTGGTCTCCAAACTAGTCGCAAATTGGCGACTACACTGCGACATTATGCATCAGTCTCGAATTAGCATCTATTAGGCGACTGTTTTATTTTAGTAGCCATTGAGTAGCAAAACAATAGCAATTTAGTCGCTAAATTTAGCGACTGTGTTTTAGGTCGCAACTTGCAGTCGGCAATTCCATGTTTTCTTGTAGTGAAATCGCCAATCCGGTGATTATCGAAGCAGCAATCAAAAATCCTAGATCCCTAAATTATTGGGCAGAAGCTACAACGGCTGTAAATTCTGCAATTGTACATGTTGTAGAGGCTCCCGATGTTACTATGGAGATTCCAAACTCTGATGCAGCTACAACTAAGGCAACTCTGATTCAACCCCCTGCGGGATCTGCGATTCCCTTACCAATTGAAGAGCAACCCTGGAAAGCTATGGTCAAAGGAAATTCATCCCAACTTCAGAAAAAGGGAACCCCTTTCACCCTTGACTCTAGAGATGTATGTGTTACTAGTCCCAACTCTGTCATTGAGAAGAACAAGAAAACTTAGGATAGTTTCATTCTTGGACAATTTTACGAAGAACTTCCTCCCCGAGGAGCGGCTCATGCCATTGTTAACGGGATATGGTGTAGGCAACGTAGAGACATTACTATCTCCAAAATGAAAGGACATTCTTTTCTTTTCAAAGTTTCATGCCCAAATGCAAGTAGGCGAATCCTAAGTCAATGCCTGTGGCAAGTGGATGGTCAGACAATGTTTGTTGCAAAGTGGTCTCTGGATGTTATTCCAAAAAAACCAGAGCTGACAATGGTCCCTGTATGGCTTGATTTTCATGGAGTTCCGCTTGAATTCTTTGAACCAGGAAGGACTTGAACACATAGTTGGTCTGGTTGGACATCCAATTTGCCTTCATCCTCAAACAGAGAAACTCTCGAACAATGATGTAGCGAAGGAATACACAGTCATTGATCTGTGTAAACCACTCCCTGATACTGTAAACGCTAGATTTGAGTCAGGGGCTGATAACTCTCTAATTTATATGTTTTTAGCATTTTCAGGTCATTAGCTGTAGGAATTCACTTTTAGACCATTTATGGTGTTGCATTTCCGCATTTGCATGTTTTGGATGAAAACAGGTGCTAAAGAGCCAAAAATGGGAAAAAACAAGGAAAACTTGAGCATGTACCCGAAGGAGCCATCGAGCTGGAGGAACAAGTCCGAACCCCAACACGATCGAGGAGGATCCAAGAGCATGAAGAACAACCCGAAGATCCACCCGAGGAGTAACCCGACTTCACCCTCGTGTACCCCATCGAGTAGACCATCGGGCAGGTCTGGGAAGCTAGGTCAAAAGGGTTTCCATATATAAACCCCCTCCTCTCCTAGCTCGCAAGTGAGCACGCCGCAGACCCTCAAACCAGAGAGCGAGAGCTTCTGTGAGAGAACTGAGCGACTCAAACATTTTCCCTTTTGTTTTTACATTTTCTTTCATAGTTTTTATAGTTTTTCTTAGATTTTTATCTTGTACTCTTTCTACTCTATCTCTACCGTTTAATACAATGCAATTTTTATTCTTTCTGGTTGCTTTGCTTTTCGTTGCTATGTCTAAGTAGTGTAGTAAAGTTTCTAGGGATGGGATAGATGATTTTCTGTTCTTGATCGGGTAGGATGCCTTAGTTTGATTGTATATTTTTGATAGATTTCCTTCTAGGTTGGTGTTCTTAATGCTATCAACAGACCGAGAGGTTCAGATTAGATCTAGGGCGTTTTACCATCGAGAGGTGTAGATGAGATGCTTGAATTAGCCAATGCTAGAGGTTTGCTTGACTCTGAGTAAGAGATTAGATGAGTTTGAGTGTACTGACAATAATGAATCGATCTTAATGCCTGCTTGGTCATATTGCTAGTGCGAGAGTGTGGGAATTGATCAGGGTTGATTGTTGCTAGTGCGAGAGTGTGGTGACAAAGTTTTAAAGATTTATTGTCTAGGAAATAATTGCTTGAGGCATGTAAGGCATCTGTACTGGTTTAGAATACTTAGGATTCGATTACCCCATCCTTAGGAGCTTTCGTATTTTAATTGCTTGCATTTTCTTTACTTACTCGATCACTTACCCGATCAGGTACACGATAACATGTATCGAGTAATACCTCGAGCTGTTCATATCCCATTTGCTTACTCGATCCCCCCACACGATCCCGTACTCGATTGCTTGCATCGAGTGCTTAGGTCGTGTGGTTTCTTTATTCATATTCTTGTCTTTCATTCATTTAAGACTGTTAGATCAAAACCCTATCTGCTTGGCTTGACTTGTATTGTTCTGATCATATCCTTCCTGCTAGCAATAAACAACCATTTGGATTGATAACCCTTTGTACTACAACTACATAGAGAATTTATACCCTGGGTGAAAACCTGTCTATCAATTTGGCGCCGTTGCCATTTGGTTGATTTCATTTTGCTACGTTTAGGATTTCAGCACTTGCTAGATCAAGTTCTTTTTTTTTTTTATATATATTTGGTTCGAAATCTGACTTGTTTGCTTTCGCTTTGTTTGTTTTGAATCTCAGGTACAACCCGAGAACCCACCCGACCCGTCACTCGATCACCTGGATCGAGTTGAACCTCGTGTACACACTCGGATACCTACCTGTGCATGCAAACACGATCCAGAGGTAGCCAGAACCTGAGTCCCTTCATCGACAACATCGACAGACCAAGGCTACTCAGACAACAACAAGCTCAACCGGAACTAGCAATCATTGAGGAGACGATGAATAATCAGAACGGTCCACCAGCTCCTCAAGCAAGGACCAATATCGGAGCAAGAGATGCTCCATCTACTCACAATCAAAGGAATGGCATTGTGCCACCAGCTGTGCAGAACAACAATTTTGAGATCAAGAGTAGTCTCATCCAGATGATACAGAGTAATAAGTTTCATGGATTGCCAATGGTCCTGAGGACCCATTGGATTATCTGGATGAATTTGATAGGCTCTGTAGCCTCACTAAGATAAATGGAGTCAGTGAAGATGGATTCAAGCTCAGGCTTTTCTCATTCTCTTTGGGGGACAAAGCACACATCTGGGAGAAATCGCTCCCTAAGGAGTCCATCACCACTTGGGAAGCGAGCAAGAAGGCATTCCTGGCCAAATTCTTCTCCAACTCCAGAACCGCAAGGCTGCGAAATGACATTTCCGACTTTGTTCAGAAGAACAACGAAACGTTCAATGAAGCTTGGGAATGTTTCAAGGGATTTACTATTCAATGTCCACATCACAGCTTCAGTAATGCTTCATTGCTGAGCACACTTTACAGAGAAGTGGTCCCCAAGATACGGATGTTGCTCCACACCGCAAGTAATGGTAACTTCCTCAACAAGGATGTTGATGAAGGTTGGGACCTAGTGGAGAACCTGGCTCAGTCTAATGGCGAATACAGTGAGGAATATGATCGCTTTGTGCGATCTATAGGAGAGGAAGATGCCAAGTACAAGAGGGACATGAAAGCCCTCAATGACAAGCTTGATAAGCTCATCAACCAGTAGAAGCATGTTCATGCACTATCAGAGGAAGAGCAGTTTGTACAACAAGATGGGGAGACTATACAGATAGAGGATGTTAACTACATCAACAACCAAGGAGGTTACAACAGAGGGTACAACAACTACAAGCCGAATCCGAATCTGTCTTATCGGAACCCGAATGTTGCCAACCCTCAGGACCAAACTACGCAATCTGTAGTTCAAGGGAACCAGATACAACAGAAGTATTTTGTCTATTACAACCAAGGCTATGCACCTAAGCAGCAGTACTCTGGCACCTACAACCACCCACCTGGATTCCAACAACCACAAGGTCCGCAGAACCAATCACAAGAAGCTAAGTTATGCGGCCTCATTCAGGCTTCAGCATCTATGGACATCACGAAACGGTTCGCAGAGATGAGCAACAAGATCGACTCAGGCTATAATGATCTGAACGCCAAGTACGAATCACTCAACACAAAGGTTCGATACCTGGAAGGCCACCACAATAACCAACCAGCTCCAAAGATTAACCAACTCCCAGGTAAGGCTGTTCAAAACTCCAAGGATTAGGCAACTGCTCAGGCCATCTTCCTTGATGATGACTATGAGGACTACCTCACTGGGGACACTGATGATCAAGATGGGGAGGATGTTGAACACCCAATGAGAAATTAGGCGAAGTACTATATATCCGAGTATGAACCCGAGTCTTCACCCGAGGAGACTGATCGAGTTGATGATGGAGCACTGGTTCGAGAATCATAAACTGAGGAACAACCCGAAGTGGAACCCAATGACCTACACGATGGTTGTGATCGGATGATGCATCGAGTAGATGTTGAGAAGCGAGATCAGTCTCAACCACCTGCAACAGAAGAAGGGGAGTTAGAGGAAAGGTTCAATGCTGCACTTGACATCCAGCTGGAGGCGCTTGCAGAGCGAATGGCTAAGCGTAAAGCTCCACCACCTAAGCTCTTGCCCCCACACGAACTTCAGGAGGAAGCTGCCAAGGAAGCAGCTCGATTGGAGAATGAGGTTAAGGAAGCTGTCAAAGAGATTGGGTTTGAGATTCTCAGGAGTGGAGTGTGCTTGGATCCTGATCTGCGGATTGAGGAAAAACTAGAAGATCCTGGCTCTTTCACTTTGCCGTGTTCGATAGGACTTCAGATCTTCAAGAATTGTTTGTGCAACTTTGGAGCTTCAGTTAGCATTATGCCGCTGTCAGTTGCCAACAAGATGGGATTCACTGCTTTTAAATCAAGCAATTTGTATTTGGTTCTAGCTGATAGAACAGTGAGGCATCCGATCGGGATCCTGAAAAATCTGCCTCTTAGGATTGGAAGAGTGGAAGTGCCTACCGACTTCATGATCCTTGATATGGACAAGGAACCAGACGATCCACTGATTCTAGGGAGACCATTCTTGGCAACAGTTGGTGCTGTGATTGAGGTGAAACAAGGTAAGATCAGAATAGAGCATGGTGAGCATTTCAAGATGGAGTTTGATGTGAAGAAAGGGATTAAGAGGCCAACCATTGATGGTCAAGCTCTAAGACCAAACAGCGGAAGGTGCAACATCTTGAAGAGATCAACACCACATTTGCCTTAGAACCTGGACAAAACCTGGAAAATCTGTTGAACTAGTCTGCTACAGTGGAGAAGATTCCAGAACCTCTTCCACATGGACCCCATGCTTAAGGAGCATGAAGAGTCAAACTTAGTGACTTTAAACAAGCTCACTTGGGAGGAAGTCCCAAAGGTATCTTTTAATTTTAGTTTATTTGTTTTATTTATTTTTCTCTTTTTGCAAATTTTATATAAAAAAAATGGAAAAATTGAAAAGAGGAAAATTGGGGAATCCAAGGGTCAACCCGACACCGTACTCGACGCGCCTGATCGTGTCCCTGCTCGGGTGGCGAGTGGAGTCCGAATTCTACAAGTAAGCCCACTCTTGGTGAAGTCCACCAACCAAACCCTAGCCTATTTAAGGGTTTAGACATTCTCTCCCCAAGCATCACCGATTATCTCTCAACCTTAGAGTTTTTACATTCCAAAGTTTCAAATCTCTCTCAAACTCGAGTTTCATTCGATTTTCTTTGGGACTAACCCTATTAACCTCGAGACTTAACTTTTTTTTTTCTTCTCAATGATTCAAACATGGAGCCAATCGCTAAAACCTATAAAAGGAAGGGAAGAAGATCAACCTCCACCGCTGCTACAACCGGAGGTGATGCGGTCGAAGCTCGAGAGTCTCAAGGGAGAGGAAACGTTCCATATTTCCAACTGCTGGCTGGACATTTTGCCTCACCAACCCGATGCTCAACCCGATCAACCACCTGATCCGATGCTCGAGTAACCGATCGAGTAGGCCACCGAGTTCGCTCACCGAGTCCAATGGCGAGTGCTGTTCGCCGTTCTCCTCGACGTAGGGACCTGTCTTCGTCCGTAAGAACCCTTACCGACCCCATGAAGGTCGATTCTGATGCTGGAGAAGAAGAGCAAGGGGAGATCCAAACCTCTCGATCAAGGAGCAGAACTGCGATTGCAAGAGGGAAGAGACCGGCTTCAGAGAAGGGTGAGAGGGTAGCTGAGAGAGTAGTTGAGGAAGAGGATCAACGGGCAGAGGAGGAGGACCGAGAGAGAGAAGGGGAGCAGAGAGAGAGGATACGCCAAGCCTCGCGGAGGCTGAAGCAGAAGGAGTTGGACACTCCGGAAAGACTATTCAAAGTTTTCCGGAAGATGATCTTTGTTGGTACCCGATACCCTCACCGTGAGACCATGAAGCAGTTGGGCATCGCTAGAGATGTTGAGTTTCTGTCCAATATGTGCCACATGGGCCAGATGATGCAATCCCACCTTGAAGCCTAGGAGGAGGAGACGGTCCACTTCCTTCCTATCAACTTGAAGCTGCATTATTTCGAGGACCACCCGACCCTACTACCCGATGGGGGGATCGACATCATCACCTCTCTGTGAGGAACAAGGAGTACCGGCTAAGTTTCAAAGAGATGGATAAGCTATATGGCTTCAAAGCTGGTAGTGGAGAAGGAATGGAGGTTAGCAAGGAGGAAATGAGGTCCCTATGGCTGACAATAGGGCACAAGCTCCCCTACAAATCCACAAGCTCCAAATCCGCTCAAATAAGGAGTCATGTCTTGAGGTATTTTCACAAGTCCCTTGCATGCACTCTTTTTGCTAGAAAAGAGACTGGGAATGTGAATGATCATGAGCTCCAGCTGTTAGACATTGCACTGTGTGGAGTTTTGGATAGCACTAGGAATGGCACACCACTAGTAGGAGATGATGTGGATACTAGTATGGTGTTTGTGTTACTTGATCAATTCCTCTACCTCAAATCATGGGCCGTGAAAAGAAGAGAAGGAGGCGGAGAGATCTCCATTGGAGGACTAATTACACCAATCCTAGTGGCTTGCGATGTGCCCTTGAAGGGAGTGGTACACAACTCGAGATGGCTGGATGTAGACTACCTCGTGCTGGCGAGATTCTTGGACCATGAGAGGCCTAATGACATGACACTGTTCAATTTCATCCATCCAACCGCCGGAGCTGCCCAAATGGTCCTACTTAATGTCATATGCACCAAGGTTCGGCTGGGAAACAACATTAACTTCGTACCACCTTTGGAGGAGCTGTACAACCCAGAGGAGGAGTCCGAAGCTGTGAAGAGAAAGGAGACCTGTAACACCTGCAAACCATTTTTTTGGAAGTTTGATGAGGGTGTCGATCGACACCACAGGAGGTGTCGATCGACACTGGTTGTTTTCTGGTTTGACCGATTCGATTTAATTATCGATTTTTGGTCGGTTTGGTTTGAGGAGAACCATTAAACCGTGATATTTAAGTGTGGGAACAACCTAGGTCGTGTTTTGTGGTTGTCTAGCCGCTGAAAACAAAGAGAAAGAGGAGAAAACATTGTTCTTGAGTTTTTGGGAGTTTCTGTGAGATTTCAAGGCTTTGTGGGTGAGATCTTGCTGTGGGAGTGAGGATTCAAGGCTAGGAATGTGTGAGAAGCTTGCTGGGAGTGTGGATTCGTCCATTGTTGGTCAGAAACTTCCTGCAAAGAGGTGAGTGCATGACCATGGCTAATTTAAGCCTTTGATTTCCTTGTTCTTGCTTGTTTGTTGTTGTTTTGTGTGTTGTTCTTGCTGGGATTGGTTGCTACAGGTTCCTATGGACGTATTTGGCTTGGGTTATGAGTATTAGGCAATTTGGAGGAGGTTGAGAGCGAGATTTGACTCTCGGCTTCGAGCGGATCGCGATTGCAGAGGGAGTGTTGATCGACACCACTTGGTGTCGGTCGACACCAGCAAATTGGGCATCGATCCACACTGTGGGGTAGTGTCGGTCGACACCAAGGCCAGTGTCGGTCGACACTTGGCTGGTGTTGGTCGACACCTCCCTTCCAGCGAGACGATGCTTGATTTCCTGGTTTGTTTGTTTTGCTTGTTGTTTGTTTGGAACATTGGAATCATTGTTGCTTGTGTGTATAGCCCAGTTGATGGGAGGATTGCCTCACTGAGTGTTTATCAAATACTCATGCATCTTAATTTTTGTTTGTGGTGCAGGTAAAGGCAAAGTGTGACCGTGGAATCAAGGCAATGAAGAGGAGGATGTTATAGGGACTTGATTGGATGTTGTCTGGCATTGCTAGGTTGCTAGGGTTGAGTCATTAGAAACATTGCTAGGTTGCGGGTTCCATTTTTTCTGATGATTGGTTATTTAGATATTGGCTATGTCTTGAATTATTAGTTATTTATATTTATTGGTTATTTTTTGGTTATTGGTATTGTTATTTCGCTGTTGAATGTGATTGTGGTTAGGTGGCTAGTGGATATGGGACCACTAGTTATAGTTTATTTATTATATTTATTATTTATTATTTAAAAAAAAAAACGGGTCGGGTTGTTTCAAGACCGAACAGAGACAGGGAGATAGCTCGGAGGATTTGGATTTTGAGGAGTATGTGTGCTCTCAAAAGCAACCGGTCGGAGTAAGGGAAGCCCACAAGTGGATCGGATGGATGAAGAGGATGAACAAGTTTCTGGCGAAGAAGGTAAAAGATCTTGCCGGTTCAGTGAAGACAATGGGAGGTCAGATCAAGGAGCAGCAAGACAAGGCAAGCTGTGCCTCAGCTCCTTCCTCGGCAGAAGCACCGACTTGGATGGGGAGAAGCGGACCGCTAGGAGGAACTCGAGGACTGCCACCTCCAGAACCTTACAGAGCATCATCATACGAGCCCCAAGCTGAGGAGAACATCACCCGACCTGAAGCATTGTGGAGAAGCCATTCAGACGCCTACCCGATGACTAACCCGATGGGATAAACGATGCCTTACCCGATGTACCCATCGAGCACCCAATCGGGTGATTACACAGGTATTTTCCCTCCACCCTACCAAATACCATTCACGATGCCGTACACGATGCACCCTGCGAGTGGATACACATGTGATCATTCTGGACCTCTTCCGCCATTTCCGTCGTACTACCCGATGAGCTACGTGATCCCACCCTCGATCAATCCCTCGGATGCTGGTCCGAGTAAGTCGTCCGTGCGCATTTCTGAGCTCTCTGACGAGCAAACACCGGCACCTGTTGAAGCCGGAGATGACCCTGGCTACACGTTGGCGAGTATGGAGGCTGCTGCAACCTCCTTCTTCTCCAACCCATGAGGTAACAATTTCATGCAACCCTTGTATATATCATTGCATTTAGTTTAATTCATTTTGTGTGATTCTTGATTCTTTTTCCAACTTTTATTTACACAGGGACTGTGTAATTTAAATTTGGGGTAGGGTCCTAGAATATATTTAACATTGTGTTTTATTTTCTTATTTTTATTATTTCAAATTTTGCATGTTAGTTTTATTCATTTGAGTCTGCATCTATGTGCATTAAAAACCCAAAAAAATTTGAATTTTTTTTTTTAAAAAATAATGATAAAAAGAGTGTTCATGTAGTTGTATTTACATATTAGGATCGAGTCTAGTTTGTTTCATATAGGATTGTTGCATATGCATCTTAGGGGACAATGATTAAAACTACCTTGTTTAAAATCAAACCTTAGGATTGAAGCTATAGCCCTTAATCACAGTTCATTGTTGCTAGATCAATCTTTGGAAAAAAATGAAAAATCTTTGCTTAGATCCTTTATGTCGTTTGAATGCTTCCTCCACTTGCTTGAACATTAGAATATCTCTATATTATTGAATTTAATTTGAACTTTAATTGTCTTGCTTATGGAACTTGAATACTTGCTCATGGTAACTCTAAACTCGGGTTAGCACTCCATTTTTACCAATCTTTTCGTATAACCCGATTCATTTGTCCTACCCATGAACCCAAACCTTTCTTTCAAACCTTGTTTTGAATTGTTGAGTGAGGCCTCTTTCATTGTGCTATAGGTTGTGAAACCTTGAGAGTATTATGAACGACAAAGAACTGCCTCTTGATTTAGCTAAGTTAGAATTTGAACTAGCTAATAGATTCGGTTTTGAAAGATAGGTGGTTAGAATGTTTATTTGGGGTTGGGGTGTGGAATAAAAAAAAGAAGAAAAAGTTCCTAAGGTTAGAATCAATTAGCTCTAAGTCTCTAAATAAATAAAAAAAAAGAGAAAAGAGAAAAGATCTTGCTATTGTCTCTTAGAAAGATAGATATATATATATATATATATATATATATATATTTATATTAGGAGTTTAGCAAAGAAAGAATAAAAAAAAAAAGAGAGCTAGAAGTTTTAGCAAAGAAAGAATAAAAAAAAAAGGTGTTAAAATCAAGGATGTGAGTAGTTTGATTTTAGGGGGTTTAGAAAAAAAAAAAAAAAAGAGAAAGTGAATGAGAAAAGGGTAGATCATCAAGAGTTAAGCTTTGTATGCCCAAATTGTTCTCATTCTTAGATAGTTTTCACAATTGTCTAGCATTCCTTCTTTTGAGAGAAAACCACCCAAAGAATTTGCTTTAAACCACCTCACTAAAAAGCCTTACCCTTGAAACTGATTGAGCTTGATTCACCTTCCATTTGCAAGAATTCGCCAAACACTTAATTGAATATGAAAGAGATGTTCTATATCTTTAGTTGGAGGTTAAACTAGATCGATGCATGGTAATAAGCATAGAAAAATATTTGTAACTATGTTGATTGATCTTAACACCATTAAACTATCTTTAAGGACTATAGCTTGAATCCTTCGCTTAGTATATTAAGGTTATGAGTCCCCACTTTCAAACCGCACCCTTTTACTTCCTTGCTAGAGGACTAGCAAGATTTAAGTTTGGGGGTCTGATAACTCTCTGATTTATATGTTTTTAGCATCTTTTTTTGTCCATATTTTGCATTGTTCATACCTCTAACTTAGCATTTTTAGGTCATTAACTGTAGGAATTCCCTTTTAGACCATTTAGGGTGTTGCATTTCTGCATTTGCATAATTTGGATGAAAACAGGTGCTAAAGAGCCAAAAATGGGGAAAAACAAGGACAACCCGAGCATATACCCGAAGGAGCCATCGAGCTGGAGGAACAAGTCTGAACCCCAACACGATCGAGGAGGATCCGAGAGCTTGAAGAACAACCCAAAGATCCACCCGAGGAGTAACCCGACTTCACCCTCGTGTATCCCATCGAGTAGACCATCGGGCAGGTCTGGGAAGCTAGGTCAAAAGGGTTTCCATATATAAACCCCCTCCTCTCCTAGCTCGCAAGTGAGTATGCCGCAGACCCTCAAACTAGAGAGCGAGAGCTTCTGTGAGAGAACTGCGCGACTCAAACATTTTCCCTTTTGTTTTTACATTTTCTTTCATAGTTATTATAGTTTTTCTTAGATTTCTATCTTGTACTCTTTCTACTCTATCTCTACCGTTTAATACAATGCAATTTTCATTCTTTTTGGTTGCTTTGCTTTTCGTTGCTATGTCTGAGTAGTGTAGTAAAGTTTCTAGGGATGGGATAGATGATTTTGTGTTCTTGATCGGTTAGGATGCCTTAGTTTGATTGTATATTTTTGATAGATTTCCTTCTAGGTTGGTGTTCTTAATGCTATCAACAGACCGAGAGGTTGAGATTAGATCTAGGGCGTTTTACCATCGAGAGGTGTAGATGAGATGCTTAATTAGCCAATGCTAGAGGTTTACTTGACTCTGAGTAAGAGATTAGATGAGTTTGAGTTTACTGACAATAATGAATCGATCTTAATGCCTGCTTGGTCATATTGCTAGTGCGATAGTGTGGGAATTGATCAAGGTTGATTGTTGCTAGTGCGAGAGTGTGGTGACAAAGTTTTAAAGATTCATTGTCTAGGAAATAATTGCTTGAGGCATGTAAGGCATCTGTACTGGTTTAGAATACTTAGGATTCGATTACCCCATCCTTAGGAGCTTTCATATTTTAATTGCTTGCATTTTCTTTACTTACTCGATCACTTACCCGATCAGGTACACGATAACATGTATCGAGTAATACCTCGAGCTGTTCATATCCCATTTGCTTACTCGATCCCCCCCACACGATCCCGTACTCGATTACTTGCATCGAGTGCTTAGGTCGTGTGGTTTCTTTATTTATATTCTTGTCTTTCATTCATTTAGGACTGTTAGATCAAAACCCCATCTGCTTGGCTTGACTTGTATTGTTCTGATCATATCCTTCCTGCTAGCAATAGACAACCATTTGGATTGATAACCCTTTGTACTACAACTGCATAGAGAATTGATACCCTGGGTGAAAACCTGTCTATCACTGTCATAGTGAATGCTAGGTTGAGTTATGATGAATTGAAGTTGCTTGTAACTGAGCTTAAGAAGTATAGAAGAGCCGTGGGTTATTCTTTAGATGATATCAAGGGAATCTCACCTAGTCTTTGCATGCATATGATCAATCTTGAAAATGAGTCATATGCTAGTATTGAACCCCAAAGAAGATTGAACCCTAATTTGAAAGAGGTAGTAAAGAAGGAAATTTTAAAATTGCTTGACGCTGGAGTTATCTATCCTATCTCTTATAGTACTTGGGTATCTCTAGTGTCACTGTGTACCTAAGAAGGGAGGAATAACTGTAATCAAAAACGAAAAAAATGAGTTAATCCCAAGTAGGACCATCACAGGACATAGGATGTGCATTGATTACAGGATTTTGAATGCTGTATCTAGGAAGGATCATTTTCCTCTGCCTTTTATTGATCAAATGTTGGAAAGACTAGCTAGTCATCCTTATTACTGTTTCCTTGATGGATATAGTGGATTCTTCCAAATCCCTATCCACCCAAATGATCAGGAAAAGACAACCTTTACTTGTCCCTATGACTTTTGGTTTGTGCAATGCTCCTGCCACCTTTCAAAGGTGCATGACATCATTTTTCTCGGATTTGATTGAGGAGTCAGTGGAAGTGTTTATGGACGACTTCTCTGTATACGGTTCCACTTTCTCCTCTTGTTTGTTAAATCTGTGCAGGGTATTGACGCGATGTGAGGAGATGAACCTGGTCCTGAAGTGGGAGAAATGCCACTTCATGGTTGAAGAATGGATTGTTCTGGGACACAAGATTTCTGAAAAGGGAATTGAAGTTGACAAAGCTAAGATTGAGGTCATGGTTCAGCTTCAACCGCCTAAGACAGTGAAGGACATCGGAAGTTTTCTTGGACATGCTGGGTTTTACAGGAGATTCATCAAGGACTTCTCAAAAATTGCAAGACCATTGACACGGTTGCTGTGCAAGGAGGTTGAGTTCGAATTCAATGCAGCATGTCTGGAAGCTTTCAGAAAGATCAAGGAGGCCTTGGTTTCGGCACTCATAGTACAAGCTCCAAATTAGGATCATCCGTTTGAGATTATGTGTGATGCTTCAGACTTCGCAGTTGGAGCAGTTCTGGGACACCGTATTGACAAGAAGCTTCATGTCATCTACTACGCAAGTCGCACCTTGGACGAGACTCAAGGAAGGTATGCTACCACAGAGAAGGAACTCCTAGCAGTTGTATTTGCATTCGAAAAATTCAGGAGTTATCTTGTGGGTTCAAAAGGTCATAGTGTATACCGACCATGCTACTCTGAGACACATATACTCAAAGAAGGATACCAATTCTAGACTGTTGAGATGGATGCTACTTCTTCAGGGGTTTGACATGGAGTTTGTTGACAAGAAAGGAATGGAAAACAGAGTTGCAGACCACTTGTCAAGAATGAGGATTGAAGATGTTGTTCCCATAGATGATTCAATGCCTGAGGAACAACTTCTGGTCGCCCAGGTCTGTGAGCAGATGCATGACATAGGGGTTGAGAACCTAAAAATCAATTGTATGATGATCACTTCATACACTGCACCATGGTATGCTGATTTCGTGAATTACAAGGTCTGTGGAGAAGTTCCTGATGACATGGATCCCTACAGGAAGAAGAAGTTTTTCAGAGAGGTCAACCACTACTTCTGGGATGAGCCCTATTTGTACAAAAGAGGTTCCGATGGTCTGTTCAGAAGATGCATAGCAGAAGGGGAAGTGCAGGGAGTGCTTGAGCACTGTCACGGCTCCACCTATGGAGGTCACTTCGCCACATTCAAGACAGCTCAGAAGGTTTGTCAAGCGGGTCTCTAGTGGCCAACCTTGTTCAAAGACGCTCACAGTTTCATCACCAAGTGTGATGCTTGTTAGAGGATGGGCAACATCATAAGGAGAAACGAGATGCCCCAGAATCCGATCTTGTAAGTCGAGATATTTGATGTTTGGGGCATAGACTTCATGGATCCTTTCAACCCTCCATCAAATGGCAATGTCTATATTCTGGTGGCAGTTGATTATGTTTCTAAGTGGGTCGAAGCCATTGCCAGTCCTACCAATGATCACAAGGTTGTTCTGAAGCTGTTCAAAAGTATATTTTTTCCAAGGTATGGGAGACCCAGAGCAGTGATCATTGATGGTGGAACTCACTTCGTCAACAAGGTGTTTGAGAGTATGCTGAGAAAGTATGGGGTCAAGCACAAGGTGTCTACTGTGTATCACCCTCAGACTAGTGGACAGGTTGAAGTCTCGAATAAGCAAATCAAGGGTATCTTGTCAAGGATTGTTGGGGTTTCGAAGAAAAATTGGTCTGTCAAGTTGGATGAGACTCTCTGGGCGTACAGAACAGCATTCAAGGCGCCAATAGGCAGAACACCATTTAAGTTGGTATATGGTAAAGCATGTCATCTCCCTGTGGAGGTTGAGTACAAGGCACTTTGGGCTATCAAGTTGCTGAACTTGGATATTGATACAGCTCAGGCTAAGAGGACTCTTGACCTACGTGAGTTGGAAGAAATCAGACTTGATGCTTATGAGAGCTCAAAGATTTACAAAGAGAGATCAAGAATTTTCATGATAAGAAAATTGTTGTCAAGGAGCTCAAGGCTAGAGATCAGGTTCTGCTTTTCAACTCCGAACTTAAGTTATTTCTTGGAAAGCTTAAGTCTAAGCGGTCTGGACTTTTTGAGGTTAAGGAAGTTCTGC
The DNA here is from genome assembly GCA_024034495.1 of Camelina laxa. Taxonomy (NCBI): domain Eukaryota; kingdom Viridiplantae; phylum Streptophyta; class Magnoliopsida; order Brassicales; family Brassicaceae; genus Camelina; species Camelina laxa. The sequence goes on from CM043883.1 coordinate 17,281,218, forward strand.
TATTCGGAGCCATCACTCTTCTGAACAAGGATGGTAGTGAATTCACTGTAAATGGTCAGAGAGTCAAGAAATATCTAGCTGATCAAGCCCGACCAGAGGGGTCTTATGTGCTTCTCTATAAACCCCAAAAAGCATAAAAAAGCTGAAAAGTCAAGCTAAGGACTTTAAACAAGCTCACTTGGGAGGAAGTACCAAAGGTATCACTGTAAATATTCTTTTTTAGGTTCCTTGTGTTTTTAATTTTTGTTTTTGGTTTTCTTGTGTTCAGGAATCTACAGAAGGGAGTATGGGCAACAGAGATAGAGGATACAGAGAAAAGCAGAGTGAAAGGGAGAGTGAGGTGAAAATTATTCTTCTTCCAAAAAAAAAAAAAAAGAGAAAGGAAGAAGAATGCCCACGTGAATTTTCAACGCTCTTGTCACCTCACCTTCCATCCTTCTTGCTCCCTCTCATGAGACACAAAGACTTTGTGTCATCTCATCCACCCCCCCCCCCATCACTCCACTACCCCTCTTTCTTTCCTCCCCTTACTCGACAACACCCCCTCTATAATTAAACCTCACCTACTCTCTTTCATTTCAGACTCCCACCAACCAAACCAAACTCTCATCTCTCACTCTCTCTGCTCGACAACATCTTCGTTCTAACAAAAGACCTGCTCACCGCAATCGAGCCAACTCTGCTGCACATGCTCGCAATGTTCCAAGCCTCATCAATCCGACCTCTCTCTGGATGACAAATTGAGCCGTCCAAGCAACCTCAATCGAGCCAGTCTCAACCTGCAAATCAGGCCGTCGAAGCGACCTCAATCGAGCCAGTCTCTCACTCCCTCAATCGAGCCAACGTCGCTGTCTATGCTCGCGATGTTCTGCTCTCTCTCTCTCTTTTGAGCCTCATCGATCCGACCGACTTTGCCTCCCGTTTGAGACTCTAAAATCGAGCCAATCACTCAATCAAGCCACACTCGCCGACATGCAGGCGAATTCTCTCTCTCGAGCCACACTCGCAGACACACAAGCGAACTCTCTCTCGAGCCACACTCTCGTCACCATCTCAACTCCCTCAATCGAGCCATTCTCACGTCATTATCTCCACTCACCAATCGAGCCATCTCCGTACACCACTCGAGCCGTCGTCTTCATCCTCACGTCTCCGCAGCTGTATCACACACCGGAGAGTTCAACTACCGCTGCTATCTCATTCTCATCCACAAACGCTGACCCACTCAAGCCGACCACCATTCGCAATCGAGCTGAGGACATCAAGCTTTACTCGAGCCTCGGTCGTAACACCTCTCTTGAGCCGTCTTCAACGCACGTCCACTCGAACTCAATCGAGCCAGTCAATCGATCCAGCGTCAAATCTGTACGCTCAAGCCACCGTCGTCTCTCCACCCGATCGAGCCTGCATCTTTCTTGAGCCGATACCATTCCAATCGATCAGTTTATCCTCTCTTTGTTCCTTCAAGATTTCAATTTCATATGTATTCTTGTCACTTATGCACTAACATATAAACGCTTAGCTTTGAGTTCATCATGTCTCAGCGGAGAAGGAAGAGTACTGAGCTAATAGAGGAAATGAGAGATGCATATAATTGTAAGGCTGGAGCTCATCGCCTAAGTCTATGGCGAATCGTTTCTTAGAAATGAAAAACATGGTCGACGAAGTTGTTGGGGGTTCAGGACAAGCTGCAGGATCAAGCAGACCAACCAATCCGCTTACCAAGAGCAAGAGTCGCGGGAAGCGACCGGTACCAGCTTCCAACTCCAGAGAGGAGGACAATGATTACAATTAGGAGGAACCTGAGTTGCGCTCAGAGCAAGCGCCTAGGAAATCTGTGAGACGGAAAGCATCTGAGACGAAATTGACTCCCAAAGAGTACTATGAGCTGTTTCAGCAGTTGGAGTTCAGTGGAACAAGATATCCCCATGTTGAGACGACGGAGCAACTAAGGATTACGGAGGATGTTCAGTATCTATTTAGGCGGTGTCATCTGGAGAGAATCATGAACACCCCGAAGCATGGATACAGGGAGGAGACAATCCAGTTCCTCTCTACTCTAGAGATGCACTTGTATGCGGATGAGCCGGGAATGATGTCTGATGGAGGTCTGGGCTACATTACATTTCACATTCACGGCCAGTTCTACACTCTTACCTTTAGGATCGTCGAATACATATTTGGATTTCCCAGCGGAACGGGGACTATGCCGCAGTTCGATAAGAACGTACTGCACTCTGGGCTATATAACTGGAAGCACACCCACATTCACTTCGTTGAAAACGAAGGCGACGAACCTGCGAAGCCCAGTGCTGCGTTACTTTCAGATGGCAGTGGGAAATGCATTCTACGCCAAGGATATTAAGGGATACATCACGAACGATGAGCTTGAGATGATTGATATAGCGCTTCAAGGACTCTCGTTCACAGCAATGGATGGCACCGAGCTGCAAGGTGACACGTCCAACACTTCCTTCTCGCTCTACCTCCTCAACTACATGATTTCATACAAGTATTGGGTCTCGAGACTCAACAGCAACCACTCTCCCGGAGTGATGTGCATGGGCGGCATGGTGACTTGGTTTCTGGAGGCTGCTGGTGTTCCATTACAATCCGAGTCTTACCCTCCACGCTGGATTGACGTGAACAACTTGCGGCAGTAACGCACTCTGGAGCAGGGTTTGAGGTAGGGACGGTTGCTTTACAAGTTTGTGCATCCTCAGGTCGGTCCCTCGAGATTGCTCTTCCTTTGCGTCGAGTTGACTACTATTTTGGGGGGGGGGGGAACATGTTGAGTTCATCCCTCCTGCGGATACCTTGTATGAGTCAGGGATGAGGTGCATCGTAGTAGTGATAGAAGCACAGACCGACCCAATGGAAGAGGAGACAAAGGAGTACCGCCCATAGCAGTTCTACTTCGAGGAGTACTCAGAACCGAGAACGGCCAAGGGGGTCAGAGCAGCGCATCAACGCCTCAACCAACTTCAGATATGGGGGAAGGCAAGAGACAAGACGTTCAACAGCTTCACCAAGACTTTCAAGAACTTCTTGTGTAAGTTTAGCTGCTCGACTTCCACGACCGCCATCCCTAGAGCTATCCCCGAGGACACCAGACCAATGCCAGGATGTGCCTTTGTGACCCTAGAGCGAACACCCTCTCCAGTCCATTCTCCAGATCGCCAGTCTTCATGTGTCCCGGTAGGCTCAGCATTCATCCGCTCCTTCACGCCACTCGTCACACGAGTCTAGGGAGAGATGGAGTTGCGGATCGAAAGGTTCCAAGGCCTCTTCTAGTCATCATTCAGTGCGACGTTCTGCAGCTCGAGATGAGCACGACCGCGGGGTTGAGGTTGAGCAGCAAGATGAACATCAGGGTGATTATCAGGACATGCACGGGGTTGAGCAGCAGGTCGAACATCAAGGCGATTATCAGCCTACCGAGGTGGTTGTGCTAGTATCAGACCATGGCGAGTCCAGAGTCGACGACATGCAGTGCGACGAGCAACCAAATGTTTATCAAAAGACCCAGGCGGTTGAGCAGCAAGTCGACCAACCAGCTGAGGTCACTCCTGCGGATCCCAAACAAGGCGAGGGACAGAGTCAGTATCACGCTCCTTCTTGGGCAAGCACAGACACCTTCTTCTACTACTGATGTGACAACCCGTCCCACGGACCACACTAGCCCCCCGCTAGCTGCCCCAACGGACCGTCCGTGGACCCTGCTAGGCCCCCCGCTAGCCGTCCCAACGGACCCCAAGCTGGCCCTGTAGGACATCGATCCTAACCCATCATTGTGGAAATCCACATCCACCAGTAGGTTATTGGTGCGCCAGTAGATCAATTGGTGACAGCTTGTCCTGTGGGAAGGTTGTTAAAGGGTGGGGACGATACTAGGATTTTTGTGTCTATCCTAGTAGGTTCAATTAACCTTACGTAGTTGTAGTACTTAAGGTGTCAATCCAAATGGGATGATGCTAGTCACTCAAGATGCAATCAAGAAGTCACAAGTTAAGCAAATTCAAAAAGAGTGTTTTTCTAACAATCCTAGAATGGTCAAAATAGAAAACGGAAATGAGTCACAGAAACAGAAACGAAAATGTATGACAAGAAGCAAACAAGAATAAGCGAAACCGAAAACGTTTCTAAGCATGAACAAATGAAACAGTCTCGGGAATGTAATATCAATTAAAAAGATAAAAGTCCTAAGGATGGGATTAATCGATGTCGGTGGAGTATCCTAGTCTACAGAGTGTCTAACATACCACAAGCAAACTATCCCTAAACAATGAACATCACAACCTAGCTAATCCAATCTCTTGGCAAAAGCTACTCAGACTCAACCACTTCCATACCTAGCTCTCGCTAGAGGAACATGGTCGAGCAGGCATTACAAACAAGTTCATTCATGTCAACAAACATCCTAGACAACTAATCTCTTAGGCTAGGAACATAAGTCTCTGGCCCTAGTTGGTCAGACATTTCATCGAACACCTTTTGGGTGTGGAAATGTCTCAAATCTAGTTCCAATTGATCAAAGAAAAACTAGTATTTCTAACTCTATTCCAGAAGGGAATCATACAACCAAAGCTTAAACACTCTACATCCTAAGATCCTCCACCTAATCTGTCTCATCCTCAAGAACTAACACACTACTCAGATCCGTAAATCATCACCAAAGATACAAACTCAGAAAACATTGAAACAAGCATTCTTAGATAGGTAAAAATGAGATGAACAAGTTTGTAGAAGAAATCGAATGCAAAATACTCAATGTATTAAAAGATATCTGGATACAAAGTCTGAGAACGGTTTTGGAGGCTAGGTAAAATCTTCAGAACAAAAATGTGATAAAAGATAAGATGATCCGGTCAAGACTTAACAAAATGTCTTTATAGTAAAAACATGTAAATCCCTAAAATTTAAAACGACAAGGTGAAGCGTCGGTTTAGGAATCTCCTGAAGCGTGTAAGGCGCAACGTCTTCCTGACATGCGCGAACGAGTAGTGGCTCGAGTGGGGGATGGTGTTGGCTCCAGTGGAGGAGGATCGAGTCGACGGGCAGCAGCTCGAGCTGGAGGGTCGAGTCGACGGGTGGCGGCTCGAGCTGGAGGGTCGAGTCGACGGGTGACAACTCGAGCTGGATGTATACGCTTCCACTAAAACGTTGATAACTTTTGAACCACACCTCCGATTAGCTCGAAATAAACGGCATTGGAAAGATGACTCAATTCTCTATAATTTTGATGAAGACATCGAAAGCTGAATCTCCCGACCGGTGGCTCGAAAATGATGGCTCGATTGAGGCGGTTGAGGATGGCTCGATTGTGGAAGTTGAGGATGGCTCGATTGATGAGGTTGAGGATGGCTCGATTGATGCAGCTGGGAGTGGCTCGATTGCGGAGGTTGAGAGTGGCTCGATCGTGGAGGTTGAGCGTGGCTCGATCCTCTGCACTTCCAACGTCTCCTAGACACCTGAAATACTCCGAAATGCACAATGTATGCAAGGATGATGCAGAAACTTCCTAAACATGCAAAGTGTACGAAAGAGGTTTTAAAATGATGCAAAACGACTAGTTGTCCTAGCTAAATGCGTGACAAATACAGGCTAAGGAGATGCAAAATATAGACATATCAGGGGACCAGGTTTCGAGGAACGCCTGGTGCACCAATAACCTACTGTGGATTTGGATGAATAGTTCTATTTGCCCAGTGAGGGGTTATGATCAATGCCCTGCAGGGCCAACTTGGGGTCCGTTTGGGCGGCTAGCAGTGAGGCTAGCGGGGTCCATGGGATGGGTTGTCACAACTGAGGTACTCTTACCTTCCCTTTGTATATACCATCTCATTCCTACATCGTTTGTGTTATGATTCTCAAATCCTTCTGCAAATTTCTCTTACACAGGAGACTGTTTAATATAATTTTGGGGGAGGGTTTGAGATGATGTATCTAATGTTGTGTTTTGTGATTCTTATTTTAAATTTTTGCACCATATCATGTTTGAGTTTATATCTATCTATTTGCATAGAAAAACCAAAAAAAATTGAAAAACTAAAAAACAATCAAAAATTTCCACAAAAATAGAGTATTCATGTAGTTTGCTGATGTTCATATATTTTACCCTATTTTCCCTTAGTATATTCACATCTTTTGCATCTTTTGCCTTCCATTTTGACCATTATTGCATAGCTTTAGGACTAATCATGCATTAGAGTTTAGTTGCATTGCATTTGCATCTTTTCATGCATAAACAGGTGATTTTGGAGCCTAAGGAGTATGGAAGCAATGCTGAGGAGAAGTGAAGCAATCAAGAGGAGAAAGCAAGAGAGTTAAGGCTGAAGAACCAAGGTCCGGAGTCCCACTCGACCACCCACTCGACCAGACACTCGACCGTGTGCGTAGAGGGACTCGACCGTGTGGAAGGAGCAGAATAAAAGCCAACTCGACCGCTCACTCGACCGAGCACCAGGTCGAGTTGGTCGAGCCGCCTAGCTATTTTGTCTTTTAGCATTTTTAGGGCTTCCACTACTTTTCCTATAAAAGGACCTTGTACCCTTCAGCCACCAAGAGTCCAGCTTTTTAGATATTCTCAAACCTAGTATTTACCCTTTTGGGCTTTATTCCTTTTGCACTTTTATTTCTTAGATCTTGTACCTTCTTTTGAAGGAGAAAACAAAGAATTCTTGGATTTTGTTGGTTCCATAACTTTCAAGATAATAAGAATTCGTGTTTGATTCCTCCTTCAATATTGTAGATCTTTGCTTTATCTTTCATTTGATGCAAGTTTCAGTATTTTCTGGGTTTATGACTTTGATGTTCATCATGTGTTCTTGTGAGTAGTTGCTTAGGATCTTGAGGATGGGTTAGGCTGGCTTGTGTTTGAGGTTTGTTTGATTTGGTCAAGCTTGATTGTTCTTAATGCTGATCCTGTAACTGAGAGGGTAGGATTTGATTTCAAGCATCTTAGCATCACACCAATGTTTAAGGAGCATAGATAAGGCTAGATCTAGAGTTTACCATTAGGCTTGCTAAGAGATTAGAGGTCTTGTTTGGTATTTGACATATTGCTTAATGCCTGCTTGTGTAGATTCTTTACTTTGTGAGAACAAGTCTAGATATGCATGAGTTTGATTGTTTCTTGCCATAAGAGTGGATTAAACTTGTCTTAGAAAATATTGTCTAGAGATTAGCTCAAGTTGTTTGAGATTTGTTGACCAAGTTAGATGACCTCAATCATTAGTCCAGCCCATGAATCCCTCCTCAAGGCCTTCATTATTTATTGATTTCTTAGCTTAAATCCTGCTGCTTGCTTGTTGTTTGATTCACTTTCATATTGCTCTATTTTTCTTGTGTTGCTCTGTTTTTCACGTTTGTCCAGCTCGACCCTGCACTCGATCTACACTCGATCGAGTGCTTGCTCGAGTTCATCCCTAGAACTTTTGTTTATGCTTTGTAATTGTCCTATCTTACTTCCTGTTTCATTCTAGTTGCATTTCTGTTGCATTCACTTAGTGTCCTGTTCTTTACTTACCTTGCATTAGTTCAATACTTACATTACTATAGTTTCAGTTTCTGTTCTAGCTTCATAATTTTCATAATCATTCTGTTCCATTTACATTTAGCATCTAGTTCTAGTAGCCTTTACATTCTGCACTTTACATTTCATCATAGGATTGTTAGTGACAAACATCCTTCATACTTGGCTTGACTTAGACATATATGCACATCCTGATTGCTTGCAAACTCTCAGATTGGATTGACACATCTTGTACTACAATTGCATAAGGGGAATTGAAACACCCTGCCATTCATTCATCATCATTTATATCTCATTCCATCATACCATCATCATCCATCCAAAATAAATGTGTTTCATTTGCACTTGCATATTAGGATTGAGTCTAGTGTTATTCATATAGGGGTGTTGCATTTAGCATAGGGGTTGATGACGATTGTAACCTTGTTAGCATGCTGAATTCATTGAACTTGAAATGTAAGACTGAACCAAGTTTTGAATTCTCGAAATTGCATTCTAGTCTTGATTGAAGCATGTTTTGAATTGACGTCATTCTCTATCTATCTGAACCTAATCCTCACTTGCAATTATCTTGTTATGCATTGAAGTTGAACTCATGGATACCATATACATACTTGGATTGTCTTTCACACTTTTACTACCCTTGTCAATCCAAGTAGCTGATTCCCATTTTTGGAACAGTTCCCCGCACCCTTAACCAACCATTCTTTCAAGCCAATTGTATTCTTGAGTGTCAGGCCTTTTCCGAGTTGAGCTTGTTAGAAAGTGTTAGGTTCTAACTGACAAGAGTAGGATCCTGAGTAGTTCTAGTTCGTGTTATTCGGACTAGTAGGACTAGGTGAGAACTCGATTTTGGGTATTGGGTATGGATTTGTGCAGAAAAGTAAAGGGTATAAAGTCTTAAGGAGGGGGATGTGTTTTCAAAGTTTACAAGTCTAGTAAAGGATTTGGGTTGAGCAAAGTAAAAAGAGTTATTGGTTCTGGGCATAAAATGAAAGGATTAGCTAAATAAAAGAAAGTGAAAATGTTTAAGATGTCTAGAGTCCTTAGAAGAAAAGAAAATGAACTATAGTGATAATAAAGATTTCCCAATCCGCTAGAATGAAAAGAAGTGAACTCCTCCTAAGACTGAGTGTAAAGAGTTTGAGATGATGTTTCTGACGAAGGGTAGAGATAGGACCAACTTCTGGGTTAGAATGTTAGGGCTGAGTTTCCTTGTAGACCTTTGGGTAGACAGGGTGCTGCTCTTGTATGTATCAGTTGGTTTCAACCTTTAGCCTTCTCTTAAGCTCAACTTCTTTTCGTGAGAGAACCTTGTTCTGTACTGATAAATCACTTGAGAAGGAGACCGTCTTTGTCTCTGACCTTTTACCCTAGCCAAATGAGTTCAATAACATTGCTTAGCTTGATTCACGGTTCTCTGTTAATAAATGTTAAAGGGAATGATTGATAGGGTTGCATGTGTAGATTAAAGATCAGAATTGTTTCAATTAAGTTAAGAAATAAAGTTCTTTCACCTTGCATCATAGAACTAAAAACAAGGACCTTGATTCTAACTACTCTATTTAGCATGTTTTAGGTTCTGAGACTCCATCTTCACACCTCTTTTCCATACTTTGTTCTTGCTCGTTTGCTTGAGGGCAAGCAAAGACTAAGTTTGGGGGAGTTGATATGTCTATATTTTGTCTCTCCTTAGCATATATTTATCATGCATTTCGCTAGGATAACTCATTGTTTTGCATCATTTTCTACTCTTTTCTATACACTTTGCATGTCTAGGTAGTTCTTGCATCATCTTTGCATACATTGTTCATTTTGGAGTATTTCAGGTATCTAGGAGACGTTGGAAGCGCATTCGTTCGAGCCACGCACTCCAGACACATCACTCGAGCCATTCTCAAGTCACCAGTCGGGAACACATCACTCGAGCCATTCTCAAGTCACCTGTCGGGAACACATCACTCGAGCCATTCTCGAGTCGTCAATCGAGCCACTGGTTGCACACCGACCAAATCGCGCATGTCAGGAAGGCGCTCCATCTTACACGCTTCAGGAGATTCCCGAACTGACACTCCATCTTATCATTTTAAGTTTTAGGGATTCACATGTTTTTACTATAAATACATTTTGTTAAGTCTGGAGATATCTTATCTTTTATCTCATATTGTTTCTTTTCCATAAGGTTTGCCTAGCTACCAAAAAACGTTCTCAGACTTTGTAATCCGAAACCTTTTAGTTTATTCAGTATTTTCATTCGATTTCTTATAAAAAGTTGTTCTTCACATTTTAGTCTATCTAAGAATGCTTGTTTCAATGTTTTCTGGGTTTGCATCCTTGATGATGATTTTCGGATATGAGTAGTGTGGTAGTTCTTGAGGATGGGATAGATTAGGTGGAGGATCTTAGGATGTAGAGTGTTTAAGCTTTGGTTTGTATGATTCCCTTCTGGACTAGAGTTAGAAACTACTTGTTTCTCTCTGATCAATTGGAACTAGGTCTTAGACATTTCTGCACCCAAAAGGTGTTTGATGAAATGTCTGACCAACTAGTGCCAGAGACTTACGTTCATAGCCTAAGAGACTATTTATCTAGGATGTTTGTTGACGTGAATGAATTTGTTTTTCATGCCATGCTTGATCATGTTTCTCTAGCGAGAGCTAGGTTTGGAAGTGGTTGAGTTTGAGTAGCTTCTATCGAGAGATTGGATAAGCTAAGAAGTGATGTTCATTTTTTAGGGATGGTTTGCTTGTGGCATGTTAAACACTCTATAGTCTAGAATACTCCACCGACTTCAATTACTCCCATCCTTAGGACTTCTTTCTTTCTGATTTCTATTGCATTCCTGAGACTGTTTCGTTTCTTGCTTTTTAGTTCATGCTTAGTCTCGTTTCTGTTTTTTACTCATTTTCGCTTCTTGTCATACATTCTCGTTTCTAGTTTTGTGACTCATTTTCATTTTGCATTTTGACCATTCTAGGATTGTTAGACAAACACTCTTTTTGAATTGGCTTGACTTGTGATTGCTTGATTGCATTTTGATTGTTAGCTACATCCCATATGGATTGAGACCATAAGTACTACAACACATAAGGTTAATTGAACCTACTAGGACATACAAAAATCTTAGTATCATTAATTCAGGGCTATAATCAGAAAACATCTCAGCATGTGGAATGCTAAAGGTTGATCTCAAAAAATCTTTTACTAACTCTTATACCAAAAATGCCAAACGCTTCACAAATGTCTGAATTCCACCCCATTGCGTGTTGTAATACCATGTACAAAGTGGTATCTCAGCTGCTAGAAAACAGACTCAAGTCTGTCTTACCAGACCTCATTGCCAACACTCAATCGACTGTCATTTAGAGCCGTCTTTTTGTAAAAAAATGTTCTTCTAGCAACGGAGTTAATTCAGGGCTATAGTCAGAAAACATCTCAGCACGTAGAATGCTAAAGGTTGATCTCAAAATATCTCTTGATTCAGTCCATTAGGGTTTCATCACCAACGTTCTGCACGCCATATATTTCCCTACCGATTTTGTTAAGCTAACCAGTGAGTGTATCACGACTCCGATGTTCTCAATATTTGTCAATTGGGAATCGTGTGGATACTTTAAAGGAGCAAAAGGTCTTAGGCAAGGAGACTCAATTTCACCTTACTTATTCACCTTAGCTACGAAGGCCTTCTCTTAGATGCTAAAGAACAGTTACAATAACAATCTTATCGGACATCACCCATCAGCCATCAACACTCAGGTATCTCACTTGGATTTTGCAGATGACATAATGGATTTTTTTGATGAAAAAAGGACTCTCTACACAACATCACAAAGGTACTTCGGGACTTCTCTGAAATCTCTGGGCTATCTATGAATAAAGATTAGACAGAGCTGTATATCGCAGGGATGAACCAAATTGAAACCTCCAGGATCTCCTCTCTTGGTTTTAAGTTAGGTTCACTGTCTTTTCGGTATCTTGGGCTCCCTTTGATGCATAGGAAGCTCTGAATTGCTAACTACATACCGTTGACTGATAAATTAATAACCAGATTCACAAATTGGTCTGCTCGTGCTTTATCATATGCGGGAGAATGAAATTAATCTCACCTGTCATATATGGCACAATAAACTTCTGGACATCTTCTTTCATACTGCCGAAAAGTTGCATTAAAAGTATTAAGAGTATGTGTTCTAGATTTCTATGGACGGGTAACGTAAACAAAAAACCAGCTGCAAAAGTTGCTAGGAAATCATTATGTCTACCCAAGGAGGGAGGAGGTCTTAGTTTTCGCTGTATCTCTACGTGGACCAGAACTCTTTGCCTAAAGTTAATCTGGAGGTTGTTTGCTGGAGATTCTCTCTGGGCTAAATGGCTAGGAAATAACAAAATAAAAGATGGAAATTTTTGGCTAGTTGATTAGAAGAAGGCGGCCTCGTGGACATGGAAAGCTTTGTTACATCTCCAAAGTCCTTCTAGCCGGTTCCTTCGTAGCAATGTGAGTAATGGGAAGCAGATCAGCTTATGGTATGACTGGTGGACACCCTTTGGTCAGATTATCCACTTTTTGGGACCGATAGGGCCAACTCAAACCGGAATCCCACTCAACGGTACTGTTGCAAATGCGTGCTCTACCTCTGGCTGGCTCCTATGCCCAGCGCATTCACCACAAGCAAAGCTACTGCATATCCACCTTACAAAGATTCAGTCTCCTGCTAAATGCCCTGAAACTGACTTGTTCCTCTGGAATATTGAAGGTGAAGAGAATGACACATTCAACTAAAAAAAAACTTTGGAAGCGCTAAGGCAAAGGCAAGTTCCTCTCGCTTGGACAAGACAAGTTTAGTTTAAAGGAGCCACGCCAGGCATGCATTCATGCTATGGATCATACACCTCAACAGACTTCCTACTAGGTCAAGACTGGTGAACTGGGGAATGCAAATTGACACTTCTTGCTGCATCTGTGGGCTTTGTCTTGAAACTCTTGACCACCTTTTTCTTCGTTGTGAATTTAGTGAAGAGTTATGGCTAGAAGCAAAAAGGAGACTGGGATACCGCCCCTTCATTTTTCACACCTGGAAAGCCTTCTCAGCTTAGTTGGACATATCAAATACTACCTCTACTCAAACTCTTAGGAGACTTGTAGCATAGGTAGTCATCTACACAATTTGGATTGAAAAAAACAATCGATTCCATAACCACATATTATTCCACCGCATGTTATGTTCAAGGCCTTGGATAGAAGCGTTAAAGATGCAATGCTCGCAAAGAGCCATAGGAAACTCTTCAAAATCCTTTTGCGAGACTGGTTACGATTTGTGTAATTGCAACACTGACTCACAAATCAACTAGATAACCCTTGATTTTTTTTTTGGCAAGGCTTATCTTTTGTATCAAACTATTGTAGCTACTACAATCCATTTTCAATAATGAAAATTCACAAATTTTCAAAAAAAAAAAAAAAAAAAAAAGACGCAACAGTTAGCATTCAAGATCACAAGATCAATTCTTTTGTTTGATTTTTCTGCCTGAGTATCTTTGAATTTAGATGATAAGCAATTTAAGTAGTTTTTTTTTCACAAACATTTTTATGTAAATTAAAGTAGTAACTAGGTAATAACCCGCACTATGTGCGGTACAAAATATTTTTTACTGCAATTTTTATTAACAAAATCTATAATATTTACCGGTAATTGGAATTTAAAATTCAATTGTGTAGTATATATATATTAAAAAAGTATATAAATTTTTTGTATAATAATTAAAATTTAACCCGTGAGAATTATTGTAATATCAATCTTATATTATCATATCATATGAACAAAGAATTCTTAAAATTCATTTTAAAGATTTTATGAAAATGTAAAGGATATAATTAAGTTAAAAGAGAATATAAAAATTTAATTTTGGGTGTTAATTATATTTTTAAAAAACTGATGTAAATATTATTAAAAACTAATGACAAATAAAGGAAATAGTGTCTGGAGCTCTATGAGTGCGACACATCAGCATTTTGTGTGAAAATGTTTCTCTTTTAATATATAAGGGACATATACTAAATTACGTGGTAGTTTAATTAATTAATTTTATTGTATGTTAGTAACAATCGGATTCTAAACTAAATTTTCTGAAGATAATCTAATTTATTGATTTAATATTTGTGATTAGGCTATTTAAATATTTTGAGTTAGTCGGTTTGTTAATATTTTCTAAAAATAACGGATTACACTATTACCAAAAAATCATTATGAAAAATTAATGAAATTTCAAAATCAATGTATTCATGTATGAATACATTTCACCCGTGAATTATGTGAACATGGTAAAAAAAAATATTTATAAAATGTTACAATTTATGGAAATATATATTTTTGTGTGTTTTAAAAATCAAATTTTTATATTTATGGTTAATCGAGTAACTATAACAATTTTTCATAATCTAATAATTACTCATTTTAAATATATTATGATTTTCTTGGGTACTAAGTTTATTTATAATGATAAGGGTTATTGTCTCATTCTTTTTTAATAGCACATAGATTAATGTACAATTATAACGTATATTCCTATCTAGTTATCAATATTTCCATTTTTAATGTATATATAATCACACTAAATGTTGAGATTAATTAGTTTACATATTTAGATATTTATAAATAATCACACATCATGATATCCCCTAATTTGTTGTCATTTTTATATTTATTTATGAATATATATAAATCTATATTTATTGGGAATTAAACTTTCTTTAATGAGTTGGAGATAATTCAGGAGTAATATATTTCTTTTTATAATCAATTATAATAACTATAGAAAGCTTGTTATTTAAATTATTATGGTAATAATACTAACATAAAAAATAACATTTTTATATGATTTTGTTAATAAGTTATATGTTCTTTTTTTTTTAATTAACTTTATCTGTTTTTATAGCCTTTTTAGAATATTTTACTTTTGATTTTAAGAAATCAATATTTTATATTGATTTTAGGAAATCAATATTTTATATTGATTTTAGGAAATCAATATAAAATATTGATTTTAAGAAATCAATATTTTATATTTATTTCTTAAAAATAATATAACTTTGACTTGTATATTTGTAAGTAAATTTTAGTTAAATTTTAACTTAAAATAGTATGTAATTATTTAATTATTTTTAATATGTGATATTTAAATTTGTGTGATAATTGATGACATATCTAATTATTATTCAGTTAATTGTTTTTTTAATAAATATAGTGGCATGTTAATGTAATTAAGTAGAAAATTTAAGGGTTTTTTGCTAAATGTGTTTGGAGCTCTCTGGCGACGACACATCAGCTTTTTCAAGAGAATGTTTCTCTATATTAATATATAGGGGATTGTTTTTCTAACATGTTGAGTTTCAAAGACTTTTTGTAAACTTATATTACTAATTCTGCATTATTTGTGGGAAACCATTATTTGTGTATGCTATTTTTTAATGTGAATTTTAATATAATGAAGAAGTGTGTGTATGCCATTTTGGTGATTAAACGGGATGATGATACAATAAAGATGATACTTGATGAGGTTTAATTCTTGTCTATTACAACTTTGATTTCTATGAAAACAGATTAAAGACTCTTTCAGAAAACTTGATTCTTTTCTTTTTCAATCGTGAATATACATTTGAGGACGCAGACGTGGATCAGGATGGACAAAAATGGAGCAGTTTCGTTATCTAAAACCAGTCGTCTTTGCTTAAAATCATGACTAGCTCTTCGCCTCTTCCGTATATCAGATACGTACGTCTCATTGCTATGATGATACTATGATCTATTTTGCAAATTTTAGTGCTGTTTGCATGATGTTTACAAAATTTTGAGGACTGAAAACTTAATTTGTAGGGATATTAATTAACACCATGATGTTTCCGAGCTTTGTCTTTAACTCGGCGGTAGACGAGATTGAAACAAAGAAAGCTGGTTTCTATATAAAGACCAAGTCGTAGGTTGGACCAAGAACAAAACAAGATTGATTCCAAAAAAAATGTTACTCCCTTTATTTAAGATGTTTTGACTAAAAGCACAAATATTAAGATGTATCTATTTTTATAAAGTTTAACCAATCATAAACAAGATTATATAATATAAATATTTATAAAATATTAAATAACAACTTGACAACATTATAATATATAATGAAACAAAAAACCATCTCTAAAACATTTTATAATTTGAAACGGAGGGAATATGTAGCAGTATTGAGAGATTTATTTCCTTGGACATTTTTAATCTGTAAGTTTTCAGTTTCATGAAATATGTTAGGGCTGCCTGTATGTGGCCTCCCTGTAAAATAGGGTTTCAACTCGTTTACCCCTATACTTTTACGCTCTACCTATTTTCCCCTAGACAACATCTATTCTTCGCAATTCCACCTATATTGATTCATTTTATCTAATTAACCAAAATAAATTAATCTTTTAAAAATCTATGTTTTGCGTTTTAAAATCGATAATTTGTGATTATTATACCGCAATTGGCTTAACCCGACTCAATATATCAAATCCGAAATCATTTGTTTACCTATAAAACCAAATCGATTTGGGAAAAATTGAAATTGGGTCTTCTTCTTCTTCCTCGAAACCCAAAAAATTGAGTTCTTCTTTCCCGATTCAATTTCTTCTTCTTTTTCTCTGTTTTGTTTATTTCTCTTTAATAGAAGTATGAGCCAGTTTTCTTCTTCTAATGCGTCTCATCTGACTTCAACCAAATCTGTCAAGAAGAACCCGATTTTCTGGGTTTCGAGGAAGAAGAAGAAGAAGA
Organism: Camelina laxa; assembly: GCA_024034495.1. NCBI lineage: Eukaryota > Viridiplantae > Streptophyta > Magnoliopsida > Brassicales > Brassicaceae > Camelina > Camelina laxa. The sequence goes on from CM043883.1 coordinate 17,297,541, forward strand.
CCTAATTTCAATTTTTTCCAAATCGATTTGGTTTTATGGGTAAACAAAATGATTCTGGGTCTGATATATTGAGTCGGGTTAAACCAATCGCGATACAATAATCGCAAATTATCGATTTCAAAACGTAAAACTTAGATTTTTAAAAGCTTAATTTTTTTTGGTTAATTAGATAGAAATGAATTAATATAGGTGGAATTGGGAAGAATAGATGTTGTATAGGTAGAGCGTAAAAGTACATGGGTAAACTAGCAAAAACCCTATTTTACAGGGGGCTACATACAGGCAGTATTCAAAACATTCTATATTATGTAACAAAAAAACATCTCTAAAACATTTTTTATTATGAAACGGAGGGAGTATGTAGCAGTATTGAGAGATTTATTTCCTTGGACATTTTGAATCTGTAAGTTTTCAGTTTCATGAAATATGTTATGCATTACTTTTGGAAGGCCCATGAAAGCTCAACAGTCCTAATTTTTTTGGGTGCCAAAAGTATTCTCACGTGACCAGCATGTGGACTGGTCAGTCGAGTCGACAAGAGAAGATGGAGGGAAGAGCAACAAAAGACACGGCAGTGGAAGGAATCACGGCGAGGCTTTCGTCTCTAGATAACCTTTTATTCAATATATCGCTGCATCTTGATATAGTTTTACATTGCAAGCCACACGTGCGAGGTTGTACGTGCGAGTGTAGGAGGAAATAATCTAATGACACGTGGACGGTTGGATTTGAGAGGCCGTTAGAGAAATCTTCGAGAAGCATAAGAACAATTTAGTAGCTCATTTTCTCATTTTTATCATCATAAATCTTTTGTGAACTTTTCTCTTAAGAAACTTGTTTGTAATCGCTGGGTTTCTCTCAACTTGAGAGCCAGTGAGGTTTCTTCCGTGTTTTCATGAACATCGAGTGATTCTGGTATCAATAAAGAGAATTATTCAGTTCGCGATTGAATTGTGAGTTTAGCTGTATTAAAGGTATCAGAGCACATACGATTCTCGGAAGATGGGAGTGGAAACGAGATCTCAGGTGGTGGAAGTTCGAAACCAAGGAAGTGTCACGGTGGATCAGATCGAGTCAAGGATGACGCGATTGGAGGATTTGGTGGCGGATCAAGGTGAGCAGATGAAAAAGCAGTTAGCTGAGCAGAGTCAGCAGATGAAAAATCACATGGCGGAGATGTTTGAGGCCTTGAGTAGAACCACCGCGAACCGTGGCAAGGGAATTCAGATGGAGCCAGATCGGGATGAAGCAAGGTACGAGAGAGGGGAAGTGAGTAGCGTTCGAACTGAACCGAGGTCATCGACTTCGCAAGAGGTTCGTTCGATTCATCTGGATCCTCCGAAGGTGATCAGATCTGACCCAATGAGGACTGATGCTCAATATCACTATGGTAATCTGACGCGTTTGGGTAAGATTGATTTCCCTAGGTTCAATGGTAGTCAAATTAAGGAATGGCTGTTTAAGGTTGAAGAATTTTTAGGAGTTGATTACACGCCTAGGGAAATGAGAGTGAAGATGGTTGCGATTCATTTTGATGGACATGCCGCGACATGGCATTACTCATTTGTGCAATCAGGAATTGGTCTGGAAGTATTGTATGATTGGGATGGCTATGTTAAATTGTTAAAGGAGAGGTTTGAAGATGAGTGTGACGATCCAATGGCAGAACTTAAGCAGTTACAGGAGACAGATGGAATCATTGATTATCATCAAAAGTTTGATCTCATCAAAACAAGGGTGAATCTATCGGAAGAGTATCTGGTGAGTTTGTACTTGGCATGTTTACGCTTAGATACTCAAATGCATGTGAGGATGTTTCAACCGCAGACTGTGAGACATTGTTTGTTACTCGGGAGATTGTATGAGAAGGCTCATCCCAAGAGGCAAGTTCCTCAACCTTGGACTGCATCTAAGGGTAACACTATGATCAAGGGAGGGTCACAGGGGTCGCGAACAGTTGCAAAGACGTATGAAGGTGCACCAAAGAAGTTCCTTACTAAAGAAGAGATGAGTGATAGGAGGTCGAAGGGTTTGTGCTATTGGTGTGATGAGAAATTTACTCCTGAGCATTACCAACAAAACCATAAGAAGACTCAGTTGTATAGTATTGAGGCACCAGATGTGGAAGCTGATGAAGACTTAGTGGAATGGGAAGACGATGCTTTGGAGGAGAAGAACATGCCTCGGGTATCTGTCAATGCAGTTTCAGGAATCTCTGACCATAAAACCATGAGAGTGAAGGGTTTATATGGCAACAAACCAATCTATGTGTTGTTGGATTCGAGTTCTACTCACAATTTTATTGATCCCCGAGTTGCAGCAAAACTGGGTTGTAAGATTGAATCATCCAAGATGTCTCAAGTTTCTGTAGCTGACGGAAGGAAACTGGGAGTCCAAGGCAAAGTGGATGGTTTTCGTTGGAGGTTTCGCACAACTGTTTTCAAATCTGATATGATGTTAATTCCTCTTCAGGGGTGTGATATGGTCTTAGGAATTCAATGGTTATTGACGTTGGGACCAATCACATGGGAATTCAAGTTGCTGGAAATGAGCTTTACGTGGCAAAACAGGAAGATTATGTTGTATGGGATTCAGAATGGTTCTGTAAGGGATGTTAAAGCTAAGAAGCTTAGGAAGATGGAGGAAGATCAAATGCAGGTGTCTATGATTTGTGTATCAACAGTGAATGCTGAGGCTGGTGAAGTGACTGCATCGTTAAGTGCTTTATCCGGTAAAGCGGATTCATGCTTGGAGATAGAAGAAATTGAGAAGGATTACCCTGATGTATTTGCGGAGCCAAAGGAGTTACCACCATTTCGAAAGAATCATGACCATCGGATTCAGTTAGTGGAGGGTGCAAATCCAGTGAATCAGAGACCTTACAGGTACTCAATTCATCAAAAAAATGAGATAGACAAGATTGTGGAGGATATGCTCACTGATGGAACTATTCAGCCTAGCTCAAGTCCGTTTGCATCCCCTGTGGTCTTAGTTAAGAAGAAAGATGGTAGTTGGAGGTTGTGTGTGGATTATCGAGAGTTGAATGGAGTGACGGTGAAGGATAGATTTCCAATTCCCCTGATTGAAGATTTATTGGATGAGCTTGGAGGTTCTAGGGTCTTTTCTAAGATTGATCTTCGGGCAGGATATCATCAAGTGCGGATGCGGGTAGAAGACGTTCCCAAAACAGCTTTTAAGACCCATGGAGGGCATTATGAGTATTTGGTCATGCCTTTTGGGCTGACAAATGCACCTGCTACCTTCCAAAGCTTGATGAACTCAGTGTTTAAGGAATTTTTGAGAAAGTTTGTCTTGGTTTTCTTTGATGATATCCTCATCTATAGCAGGAATTTGGCTGAGCATGCAGAGCATCTCCGCAAGGTGTTTGATGTGATGCGGTCAGAGAGCTTGTTTGCTAAAAGGAGTAAGTGTGAATTTGCAGAAGATAAGGTGGAGTATCTGGGACACTTTATCAGTGGAGAAGGGGTGGCTACAGATCCTGCCAAGATTCAAGCGGTTGCGGAGTGGCCTAGACCGGGTAATCTCAAACAGTTACGCGGGTTTCTGGGTTTAGCGGGGTATTATATAAGGTTTGTGAAGAATTTTGGGGTTATAGCAAGACCTTTACACGCTTTAACGAAGACTGATTCTTTTGTTTGGAATGAGGAAGCACAGGAAGCTTTTGAGGGTCTTAAACTGGCTTTGTGCCAAGCACCAGTGTTGGTGTTACCTTTATTTGATAAGCTTTTTGTGGTGGAAACAGATGCTTGTGGTCATGGAATTGGTGCAGTATTGATGCAGGAGGGTCACCCGATATCGTATATCAGTAGACAACTCAAGGGAAAACAACTTCATCTTTCAATTTATGAAAAAGAGTTGTTAGCGGTAATTTTCGCGGTGCAAAAGTGGCGTCACTATCTATTACATGCTCATTTCGTTATCAAGACTGATCAGAGGAGCTTAAAGTACTTTTTGGAGCAGCGTCTTAACACTCCTATTCAGCAGCAATGGCTGCCAAAACTGCTTGAGTTTGATTATAAACAGGGGAAGGAGAATTTGGGGGTTGATGCTTTATCTCGGGTAGAAGGGTCGGAGGTCTTGCACATGGCAATGACGGTTGTTGAGTGTGATTTGATGAAGGAAATTCAGGCTGCTTATGCGAATGATGGGGAGATTCTAGGCATAATCAAGCTTCTGGAGGATAAGCCTGATGGTAAGAAATATTATTCTTGGATGCAGAATGTTTTGCGCAGGAAGAGTAAAGTAGTAGTTCCTAATGATACGAAGATTCGCGACACAATCTTGCAATGGCTTCACTGCTCTGGTGTTGGTGGCCATTCGGGTCGTGATGTTACTTACCAACGAGTTCGTGGTGTGTTTTATTGGAAGGGAATGATCAGTGACATTCAAGCTTATATCAGGAGTTGTCAAGTGTGTCAACAGTGTAAAAGCGAAAATGCAGCTTCTCCTGGTCTCTTACAACCCTTGCCAATTCCTGGTGCTCTGTGGAGTGATGTGTCGATGGATATTATTGAAGGACTTCATGTGTCCGCAAGTCAGTCTGTTATTATGATGGTGGTAGACAGGCTCAGTAAAGCGGCTCATTTCATTGCGTTGTCTCATCCATACAGTGCTCTGACGGTGGCTCAAGCTTACCTTGACAATGTCTTCAAGTATCATGGCTGTCCTAACTCCATTGTTAGTGATCGAGACTCAGTCTTTACTAGTGAGTTCTGGAAGGAGTTCTTTGTTCTGCAGGGAGTCGAGTTGAGGATGTCAACTGCGAATCATCCGTAGAGTGATGGTCAGACGGAGGTAGTCAACCGTTGTTTAGAAGCATACTTGCGTTGTATGTGCCACGCTCAGCCGCATATGTGGTGTAAATGGTTGGCTTTGGCTGAGTACTGGTACAACACTAACTATCATACATCTACACGGATGACGCCTTATGAAGCTGTTTATGGCCAACCTCCTCCGGTTCATCTTCCTTATCTGCCGGGTGAATCGAAGGTAGCTGTGGTTGCTCGTTCTTTGCAGGAAAGGGAGAATATGTTGAAGCTTTTGAAGTTCCATCTCATGCGAGCTCAGCATAGAATGAAACAGTTGGCGGACAAGCATCGTACGGAGAGGGAGTTTGATATTGGTGATTTTGTGTATTTGAAGCTCCAGCCGTACCGCCAGAATTCTGTGGTTATGCGAATTAATCAGAAGCTTGCCCCTAAGTATTATGGGCCTTACAAGATTGTGGATCGTTGTGGAGAGACTGCTTACAAGTTGGACCTTCCTGTGGGCACTAAGATACACCCTGTTTTTCATGTTTCTCAGTTGAAGGAGTTGGTTGGTAATGTGCCTACTGCAACGAGTCTTCCTACTGTTTTGCCAGATGTGTTCGAGAAAGAACCGGAGCAGATATTGGAGAGGAAAATGGTTAACAGGCAGGGCAGGGCTGTAACGAAGGTGTTGGTGAAGTGGGTTAACGAGCCAGTGGAAGAGGCAACATGGGAATTTTTGTTTGACTTAAACAAAAGGTTCCCTGAATTTGTAGCTTGAAGACCCTTGACCCTTGTGGACAAGGCTCTGCAATGGGGGGAGATTTGATATAGTTTTACATTGCAAGCCACACGTGCGAGGTTGTACGTGCGATTTCAAGAGGAAATAATCTAATGACACGTGGACGGTTGGATTTGAGAGGCCGTTAGAGAAGTCTTCGAGAAGCATAAGAACAATTTAGTAGCTCATTTTCTCATTTTTATCATCATAAATCTTTTGTGAACTTTTCTCTTAAGAAACTTGTTTGTAATCGCTGGGTTTCTCTCAACTTGAGAGCCAGTGAGGTTTCCTCCGTGTTTTCATGAACATCGAGTGATTCCGGTATCAATAAAGAGAAGTATTCAGTTCGCGATTGAATTGTGAGTTTAGCTGTATTACATCTTCTAACTAGCGCAAATCCATCCTCCTCCATCATGATCCGGCCGTTTTCATGGTACTTCGCACAATCCTGCATGTGTTGTAAACTAGAGAGTTTAGGGTGTAAATCTCTTGTTCTTATTTCTCATTAGGAATAGAGGTTACATATTTATAGGGCAAAGGAGTAGCCTTAAGACCAAAACAGAATAGGAAATACAAAGTATGAATGGGCCATAGGCTATGGGCCTAATGGGCTGAACCCATGAACTAATGGGCTGGACAGTAGATGGGCCGGTCTAATGGAGTCCACTTAAGTGTTTTACAACACTCCCCCTTGGACGAAATGACCGTGCCTATGTTGGATGGGATCGCTGCAATGTGCTTAGGGGATGCTGCCTCATTAAAACCTTACCAGGAAAACCCAGTGGGACAAAACCTTGGTGAAGGAAAAAGAGTACAGCACACATTGCTCCCCTTGTTCCAAACATCACTCCAAGTCCTTAAGCCTCCGCATTCCAATCTGGTGCGCGAGCTTCTTGAATGTTGTGGTCGGCAGTGCTTTGGTGAAGAGATCGGCTGAGTTGTAGCATGACTGAACTTGCACCACTTGAACTTCTCCGGCCTTTTGTAGTTCATGTGTGAAGAAGAACTTGGGCAGTATGTGCTTCGTCCGATCTCCCTTAATGTAACCATCTTTGAGTTGTGCGATGCAGGCTGTGTTATCTTCGTAGATGACCGTAGCTTCCTTGTCTTCGATCATACCACTGTCTCCCCGAATGTGTTGAGTCATGGACCGCAACCATACACACTCGCGGCTGGCTTCATGGATGGCTAGGATCTCCGCGTGATTTGAAGATGTAGCTACAAGAGTTTGTTTCATAGAACGCCATGAGACCGCAGTACCACCATGTGTAAACACATAGCCAGTTTGCGATTTGCCATTGTGTGGATCGGATAAGTAACCTGCATCAGCCAAACCAACTAAACCTTCTTTGTTATGGTTAGTATAATAAAGACCAAAATCTACCGTTCCTTGTAGGTAACGTAGGACATGTTTAACACCATTCCAGTGCCGTTTGGTCGGACAAGAACTATATCTTGCTAGGAGGTTCACGGCAAAGCATATGTCTGGTCTAGTGTGACTAGCCAAGAACATTAACGCTCCTATAGCACTGAGGTAAGGCACTTCTGGACCAAGGACCTCTTCATTCTCCTTCTTAGGAGCAAATGGATCCTTTTCTACATCAATACTTCTCACAACCACTGGGCTAGTCAATGAGTGAGCTTGGTCCATATTAAACCTCTTGAGTACCTTTTCTGTATATGCCTTTTGGTGCACAAGGATCCCATTATTTCTGTACTCAAGCTGCAATCCCAAACAGAATTTTGTTTTGCCTAGGTCTTTCATTTCGAATTCTCTCTTGAGATATTCTACTGTTTGGGCGATTTCTCCAGGGGTTCCAAGGATGTTTAAATCATCCACATACACTGCTATTATCACAAATCCTTTGTTTGCAAACTTCTTTATAAACACACATGGACTGATTGGGTCGTTCTTATAGCCTATCTTAGCTAAATAATCACTCAATCGATTATACCACATTCGACCGCTTTGCTTCAGCCCATAAAGCGATTTGTCTAGCCTTATGCAGTGTTGGTCTCGAGAACCTTTCTTATCTTTGAGCTCTATACCCTCTGGTAATCTCATATAAATTTCATTATCCAGTGGACCATATAAGTATGCAGTCACAACATCCATTAACCGCAAATCCAGTTTCTCTCTTACAGCCAGACTTATTAGATATCCAAAAGTCGTTGCATCCATCACAGGGGAGTAAGTCTCCTCATAATCTATGCCAGGTCTTTGAGAGAATCCTTGTGCTACAAGCCGTGCCTTGTATCTTACAATTTCATTGTTTTCATTTCTCTTTCTTACAAAGACCCACTTATGTCCAACTGGTATAATTTCGGGTGTTGTCCTTATGATCGGACCAAACACACTTCTCTTCTTTAAAGAGTTTAACTCCACATCAATAGCTTCTTTCCATTTAAGCCAATCTTTGCTTTGAGTGCACTCTAACATGGATGTGGGTTCATGATCCTCATTTATCTCAAGTGCTACCTTGTATGCAAATATATCATCAATGTCGACATTCTTTCGGTTCCATTGAATACCAGACACAATATAATTTATTGAGATCTCATTATTGTCGGCTCCTTCAGGCGCATGAGGTTCAGCGTCCTGATCCTCACTTGGTGCCTTAGGAGTTTCTACGACATTGTCTGTATTCTCTATAGTTCCCTTAGCCTCGGTCTGTTTTGCACTTTTAGACTTCCGAGGATTTTTATCTTTGGAACCTACCGGTCTACCTCGTTTTAAACGTGGTTTAGACTCTGTAGCAACTTGGTTATTGTGTTCCTTTTGAACATCAATACGTACTGGTGCATTGCAAGCTGGTATGTACGATTTTGTTACTTTCTTTGGGTCAGCAAAGGAATCTGGCAATTGGTTAGCTAGCTTTTGCAAATGAATAATTCTTTGGACTTCCGCATCACATGCCATAGTCCGAGGATCTTGCCATTCTAAGGATGTTTGATTCCATGTTAATTCTTTACCCAGCTTGCTAGTCTCTCCACTTAACATAGGGAATTCGGACTCAACAAATTGACAGTCCGCGTATCTGGCCTTAAATAAATCTCCTGTGGTTGGCTCAAGATACTTTAAAATAGTGGGAGACTCATATCCAACATATATTCCCATCCTCCTTTGAGGTCTCATTTTACTTTTCTGTGGTGGAGCAATCGGTACAACCGAATGTTTTGAGATGGGACAAGTCTGGCTCTCGACCCAATAATAGTTGGGATGGTGAATATTTGTGTTCACTAGATGGCCTGATACGTATTAGTTCGGCAGCATGTAAGACCGCGTGTCCCCAAGCCGACACGGGCAGCTTCGATCGCATTAACAATGGTCGAGCTATCAATTGTATTCGTTTAATGAAGGATTCAGCTAATCCGTTTTGTGTATGGACATGTGCTACGGGATGTTCCACACTCACCCCCATGGACATACAGTAATCATTAAACACTTGGGATGTAAATTCACCAGCACCATCGAGACGTATAGTCTTAAGTGGAAAGTCCGGAAAGTGTGCTCTCAATCGTATGATTTGAGCTAACAGCCTAGCAAATGCTAGGTTTCTCGTGGATAACAAGCAAACGTGAGACCATCTGGTTGATGCATCGATCATAACCATAAAATATCTAAACGTCCCACATGGTGGGTGTATTGGTCCACATATATCACCTTGTATCCTTTCCAGAAAATTTAAAGTCTCTTTTGTGACTTTGACTGGTGAAGGTCTTATAATAAGTTTCCCTTGTGCACATGCTACACAAGTAAGATTTTTAGGGAAAACTTTTCTTTCTTTAAGGTTGTGCCCATTCGAACTCTTAATCAGTTTACGCATCATGTTCGAACCCGGGTGGCCAAGCCGGTCATGCCATAGAGTGAATTGTTCATTGAACATTTTATTATTTGCCATGTTAGCTTCTATCATACTTATCTTAGCATGGTATAAACCAGTGGCTAGGGCAGGTATAGTCTCTAAGACTTTCTTATGTCCTTTTACAATTTCTGTAATGTATAGGAATTCTTTATTTCCTTCACCCTTGGTTTCAATGTGATAACCATTTGATCTTATATCTTTAAAGCTCAATAAGCTTCTCTTAGAGCTGGGTGAGTATAAGGCATCACTTAGTTCGATATGTGTACCGTTAGGCAACAAAATGTGAGCCTGGCCGTAGCCTTCTATTAAACTTGCTATACCCGCAATTGTGCTAACATTTGCATTTCTTTTTGTAAGATTTATGAAATATCTTTTGTCTTGTAATATAGTGTGGCTGGAACCACTGTCCACTATCAGCACACTCATGTCCTAGGCCATCTCTATAAATAGGACAATAATTTTTGTGTTTTAACAAGACTTTCATAAACTAAAATCCTTTGATTTAAATTTAAATAATTATCCATTACATAGAAATAGAAATTAAATCATAGAAAGCATTGAAATTAAACCAAAATAAAAACGAAAAAATTGTTCATCATTCTCCAAGGCAATCGGAAGTCTCATGGTCCAGCAAGTCATCATTCTCATGATCGAAGTCTCCTTCATCATCGATGTAAGCATGGTTAGCTTCAGGAGTCTTTTTCAAAACTTCTTGATATGCATCAATGAGATGTTTGGGTGTCCTACAGTTCTTAGACCAGTGGTTTGACATACCACATCGGTAACAAGTCGATTTACTCTTGGTTTGTGGTTTGAAGGACACACGGCCCTTATCACCACGTCCGCGACCTCCTCGACCTGCTTGACCGCCACGACCACCACGTCCTCTACCACCACGGCCACGGCCATAGTGTCTTTCTCTGTGGACATAGTTGGTCTCTTTAGGCTCATCAAGTACCTTAGAATCTGTGGCACCATTCTTTCCCAAATCAACCTTGTGTGCTTCTGGTAATGGGGCTGTACCAGGAGGTCTCATAGCACTGTTTATCAGCAACAACTCATTGTTCTGCTCAGCTAGAAGCAAGCATTCTATAAGTTGCCCATAATCAGCAAAACCTTTTTGCCGGTATTGTTGCTGAAGAACAATATTGATAGGGCTGAAGGTAGACAAAGTCTTTTCTATCAGCTCCTCCTCAGTAGTCTCTCTTCCACACAGCCTAAGGAGTGAGACAATCCTAAAAAGCTCAGAGTTGTACTCATCCACGGATTTGTAATCCTGGATCCTTAGGTGTTTCCAATCGAATTCGGCCTTAGGAAGGAGCACAGTTTTCTGGTGTCCATAGCAGCGGTTAAGCGCTTTCCAAAGGACCGAAGGATCTTCTATGAAGAGGTACTGGTTTTTGAGACACTCAGCAAGGTGATGGTGCATGTGTTGGATACACTTGTTATTGTTTCTATCAGTGCTCTCAACACCCTCATCGATGCAACCATGCAAGCCACTCGATTTCAAATAGATCTTAGTGTCTTGTGCCCATTGCAAATAGTTCTTTCCAGAAGCTTGCAAAATTGGGTAGTCTAGGCTCTTAAGACTTGCCATCTGCATAAAACAGAAAATAGACAACCAATAGTTAGCATGCGGTATTTGAGACCGAACCATGCAATATTAGTTTTGGACATGCAGTTTTTGAGACCGAACCATGCCTTAGGCCATGCGGTATTTGAGACCGAAACATGCCTTGCCTCTTATTGTTTTTTTCGGTTTAAAATCATGCATGCAAGACAACAAAAGCAAATAGATAATGCATGCAATAGTTTCCTTTATTTCTAGATAGGATTTCCTTTTTACAAAATTTCCTATTTAATCTAGGATTCAATAATATGAGACTTAGGATAATTGCTAAATTATTTTAGATGTTTATCTCCAATATGTTTTAATTCCGATTTTATGTTTTAACAATTATGAAAAAATTAACAAACAAAAAACTTCTCTTAATCGAATTCAATCCTAGAACAATACTAATTTATGCAGCCGGTTTTTCTAGCATCCTAACATGGTCCGATTTTAATTTATGATGCATGAACAATCCAAGTTTAAATCTCCTAGAACAGCTAGATCAAATCCTATCTTATGATCCTAACAATTTTAATTCTAAGTTCTTATGCAACACAAACAAACAAGCAATCAAAGACAATTTAAAACAACCAAATTCGGATTTTAAGCTTGATGTAATATGGTGCAATTATCAATCAATCTAACAATCCTAACAATCCGATTTTAAGTCTTAGGATTTAGGGAATTTAAAGTTTGTTAGATTGTATACTTGGATGTTTTAGGGTTCTATAGTTTTAGTTCAAGTTCGATCATAGGGTTTTGAGGAGGTTCGAATTTTGTTTACCTTAACACCTTAGGATTCTGACTGGTTTGGACCGGGAGCTAAAGACCTCGGTATTCCACTCGATCAGCTCCTCGCGAACTCTCGGACTGATACTCGTACCGCCTGTGTACCGCTCTCGATCAGATCCGCGTACCGCCTGCGTACCGCTATCGATCAGATCCTCGTACCGCCTGCGTACCGCTATCGATCAGATCCTCGTACCCGAATTCACCCCCGAACCAAGTAACCACAAACCTCGATAGGGTTTTGAGGGAAACTCGATCACAAGCTAAGGATGCTTGTGTATCAGAAAGAGCTTCGAGATCAAGAGAGATTCTCGAAGGAAGATGAAAGAACAAGAGGTGGTTTAGGGTCTTAGGGAAGAAGAGAATAGGCGGCTGCCTTTAGGGTTTAGGGCTAGAGGCTATCGTGCTGATAACGTGTTGTAAACTAGAGAGTTTAGGGTGTAAATCTCTTGTTCTTATTTCTCATTAGGAATAGAGGTTACATATTTATAGGGCAAAGGAGTAGCCCTAAGACCAAAACAGAATAGGAAATACAAAGTATGAATGGGCCATAGGCTATGGGCCTAATGGGCTGAACCCATGAACTAATGGGCTGGACAGTAGATGGGCCGGTCTATGGTCCTGCATGCTCAAATTCGCTGATTCTAATTCCAATTTCATCATGGCCTGTGTGGAAATCTCTCTATAATTAAAGGAGGAGTACGTTTGGGTAAATGTCCGAAATCCTCTTTATATTTACTCAAATTGCCACTCAATTCCAGCAAAACTAAAACGTTTCTCAAAATTAAAAAGGACAAATTCGTCTACCCATAACTTCACAACATTACCCGTTTAGGAATGATCCACATCTTTTTAAATGAAACCCGGCTTTGTTGTTATTGGGCTGGGCGCTAATATAAAATCCCCTACAAACCCACAACAATCACGCCTGCAAACATATTAAAATTTCAAACATAAACAAAACAGCCCATTAAAAAATAACAATCTTAAAAACTGTTTCTATATTCGTAAAGATCTTCATCACCTAATGACCACAATTATCGTGACTTTATCACACCCATCTAATGAATGCAATTTCCATCATCATCGCCCAAACTAACAAGATTCGCTCAATCAATCTTTCACAAATTAGTGTATTGTAATCTCAAAAAATTCCTAGATGTTAGTATCGAATAATCTAAACTTCCCTTAAATCAAACCTAAAAAGCGAATAAACCTTTCTCTTAAATGTATCAAAGATTTTGTGCTTTTTCATGAAGTCTATCATTCACTTATAAATATCCTCATCAAACGCATAAACAAAATCATCTCCTCTTCAGCATTTCTCGAAAACAAAGTTTCAGACACAAACCTCGCAATGGCTGCTTCCTAGGCTTTCCTCCGAGACATCAAGTCTTTCAAGACTTCATGGAAGGTGCAAGTCAGGGTCCTGCATACATGGAAATGCTGTCAAGCATGTAGCAAGCAAATTCAGGGTCCTTCAATTCATTAGTTGCCAAGCGTAGCAAATCACAAGCATTCACAAAGGTATTTTTTTATAAGATAATATTTGTTCTTAGTTGGTAATTTTGTAATGTTTGAGAGTCTGTTTATTGTAATCACATATCTACATGAACGTGTATACATTTTATTTAGTACTATGTCAATATAATTTTTTTGTTTTTCATAGTTTTTATTTTATACTATTTTGTAGACATCGCTTGACAAATCATGAATGCTAGCTAAGTTAAATCTATGCTTTCAGATGGAAAATAAAACAAAGATTATCAACTTGCAATGAACTACCTTAAGGAAGATCACACACCTTCATCTCTAGCATTTTAATCAAACAACCATATATACTACTTACAATCTATGCGACATAAAGCAGTCAGTTGGAAATTTATTCACCTAATTTTTGCAGGATTATTTCTATAAAGTTTGTTACTCTAAGATAGTGGTATTAACATTTTTCTTGTGTTTTATGTGGAACTGGGGTTGTTTCTTAATTTAACACTCCCATTGATTAAATCAAAAGCTCTCACTTTATAATTTTTTTCGCTCCAGAACATACTATCAATCTCTACTGTACATACTTTGGATCCTCTGTAATAATATTAATCATTGATGAGCCCATGTTTATAACATATTTAGTTATATGATAAACAAAATAAGATAATAAATTGCATTTCTGAATCAAATGTTTGAAATATTTATCATTTTACTAATATATATAGTGGTAATTTCACATATTTCATAAGATTGGATCTCATTTTAGACTTTGATCTGAATAATCTTGAAAGTAATGTGAATATGCAGCTCAAAAGACTAACTTTTTTTTTTGCCAACCTGACGACCGCTTTTAGATTGAGATGCATATTTTTAAGTGATTTTTGGACGATTCTCTTTGGAAGCATTCAAATAAACAATAAAAATAGATTAGAATCAAAGAAAGGAAGGGAAGAGATAAATTTAGAATTACTTACCCAAGTAATTCTGGTCGCTCATGAACTAAGTGACGAAGTGTTCATCTGAAAAACCAAAAAGAAATCACTTTCAGAAATTGAGCTATAATCTGAGGAGAAACCAGCCTTGGAGATAGATTAGACTAAGTCCAAATCTATCCATTCAAATAAACATTGGTGATGATATAAGAAAAATTTGGAGGCAGAGACATGGAATTGTTGAGTATATAGACTACAAGATTGGATGAAAAAAACATGATCGGTTGATCCAGTGGAGGAAGGTGGTACTGGCGGTGGAAACGATGAATGGAAAGAGAAGGAGAGAGAAGGAGAGAGAAATGACTGTTACGGGACTTTAATATATCTTAGATTTAAGGGGAACTACAGATCGGACTCGCACATACGTGCCGAATTAATTTAAAGTTTGCAATTATGTTTAGACTATTTTACGTACATGCGGAATTACATTTGTAAACATATTTATTAAAAATGTTATTAACATTTATAATCCAATTTTGTACCAGTTTAATATTCAATTGATTTCCAGTTCTGTTTCGAAAAAAAAAGATGATTAGAGTTAAGTATATCAAAAAAAATAGTAAGCGAAAGATTGTATGTCTGTTCCGGGAACCCGTCCCGTCTCATATACGATATGTTATGTTTTTTTATCTTATAACTGTAATTTTAAGAATAATTTATCCATTTGAGATTGTATATTCTAATCCAACAAATAAGAAAGTAGTTAAAAGATTCAGATCCACATAAAGTCTTATTTTTAAATATAATTATTTGGTATAACATGTATAACATAAATTTATGTTAGTTTGCTTTTATCAAATTTTTAAACGTTTGAAATAATAATTGTTTGACCATAAATTTTAGATTCATATAAAATTTAATTTAACTATTCAAATTATATAATCCCCATACATTTATTTCTCATTCTTTTTTTTCTGTGAGAAATAGTTTATCTAAAAAAAAACAATTTATATATTATCTTTACTTTTATTTTTAAATTATCCCAATAAAATTTGATTTTTTAAATTAATTATATTAGTAAAAAACAAATTTTCGTAATTCTCTAGTTTTGTCCTTTTATTTTACTCATTCATCAAATTTTCGTAAATCTCTAGTTTTGTCCTTTTATTTTGAAGGCTGAAAACCATGGACCGAGATTTGGCTTTTTCTTCTTCGATCGATATCTCCGTTGTCTTCAGCTTGTTCTTCGTCATCTTCTCAGTTCACATATACAGCTCACCCTACTATTCCGCATATCAAGCTCCATAGCCCAGACACATGTCTCGAGACTTCTAAAAGTAGCTTATCTTTTCAAAAAGAGTAGATCTCACCAACTCTCTTTATCCAAAAAAAGAAATTTTCTTTTTTTTCCCTTTGCTTCCTAGGTTCCGACCGGGTAAAGCTTGGGTTCGGTAAAGCAAGTTGGTCCTCTTTTTACACTTCCTCCATCTTTTTCCTTTTGACTTTCCTTTTCTGATTTTGTTCCTCTGTTTACCCTTCCTGCGAATGCTTTCCTGATGTCTATATCATTGTCATTATCTCCCTATCCCCTTCCCTGCAAAGCCCAAACTTAAGATTTTCCATAGTCAAAGCCAGTGCAGAGTTGAAGGGCGAGATTTCTTTCTGCTAACTTGGGTTATTTCCCTGTTCGCTCTGAGAAGATTTAATTTCTTAGGCAGTGCTTAAGTTACACTTATTTACCCGGTTGCAGTGTTCACCTTTCTAGCTCTTCGCTAAGACCCATAACAGGTCCTGATGGCTCTTCCCAGTCAACCTGCTCCCTTCCGTCATGGGCGAGATGTGGAGGAAGAGGATGAAATTGTCATTCTGCCTGAGGTAGATAACACAGCCCTCATTGCAAGGTATAAACGGAGTCTTGTTGGTCGAATGTTTCATCAAGGAGGAAGGAGTATCCCTGCAATGGTGGCCCTTCTACCTAAGCCAAACATCTGGAATATTGCAGGACACGTAAGAAGCATACCTCTTGGTAAGTCAAGATTCCACTTTGACTTTGAAACTGAGCGAGACCTGCAAAAGGTGCTGAGTAAGAGACCATGCCACTTTAATGGGTGGTCTTTCTCCCTGGAGAGGTGGGAACCTCACATAGATGATACTTTCCCAAATACCATGACTTTCTGGATCCAAACTGAAAGTATCCCTAACCTCTACTGGCTGGAGCCTTCCCTGAGAAATTTTGGGGACTCCGTTGGGATTTGTCGGGCTGTGGATGCTCCTATGGGAAGGATTCATGTCACTGTTAGAGTCGATGAACCTCTACGCTTCCGGAAAAAAACGAAGCTACCTTCTGGGGATGTAGTTTGGGTGTCCATGGTCTATGAGAAACTACACAGATGGTGTAAACTTTGCCATCATATATGCCATGAGGAGACTACCTGCCCTCTTAATGCAAACACTCTGAACATACCTGAGATTGGGGTTACTACTTGATGTTCATATATTTTACCCTGTTTTCCCTTAGTTTATTCACATCTTTTGCATCTTTTGCTATCCATTTTTACCATTATTGCATAGCTTTAGGACTAATCATGCATTAGAGTATAGTTGCATTGCATATGCATCTTTTCATGCATAAACAGGTGATTTTGGAGCTCAAGGAGCATGGAAGCAAGACTGAGGAGAAGTGAAGCAATCATGGAGGGAAAGCAGGAGAGTTAAGGCTGAAAAACCAAGGTCCGAGGTCCAACTCGACCCCACACTCGACCAGGCACTCGACCATGTGGAGAGAGGGACTTGACCGAGTGGAAGAAGATCAAGAGAAGCCAGCTCGACTGGTCACTCGACCGAGCACCGGGTCGAGCTGGACGAGCCGCCTGGCTATTTTGTCTTTTAGCTTTCTTAGGGCTTCCACTTCTTTTTCTATTTAAGGGCCTTGTACCCTCAGCCACCAAGGTGTGCAACTTTTTAGAGAGTCAGAAACCTAGTTTTTACCTTTTAGGGAATTATTCCCTTTGCACCTTTTTATTTTTAGATCTTGTACTTGTTTTAGAGAAAAAACAAAGAATCTCTCAAAATTGTTGGTTCCATAACTTTCAATATATTGAGAATTTGAGTTTGATTCCTTTTTCATTATTGTAGATCTCTGTCTTATCTTTCATTTGATGCAAGTTTCAGCATTTTCTGGGTTTATGACTTTGATGTTCATTATATGTTCTTGTGAGTAGTTGTTTAGGAACTTGAGGATGGGTTAGGCTGGATTATGTTTGAGGCTTGTTTGATTTGGTCAAGCTTGATTGTTGTAGATCTCTTCTAGTCTAGATGTTCTTATTGCTGATCCTATATCTGAGAGGGTAGGATCTGATCTCAAGCATCTTAGCATCATACCAATGTTTATGGAGCATAGATAAGGCTAGATCTAGATTCTTTACTGTGTGAGAACAAGTCTAGAGATGCATGAGTTTGATTGTTTCTTGCCATGAGAGTGGATTAAACTTGTCTTAGATAAATATTGTCTAGAGATTAGCTCAAGTTGTTTGAGATTTGTTGACCAAGTTAGATGACCTCAATCATTAGTCCAGCCCATGAATCCCTCCTCAAGGCCTTCTTTGTTTATTGATTTCATAGTCTTAATCCTCCTGCTTGCTTGTTGTTTGATTTGCTTTCATATTGCTCTGTTTTTCTTGTGTTGCTCAGTTTTCTCGTATTTGTCCAGCTCGACCCTGCACTCGATCTACACTCGATCGAGTGCTTGCTCGAGTTCATCCCCAGAACTTTGGTTTATGATTTGTAGTTGTCCTGTCTTACTTCCTGTTTCATTCTGTTTGCATTTCTGTTGCATTCACTTAGTGTCATGTTCAGTACTTGCAATAATATAGTTTCTATTTCTATTCTAGCTTCATAATTGTCATAATCATTCTGTTCCATTTACATTTTGCATTTAGTTCTTCTAGTTTTACATTTTGCACTTTGCATTTCATAATAGGATTGTTAGTGACAAACATCCTTTACATCTGGCTTAACTTAGATCTTTATGCACATCTTGATTGTTCACAAACTCTCAGATTGGATTGACACCTCTTGTACTACAATTGCATAAGGGGAATTGAAACACCCTGCCATCCATTCATCATCATTCATATCTCATCATTCCATCCATTTCATCACCATACCACAAACTTGTGTGTGTTTCAATTTGGCGCCGTTGCCCATTTGAGTGTGTTTTTGTGATAATTAGGATTAATAAAAGTCTAAGATTAAGTTCGTTTATCCACTTGTTCACTACTAAACTTGTTTCTTCTACTGCTTGTCTGTGATTGAGTTTCAGGTACCAGCTCGACCATCAACTTGACCACCAATCGACCGAGTGTGTGCTCGAGCACCTGATCGAGTCAGAAGCCGAATACAAATAGACATCAGTTCCCAGTCGACTCGACCGCCCACTCGAGCCTGTGCTCGACCAAGTGCCTGTCCGAGTCAGTCATCATGTTTCACAGCAGTATGTTCCATTCTATACCATGGCAACATCAACCAGGATTCCAGTCTCAGTGGTGTCACCCTCCAGTGTTTCAGACCTCACAAGCCAAAGAACAAGACTTAAGAGCCATGTTGCAACAACTGTTGATTGGACAAGCAGATGGGCAGAATGAGGTAGTAAAGCAGTTTGATGAGCTGCACCAAACGTTGAATTCCTATTCTAATGACCTAAACTCTAAGGTCAAGTACATGGAGAGCTCCATTGGTTCTACTTCAGCTCCTAAGCCAAACCAACTTCTTGAAGAAACTATTCCAAACCCAAGTGAGTTTACAGCTAAATCTCTTAATCTCTATGAAGATGATGTCACTGAGGACAGTGAGGTTCAAGGTGGGGAGGATTGGTCATTTCTTGAAGTTCAGAGTGAAGTTTGTGCAAAGCAGATTGAATCCGGTAGTGCACTCGACCAAGTGCTCGAGCCAGCACTCGACCGAGTGCCTGATCGAGTGGTCGATCAAGCTGAAGGACCAGAAGCTGTCAAGCCTGCTAAGTACATTCCTCCTGCTTACAAACCACCTCTACCATTCCCAGGACGTTTCAAGGCACAGAAGCTGAAGGAACTAAGGGAAATCATTGAGAGAAAGAAAATGATGGCTTTGCAACAAGAGAAAGTAATGGCCATTCAACAAGAGGTTGTCAATGAGGAGAAGGAGGAAGATAGAGGACCTCCTTTGGAAAAATATGCTCACCATCCTGCACTCAAGGACATGCTTCTTAAATTATCCAAGCAGAAGGCTCAAGACCAAGACATGAAAGATTTGAAAGAGATTGGGAAAGCTGTTATTCCAACCAAGCTTAAGGATCCAGGCTCATTCAACCTACCTTGCTTCATCAGCTACATGCACTTCAACAAGTGTCTATGTGATATAGGAGCTTCAGTGAGCTTAATGCCATACTCAATGGCTGAGAAGTTGGGATATGAATATTTTAAGCTTTGCAATCTCTATATTGGGCTAGCAGATGGATCCAAGAGGGATGTACTTGGAGTGATTGAAGATTTCCCAGTAAAGATGGGGAAGGCTAGAATCCCAACTGACTTTGTGATCATGAACATGGACCAAGAGCCAAAAGATCCTCTCATCTTGGGAAGACCATTCTTAGCCACAGCTGGGGCTGTAATTGATGTTAAGATGGGAACCATCAAGCTCCACCTCGCTAAAGACTTCATTATGAAGTTTGACATCAGGAATTCAACACATCAACCTACTATTGAAGGTCAACACTTTGCGGTAGAGGAAAAAGCTAGTTGTGAAGTTTTTGAGGATGGAGAGAACCCTAGGATTAAAGGTTCAGCCCAAGCCAAGACTGTCCAAGAGCTAAAGGTTTCAGTTCAAGTGTTAGCTGGTTTAGTGAAAGATCTTCAAGCTCAGCTCAACAAGAGGTCTTTGAAGAAGGCAAGACCAAGACTCAAGTTTAAGAAGAAACATGGTTCAAGTGTCAAGGAAGTAGTGATCAAGAATGAACACCAAGGTTATCAAGTAGAACCAGGGGGATTTCATCACCTCCTTGGTCTCAAAATCAAGCTTGAAGAGCTATAAGAAGTCAAGCTTAGTGACTCTAAACAAGCTCACTAGGGAGGAAGTCCCTAAGGTATCCTTTGTAAATAAGCTTTATGTCCTTGGTAGGCCTTTTAATGAGAGTGTCGATGGGTTTGGAGAGAATTGGACTTGGAAATATGGACTCGCAAGCCAACTCGACCCTCCCCCCTCACTCGAGCACGCACTCGACCGAGTCACGGTCGATCGCCATCGTCGAGCTGCCCCAATCTCCATCTCCAAGTCAGCAACAAGACCCCCACTACACTTATGACAGCATGCAAGAGGATGTGGACAGTTTCTTCCACAATCCTTGAGGTACCACTATCACCTTTCCTTGTAAATACCATTGCATTTCATATTGTGTTTTGTTTTTAGTCTTAAATCCTCTTACAAATTTCTTTAACACAGTGGACTGTGTAATTTAAGTTTGGGGGAGGGTTTGAGATAGTATTTGATGTTGTGTTTTGTGTTCTTATTTTACATTTAATCATGATAGTATTTGCATATCATTTAAGGCATAGAAAAAAACAAAAAAAAAATTGAAAATTTTTGCAAAAATCTTTATAAAAAAAGAGTGTTCATGTAGTTTGCATTGCATATTAGGATCTTGTTTAGCATGTTTCATATAGGACTGTTTCATATTTTTTGCATTAGGGATCTATGATGAGTTTAACCTTGTTAGCTTGCTAGATTCACTAAACTAGGATCAATGCCCAAGTTAATAGTACTTTGATGCTAGTTGAGTAGCTAGAAGCATAAGATTGAACCATGTCTTGAATTCCTGCATTGCATTTGGTCTAAATTGAAGCATGTTGAGATTTGATGTCATTTCCTATTTATAAGAACCTAATATTGACTTTTAATTATCATCTTGTGCATTGCTTTAAACTCATGGATACCATATACATATTTGGATCATCTTTCTCCTTTTTACCACTCTTGTTGATCCAAGTAGCTGATTTCCTCATTAAGAATCAGTTTCCCCACCCTTAACCAACCCTTCTTTCAAGCCATGTTAATTCTTGTGTGTGTGAGGCCTTTTTGGGATTGAGCTTGGTAGAAAGTGTTAGGTTTGAGCTGACAAGAGTAAAGCCTTGTGTAGTTCTAGTTTGCAATTTTCAAACTAGATAGGACTAGGTGGTTTAATTGTTGGGTTTGGGACTTGGTTGTTTTAGAAAAGAAAAGAAAAGAAAAGAGGAAAAAGAGAAAGAAAAAGGGTAGAGTCTTTAAGAGGAGAATGTGTTTAAGCAAAGTCTAGTGAAAGGATGAGAAGTAAAAAAAAAAAAAAAATTGTTGAATGGTTCTAGTTAAAGAAAAGAAAAGAAAGAAAAGAAAAGTCTAGCAAAATGCTTGTATGTCTTAAGAATAAGAAGAAAAGAGAACCATAGCATATAAGAAAGAATCCCCCATCCCACTAGAAAGATCAAATAAGAAACCTCTCCTAAGCCTTGAAAACCAAAAGAGAAAAGGGTGAAAGAGAAAAGAAGAAGTTAAAGGGTAGCACTAGGATCATTTGGGTTTAGATTGATAGGATAAACACTTTCGGTGCCTTTGGGTAGACAAGGTTTTGTTCTTGTATGTGTCTAAGTGTTCTTACCTTTAGCATTCTTCTAAAGCTCAATCCATTTTTATGAGAGAACCTTGATATTGATAAGCCCCACTCTAAAGAGAGACCATCATTGTCTCAAAAACCTTTATCTCCAAGCCAAATGAGTTTAAGCATTGCATAAGATTGATTCATGTTCTTGATTAATTAATGTTAAAGGAAATGGTTGATTTGAATGCATGTGGATACCTAAGGCTCAAATTAGTAAAGGTTGTGATAGGCTTGTCTAAAATCCTTAAGTACAGCTCATTCAACTTGCATCATAGTACTAGTAACTTGGACATTGATTCTAGCTGGTCTATTAGCAAGCTTTAGGAGCTGAGATCCCACTTTTAAACCTCACCTACCCTCTTATGTCTTGTTTATTTGCTTGAGGGCAAGCAAAAACTAAGTTTGGGGATGTTGATGTTCATATATTTTACCCTGTTTTCCCTTAGTTTATTCACATCTTTTGCATCTTTTGCTATCCATTTTTACCATTATTGCATAGCTTTAGGACTAATCATGCATTAGAGTATAGTTGCATTGCATATGCATCTTTTCATGCATAAACATGTGATTTTGGAGCTCAAGGAGCATGGAAGCAAGACTGAGGAGAAGTGAAGCAATCATGGAGGGAAAGCAGGAGAGTTAAGGCTGAAAAACCAAGGTCCGAGGTCCAACTCGACCCCACACTCGACCAGGCACTCGACCATGTGGAGAGAGGGACTTGACCGAGTGGAAGAAGATCAAGAGAAGCCAGCTCGACTGGTCACTCGACCGAGCACCGGGTCGAGCTGGACGAGCCGCCTGGCTATTTTGTCTTTTAGCTTTCTTAGGGCTTCCACTTCTTTTTCTATCTAAGGGCCTTGTACCCTCAGCCACCAAGGTGTGCAACTTTTTAGAGAGTCAGAAACCTAGTTTTTACCTTTTAGGGAATTATTCCCTTTGCACCTTTTTATTTTTAGATCTTGTACTTGTTTTAGAGAAAGAACAAAGAATCTCTCAAAATTGTTGGTTCCATAACTTTCAATATATTGAGAATTTGAGTTTGATTCCTTTTTCATTATTGTAGATCTCTGTCTTATCTTTCATTTGATGCAAGTTTCAGCATTTTCTGGGTTTATGACTTTGATGTTCATTATATGTTCTTGTGAGTAGTTGTTTAGGATCTTGAGGATGGGTTAGGCTGGATTATGTTTGAGGCTTGTTTTATTTGGTCAAACTTGATTATTGTAGATCTCTTCTAGTCTAGATGTTCTTATTGTTGATCCTATATCTGAGAGGGTAGGATCTGATCTCAAGCATCTTAGCATCATACCAATGTTTAAGGAGCATAGATAAGGCTAGATTTAGAGTTTACCATTAGGCTTGCTAAGAGATTAGAGGTCTTGTTTGGTATTTGACATATTGCTTAATGCTTGCTTGTGTAGATTCTTTACTGTGTGAGAACAAGTCTAGAGATGCATGAGTTTGATTGTTTCTTGCCATGAGAGTGGATTAAACTTGTCTTAGATAAATATTGTCTAGAGATTAGCTCAAGTTGTTTGAGATTTGTTGACCAAGTTAGATGACCTCAATCATTAGTCCAGCCCATGAATCCCTCCTCAAGGCCTTCTTTGTTTATTGATTTCATAGTCTTAATCCTGCTGCTTGC
Organism: Camelina laxa; assembly: GCA_024034495.1. Lineage (NCBI taxonomy): Eukaryota > Viridiplantae > Streptophyta > Magnoliopsida > Brassicales > Brassicaceae > Camelina > Camelina laxa. The sequence continues at coordinate 17,321,089 of CM043883.1, forward strand.
TTGTTGTTTGATTTGCTTTCATATTGCTCTGTTTTTCTTGTGTTGCTCTGTTCTGTCGCTTTTGTCTAGCTCGACCCTGCACTCGATCTACACTCAGTCGAGTGCTTGCTCGAGTTCATCCCCAAAACTTTTGTTCATCCTGTCTTACTTCAGTACTTGTATTAATATAGTTTCTATTTCTATTCTAGCTTCATAATTGTCATAATCATTATGTATTGTTCACAAACTCTCAGATTGGATTGACACCTTTTGTACTACAATTGCATAAGGGGAATTGAAACACCCTGTCATCCATTCATCATCATTCATATCTCATCATTCCATCCATTTCATCACCATACCACAAACTTGTGTATGTTTCATTACTCAGGAAAGAGAGGATGAGAGTGTCCACTCAACGAAGGTCGATCCTAAAAATTATGGCGATACTGCACACTCCAATCCAGAACGTAGCAGATCCCAACCGGCCTGGTGGAGACCAGACTTAGTCCCCAATGATCCTCCTGAAACATCATTGGAGGCTTACCGTCGACAGAAGGCTGAGGGGAAAAGAACTTCCTCCCACGGTAGGAGAGAGGTGTGGAATAGGCTGGGACAGGGGAGTGTTGTTCCCTCTCGACCCCCTTCAGCAAACGGAATCCCAAATGCGTCCTGTAAGCAACATGATCCCAAAACAGAGAGGACGTCAGCAATCACATGATGTTACAGATGGTCCCTCACGTAGGGGAAAATCTCAGGCGAGGTCCCGTTCCTCAAAACAAAGGGCGGAGGCAAGAGATTACCATTCTCAGAGTGAGAGAGGTTGGCGCAAACGTAGATACGAGGATACTTTTGGTCTAGAACCTCGCAGGTATGAGACAAGGGGAAGGATCAAGTTCAAGATTCTCGTCGTGAATATACCAATCTTCGGATCACCACTACACCCTCTAAGCCTAAATCATGTCCAACAGATTCGCAGGCGACAATATCCGACCTGCAGGTCGCGACATTCCGAGCAAAGGAGATAATCCTTTCACCAGATCACGTTCGGGAAAGACCTTTCCGTCTCAACCTGCAAAAGAAATCTGGGGCTCAAGCAACCGAGATAGGAAAATCTATTCAACAAAAGGGGAGTATAGCCTCTCCCTATAAGGCATCATCAGTAAAAAAGAGCTTACCCTTTGATTCAAAGTCCCCTTCACAGAATCAGGTTCAATCATCTCGGGAGAACACGGTAACGGACATACCTCCAAACTTGATTGTCAAAATCAAACAGAATTGGTATGACCAGACTGTGGAGGAGGAAGAGGCTGAGCTCCAAGAAACCCCCCTTGAGGATAGACTTAATAATTCAATCCGGAATGCAGAATCGAGACCTACCAATGCTTCCCCGAGGACTATACGGGAGACTCCAATTAAAAACCATGTCCCCTTGATGGACCTGACAGAAGCTAAAGTTCCGGATTCAGAGGAGTTTCTTCAGGATGTGGAACGGGATGCCTTGGAGTGAGACGAGAATTACGATGATCTTGATAAAGTGGACCTTGAATGGACATAGGAGGATGCGGAGGCCTATCGAGAAGCAGTAGCAACTGGTTGGGATCCCACAGGCATTGATTTAGAAGGGGATGATCTCATGGGGGATGTTGAACCGCACCCTGTGGAGGAGAAGATTGAATCGCTATCAGTGCCAGATTCTGAGATTACAAAGGCGGATGAGGAGAACATCGTTTGACCACCACTCCCTGTTGTTGAGTCGGGCCGCGTAAGGGCCAAAGAAAAAAAAAGGAAAACAAGAACAAGAGTAAGGGCACAAAAGAAAAGGCTCAGTTTAGTGGGCCGCTGGAAAATCAGGGTGCAACCTCTAGAAAACTACTCAATTTGCGATTCTCGCCTATGTGCCAAAGCAAAAATCCGGTCAATTAACCGAGAAAAACAAGATCTGGATCCACCTACTCAGGCGGCGAGGAATCAAGCTCGTATCAAGCAGAGAAAGTGTCGTTGGATCGTAAAGAAGATAATTGCGTCGGGGATGGGGTTGTTGATCCACCCGATACAATTCCATGATCGAATTGTATCAGTCGTATCAAGGGACGGTCAACATAATTAACCTCTGTTGACTAGAAGCTCCCTTAGGGCATCTCCAACCCTACTCTATTTTAGAGTCAAAACTCTTTATAGAGCAACATTTGCTCCAACCCTACTCTATATTTTCCTCTAAAATAGAGAAAATGATAGGATTGCTCTATATATAGAGTAACTCTATTCTCACCTCTATTTTTTTACACTACCTCTATTTTCAACTCTAAAATAGAGTAATACATTGGAGGAAAACAATGCTCTATTTTAGAGTTACTCTATTTTAGAGAAAAAAATAGAGATATACATTGGAGATGGTCTTAGCTCTAGGTTCTATCCCATCTCTCGATTTGCAGTCTCATTGTGGTAATCCTTCGGTTAGTTTCACTAATCTGTTTCCGATTTCATTAAGTCTTAGTCCGATTATTCTCTTATGGTGGATTAGATATGTAAATCGAGACCCTACTGTCAATTACTCTGACGTTCCGGTTACTTATAACCGAGAAAGTTTAAAGCGAGTAGCTACTTTGCTAAGTCATTATCGGAAGTCAATAAAGGTGGAGAGGTATGTGCAAGTGTTTTATATAACTTGTTGTCGTACTAGGTTCGCAGTCTGGCTGATCACGTCCTCTATCCGGTTGGCTTTTTTGGCCCTATACTACGGCAGGGACTCCTACACGGAAGAAGTTCTTGGCTTCGCTTTCACGGGATTATGCGCCTGTCCTACATGCCTTTGCCCACAAAGAGTTTTGGTTGGTTTGATACCACCGGGGCAAGTAGGGAGTAGTAGACACTCTATTTCCTTCTACAGTTTTTGGAGATGCTACATCAAAAAGATCTTGACTTTGTTTAGTCATAGTATCTTTAAAATTGAATGGTCCTCTCTTAGTGAGAAATCATTCCTTATCCTTTGGATTGCTGCAATCAATCCTTTATCTTTGGCATTGTGTTAGCCACTATGTTATTTGTATTATAGTTTGGGTTCTAATGGTTGCTCTACGAATACCTGCCCATGTTTTATGTTTTATGTTTTATTTCTACCCATGTAAGCTATATGATGTTTGTAAAGCTCTCCTATAAGGAGAGTTGGATAATCATAACTTAATATAATGGTTTTTGGTTGGCAAAAAAAAAAAAGCCATACGCACTCCTTCACCTGCTCTCCCGGCGCCGATAGCACCCATTACAGGAGTTGTGGTGTATCCACAGCCTGTTAAGAATCAATCAGGACTGCCCTCAATACCAACAGGTTAGTTGGGTTTGAATCATGAGTATAGATTCATAGCATTTTTGGGATTCAAATTAGGGTTTCACAAATTCAGATGCTTTAATTTTAGGATTTTTATATTGTTGTTGAGATCAAAATTTCCTTTGATGTTTGTCACGGAGAGCTTGGGTCTTCAAGAAATCTACCTATCACATAAGGTTTTTTTAGTTCTCTACTATTAACATATTTTTTGTAAAAATAAATTATGTAATTGTAATTTTTTTATCTCCTCTGGTTGGGTAGACTGCTTAAAATGCCAAAATTGATGCATTTGCAAACCTAAACATTGATATTTTCCCCTTTTCCAACCCACTGTTAATTAGATATATGTATCTCGAGGTTATGTTAGAATCATAATCTCTAGACTGTATATATGCAGGCTCATCATCGGTTCTCTATTTGTTTCTATTTATTGGATCTCTTAAGTTCTCTGCTGGAGAGAAAGCAAGGTATGTGTTTGACTGTCTTCAAATAATTTCTAGTGCAATTTTGATTCACATACATAAGTTATCTGATATATGTATATCTTTTATTTTGCATGTGTTTCCAGGTTTATGAGAGCAATGAAAAATAATATTGACATATATAACACAGTTTCGTAGTGAAACTTGATTCAAACAATTATTTCAGGTTCAATCGCTCTTCAGTTTAGATTTTATTTATTTATAAAGCTCTTAGACTCTAAATCTTCATTAGTTAATGTCGTTAACTGCTTTGGTGTTTTGATTAAAATGATTGGAGTGTAAGTCTCATATTCAACGCTCCAGCAAGAGTGCTTTTACTAAATCAATGTTTAACTCTTCAAATATAGTATCATTTGTAGTTCCTGGATTGTTCTTTATTAAATCAAATATGTTAAACTTTTAGTAGATTTTGTTGTTATCAAATCATGTGACTTTGTTGCTGTCTTTGTTTAAAAACGTATTCTTATATTTATATATACAACCTAGAATGAATCAGACTTGAGCAATAATGTTTGAAAATTATGTGGCAAGTGTATTGGAAACTGTTAGATCTTGAAAAATATGGAAGAATCAGACCTGGATGGCGTTTTTCAAAGGCACTTTCATTGTTGGAAGCACTATAAAAGGTCAGTTATTTAATAATACTGATGTTATAGTTTTAAGTAGTCTTCTTACGATGGGATTTCAAAAAGATTATAGCTAAGATTGTCTGTTTAAGATATGATTTTAGGTTTGAAATAAATTGAAGGTAACTTGCTTACAATACAACTGTAGATTTAAAGCTCGTCCTTTTATTTTTTATCTAGTAAGAAGCCTTCCAAATTCAAACTGCAACAAAAATAGAGAAATTAAATGTATTTAAATGCTTAAATGGTAAAATAGAGAAGTTAAATGTATTTAAATGCTTAAATGGTAATACTATAATTGAACTACATAAGGTATATATATATATGGAGAATTCTTGGGTTCACACTAGGGGTGAACCTCTCTCATTCACCTCCTCTTAATTAAAGAAACAAATTATTAATTAAAGAAATAAAATCTGTATATAATTCAATTTTAATTATAAACATTATATTATAGTTTTTAATTATAACATCTAAATCCAAATTACATTGTTATAAACCCAAACCGATATATAATTTTGTTTAATTGTAAAACCTAAACCCTAACCACTCTTTTATAAACCCAAACCAACATATAATTTTCTTTAAATGTAAAATCTAAACTCTAACCACTATTTTATAAACCCAAACCGACATATAAATTTCTTTGATTGTAAAATCTAAACCTATACCCTAACCACTTTTTTGTAAACCCAAACCGACATAAAATTTTGTTTAATTATAAAATCTAAACCCTAAATCCTAACGACTCTTTTGTGAACCCGAACCGACATATAATTTCGTTTAATTATAAAATCTAAACCCTAACTACTATTTTGTAAACCCAAACCGACATATAATTTCGTTTAATTGTAAAATCTAAACCCTAATTATTATTTTGTAAACCCAAACCGACATATATTTTGTTTAATTGTAAAAACTACACTCTAATCATTCCTTTATAAACCAAACCCACATAATATCCTTATTAAAAAATCTACAGAATTTGTTTCCTTAATTTGTTTAGTCTTTTTATTTTAATTTTGATTTATTTTATAAATATGATATGACTTGGCGTTTTGTTATATTTTGCTTGGTTAATTAAGAGCAGGTGAATAAAAAAAGTTCACCCCTAGAATTTTTCTATATATATACCCATCTCCAAGAATTCTTCATTATGCCCAGAACCATAACCATAGCTTGGTCTGTTACTTTAAACCCATAATCATAGCTTAATTTTGTTCCTTTAGTTGACCAGGAAAAGAAAACAGTTTATACAACAAAAGATTTGCTTATTTTATGTTAAAGAGAATGATAATATAAACACAAAAACATAAACCAATAGAGAAATCATATATAAAGGAGTTCCTTAGACGACTTCTAGAATCACATATGTGATTGGCTATCTAAAATAGCCATATAAAGGAGTTTTTAATAAGGTTTGGTGTAGTTTCCGACTTCTGGAATTGTTTTTCAAAAACATAAATTATTGTTTTTTTCTGGAATTTGCCATGTTGTTGATATCACTCTACACATAGCCATGCACATACATATCAGCTCAAGATAATGCGCAAATCAAATAATGAAATATAGGTACCTCGTCTTTGAGTATTGTTGAGAATATGTAACTTGAAAGCGTGTTGTGTTGACCTATTAAGAAAGCCAACATATGAGCATGAAATTAGAAAAAACATTCCATCTTGATCCTCAACCACATTCCATCTTGATCCTCAACTTTGGTTCCCAATAGGTGACTCAATCGGGCTGGCTTCAATCTTATCAGCGTGCTTATTCTGTTATTCAAGTAGACAATATATATGTAAGTAACAATAGAAACAATCAAAATGGAGAAACTAAAATGATTTGTTCTACGTTAGTGGAGAGACTTTATAATACATTATTATACAATTGGTTTACTGACTTACTTTTTTAATTGCTATTTCGCCAGTCTGGATGAAGTTCTGAAACATCATTGACATGAGCCATGTGAGATGAAACAGGAGAAAATGTAAGTTTCATTGGAAACAGTGGAAAAGATTTTTTCAAAAGTTTTAAACAAAATAGTAACACTTACTACAATATCAGCCAATACCATCTCTAGTGTCTCTCCAGCATATGTGCTATATTGCTTCCACGTATACGATCTTGACTCTTATTTTCCAGGTTGTTTTGAAGGACTTAATATCGGAGACATGAGTGAAACCATTATCGGCGACCATCAATTTTATTAAGGTGAATATCTGAGCTATTACTTTAGGTTTGATTTGCTTGGTTGTTTATACGTCTCTTTGGTTTTTATAGATGTTAAGATATGAGTAGTTGTGATTGTGGTAATACTTGCAATATTCGTTTAGGGATTGGTTCAAGATTTTATGAAATCAGTTTAAATTTTATAACTAATGTTTTGATTTTATTTTCGGTTTCAAATGATCTTGTAGAAGATGATTAGGGATTACATTAAAATTGATTACGATTTAATTGATTTGATTGGACTCGCTGATTTTTTGGAGATTAGATGACGAACAGATATGGTAGGTTTTCTTTGGAGTCTGCTGTTTTTTCGCAGATTAAATGACAAACCGAATTATACGAAAAGTATTTAATATGATGCTGTTTGAATTTTAATTTGCTTACAGGTTTGGCAAGAATAAACTGTTTGGATGCTCATGCAAGATATCACTACAGGAAATAAGGCTATTAATAGCAGTATAAAATAGCATTTTTAATGTTTCTGCTATAGTTGAATTTTGAGAAAAATTACATAGCGTTTACGAAAAAACAAACGCTATGGTAGAATAGGCGCTAAAAAATTTTATAGTGGCGCTTAGTGTTTGGTTTTATGATAGCAAATATGATAGTAAAACGTTATCGTAGGAATAAACTGGAAAATGAAAAGTTTAATTCGCTCCAAAAAATTTCACCAAGGAAAAAAATAAAAATTTATGAGGTCGAAAACAAGGAAGCACTTTGGGTTTCTTTTTCCCATTTGACAACTTTATCTCTTTCACTTTTTCTTTCCTACAACTCTCGATCATCTCTGTTTCGATCTCTCAATCACAGTCCCGTTCCTCTTACTTTCAGTTTCGATCTCCGTATCGTGTCCTCTCAGTCTCAGTCTTGTTTTCGATCTCTGTCTTGATATTCCACTCGCAATCTCGTTCCTCTTAATCGTCGCCATCTACATCGGTAAATCGAATGGTCTAATCGAATTTGACATTGAAGGTGAAATTGTGTTTGGGTTTTGGTTATATGCAAAGATTTAAGCTTTCAATCGAATACTTTTTTTTTTCTTTTCTTTTTTTTTGCAGTAAGAGCTCGATGAGACTTCAGTCAAAACTTAAAAGGTATTCGTGTTTAATTTGAGATTTCGATTTTGAGGTTTTCGTAAATAGTCGATATATTCAGTGTAATCGGTTTCTAATTGATATGTATTTGACTGTTCTTGTCTTGCAGTTTGATTTGGCACTTAGAATAACTAACAGGTATGTGCGATTTTGATTTTTTAAGTTCGGTAAATAATCAATTAGAGATTTCGGTTTTAAGGGTTTGTCGATTTCTTTTTGCAGTTAGTCTTCAAATCTTCAAGATTAATGCTGCTGGCGCTTGTTTTTACTCTGTAAGCTGTTATTTTCCTACTGTTTGTTTGTTTACTTTCTTTCTCGTGTTTGTTGTTGATGTGAGTTGACTGTCATTGTTATTTGAGTGTCAGATCCTTAAACTCTTTATCACACATTGTATACAGTGTACTCGTTGCTGGAGCTGTGGTTGTTTTGTTGTGATGTGGACAGGGCATGGGTTTGAGAGAGCTTGTGTCATTTAAGGTATCTCTAATCTTCTATGGTTGCAGGATTAGAGATCTAATTTTGTTTTGAGTTTCGGACTTGATTCTTTCTTATCACTTATCAGACTTGCTATTGTAAGAACGCTTGTTGATTAGAAGTGATGACATGTCTTTTAGTTTCTCTGTGGAGTTGTAAGATGAGAAATTTCATGAGTAGAATCTCCATTAAAAGTGACTTGTATCTTTTTGCTCATGTTTCAACTAAGATCATAAGTCACTCGCGTATGAATAGTCTCTGTTCACCAAAGCAAGGACATGTATAGAGTATAGATGCCAATGTGTCTTCTCTAATTCAACCGGAGAGCTTATTCAAAGCTGTAACTCGTTTCGTATAGTCAATGGCAATTGTTGTTGCATAGCTTATCTGATTATCCATTGCCGTAAGCAGTTTGCAGCTTTTTTTCCTCTTCTTTGTTTAATTGGCTATACATAAGTGCTGCTGATTTTGCTGCTTGAGATTATAGTTGCTAAATCTGATGAGTAAGATTCATTGAAAGGCCAAGCATAATTGTTACTTTTGGATTTATGTTTTTGCTTTTCTTTGCAGGAGAGATGTGAGAATACGATGGACTATGTAAAAAGGCTTAGGCTTTGCATTAGATGGTTTCAAGAACTCGAGTTAGATTACGTGTTTGAGCAAGAGAGGGAGGTTCATGACGAAGTGAATTTAACGAGAGAAAAAAACAATTGAAGCCAGGTCTAGGTAGAAGTTTCCAAGATTGGTAGTACGAGTGTATGGAGATAGAAATCAAATATACTTGGTCTATGTGAGAAAATGAGTTTATGTTTCTGTAATGATTTTCTATGGTTTTAATATCATAAGGTATTCCCTCTTTAACTCTATCATTGCTATAAACAAATAATCAAAACAACAAGTATATGATTTGAAAAACTACAAATATATATATACTAAAAATACTCAATACATAATTATAACTACAAATAAAACATTAATTTTTATATAAATTATTCTCATACACTCATTTGTTAATTATACCTAATCAATTAATATTCTCAAACGTTTAAATTTATTTGTTAATTATACATAATTAAATAATCAAATATAATAAAGTTTTTATTTTTATTTTTATTTTCTTTATTTTCTTAATTTATAAATACTAAAAATATGTTTTAAGATGGAACTCTATACCCTAAAACCATTTAGGGTTTAATCGTGAAACATATTTTACTATTTATCAAGTAACATAATAAAATGCAAAAAAAAATATATCATACATATTTTACTATTTATCAATTAAGAATTAAACTTTTCTAATTCTATTAACAATAAAATTATAATAGTATTTTATGGATTTATGAATATGTAATATAAGATCTATAAATTCACACTTGTTTTTAATGTTTTTCGAAAAACAAATTATGTTTTTTGAAAAACAAATTAAGTTTTATTTGCATTTTATTGTTATCATTGAAAATAGTGAAATGTGTTTTAAAATTGAATTCTAATTCCTATACCCTAAAAGGTTTAGGGTATAGAATTTAGGGTTTGGACTTTAGACTTTAGAGTTCAATCTTGAAATATATTTCATTTTTTATAAATTAGTAACATCAAATGTAAAAGAAAAATTGTAATAATAATAGCATACAATAGGAATATATAATATTACAAATTTACAATATACAAATTAATTATAAAAATTGGTTAGTTGTAAGTATTCTTTCATCAATAGTTTACATTATGCTCTATGGTTTTGATTGTAAAAAATTTTAACTTACAAATTAAATCATTATTAAAGAAATATTATGATCACAATCTTATTATTGTAACACATTTTTCCATTTGTTAATAGTATTTTAAAACATTTTAAATTAAGAAAAAATGATTAAAATGTGATAAGAAATATACATAAAACGAGAGCTAATGGAAATAGATCACTCAGATAGCTAACGTGGCGTAATCCTGAACGGTAGGATGCGAGTGAATCCAAGGGATACAAAATCTCAACCTCTTTATTGTTTCATTGGCTAAGCCAGTAAAATGAGGATCACCTTGTTCGTAATATGAACCGTCGATTATAATAAATCTAACGGACGCGAATTTAACCTTTTTTTTTTCCTTCACTTCTTCCCTTCGTTTCTTTCATACTCCTCTAGTCATCTCTCTATCTTCCTTCTGTGAAGCCCTACACTACACAGAACCAAAAACCAAACAACCAAAAACTTTTGACTTTTGAATCAAGATTTGCTTATATCTCAATGGAATTCGACCAACCCACACCGCAGCCACCTTCTTGAAATGGATCCGACAACCATTGACCGGAGAACCTTAGACTCATTGGAAACATCAACGGGAAACCATTCAAGCTACGGAGACTTTTCACCTTCTTTCTTTGTTTCCATAAATCTGATGGTTTACTTACTCTTTGCTTAACAAACTTGTGTCTATATTTAAGTAAATCTTACTTCTTCGCTTTTATGGCCGCAGAGCTAATCAATATGCTCTTATAGGGTTATTCCTTTGCTTTCATATTTTAGGGGTTTAATGTTCTTAGTGTTTTGATGTGTAGAGCAAGTTAATGGATGAATGCAATTGATGAGATTTAGGAAATTTTGTTACGGATTTGGTAATTGTGTTTCTTGTTGGTTTGTCGTTTCAGTGATTAGAGTTGTTGATTATAGAAAAGTTTAGGCCTTTGAATTCGATTTAAGATGATTCATTATACTTTTATCTGTTTCTTGATTCGAATTCCCACCCCTTTCCTAAAAAGAGTTTTTTTGCGTTAAAATTTGTTTATCTGATTTGAGAACTTTTTGGTTTTTATTCGGCAAAAACTATTGAGTTCTGGTTCTGACTATTATCTCTTCCAGGACGCAGCACAAGAGCCTCGTGAAGAGAAGGAGATGTGCAACCAAGAAGGCTAGTGGAATACTGGAACGGATGTGACCACAAAAGCTGAGAAACGACTCAACGAGCTATTCAAGATGGAGTCAAAATCTCAAAAAGAAAAATCTGTAGATGTGTTTTTTCTGTCTTAGTTTTTTTGTAACAAAATTATACAATAAAACAAAAAGCATAATGTGTTTTTATGATAAGAACCCACAAAACAATTGAAGACAAATAATCCCAATAGGATTAGTGTAAAATGTATATATAAAAAATACATACAGCTTGTATATTGTTATTTTTTAATTAGCAAACAATCAAATTAAAAATACATACAGCTTGTATAGATAAATTTAGTAAGTAGTATGTATAAATACAATTTTATATAAATTAAAAACTATATGTATTATAAAAATGCTATAATTCAATATATTAACAGCAAATAATAAGTGCTATTGTCTATTTAAAGATTGCATATAACATAACGCTATGTTATCAAATATGTCGATAGCAGTTACGAAAACCGCTATGTAAAGTGTCGGACCTATTATAACGGGAGCAGACATAGCGCTTTCTACATCGCTGTTGTATCGTTAGATAGCGGTTTTCAGATGCTAAGAAAACCCTTATTTCCGGTAGTGTATCCAAGATCCGAATGATATCATCCCCAAACACTTACGATCCGCGTCTTTTATCCCTATTTGATTACCTATTTTCCCTTAATTTTTTTTCCTTTTTCTTCTTTTGTTTTGTCGTGAGGGCATTACATGTCATACATGATTTTTTTGTTTTTTAAAGCCTAATTGTGCTTCTCAATTAATAGTATAGATTGTAGGCCTGGGCAATAATATCTGTTACCCTTACTCGACCCGTTACTCGGCTCGTACCCATCCCAAAAAAAAGGGTACCCGCAGCTTTAGGATCTAGTGAAGGGTATTATAATTATATTACCTGTGAGTAAGGGACGAGTATAGGATATTACTTTAGTTTTCAATATCCGTCCCGTTACTCGTCCCTTTACCTGTTTTGCTACCCGATCCGTAAATACCCGTTGATATTTTGTATTATTATTATTATTATTATTTATTATTAATTTATAGAGTTAAAGTTAAAACCTAAGTTCAACTTAGCCTAACTGAATTAATATATTATTTTTATTTTCAAAGTTTATAATCTTATAATTTTTGGAACTATATGTTGCATAAATGTATGAATTTTTTCTTTTTCATTTTTCAGAATATAATTTATAATTGTGACTGTTGACATTTTTTTTTATCGGGTACTCTTTTTTCGGGTAATAGTAAAGAGTCGGGTATTTAAAGGATCAACTATTTTTTACCGGGTACCCGTTATTTAAAGGTCGAGTATGAGTAATGAAACGACCAACCTTTTTTTTTTTTTTTGTAATAAATAAATAATAAATATAATATATTATTACAACTACAGCTAGTGGTCCCATACCCACTAGCCACCTAACCACAACACATTCAACAGCGGAAAACATAATCAATAACCAATAATAACCCAATAATAAACCAATATTAAACCAATATTATAGCAAGGCAATATCTCCATACCAAACAACAAGAAACATGAAACCAGCAACCTAGCAATGTTTCTAATGACTCAACTCTAGCACCCTAGCAAATGCCAGACAACATCCAATCGAGTCCCTAGAACATCCTCCTCTTCATTGCCTTTGATTCCACGATCACACTTTGCCTTTACCTGCACCACAAACACAAATTGAGATGCATGAGTATTTGATAAACACTCAGTGAGGCAATCCTCCCATCTATTGGGCTATACACACAAGCAATAAGATCTCTACAAGCCACAAACAACAATCAATAAAACAAACCAGGCAATATACAACGCATGCAACATCCATCGCAACTGAACAAGGGGTGTCGACCGACACCAGATGGTGTCGATCGTCACTGACTATCTGGTGTCGACCGACGCCAAACTGGTGTCGACCGACACCCTGCCCGACATTCCCGAAAACCCTAGTTTGTGTCGACCGACGCCTCCACATGGCATCGAACGACACTCGCCAAAGTCCCGAGCCGTCCTCGCGTTGGTGTCGACCGACACCCCAACTGGTGTCGACCGACACCGATACCGAGCAGCGATTTCCCTCGATCAGAAACTCCGAATCTCGCCTCCAATCTTCTCCAATCCGCTCCTTGCACTCCCAGAAGCCAAACCCAGCCCAGATAGCAACGAAATAGCATAGAGAACTCAAGGAAACAACCACATAAGCACCAAATCACATAGAATCTAGAAATCTTAGCTTAGATAAGCCATGGTCATGCACTCACCTCTTTGCAGGAAGATTCTGACCAACAAGAACGAACTCCCTCACTCCTAGCAAGCTTCTAACACCTTCCCAGCCTTAGATCTCCCAAGAACAGCAAGGAATCTCTCAAACTCTTCCCAAAGCTCAAGAACACTCTCTCTTTGTGTTTTTCTCAAAAACGGCGAAAACACCAAAATAACACGACCCTAGGTCGTTTTCTACCCCTAAAAACTCGATTTAGGGATTTCCTAAACCAACCACACAAACCGGACAATTAAAATTGAACCGACCAAACCGGCCACAACTGGTGTCGATCGACACTCCCTCTGTGGTGTCGATCGACACCCTCACCACAATTCCCAGAAAATGGTTTGCGGGTGTTACAATTCTCCCCCACCAATCTAGATTCGTCCTCGAATCTCGAACAACCATCAGTCAAGGACTCCCGTGCAACCGTCTCCACGGCCCGCACTCCTCTGACCGATCTACAGAAGGTCACCTCTAGGCGATAGACTCACGCTCCAGGCGTCATTTGCTCTTGACTTTTTGGACTTTCCTTTACTCATAGGCCTAAACCTTGAGTTTTTATTGGCTCCTCATCAGAACTAAGTCTGCATGCCAAATGTTGGCTCCTCATCAGGCCGAAGCCCGCATGCCATAATATATAAGGAAAAGTCCAAACTCGTCTCTCGGGTAGCCACCCTACAGCGCGCCCCCGGATCGTCATCCGAAGTCGATATACCAACCATTCTCCCGAGCCACAAAGTCTCTGAAAATGGCAGTACTAGGAGAACCTAAGTCCCCCCCAAGAGTCGCGAGCAAACGATTCTGAACACGTCTGAGCCCTATCCCTATCCAGGTTTCCTTCCCGTGGCTCGCGTAAAAACATCACAATGTCCTACCAACCACATATTCCCTCACTGGAATACCTCATGACCACACAAGGATCATAAACGCCACAAGGGCCACCACAAAGGCCAAACAAAATGTCCTAAAGAGGACCGCCACCAAGGCCAAACAAATGTCCTAAAGAGGACCGCCACCAAGGCCAAACAAATGTCCTAAAGAGGACCGCCACCAAGGCCAAACAATTGTCCTAAAAAGGACCGCCACCAAGGCACTCTGGCTAAACAGCCCGCCACAAAGGCCATCTGTCCCGAAGGACCGTCACAAAGACCATCGTCCCGAAGGACCGTCACAAAGACACTCTGGCTAAACAGCCCGCCACAAAGGCCAAACAAACGTCCTAAAAAGGACCGCCACCAAGGCCACACAAATGTCCTAAAGAGGACCGTCACAAAGACACTCTGGCTAAACAGCCCGCCACAAAGGCCAAACAAACGTCCTACAAAGGACCGCCACCAAGGCCACACAAATGTCCTAACGAGGACCGTCACAAAGACACTCTGGCTAAAAGCCCGTCACAAAGACCCCACAATGTCTAAAAAGACCGCCACACACGGGCACACTGACTCAAAAGTCCGCCACTAAGGCCACACTCAAGCCCCCTTTAAGGCTCTCCACCGCTAAAATGGACAAATTCTAACTCCCATAAAACTTTCCATATTTAGCACCTTCCATTTTTGGAAACTTACCACTTTTGGAAACTTCTCTTCACAACCCCGTCTCACGGAAACTTTGTACCCCAAACACCACCTCATCTTGTTACTGAGTCGCACAACCAACCACCCCAAGCGACCGAGTAACAAGAGATGGGCTGGAATACTCCATTCCCGCTCCAGCCACGGGTACAGATGGGACCCGGCTAAACAAGCTCAAGTCGCGGCTTGCTTCTCATACCACTTCTTGAACCTTGCCTTCATCTTTGCCTCAGGCTCCCAAGTCTGCTCCTCAACACCATCACAGTCCCAAAGGACTCTCATCAAAGGAATCTTCTTCTTCCGAAGCTCCTTGATCCTCCTCTCGAGAACCCTCACTGGTCTCGCCTCCAAAGTCATGTTAGGCTGAAGATCCTCAGGAATCTTAGCCAACACCTCCTCTCCCTCACGGAGACACTTCCGCAACATAGACACATGGAAAACCTTATGGAATGCACGCATCACCTCAGGTAACTCCAATCTATATGCCACTGGTCCAACCCGCTCAATCACTCTGAATGGACCCATATACCTCGGACTCAACTTAGTCTCTGACAATGACCTGTTCGGACCCCGCAACATGGCCATCTTGAGGTACACTCTGTCTCCTACCTGAAACTCAAGATCTCTCCTCCTCCTATCTGCATAACTCCTCTGCCTATCCTGAGCCTCTTTCATGTTCAGCTTGAGAACCCGAATCTTCTCTGAGGTCTCCTGAACAAAACTAGCACCAAACATGCTCCTCTCCCCCACCTGAGTCCAGCATAATGGTGTACGACATGGCCTCCCATACAAAGCCTCATAAGGAGCCATCTTAATACTTGCCTGATAGCTGTTGTTGTAAGCAAACTCTACCAGGTTCAGATGATCTGCCCAATGGCCACCCCAATCCAACACACACATCCTCAGCAAATCCTCCAGCGTCTGGATCGTCCTCTCTGACTGTCCATCAGTCTGGGGATGATAAGCTGTACTCATATGCACCTTAGTGCCCATCTCTGCCTGAAATGCCTTCCAGAACACCGAAGTGAACTTAGAATCCCTATCAGACACAATGCTCGCTGGCACCCCATGCAACCTGACTATCTCCCTCACATACTTCTTAGCCAAGACCGCTGCTCCATCAGTCTTCTTAATGGCCAGAAAATGTGCTGACTTAGTCAACCGGTCCACAATGACCCAAATAGCATCAAAGGTCCATGACACTGGCAATCCTACCACGAAATCCATAGTGATCATATCCCACTTCCACTCAGGAATGGGTAAACTCTTCAGTAACCCGCCAGGAACCTGATGCTCAGCCTTCACTAGCTGACACACCTCGCACCTCGAAACCCAACTAGCCACGTCCTTCTTCATCCCGACCCAATGATAGTACCTCTTGAGGTCACGGTACATCTTGGTCGCTCCTGGATGAATGGATAACTTGCTCGCATGAGCCTCTCTCAGAATCTCCTGTCTCAACTCCTCATTCTTGGGCACACACACACGACCGTGCACCAAGATAGTACCATTATCTGAGACCTGATACTCTGAACCCACATCCTTAGAGGCATTCACTAGCCCCAAATCCTTCTCCTGAGCCAACCGCACTCTACTCAGAAGATCTGCTCTATCTACTGCTTCCAAACCCAACGGTTCCTGTGAAACAGCACATAAGCTCAAAGCACTGATCTCCCCTACCAGAGACTCCATCTCCTGCTCCTGAGCCGAAGCTACCCTCTTCCGACTCAGAGCATCTGCAACCGTGTTAGCCTTACCAGGATGATAGGCTATCTCCAAATCATAATCTGCCACAAGCTCCATCCACCGCCTCTGTCTCAAATTCAACTCAGGCTGAGTGAATATATACTTCAGGCTCTTATGATCTGTGAACACCTGTACCTTTGCACCGTAAAGATAAGATCTCCAAATCTTCAGGGCAAAAACTACAGCACCCATCTCCAAATCATGAGTAGGATAGTTGCCTTCATGCACCCGCAACTGCCGCGAAGCATAAGCAATCACCTTCCCATGCTGCATCAGAACACAACCCAACCCAACTCTAGATGCATCTGTATAAACCACATAGGGTTCTCCCTGCTCAGGCAAAGCCAACACTGGCGCAGTAGTCAACAACTCCTTCAGGCTTGCAAAGCCTTCCTCACACTCTTCGACCAGACAAAAGGAACATCCTTCCCTGTCAACTTAGTCATAGGACGTGCTCTGCTTGCAAACCCGCACAAATCTC
This sequence comes from Camelina laxa, assembly GCA_024034495.1. NCBI lineage: Eukaryota > Viridiplantae > Streptophyta > Magnoliopsida > Brassicales > Brassicaceae > Camelina > Camelina laxa. The sequence goes on from CM043883.1 coordinate 17,338,299, forward strand.
CTGTAGTAACCTGCCAATCCAAGGAAACTCCGATCTCGTGGCATTCTGCGGTCTAGACCAATCTCGATAGCCTGAATCTTCTCTGGATCTACTGAAACCCCTCAACGAAACAATGTGACCCAGAAAGCCCATCTCACGCTGCCAGAAACTACACTTGCTCAACTTGGCAAACAGCTTCTGCTCCCGCAGCTTCTCCATAACTGCCCTCAAATGCACTGCATGCTCCTCAGGACTCTTAGAGTAAACCAGGATATCGTCGATGAAAATGATGACAGATACATCCAGAAACTCCTGAAATACACTGTTCATCAATCTCATAAACGCTGCTGGTGCGTTAGTCAACCCGAAAGGCATCACCACAAACTCATAATGCCCATACCTCGTCCTGAAAGCAGTCTTCCTCACATCTGCCTCATCTATCGGTATCTCGATGATAACCCGATGCCAGATCCACCTTGGAGAACCAAGTAGCACCCCTCAACTGATCCAACAACTCGTCAATCCTCGGGAGAGGGTACTTGTTCTTCACAGTGACCCGGTTCAAACCCGTAATCAATACACAACCGGAAACTCCCATCCTTTTTCTTGACGAACAACACCGGCGCTCCCCACGGTGACACGCTAGGACGGATGAATCCCTTACTCAATAAATCCTCTAGCTGCTTCTTCAGCTCTGCCATCTCTGCTGGAGCCATCCTGTAAGGAGCCTTGGATAACGGTGTCGTCCCCGGTTCCAGTTCAATGGTAAAAGGATCCGACCGAGATGGTGGTAATCCTCGCAGAGACTGAAACACATCCTCAAACTCCTCCACTACTGGAATACCGCTAACCGTAGACTTCCCCACTGACTCTGGCATAGATATAGTAACCAAATAAGCCTCACGGCCCTTCTCGATCATCTTCCCAGCCTGAATGGCTGAGATCACGAGACTTCCTGAAGTCGGTCTAATACCCTGAAAAACCAACTTCCCTCCTGGTGGCTCAAACTCCACTCTACCCCGATAGCAATCTAAATGCACCATATGCCGATGCATCCAATCCATCCCGAGAATAACATCATACAGCTCCACGGGACTGATAAGCAAATCCGCTGGCCATGACTCTCCTGCGATCTGAATATCAATTCCTCTAGCTCGTCCAATAACTCTCAGGAACTTGCCTCCCGCAACTCTAACAACTCCTGTGCGCTCTCAGGATCCCCGCTGATCCCCGCACACTCGCACACTGGAGTAATGAAGCTATGCGAAGCTCCAGAATCAAACATAACGTGGGACTTAAACCCGCCCACCAACAAGGTCCCTACACAAACCTCATGTGTTGAGAACCTAACACTTTATCACAGGAACATAAAATCTGACCCTACTAAAATTCACAAAGATTAAGTACCAGAAATTATACCTGTGATCGCCCCGGCACTGGTTCCACCAGTCTCCACTGTCGTGTAAACCCGAGGCCCCTGCTCAATCCGTGCCACCTGCTGACCCCCAGGCTGCACCTGCTGCAACGCTGCCACTGCCGCCGGCTGCAGCTTGGGACAAAAAGGCTTGATGTGCCCTGTCTCCCTACAATGATAACACACTCGAGGTCCTGCCATCGGAACACTCCTCTTGGGACAACTAGCAACCCTGTGATCCCTGCTCCCACAACCGAAGCAACCCGCACCACTCGGCTTCTGCGTAGCCTCCCACTTCCTCTTGGTTCCCTGGGCATGCCTACCGCCCCTGCTAGAACCACCCTGCTGCTGAGCCTTACTAGGCTGAACTGCTGGAGCTACCGCCACTGACTGTGCCCGGATATCCTCAATCTCTGCTGCAGTCTCAACCAGCTCTGCACGCGTAGCATAACTCCTCCCTCTACAGTGAACTCTCAAGTCATCACGTAGAGCCCTCAAGAACCTCCTGATCTGAGCCTCTTCAGGCTCCATAGCCCGACCTCCATAACAAAGAAGTCGACTGAACTCCAAGTCCAACTCCCGCACTGACCGTGTTCCCTGAGACAACTGAAGGAACTGCACCTCCAAACGATCCAATGCCTCTCTAGGAAAATACTTGCGGTTGAATTCCAAAACGAAATCAGCCCAAGTCATCTCCCGCTGCACCCTCCTAGCAGCCACAGATCTCCACCACAACTCAGCATCACCACTCAAAAAGTAGACCCCTATGTCCACCCAAAACTCCTCAGGACATCTCAGAGTGTGGAAGTTACGTTCCACTCTCGTCCTCCACGCATCCGCAGTAGTAGGATCTACACCTCCTGAAAACTGCTCAGTACGCAACCGATCCATCTCTGTCAACATGCTGAGATAACGAGCATGGACCCCCGCATCCGCAGCCACTGGCTGCCGCTCCTCCGCCACCACCGGTGGCACCACCTGAGCCTGAGCCGGTACCACTGGTGGTAACCGCTCTAACACCTGTGCTAGCAAAGCCGCAAGGTCAACACCAGGGACTCCACCCGCTGGGACCCCCACACCCGGGACCCTAGCATCACCGGCCTCTGGAGCATCAACACCGCCCCCTCCTGCCACACTCACGGAATCCCCCGGAACACCCTGCGACTCGCCAACACCCTCAGCTGTCACACTCTGGTCCTCGGTCTCACTAACCACTGGGACTCTGCCCCTACCACGACCACGTCCGCGTCCACGACCACGTCCGCGTCCACGACCTCGACCAGCCACAGCACCCTCTCTAACCATCTGCACTACCATGAACAGAAGGCTAAGCAAACACTTCCTATTATTACACAGAAACATAAACTCACCGTGGAATCACACACTCGGCTCGAAGAGGATGTTCTAAGACTCCATGCCACACACAATTGACTAACTCACATAATCAACCAAGACATGCAATCCCAAACATCTACAACAGAAACCTAGCGAACCCAAACCTAGAACCGTAAGGGCTCTGATACCAAAATGAAACGACCAACCTTTTTTTTTTTTTTAATAAATAAATAATAAATATAATATATTATTACAACTACAGCTAGTGGTCCCATACCCACTAGCCACCTAACCACAACACATTCAACAGCAGAAAACATAATCAATAACCAATAATAACCCAATAATAAACCAATATTAAACCAATATTATAGCAAGGCAATATCTCCATACCAAACAACAAGAAACATGAAACCAGCAACCTAGCAATGTTTCTAATGACTCAACTCTAGCACCCTTACAAATGCCAGACAACATCCAATCGAGTCCCTAGAACATCCTCCTCTTCATTGCCTTTGATTCCACGATCACACTTTGCCTTTACCTGCACCACAAACACAAATTGAGATGCATGAGTATTTGATAAACACTCAGTGAGGCAATCCTCCCATCTACTGGGCTATACACACAAGCAATAAGATCTCTACAAGCCACAAACAACAATCAATAAAACAAACCAGGCAATATACAACGCATGCAACATCCATCGCAACTGAACAAGGGGTGTCGACCGACACCAGATGGTGTCGATCGTCACTGACTATCTGGTGTCGACCGACGCCAAACTGGTGTCGACCGACACCCTGCCCGACACTCCCGAAAACCCTAGTTTGTGTCGACCGACGCCTCCACATGGCATCGAACGACACTCGCCAAAGTCCCGAGCCGTCCTCGCGTTGGTGTCGACCGACACCCCAACTGGTGTCGACCGACACCGATACCGAGCAGCGATTTCCCTCGATCAGAAACTCCGAATCTCGCCTCCAATCTTCTCCAATCCGCTCCTTGCACTCCCAGAAGCCAAACCCAGCCCAGATAGCAACGAAATAGCATAGAGAACTCAAGGAAACAACCACATAAGCACCAAATCACATAGAATCTAGAAATCTTAGCTTAGATAAGCCATGGTCATGCACTCACCTCTTTGCAGGAAGATTCTGACCAACAAGAACAAACTCCCTCACTCCTAGCAAGCTTCTAACACCTTCCCAGCCTTAGATCTCCCAAGAACAGCAAGGAATCTCTCAAACTCTTCCCAAAAGCTCAAGAACACTCTCTCTTTGTGTTTTTCTCAAAAACGGCGAAAACACCAAAATAACACGACCCTAGGTCGTTTTCTACCCCTAAAAACTCGATTTAGGGATTTCCTAAACCAACCACACAAACCGGACAATTAAAATTGAACCGACCAAACCGGCCACAACTGGTGTCGATCGACACTCCCTCTGTGGTGTCGATCGACACCCTCACCACAATTCCCAGAAAATGGTTTGCGGGTGTTACAAGTAATTTTTTTTCTGTTTTCCGTTAGGATCCGGTCGAGTAAAGAGTCTGAGAAAATTCAAGGGTACCCGTCCCGTGCCCAGCACTAATAGATTGGGCTGTATAACCCAAAAAAATTCTATAATTTAAAAACTAACAATACTAACCATATATCTACTATATACTCTATATAATATGTATTAATGACACATTTTACCCTTCTACCACTTTACCTCCACCCACCACAAACACTACCTCCGGCCACCTCCTCCACCGCCGACCTCCGCCCACCTCTTCCACAACTGACCTCCACCGCCGACCTCCGGCCAACACCTCCGCCGCTGACCTCTGGCCACCTACTCTGGCCAACTCCTCCGCCGCCGACCTCCGGCCACTTACTCCGGCCACCCTCCGCCGCCGACCTCTGGCCAACTCCTCTGCCACCGACTTCCGGCCACCTACTCCGGCCGCCAGCCACCTCAACAGCCACCACTCTCTCCACCACACAAAATACTAAAGTGGTAATTTTGCTCTTCCTCTTTTCTGATTCCCTAACTTTTTTGAATATAGGTTCTGATTGGGAGAGACTTTAAAGGCTTTAAAATTAATTTAAAGTCTTAAAACCCAAAATTTTACCAATCATGCTTTATTGCTTTATTATTTTTAAAAACCTTAAAAGTATAACTGCCCATTTTTTTAGTTTGTACGTACAAATTTTTAAAGTCATAAATGTGAGACTTTTTCGGCTGTGAATAAATAATAATAAAACTGTAGTTATTTTTTCTCTTTCTTATTATTCATGATGATTGAAACATTCATTTTTCAATCTATATATAATTTACCTCAAATATATTATAATTGATTAAAAATAGATTTTTTATTTCTGTTATTACGAGATCCACTTTTTATAATTATTTTTGCATCAACAACCATTATAACACATAATCAATTATGTCATATCTTTATATTTTCTAATTTGCCGAAATTATTTATTTATTCATTTTAATGAGTTTTTGTATTTTTTAAATTTTTATTTTTTAAATAAAATTCATTATGTTGCCACATAAATTTATTCTTAAAAAACATACAATAAAATAACAGCCATTAAAGTTTTAACATTTAAAATATCTACAGCAAAAGTCTCTATAGCAAAGTCTTTATAGTCAAAGTATTTACAGCCACAAAGAAGAGCTGTTACCAATCAGGGCTATAGTGTTATTTTCTTCTATGATTTTTTTATTTTGGTTACTGAACTAATTCACCCTAGATTTAATCTTATAAATTAGATGGTTACTTATAACATTTAACCAATGTCACCGTAAATTGTTGTTGGCTGTAGCTAGATCGTATTTAATTGTTTTACCTTTTAGATTCTAAATTAAATCATATTTAAATATGAGTATTTAAATTAAACATACAAGTATTATGATACAGAATTTAAATTATAAGTATTTTTGTTAAATAACAAGTATTATGATTCAATCTTAGACCAAAGTTATTATAAGACTTGAAATAAGTTTAAAATATGGTTTCCAAAAATAGTGTGCTCAGATCATTTTTTTTAACATGTCGTTTATTTTAATTTTTGATCTTATACTTAATCGAATCTTGATCAAAAGATCCCCATTTAAAAAACGGGTCATGTAATTTGTGTATTTATTTTACAAAGCACGAGGATTTTACAAAATTAATAAATTTAATTGCTTATCACTTTTGAAAATATAATATCATTACTATTTCTATTGTAATATATTTCATCATTAAAACGTAAATGACATTAAATAACAAAATATATGATCATCTTTTCTTTTCTAAAATATAGCAGAACATTGAAATCATTAGTTATGTTTTAAACCAAAAAGTTTTGTACCGCGATGGATTGCATGTTAATTAGTAAAGTAAAGTGTGTTGGACGATAATATATATATATATATATAATATATTACTGTAGGATAATTTTCAGTGGGTTAAAAATCTTTAACTCCATTGTGGGACGGATCTAGCATGACGAGTTTGAACTATTAAAACAAGACTAAAACTTTTAACTTATTTCTTATATTATATTTTTATTATATAAACTACAAAATATGCCAACACGTCACAAAAACAAAATTTTATATTGTTCCAACTAAGACTTCAAATTTTAAAATGAAAATAATATATATTAAAAATATTATAAAATTAAAAATCGTCCCGCGGTGTACCGCGGGTTCAAACCTAGTTTATTACTCTCTGTTTCAAAATATAAGATGTTTTAGAGAAATTTTTTGTTTCATAATATAGGATGTTTTCAAGTTTCTATGCAACTTTTAGATTAGTCTAGTATTTTATATTATGCAGTATTGTTTCTGATTGGTTGAACTTGTTAAAAGTAAAAGCTTCTTAGTCTGCGTGCTTTACTTAAAACATCATATATTTTGAAGTATATTATACTCCCTCCGTTTCATTATTTAAGATATTTTAGAGAATTATTTTGTTTCATAATATAGTATGTTTTCAAGTTTCTATACAATTTTTAGATTAGTTTAATACTTTATATTATACTGTCTTGTTTATCATTGGTTGAACTTTTTTAAAGTAGTCATTTCTTAATATGCGTGTTTTACTCAAAACATCCTATATTTTGAAATAGAGGGAGTATATGACTTTTACCTTCTTTAACTATTTAAGTATTGGGTGTGGTACTGTATCACACCTTTTGATCTCGGAAGTGAAACTTAGTTGTTTCTTTTGAATCTGAGCGTTATGGATGAGTGTTTTCTTGAGTTTATTCTTGGTGATAATATCGACTCTATTACAAATTTCGTCATGGCCATTCTTATAATTGGTGGGTATGAGTTTTGGCTTCATTATTTATCTCTAAGCATTTGAAGTCTGTAGTAGTTTTGGCTTCATTACGGTTTTGAGATTGAAACCTTATCGAAATTTTTATTTGTGAACTGAAACTTACTTATTTGTTTTGCTTCAGAACGATATGGGGTCAGAGCTGTTTAATGTAGATGAATTGCTTGAGTTTGATGAATTGAAACATGACTATGAAGTTAATTGGCACTTAAAAAGAAGGTAAGGCGGCCCTCAGAAGAGCTTAAACCGAGGTCTATATGTTGGATATGGGCTTCGCCCCCAACATTTACAGAAGCCCAAACAGAAGGCCTTTAGGAAGTTTTGGCCTGAAATCTTGGATCTGGCCCATCTGGCTGCAGGGGCAAAATCGTCATTTGCGGAGGAAACAAAAGAAACCCTAGGTCAATGGCCCACTATAAATATCATTGTCACGTCAGAGGATCCAGTTTTTTGGGCAATCAGAGAGAAGAGAGCAATTAGTAAATCATATTTAATGAGCTTAACACTTTGATTATCATTTTTTGTAAACTCTTACTTCGATTCTAAGTTAATAAAAGGACCAGCTCCGATTATTCCAAAAGGATCCGTATTATTTATATTGTTGATTTCATACATCAACATATAGGCTGTAGCTGTAAGGAATAGAAGATTGGCTTACTTGTATTAGAAGGACACTATTTCTCTAAGGATCCTATGAGAGACGGGGAGCCGTACGTATCTATTCTACACCATGAGTAGGATTTGATGGGAAGGAAGGAACATGTAAAACGTAGGGCAGAGACGAGACGAGGAAGCAACGTTGGTTACTAAAGCAACAAAGGTTAGGTGTTGTGTTAAATATTATATAATAGAATAGTTTATTGAGTTGTCCTTCATAAGATTAAGGCACACATATATATAGTGATTAGCTTTGACATATTGCTAACACCACAGTAATGTAAATTTTCCTAAACACATATGGAAATAGCTTGTACAATAAGTAATATCAAGATCTAGAAAATTCTTCGGGTTGGGCTTCACTTCATTAACGGACTTTACGGTCCACATTACTTGGTCCGCAAGATACACATCTTGCTCACATTACTTGGTCCGCAAGATACACATCTTGCTTCCCTGATACTCCCCCGCACGACAAAGGTGTGACGCAAAAGCAAACTATGCAACCACAAAGCGAAACACCTATGTCGTGGACACTTGTCAAGAACGGACAAATCATGTCAACAAAATCATCAGGGTTAAAACTTCAATCTTGAGAAGAGGGATGGAATTTCAGCTCGTCTTCGGTTTTGGTAAAAGGGAATAACAACATCCCGTGAGCGCAAATCGTGCAACTCCACAAACAATTGTCCTTATCTTGGACAGTCCACAAATCAGACTAATAATAACCTAAACATGAGCGTTCCAATAAACTTCCCTAATGGTCAAACTATAACCAAACTCCCCCGCAATGGTAAAACTATTACCAAACTAAAATATTGAAATATTTTAAAAATCATGAATAATTCTTGTGAAACCCACAAAACTTAACTATAGCCACCCGTAAGAATCTCCCACTTAATAACTCTTGCACAAACGAAATAAAACCATAAGCAGATATAGAAAACCAAATACTTAAACCTTTGAAAGACGCAGACACGTACCACTAACCTCCAAGTAATAATTAAAATAAAAACACCAAACTCCCAACTTAACTTAAGAGAGAAACATAAATTAATAATAATAATAAAAACCTAGATGACCTAACCATCAATATCATCCTCATCGTCAGCATCTTCTTCGTCCATGAGTTTTTCCATGATCACGAATAGATCACACAAGATTTATAATGCGGAAGCTTTTAGTTTTGATCCACTAAATCGACTGCTCTGATACCATGTTAAATATTATATAATAGAATAGTTTATTGAGTTGTCCTTCATAAGATTAAGGCATACATATATATAGTGATTAGCTTTGACATATTGCTAACACCACAGTAATGTAAATTTTCCTAAACACATATGGAAATAGCTTGTACAATAAGTAATATCAAAATCTAGAAAATTCTTCGGGTTGGGCTTCACTTCATTAACGGACTTTACGGTCCACATTACTTGGTCCGCAAGATACACATTTTGCTCACATTACTTGGTCCGCAAGATACACATCTTGCTTCCCTGATATGTTGCAGAGATCAATGATTAGATTGGAATGAGATGATGGAGGAGTCAGAAGCTAGCTCAAGCCTTGAAGAGGTAACTTGCTTATTTTTGCTATGTGTTCGTTCCAGATCAGTTCACAAATATCTCATTTTTCGATTTCTTGTTTACTTTTTTTTTATTGTGGTGCAAAACCCTCGTTCATATCTTAGCTTGTCGAACATTTTCAGTTGAGAACATTGCAAGATAGAGAACAGAACAAGGCAATATTATTGAAGCAATAAGAGATGCAAGATATGATGGATCATCATTTCACATCAATCATGCAACATAATTAAGTTCTTTATCGGGAAAAGATCATCAACACTTGGATTACACAAAGATAGACAATGACGAGACTCTCAATGATCATTGGCTTCGAGAGATTGGCCTTGACGCTGAAGAATAATAAGTGCAACGCTCATATTATTCATAATTTCTCTCAACCGGCCTCTGAAGAACAAATAAATCCCAACAAAGTCTGAAGTTATCTCAACCGTCCGATCAATTCATCTACTATCATCACCGATCTTCTTCTTCGTCAAACAAAGTTGGTGAGCCCGTTCTTTCGGCAGTACTTTCCCCAGATAATATCGTTTCATTTCTAGGTACTCTAGCCACGCCTACATCTATCTATACTATTAAAAGGGAAGCATTTTTAATAAGTACACATAGAGTTAGAGATTATTACATATAATGTCATTAGATAAAGTTTTAAAAACCTTGGATCTCGAATTGATCCGGAATATTTGTATTCGGATCGTGTATAATATGGTTAAACAGATCAGCTATAAATGTGTATCCAAACGGAGTTTTTTAAAAACTAAATTTAATCAATTTCGTTTTATATATAAAGAAATCCAAATTTAATTCTACATGCCATATAAATAGAACCGATAATTACTCAATATATTTGGAAAATGTTTAAAGTTTTCTTCCATAATAGTCATAGAATTAAAATCGTATTTTATTTAAGGAAAATTTAATACAATTAAATAAAAACAAATAGTCATTTAGTTTAAATTTGCAATATCTTAACGAAATTAAAGTAATTAATTATGATTAGCACATATGAAAAGAATTCAAAATCGAAATTTAATATATGTAAATAAATTTAATTTGATTATATTTTAAAGATATAAAAAAAGTGTACATAGAGTCCCACATCGGCTAAATATATTAGAATATGGTTCAACATCACTATAAATAGGACTTATATTCTTTTCAAATACAAAAGAGCAGGGGGCTTGATTTATCAAGCGTCCAAATTTCAAAGTTAATCTAGCTTTTTATTTGAGTATATATAAAAAAATTTCAAAGTTTCAAAATATTATAATATTTCTTTTAAAAAGTCTCAAATATTATAAATATTGAAACTTTTGAAAGGTACACATATTATAATTATTTAAATTTTTTAGAATGTTTAAATTATTATAAATATTTAAACTACATCGAAATTTTAAAATATTATAATACTTAAACTCTATTAAAAAGTAATATTAATATTTTAACTTTATAAAATTTTAAAATATATAAAAAGTTAGAGTTAAACCCGTATATATTAAACTACATATAGACTTCGTTTATACAATCTTTAGTTCTAATCGTCCCAAAATACCAATGTATAATTGCAAGATTTTGGAAGTTGTCTAACGTTGTTCCATAATAATAAAAAGCTAAATTCGAAATTGTATATATTTAAACTTATTTGATTTGGTTTTATAGGTCTGGAAATAAAAATGGTTTTATTTATGTCTTATTTTAACTCTAGAACAAGAACAAAAGAAGACTTGAAAAAACAAGAGGAAAACCAAGAATTTCAAAAAATGAAAACTAACCACCAAGTAAAAAAAAAAAGATTATACTCAGAAATTTTCAAAAGCCAAAGAAATACTAATCTCTATAATCCATTAAAAATTAAAACTCATAGTCATAATAAATTAGAAGCATATATGGATCATTTATGCTTCATGGAGCATACATGGATCAAACATATACTATGAAGTATGAACCGGCTAACTGACTAATAGAAAACTAAATTAAACAAAGTTGAACTTTTAAGAAGAGGTTCATTTATTTTTAACTGTAGCATACATGGATCATTTATACTTCAAATAATTAATGGGAATTACAGATTCATGTTGAAAAATATTATTTTCTTTTTAATTAAACACACATAACAGAAAGAAAAAAAGAGATGAAAAAAAAAACTACCCTTGATTTTAAAAATATTAGATAGAGACCCACATCAGATTATATGAAAAAAGAACTAGATATTTTGTCCAATAAATAACAGTTTCATGTTAGCATGAAAATTGGGTTCCAAAGATTTGTTGATTCGGTGTAACCGGCTCACCGGTTTAACCATGATTTTTGGATCTTAGCTGTTTGTCCAGTTTTGCTGTGTTTTACGTTTATCACCAGACTGTAACACCAACTAGGTCGCCGTCTGGTCCGGGTTTAAAAGCATTGCTCGAGAGAAATATATATAAGATGGGATGGGTTGGTAATATATTTGAAAATTTTCATTGACATATTTATGTCAAATATTTGACAAGAAAATTGGTACAAAACGGAAACAGGTAATTTGAAAAATAGAAAAAAAATTATCTAAACTATTATGGTAAAATATGATAAAAGAACTTTGGGTGATGGGATGAAATCAAATAATTTGATTAGTTAATTCATCAACTTGTTTACGGGGGTTTCGATCCGCACATACTGATTTCAAAAATTATATTTGCTATCATGTTTATAATATATTACGTATGTATGGGGAGACGAATTTGACCGGCTTAAAAATTTATATCATCCAGTTTGGGAAGTTTTTGTTTTCTTACGATTTTCTCTTATTTGACACTTCACGGGTTTAATAAAATATTAACCTGTCAAAAATCCGATTTACATTTTTGATTCGGGTCTATTGCCATATCAATCCAAATTTTTGGGTAACTAGAGAACGATTGGTTACGAGAGGACAGCGAGTAATTCAAATTATTAAAAAATTGTTTAAAAAACATGACAAAAAATAAAGATAACGAGACAAGATTATAAAATTAGATCAAAATCTTAATTTCAACTTTGAAAAAACAAATATTGCATCTCATGTTTCTCTTACTATTTTCTGTCTCGAAATAAATATATCATATTTTTTTTTAATATAGGTGTCATTATAAATAACAAAAACAAATCTGATAATTTTTTTTCTAACTCGAATTAAAAACAAATCAAATAATGTTCTTTAAAAAATGTTTACAAACATAACCCGTACATACATAATATATTATAAACATGATAGCAAACATAATTTTTGAAATCAATCCTGCACGTACATGCGGATCCAAACCTAGTTACCTGTTTAATTTCCGATTACTATTTCAATTTTTTTGATAAGTCTGATTGAATTTTTGTATCTCATTCGTTTGCCTCATTTTTTTTTTTTAATCTTTTTCTTTCTAGGGTTTATACTTACTTTAATGATCAATCATCTTGTTCGTCTTTTAATTTATATCTCTGGGGTTCTATTTTTCTTTCCTTGATTATGATGTGTAGATTCTAAAAATGGTTATGATGAAGGCGAGTAATATCTGAAATCAAGCTTTATTTACATTCTAAAATATTATAGAACTAGATTAGGACCCGCTGTACACTGCCGGGAAAAATTATTTATAACTAAAATATTTAGATTATAAGTTGCATTTGTTGTTTAAATATGTTATATGATAATTGTTAAATAAACCATATAATACTGCAATATAATTTATTTTTTACATAAGATTTATTTAATTAATTTAATTAGATATGTATATTCTCTTATACGGACAATGTTAACAAAGTAATGAAATTATGTTTTATCCGTGTAACACAGAATTAATGATATTTTTAATTTTTATAAATATCGATAAAACCCGTCCCACTATATAACCCCGTCCCGAGATATTTTAAGTCACACTATATCATCTTAATTTTTAATATTTATTGTGTATTTAAGGTATAATATTTATCATATTTAACTTTTTAAAAGTTTTAAATATTTTTCATAAATATTTAAAACTTTTTAAAATATTTAAAATAAAGAACCGGAATAAGCCAAATAAATTTTTTTTAAGTTTGAATGCCTGATAAATCAAGTTTTCTACTTTCTACTCATTTGTATTCAGAATCATTTTGGTCTCTTTTATAGTATGACTCTAAATCATTTTCCAATTTTTTTAGAAGATGTGGGATATTGTACCCGTTTTTTTTATTCATCAATTGAGTAATATATGTCCATTTTTAAAATTTTGTATTGCATCGTATGCAGGAAAAAATCACAATTTTTATTAACTAAATGTATTATAGAATAATTCAAGATAATTTAAATATAAATTTAAATAGAAAGATTTCCTTATTTTTTAAAATCTTACCTATAATTAATTTTGAAGTTTTGGTAACTAATATTAAAGTCAATGCATTAAAGGTAAAAGCTTTCCAAAAAGTATTTTTGAGCAAAATCTGCTGCAAAAAATACTAGTATAGATTAGTTGTTCTTTTCAAACAACCCGCAACCAGCTTTTTCTTCTTGGTTTTACTACTCATCAGTAAATGTTTTTTTCCGGACATGAGAACCCTGTGAAGCTAGCGTCTGAAACATCTTGTAAGTTTACTTTCACTATACGTTTTATAATTTTCTTTTCTTGGCTTAAATCTTTAAGAGCAAGAGTTTTAGTGATTATCATTGTTAGCTGATACGAGAATCTAATTTTGCGTTCTCGGAATCCGAAAAAGTTGAAGAGATTGTTTTAGCAATAGCCTATATATATAATCTGCAACTCTGCAATTAACTCAGAAATTGTTACTTAGGGCATCAAGAAGCGTACCTTTTCCATTGTGTATTACAAGCTTTCACTACGAGAAAAATGAGTCATAGCTACACTAAAATTTATTGCAATAACTCCATATTTTGTTGCAAATTTGAAAATGCAACAAAATTGAGACACATTTTCTATTGTGGCTATATGAGCGTTGCAAATCTTAAATTTTCAGCGGATCTAATATTTTACACATTCAACATAAACCCTACATGTAATATATTTGTTTATATAGTATTCAAATAATTTACTAGACTCTAGTGTATTTCTGCTGTATTATTATTTTATTGTAGTTCACTCTTTTGTTTATCAATTAATAACACGTTATATATAGACAATAAGATGTAACCCTCTAGCTAGTCCATATAATTTAATCAATGCTTAACTACTTTACACAAAAAGAAACCGACAACATAAAATCACATACATAAGAAACGAAAACATACCCGATAATGCTTGGTGGATGTTGTTTGGTAGCAACTCAGCGAAAGCAATCGAAAGAAGTCTTTGCATAAACACATGGCAATCATGACTTTTTAGTTTAGAAAGTTTAACTCCATCAGAAGAAGATATCTTTGATGCATAACCATCAGAAAATTTAACTTCATCTTTTAACCAATTAAAAAGAAATTCCTTTCCCTCCGAAGTCAGTCTAAATAATGGAAATGGAGCTTTTCCATCATTGGTCAAATGGAGATCTTTTCGGTTGCAAATCTCTGCCAAGTCAACACGGGACTTAAGATTGTCTTTTGTTTTTCCTGCAACATTCAACAACGTATTATTGATATTTTCAAAAAAGTTTTTCTCGATATGCATCATATCAAGATTATGACGACGGAGAAGACTTTTCTAATAAGGTAATTGCCAAAATATGCTTTGTTTGTGCCAGTTATGTGTTTCCCCATATCCCACTAGTTTTGGATGTCCTTCTCCTCCACAGTCAACAATTCTTGGTAAACTACACACATGATCACTCCACAATTCCTCCCCCGAATACACTGTTGGTGGATCTGAATCCACCATTTTGTTTTTTCTGAAGTTTTTCTTGTTACGTCGTAAACTATGATCTTTTGGAAGAAAACGACGGTGACAGTCAAACCAACATGTTTTTCTCCCATTTTTCAACCAAAAATCACCAGTATCATCCATACAATAAGGGCATGCTAAGCGACCATGAGTTGTCCATCCAAATAACATAGCATATGCAGGGAAATCACTAATTGTCCATAAAAGCATAGCTCATAACGTAAAATTTTGCTTCAGTGATACATCATAGGATTCAACTCCATCATTCCACAAAGAATTCAGCTCATCTATGAGAGGCTGCAGAAATACGTCTAAGCTCCTGATTGGATGGTTGGGGCCAGGAACTAGTATTGTGAGGAATAAGAACTCTCGTTTCATGCACATATCATGTGGTAAGTTATACGGAGTCAGTATAACAGGCCATAATGAATAATTTTGACCAATCGTTCCAAAAGGATTAAATCCATCAGTGCATAAACCAAGATACACATTTCTAGGCTCATTAGCAAAATCAGGATATACCTTGTTGAAATGTTTCCATGCTTCACCATCTGATGGATGACACATTAGGTCACTACTGTGGGTTGAATAATGTTCTTTGTGCCATCTCATTAGTGAAGCTGTTTTCTTTGATTGGTATAATCTTTTCAGCCTATCAGCAATCGGCAAATAAAACATTCTCTGAAATGGAACTTGCTTCTTTTTTTCAGGTTCTTTCGCATTTGTAAATCTGTCAGATCCACAAAATCTACAGCTTTTTTCGTCTCCATCGTCTTTCCATAAAATTATACAATTCTTCTGACACACATCAATCTTCATGTAAGGCAGACCCAAAGATCTCATTAACTTCTTCGTCTCATAATATGAGGTAGTGGCCTTGTTATCTTTAGGCATGTAGTCTTTCATCATCTGAGCAATATAATCCATACAGTTTTCTGATAAATTATAATCTGTTTTCAGAGTCATATACCTAGATGCCAGTGATAATTGTGAAAGTCCTTCTCCACATCCATCATATAGTTGATGTTGGCTTGCGTTTAACAGATTAAAAAACTTTTTGGCTTCTTCATTGGGCTCTTCCTCCATGTTCTGATTAGATGGCATACGCCCATCAAAAGCATATGTAACCACATAAGTGTTTTGAACAGGCATAGAAAATTCACCAGGAATACTTGTATCTTCATTAATATAATGTGGTTGCTTATCAGCCTCATAGTCTTCTCCTTGTGAAACCCAAACAAAATAATTGGGCGTAAACCCTTTGTTATATAAGTGATCAGTAACTATCTCCTCAGTAAAAGCATGTCCATTCTCACACCTAATGCACAGACAAAATATTATGTTCTTCTCAATATATAAGGTATGGTTTTTCGCAACAGTTATGAACTCTTTCAATCCATCTAGGAATGCATCTGAGACTTGCTTGGTAGTTGGATCTATTCTTGCATACATCCACTGCCTCAAAGCATGATTATTGTTACTTGACGACATTTAAAATTCCAGAACTTCTGCAAAAGCAAATAAAATTTAAGTCTTGTTACTCAAAGTAGTTCAGTTGCTTGATATAAGAATGAAAGAATTAATATATATAAAAATCATGTCACAGTATTAATAAAGTCTAACAAATCTTAAATCAAATAAAGTATGAGTGTAGTGGTGAAGATGCTGATATTGTTAATTAAAATAAGATATTTAAGGACGTTATGCAAAAAAATAACCTTAGCCTTCAAGAAAAGAAGTGGTGAAGATGCTGATAATGAATCTTGTCTAATTATCACCTGAGGTACAAGTTTTTAAACCACCAACTCTTTAAACGATCTCTGCTATTTTTTAGTATCTGCTCTGTTTTTTAGAGAACTCAATTCTTAAACCTGACTATTTAAACCGAATTTATTGTACCAATACCTTTGAAGTCTCCACTCGGATTACAACCTTACGTTACCATAAATGAGTAAGTAATATACAATCCAACTAAACCAGAAAACATATATCAGACGTTAATAAATTTACCAAATATTATAGATTTCAACTAGTAATTAAATTAAAAATATAATATATATTAAGGTAAATTTATATTCTTAAAAAATATGTTGCAAAAAGGTATAAATTGTTGTAAATACAGTAACAAATGTGTCACATATTTTACCACATATTTTTACTAAAATTTTCTTGCAAAATAGCAACAACTCATAACCGTTGAATATTTCTTGCAAAATTTGCAAGACATTTTTGTATGTCGTAATAATGTTACTAATCTGTAACGAAAAAATGCAACGGACAATTTTGTCACTAAGTTGCAATAAATTTGTAATAAAATTGTTACGTACATTCATCATTGCAAAAATATAGCAAAAAAATGTTACAAAATCTTCACGAATTCGATCATTGCAAAAATATCGTGGCAATAGCACTATTTTCTTGTAGTGTTTACGAAATGACATGATCTTGATATAATCTCACAGAGTGGCTTCTTATATTTCTTTGTTTCTCTAGTTAGTGTAAGTGAAGTTGAAGCATTGTGTGAATTGTTCAAGAAATAAGCAGCTCGGTTGTTGATGATGGCTTGATAATATCTTGAAATCGTGATGTATAGTGTGATATGATATTCATTGCCCTATTATGGCCATTAACATTATACAGGCCCATAAGAGTTAGGAAACATTAACACACATTAATCTAAACTCTAAATCCTTTCTCCTTCCGCATCTTCCCCTGCATGGCTGCATCTACAAAACGAGTTTGTTCTTAGTTCAATGAAGAGGAGGAGAGTCTCTGTGAGATATCATCCATCAGACCTGCTAATTGATTATGATTACGAAAGAGATGTATACTCCTTTCCTTGCACCTTATGCTTTTGTTTTCATAGCTTTAAGCTTTTTTTTTTGTATTTTCGTGCATGTGGTTTATTACTTTCATTTTTTTGCGTTTTTGCTCTGTAGAGTTTTTCCGGGTCTTTCAGTTCCGATGATTTCAACTTCGATAGGTTTGATTCCGGGGATGACGTTTCACAAAGATAGAGAGAGATAGAAGATGATAATGATGATGATGGTGAAAAAGTAGATGGTGCGGAAGATGGGAGTAACGAAGGTTCTGATCATGAACAAGATGAAGTCGTCGAAGAGAGTGATTCTTCATAAGATGAGGTTGATGCTTTGTATATTTCATTATAGAATTTAGAAACTATGATATTTTCTCCATTTCCAAACGAAACTATCTTATGATGTGTATGTTCCTCCAATAAATACAGCTGGGAATGTTCCCTTGAAGTGGTATAAGGATGAGAAATATATTGGTTATGACACCGATGGGAAGGAGATTACCAAGAAAAGAAAGCGAGACAGACTTGACTTTTTGCTTGTAGATAAGGATGACTCCAGGAACTGGTAAGTTTGAAACACTTAATTATCTGTTTTATATATTTGTATATGTAGTTTGTTATTTAGTAGCATTATGGTGATGCAATTTGTGGGGCTTTCGCTTGAAAATTTATGACGAATATAATGACGATGAAGTGGAGGTGACTAAAGAGGAGTTATATCCCATTCTTAGAATACTCAAAGCGGCAGCGCCACATGCTGACTTTGATCCATGTTCGGTACGTAATGTGGTTTATGTGTAGCTGTTTTTTCTATTTGTGACATTTTTAATTGATTCTCTTGGGGCCAGCCTTATGTTGATTGGTTCAAATGGCATGATGCATAACATCCACTCTCAAGTGCACCATAACTCAAGCGAAGGCGCATCCGTTCAAAATGGGAGGAAAAAATTATTATTAAGATTGTTAGAGCAATCCGGAAGGGGTGGATCAAGTTTGGTAAGCCTGAAGAAGAGCCCAAGTTGTATCTCTTATGGCATAATGATGATTCAACTTTAGATCAAAAGAGCAAGCAATTAATTTATACTCCTCCACGGAAACGGAAATTGCCAGGTGATTTTTTTTTTTTTTTTTTTTTGACCATCTGTCTAGGAATTGTATTTTTTGAAGGTTTTTAATGCTTTGGAATTTGGGTTTTACAGGACACAAGTGTCTAGGAATTGTATTTTTTTGAAGGTTTTTAATGCTTTGGAATTTGGGTTTTACAGGACACGAGGAATCATACAATCCTTCTTTGGAATATATTCCAACATAGAAAGAGATAGCCTTATGTAACTTGATGTGTGAGGAAGATCATCCAAAATCCATAAGTACAGCTTTATATACTCAATTGGTTTAGCTTATAAGCCTTATGGTAATTAAAATTAATGTGTGCGTAGGTTTGCATGTGAGAAGCATTCCAGCATATAAGAATGCACTAAAAGAGTCTTTTGACCGTTGTTTAGATCTATACCTATGTCCGAGAGTTCTAAAGAAGAGAGTGAGGACTAGTTTTGATCATCTCATTTTCTATATCTAAATATCAGTTTGTTTCCTTTCTCCACAGATAAATATCGATCCTAAGTCTTTGAAGCCTAAGCTACCTAGTAGGAAAGATCTTAGACCTTATCCAAACTCATGTTATCTATAATACAAAAAGCTATACAAGACA
This sequence comes from Camelina laxa, assembly GCA_024034495.1. Taxonomy (NCBI): domain Eukaryota; kingdom Viridiplantae; phylum Streptophyta; class Magnoliopsida; order Brassicales; family Brassicaceae; genus Camelina; species Camelina laxa. The sequence goes on from CM043883.1 coordinate 17,357,932, forward strand.
AGTTACTACCATATCCACTGAATGGTCTGGCCAATGGACAGCCTCTGGTAATTCATTTAATGTTTTTGTTCAAGTTCGTTGAGCTCTCTTTTCTTTTTCCAAGATGCCAAACTTTGTATTCTTTCTTCAAAAGTTCAACTGATAGATCCGTTCGTATATAAAACGATCTGATCCGTTTTTTTTAAATAATAAATATAAATATGAATAATAATAATAATAATAATATAAACTAGTGGTCTCATATCCACTAGCCACCTAACCACAATCACACCAAACAGCGGAAATGAATAATACAATAAACCAATGAATATCCAATAAACAATATTAAACCATAACAATTAGACTAAAAATCCAATCAACATAAAGCAATAAATTAGCAATCCTAAACAACATTCTAGGACTAAACTCTAGCAACCTAACAAGAGCCAGACAATATCCAAGCGAGCCAGTTGAACAACCTACTCTTCACTGTCTTGATTCTACGATCACACTTTGCCTTTACATGCACCACAAACACAAATTGAGATGCATGAGTATTTTATAAACATTCAGTGAGGCAATCCTACCATCTACTGGGCTATACACACAAGCAATGAGATACTCTAACCATCAAACAACAATCAACAAACAAACCAGGACTGCATCGACCGACACCAACAAAGCATCGACCGACACCAACAGGGGATGCATCGACCGACACAAGATTGCATTGACCGACGCATGCCCAAAATTTTACAGAAAACCCTAGTTTCATCGTCCGACGCCTCCACATGGCATCGACCGATGCTCCTAGGTCAAACCGCGCCGTACTCGCACTTGCATCGACCGACACACAAAGTGTATCGACCGACGCACATGTCGAGCATTGTTTTTCCCTGAAGCTTCTCTCGGGACCACCGTTCCTAAACCATCAAAACTCGATCCCAAGCCACAAGAAAGCTTCACAAAGTCCCAATTAACGTTCTAACAAGCCAAATAACACATAAACAAGCAGATCAGAGAAATCTCAAGCTTAGATAAGCCATGGCCATACACTCACCTTTGTCAAGAAGATTTTGAACCTCAAACAAGCAAAACAACGCTACTAAGAAGCTCCTACAACGATCCCAGCTACAGATCTCTACAGGAACAGCCACAAATGACCAGAATCTCACAAAAAACCTCAAGAACAGTTTATCCCTTCTCTTTTCTCTAAAACGGCTTAAGTTTTCTCTAAACACGAACAAAACTCACTAATCACGACTTAAGGTTTTTTCCAACCCAAAAACACAGCGTTTAACTTAAGCCGAACCGCACAAAACCAACCTTGCATCGACCGATGCATCCCCTAAACCGGGATTTCGGTTCGCGGATGTTACACTATATGGGAAGTTGAAACTGGTAGATGTCTTAATATCTGGCACTGTAATGAAGCTATTAAGTGTGTGGCTTGGAATCCTCTTTTCGACTTTTCAATTTTAGCTGCTGCCATGTGAGTGTTTTATCTTGGGAGTTTTGTTTTCTGATTTATTTATTATAATAATAATAACTTCTTGTTACGAGACCATTAACATTTTCACATTTGCAGGGGACGAGATTCGGTTATCTTGAACACTGAACTTGGCACTGATGAGGAACAGGAAAATATTAAAGAGCTGCTTCGCTTAGAAAACGTTGCAAAACCAAAAGCATCTAGTAAGTAGCCACCAGCACTTTTGTCAGAAATTGAAATATATATATATATATATATATATATATATATATATATATATATATATATGAACGATTTTTAATCTTTTGTGTATTTTGCAAACCGTAGTTACAGCTATTGCAAGTTGGCTTCCAGATGAGAAATATGGAGGAATCATGATTAGATATTTTAAGGTACACTTTTGCTAAATATCCTTCGTAACAGGGAAAAAGAAAAACAAATCCTTAAACTGGTTTAGTTTATATATTTGAGAACATATCGAGCATTGATTGGTATCGTAAAGGAGACTATCTGTCGATAGTCATGGCATCCGGCGAGATGTGAGGTGTTGTGATTCATCAAATCTCGAAAAATCTTACAAAAAAGCCTTTCAAGATCCATGGACTTCTAGTGACTGCACTTTTCTGTCCCAGCCATTCATACTTGTTCATCGCAACAAAAAAGAAGTTTCATCTTTACAATCTGCTAAAGGTACATGAGCCAGTCAAAAAGCTCGAGACTTGAATGAGGGAAATCTCATCGATGGCGATTCATCCTAGTGGTGATAATCTGATAATAGGAAGCAAAGAAGGGAAGATGTGTTGGTTTGACATGGATCTTTCTTCGAAGCTGTACAAGACTCTCAAGAATCATCCTAAGGACATCACTAATGTGGCGTTTCACCGTTCATATCCGTTGTTTGCTTCATCCTTGGAGGACTCAACAGCTTATGTTTTCCATGGAAAGGTGTATAATAATCTGAAGGAGAATCCTCTGATTGTGTCTTCGGAGGTTCTAAGAGGCCATTCTACTTCTTCAAATGGGGGAGGTCAGTTTATATGGCGTTTTGTGTTTTTTTTCCTTAAGGATCACACACTATTATGCGTAAACCGTCATATGTTTTGATTCTTCATGAGATTAATATATATATATATATATATATATATGTTATGGATTTTGATTACAAGAGTCTTGGACTGCAAGTTTCATCCACGACAACCGTGGCTATATACTTGATATCTTGTATTTTTGTTGAGTTTTAAGCCTTGTTTATTCATTGTTTTGTGCATATTCATGAGCATTTAGGTTGTATTTTGCATCTAGTTTTGTATCTCAGGTGTTAGAGTAGAGATGTACAAGGAAAGTATACTTTGGAGCTAAATAAGTAAAGAATTAGCAATATAATGGAAGACACACATTTGGATGCACACAAGATGATTGATGATTCGGAACCAGTCTGCAGTCCCTCAAAGATCGACTCGTTTGAAGACCTTTCCTTGGGATTTAGCTCCAGAGTTCTTCCCCAAAGTTATTGGAAATTGAGTAAGCTTTGCAATGGAGGTGATTTCAGGATAATCTTATGTGTGTGTAAGGAGTTATACCTGTTTTAGTAAGCGTATATACAGCCAGAGAAAGATTGCCACCACATGCGGCCACACCACGCGGCCAAGCCAAGGCCGCTTGAAGCCACGCGGCCATACCACTCGGCCAAGCCATGGCCGCTAGAGATAGATGGACCAGGATCCGGATACACACGCGGCCACACCACTCGGCCAAGCCATGGCCGCTGGAGATCAGATGGACCAGGATCCGGAGACACACGCGGCCAACCCATGGCCGCTTGAGCCAACACCACACTTGTTTTATCCTTGACTCGGGTTTGATCCGGTTTGAACTGGATTGAGCCGGCTCCCTTTTATTTTCCTATAAGTACATTAACCCTATTAAGGAGAGACTTATCTTTATCTAATCTTTATCTTATCTTATTGTTTAGTAGCCATTAGGGTTCTTAAGTTTATCTACTCTTGGTTTGTTGAATGATTGAGTACTTTTAAGTTTTAATAGCAATTTTTTCTTAAAATCTCTTAATCTACAATCTCTTATTATGCTTTCACAAAGATCAAACCTTTTCCTTTGTGTGATCATGATGATGAGTGAGTAGATCCATTAGAACTTTGGACTAGGTAGATTAGGGAGATAGATGATTGATCTTTGATGTCTAAGGCTTTATTTATGTGTTTTCTATCTTGATTAGTGTTAATAGTGCTAGATAGCTTTGATCAAGCTTGAATCTAGATATTAGGATTTTCATGCCCATAAGGTGTTTGATGAAATTCATGAACCAAACTATTCAAGAGCTTTACATTCCTAGTTAATGGAAATTGATGATTAGGGTGCTTAGTGGTATTTAGACTTGTTTTTAATGCATGCTTACCTCGTGATACCTTTGGAAATTGTTGATTATCACTTGATTAGCATAGGAATCTCTATCATGGAAATGGTTTGATTTGCTTAAGTGTTCTTAGCCTTAGGATTGTTCTTGATTGTTGCTTAGACATCTAGGATTGATTAGCTATCTCCCAAGTCAATTACCTTGCCCAAGGTTCACTTGTTTAATCTTGATTTAAAGTTTGTTGCTAGTTGTGTTCTGTGTCTTGAATTTACTTTGTTTTAATTGTCTTATTTTCTTTATTTGAATCAGTTTGTTAATTAGATTGTGACAAAAGAACATATTCCTGTTAAGAATAGATTAAACATCTTTGTGTATTCTTAGTGTGTTGATTAATGCAATTTGTGGATTGATAATTTAATTGATTGAAAAGTACTACATCAATACTGCAGGGGCTGACTCAGTTATCAAACTCTATTGCCACTAAATTTACAAACCCTCTTTTTGACATTTCCAAGTTGTTTCACATTGTCTTATTTTTTTCGGTGTTCGTGGTAAACTGCTAAATTTGACTTAATATGAAATTTGGTGAGGTGATTGTGTTTATTTTTCCAAAATCAGACCATATAAGTATAACACTTTTTATCAAAAGATTATATACAGTACAACATTTTTTTTTTTTAAAAACTTTAGGGGTGTTATTGCTTTGTGATTTAAATATAACTTAAAAGAGTCTAAATGTTATGTAGAATATGTTGCTATTCGATCAAGATTTTGTTGAACTTTAAGTTTAGTGTTATTAGTTTGTGATTTGTAAAAAATCATTTAAAATCTTAATAAATTTGGGGTTGTTAGATTTAGTCTTTTGTAAAGTCAATAAAAGTTTTGTTTTCTTCAATTAAAACAAAAGAATCTAAAATTGTTAATGAATTCAATTATTATGTTATTGATTCATGATTTTATACACTTTCTTCACAAAATAAAGTCATGGAAAATATCACTAAAAATTAAAAATACAGAAATTGTTTGGAAAACTTTACAAGATTTTAAAAAACTAATCAACAAAACTATAGAAAATTCTCTAGCAATCCTTTCCGTTACTTATTCTTTTTAATTAGAACCCAATAACACCCTTTTTAAAGCCCACAACTATTTGTATAGAGTAGCTAGAGGATTAAAATCCAAGCAATTGTGAAAACATATTCAATGAATAATTAAAACCTATACTCATTCTTAAAACCTGCTCTGACTTACATGTTATTATCTGCTAATGTATAGTTTATCTTTCCAATCTTCTCTTGTACATAGATAGAGGAGAGTTGTGTTAGCCAAACTTTGGGAGCTCTAAAACTATTGTAAAACAGGGTTTTGCTCGTCTTTTGGTCATTTTTGCTTAAAAACATTATAAATGTCTCTGAGAGGCATAAGTGTTTGAAAATAGTCTTGAAGTCTCTAAAATCACCTGTATAATTCATTGGGAACCTAATAAAACATAATAAGAACGAGAAAATACGAGATTTATATGTTCTTTGGAGATCATGCATGTTCACTACTAAAGATGAACTGAAAATTTCATTAGATAAGGCTACTCTCTTCATCCTTGGCAAATATTTGATGAGATTCTTCATAGGTTGACATTTCAGATTTATGGTTTCACCAATAAGATTGATCGAATTCCTTTCCATATCTCCATAGGCATGAATTCAGGATGCAACATCGCCATAAGAACCTTATTTATGACCGATGACATGATAACTAACTGCAACCTCAACACTTTCTCAAACTTTGGACAGTAGAATCGATCCTCCATACTCAATAATAATCGTAGCTAAAGAGAAAGAGATAAACTAGCGCATATAACTTCTAGGATAACAGAAACTTAGACGAACATGGATGAACGTTGTAGAACAAACTCTAATTTTTTTTTGGATCAAAATCTTAAAATGTTTTTAGGATTTGTTCTTTAACGAGGAGATAATAACTATTAAAAAAGACATCTTCTTTTAATGAAAGACACCATATGAGTGTTGTAGTGTTGGTTTTGGAGTCGACGATATCTCTCTCTTTTCTCTCTCATATTTTTTCAGAGAGAGAAGCTTTCTTTTCTTTGATCGTTGTCTGACATGTTGTCGGCCTTTGTGACCGGATGAGATCTGGTATCACTGTAAACATGGCTTTTCCATTACCGTTTTCTTGCCGTAAACATGGCTTTCCCATTGTCGTGTTCTTGTCGTAAACATGGCTTTCCCGTTGCCGTGTTCTTGCTGTAAACATGGATTTTCCGTTGCCGTGTTTTTGCTGTCACCTTTGTTAGGCGTTGTTAATGTTTAGTTTGCTTCAAATAAAGGGGAATTTTCAGTCTTGATTTGTCTCTGTGTCTTACAGAGTTTCACGAGAGATGACAAAAGCTTCTATGTTTAAACATAATACAAGTGATTTGTCTTAGTTAGATCTGAAGCAAAAGCTTTACTTTCTTATGGTGAATTAGATCAATTTAGATTTTTGTCGATCTATGGTTCATTTGTTTATCTATATAGTGTTTGCTGGTGTTTGCCTCTGGATCTTTCCGTTGGGTAAACTGTTTACAGAAAATTCAAGGATGGTTGCAAAGTTGAACAAAAGAAGAAATTTCCTTCGTGATATTCAGATTCCTTATAGATGTGACTTCAATTGTTTGGAGTTTTGATTTGTTTTACAACCAGCTTTATCGGTAAAATTTAGAAAAATCAAGGGTCGGAATTCAGATATCGACAATGATTATCTTCACCGGGAAAATAATCTCATACGGTCGAGGGTGTTGTCGGAAAGCTTTAGATTTTTCATCCAACACATGTTGTTACACATTTTGTTTGGATGAGACCAAAGATAGATGAACTTTTTTCATCATCAAGCAATGTATCTGTATGAGCCTTTTTGAGATATAATATGTGTTGTAACCCAAATTTTTAGAAATAAAATTAAAATCTTATGAGAAAAATATACCATATGAATAAAAATATGAAAAAATGATTTAGATGAAAGGGAAATTGGCAAGCATAACAAAAAAAAAAACTATAATTTACCCACTAACTATTCTAACCATATAACCTTTATATATTCTATATTTTATGTATTAATTACATATTTTACCCTTACTACAACCGCCACCACCCCCTACCACCACAACCACCATCACCCCCTACCACCACAATCACCACTACCCCTACCACTATTTCCGGTCATCATCTACAGCGACTATCTCCGACGACTAATTCCGACGATCAATTCCGATGAACATTTCCGGTGACTATTTCCGGTGACCTTCTTCGGCGAATTTCTTCAGCAATATTCTCTGGCAAATTTCTCTGGCGACATTTTCCGGCAGCCTTTTCCAACGAACTTCTCCGACGATTACCTCTGTCTGCCACTTCCACCAGCTACTTCCGCCGGCCGGTCATTATTACCACCATCAATCACTATTTATCAACACTAAATTACTAAATTGATAAAATTTTTAATCCTTAATCTTAATTTTTTAATTTTTTTAAATAGTTTTTTTTTTATAATTTTTTTGTTTTAGTGAGTGAGCAAATTCACTCTAAATGAAATTCACTCTCTTTTTAGCGTGATAAAATTTGAATAAATAAAAAGAAAAATAGTGGAAATGGCTTGGGCAGTGAGAAGGAGGGAGTTCCTTCCTTCCTGTAAAGTGTAAAACCGATACTTTTAGGGACCCATTTCTACAGCCACGTGACCACGATTCTTCCGCCAGCTGGCATTGTCTCCCCTTTGTGGACCTTTCTTCAAAAGTCGTCCTTTGCTTTTTTCTTTTTTTCTTTTTCTTTTCTTTTTCTTCCTAATTAATGTGCATTAACTTAAAATAAAAAAAGTTTTAAAAAAGTACGACACTTTTTGTCAACGATCGTATCCACTAAGTTTCGTAGGTTTTTTTAATTTAAGATTTACATCCACTATTTGTTTACTTTTTTGATATCTAACGTTTCTTCAAATTTTCTTATAGTTTTCACTAATATCATTGTAGTAGTGATGGTAATTTAGTTTTTCCCTTCTCAATATATATATATATATATATGTATATGTTATGGCCGTCTGTCAATACTTCACAATTACGTCACCAAACCCATTTGTTTGGCGGTGTCTGTTTTCTTATCTAATCATATATTAAAATACCAAACTGACTAATCTATAAACAATTGTAGATTAGATGTGAACAACTTAACCAATGCGTTGGTCATATAGCTTGTGATCACATAACTCCCACAAAAGGTTGATAGTTGCAAATATGAAGAGACAAACGAAACAAAAACTCACCAATTGAAACTTAGGTGAGAGCACATAATTGTTCTTTATATTGCCATAAGAAAACCAAACCCTACGTAAGAAATAACTACAATCATTTGTTATATACAACGGCACATGCAATAAAGTAAAGAATTTGACCTAATTTCTCTCTTTTGCTTAAATATTCTCTCTCCACCACTTTATTTTGTTGTTGTTGTCAGAAGTCACACTTGAAAGATAGAAAGAAAGAAAGAGAGAGAGAGAGGTTAAAACGGGAAAGAGTGAAAGTAAAGTCACGTCGGTCCGTTTATCAGAGAGAAAGAGATAGTAAAAGAGTGAAGCCTAAGGGAAGTAAAAGAGTGTTATTGTCGTTGCGGTTAAGCTCTCTCCTCACAAAGTTTTTATCTTTTCAATATTCCCATTTCTACCCTTTTCCTTTTCAAGTCTCTCTCTCTCCAAACCACATTTGTCTGTCTGCAACTTCACTGTCTCTCTCTCTCTCTCTCTTTCTCTCATCTTTCGATTGGAGTTTACTTCGTCTCTACTTCCAATGGAATCTACGCCGCCGGATGATTGTTCCGTTAAGGTTGCTGTTCACATCAGACCGCTAATCGGCGACGAAAAGATTCAAGGTTGTAAAGATTGCGTCACTGTCATTACCGGTAAACCACAGGTACAGTTTCAGTTTCCATAATGTTATTAAGCTCTCTGCTTTGTCCTGTCTGATTATTAAACTGGACTTGCAGAAGAATTGTTTAATGTGAATGTTTAACAGATTAGCTTTTTTTTTTTTTTTTTTTTTTTTTGTTTCTTGTATCGGAATTGTCTCTCCCCTGAGATCTAGATCTTGAGAGACTTTTTTTAGAACCAGTGATTTTTTTCAGAGTGATTAATTTTTTGTATGCATGTTTGACCAAGCTAAGAAGTTCTGTTTTTTAGAATTATTGCATCATTAAATTATTTCCTTAATTAATTAGCTCACTAGATCAATTGTTTTTGTTGCTAATTCTGAACACTACTGACCCTTACTTGTCTTCTTGCCAAAAAAAAAAAAAAAAAAAAATGGAATTGTGGTATGAAATCTTTAATTTGCATACACATGCTTAAACATTAGATATAAATTCTTGATTGTAATTATGTGTTGTGAATATGATGGCAGGTACAAATTGGTTCACATTCATTTACATTCGATCATGTATATGGGAGCTCTGGTTCCCCATCTACTGAAATGTATGAAGAATGCGCTGCCCCGCTCGTTGATGGTTTGTTTCAAGGCTACAATGCTACCGTTCTTGCTTATGGACAGACGGGTTCGGGTAAAACATATACAATGGGTACGGGCTGCGGAGACAGCAGCCAAACCGGAATCATCCCTCAAGTTATGAACGCTCTTTTCAACAAGATGGAGACTTTGAAGCAGCAGATTGAGTTTCAGATCCATGTTTCTTTTATCGAGGTAGCTTTCTTTCTTTCTTCCAACCTCGTTGGTTCTTGGTTGTTGTAACCCCTGACTTGACATTAATGATTTTGATTTGGTAGATTCATAAAGAAGAGGTTCAAGATTTGCTGGATCCTTGCACTGTTAACAAATCAGACACTAGTAGCACTGGACACGTTGGCAAGGTAGCACATGTCCCTGGGAAGCCACCAATACAGATACGAGAAACATCCAATGGTGTTATCACACTAGCAGGATCCACAGAAGTCAGCGTTAGTACGCTGAAAGAGATGGCAGCTTGTCTTGACCAAGGGTCTGTCAGCAGGGCTACCGGTAGTACTAACATGAATAATCAGTCCAGGTGACCTATACTTTGTTATTAATATGTCTTCTGTACAACTTAATACCTTAAAACTGTCATAAAAAAGTCATGTGTCTTTATTGGTATTTCCGCAGTCGGTCACATGCCATTTTCACAATCACTGTGGAGCAGATGCGCAAAATTAATACGGATTCTCCTGAAAACTGTGCTTACAATGGGAGCTTGAAAGAAGAATATCTGTGTGCCAAGTTGCACCTAGTAGACCTTGCTGGTTCAGAACGAGCCAAAAGAACTGGTTCTGATGGTTTGAGATTTAAGGAAGGTATGTATGTGTTCATCGATCTTTTTTCCAAAACAAGTGAAATAAAGCCTTTTTCATAAAAGTTGATTCTTTTTCACCAGGAGTTCACATAAATAAAGGCCTCCTTGCACTCGGTAATGTCATCAGTGCGCTCGGTGATGAGAAAAAGCGTAAAGACGGCGCACATGTTCCTTACAGAGACAGCAAACTTACACGGCTTCTGCAGGTGATATATATATATAGATATATATATATATATATATTTTTTTTTTTTCTGTGTTCAATTTTGCTTCATGTAAACATTGTTCAGTGTTTGCTCCATTCTCAAAAGTTGTGAATGTTTCTTTTTTTTAGGATTCCCTTGGGGGTAACAGCAGAACTGTGATGATAGGTAGGTAACCTGCAAGTTTTTATCATTTATTTTCATTCTTATTTATCTGCGCAAGTTTGGTTAATGCTCATTCAATTTCTCCATTCTTGCTATTCGGGTTCCAGCTTGCATCAGTCCGGCAGATATTAACGCGGAGGAAACACTTAACACTTTAAAATATGCAAATCGTGCTCGAAACATCCGGAATAAACCTGTGGTAAGCTATTCTACACTATGCCAATCGGAAGAAACTAATTATTGACTGATACTAGGTTAGTTTAATTTTCTCTTCCTATGATATGACTCTTCAAAAACAGGTTAATAGAGATCCTGTCTCCAGTGAGATGCTAAAAATGCGCCAACAGGTAGAATACCTGCAGGCAGAGCTCTCTTTAAGGAACGGAGGATCCTCATGTGCAGAAATCCAGGTATGTTAGTTAACCTTACTATCTTGTATTTACATGTATTTTTTCAGGGTTATAAAGATGGTGTGATGATGTAGGTTCTTAAGGAAAGGATTGCTTGGCTGGAAACTGCTAACGAAGACCTTTGCCGTGAACTTCATGAGTACCGTAGCAGATGCCCTGGTGTAGAGCATTCTGATAAAGACTTTAAAGACATACGAGCTGTAATATTCTCTAACTAACTAATACTTTTTTTTTTCTTCATTTCTTTCATTATTGAGGTAAACTATCTACGCTAGATCCTTGTTACTAGTATTGTGAAATGTCTGAATTATGTGGTGGCAGGATGATTTTGTTGGTTCTGTCAGACCAGATGGGCTTAAAAGGAGCTTGCACAGTATCGAGTCCTCAAATTATCCCATGGTTGAAGCTACAACAGGTATAAGAAAGGTAATTAGTTATAGGTGGGAAAGAGAGTTCGGAAACTAAAAGAGGCCTTTTATTATCTGCAGGTGATTCCAGGGAAATAGATGAAGAGGCAAAGGAGTGGGAGCACAAGCTCTTGCAAAATAGTATGGACAAAGAGTTGCATGAATTGAACCGCCGTCTAGAGGAAAAAGAGGTCTCTTTTACTTGTTACTTCATGCACTAGAATGTCGTTGGTGGTTGGTTCCCTTTTGTGCATGTAGAGATTTATTCTTGTCCATAACTGCTTAAATTGATTTGTGAAAACAGTCTGAGATGAAGCTTTTTGACGGGTATGATCCGGCTGCGCTAAAGCAACATTTTGGAAAGAAAATTGCAGAAGTGGAGGATGAAAAGAGATCTGTTCAGGTCGAACATCATTTTCAATTGGTGCTTCGAGGAAGTTTCATTACAAAAACATATTATGAGTTGTTGATTTTGTTTCTTTCATTTATTCATTCATTCATTCAGGAAGAGAGAAACCGTTTGTTGGCTGAAATTGAGAACCTTGCTTCTGATGGTCAAGCACAGAAGTTGCAAGATGTGCATGCTCAGAACTTAAAAGCGCTTGAAGCACAGATTCTAGACCTTAAGAAAAAGCAAGAGAGCCAGGTTCAGCTACTGAAGCAGAAACAAAAGAGTGATGACGCGGCTCGGAGGTTACAGGATGAAATCCAATCCATCAAGGCGCAAAAGGTATAAAAAATATGATACATCTCTGTTGGTTTACTCTGAAAATGCAATCAAGTCATGCATATAGACTCACTCATGTCACACCTTCTCTTTGACAGTGCACTAGTTTGATTCTCTTCCGTTTACCTTTCTAGGTTCAACTGCAGCACAGAATAAAACAAGAAGCAGAACAATTTAGACAGTGGAAAGCCTCCCGGGAGAAGGAACTTTTACAGGTACCTTTACCTTTTTCTCTTTACTGAAGTCCTTGCAATTGATATCTTCTGACAAAGTAAGTCTTCTCTCAAATGATCTTAGATTCTATTTTTACCTCAAATTTGAACTTTTACAGTTACGGAAAGAAGGGAGAAAGAGCGAGTATGAAAGGCACAAGCTGCAAGCTTTAAATCAGCGCCAGAAAATGGTAAACACAAGATTTTGTTACCTTGTAATTTTGAAAGCTTGAACCTTTAATTTATCTCTGAAAGACCACGAAAAAAAAAAAAAAAAAAAGAAGATTCAGCTGTGAAACTAAAGAAAATTTTCACTCTCAGGTTCTTCAGAGGAAGACAGAAGAGGCTGCAATGGCTACAAAAAGGTTGAAAGAGTTGTTGGAAGCTCGGAAATCATCTCCTCGTGAACACACTGGTATGATTAATAAAAACTTAAGGATTTGGTGTTCCGTGGTTTGAGCATTAGTAAAATACTTGAACACTTAAATGAAACCATGTCACTAAGTAGTTAGTTGATTGTTGTGGTACGTTTACTTAGTGTATTGGAAATTGCACCTATAGTATTTGATGCATGGAGCCGGTTGCATAGATATCTTGGGCCATATAGGAGTGGTTATTGTTTTATGTTTTGTTATTCTAAGTATAAAACTATCTATGCAGCTGGTACAAATGGCTTTGGAACAAATGGCCAGGTACAGGTTTAACACAATCCCAAATTTTCTTTATCTTATGTAATTTGTATCATCGTCTTGATTCAATTCATACTCGTGTAGACCAATGAGAAGTCGTTGCAGCGTTGGCTTGATCATGAGTTGGAAGTCATGGTGAATGTGCATGAAGTACGTCATGAGTACGAGAAACAAAGCCATGTGTATGTCTCGAATGCAATTTAGTTCTGCAATAGTTTTAGCATGACAATGGCGGAAGAGTTGACAATGGCCGTTATCTTTATTTATTTATTTTGTGGTTACTGATTATGCGTATAACGATAATTTCAGACGCGCTGCTCTAGCGGAAGAGTTGGCTGTTTTAAGACAAGTGGATGAGTTTGCAGTGAAAGGGTTAAGTCCTCCAAGAGGAAAGAATGGCTTTGCTAGGTACTTCTTTTTTTTCATGAATTTTCATTGCTTTCTAAGTTGTTCAGGGCTTAAATAACGAATTTTGTTTCAGGGCTTCATCGTTGTCACCTAATGCAAGGATGGCCCGTATATCGTCACTTGAGAACATGCTTGGTATTTCTTCTAATTCTCTAGTAGCAATGGCGTCACAACTTTCTGAGGCAGAAGAAAGGGAGCGTGCCTTTACAAACCGTGGCCGATGGAACCAGCTACGATCAATGGGAGAGGCCAAGAATTTGCTTCAGTATATGTTCAATTCTCTTGCCGAAACAAGGTGCCTTGAGTCAGCATTCAAGAAAATCGTTTTCAGCATTAGAGTTTAATCTCCAATCAAGCTTTTCATGCTTTTTTTTTTTTTTTAAAAAAAATTATTTATGAAGGTGCCAATTATGGGAGAAAGATGTAGAAATAAAAGAAATGAAAGATCAGTTCAAAGAAATTGTTGGCCTTCTGAGGCAGAGTGAGTTAAGAAGGAAAGAAGCAGAAAAGGAGTTAAAATTGAGGGAGCAAGCAGTTGCAACTTTAGTAAGATTTATACCACCTTTCTTATTTTATCCATATTTAGTTTTGGTTAGCCATATTAACGCATGAGAAATAAAATGTTGGTGCAGGGAACCCCACCGAGTTCAGTGAAAGATTTAACTGAAGACCGGAGCACAATGTCTCCAATGACCGTGCCAGCACAGAAACAGCTCAAGTTTACCCCAGGGATTGCTAACGGGAAAGTTAGAGGATCGGCTACATTTATTGATACAAACAAGAAGGTTAAAATTGATTTTACTAATGCTTCCCTAGGATTACATTGGCGCATAAAAACACAAGCTTCATTATAGTGGTATAAGATTCCTATGTACTTTTTGGTTGGTGCAGATGGTACCGATGGGACAAGTATCGATGAGAAAACTATCAGCCGTAGGAAAACAAGGTGGGAAACTTTGGAGGTGGAAGAGAAGTCATCACCAGTGGATCGTTCAATTTAAATGGAAGTGGCAAAAGCCATGGAGACTCTCTGAGTGGATTAGGCACAGTGACGAAACACTCCTCAAGTCAAAACCACGACACAAGGCTCTGCCTAATAAGATCATGTGATTTATAGTTGCTTGCCGTTTTCTGAGAGAATCTTTTAGTGTCCAAGCTCTCTCTACTTGTGAGTATGAGACTTTTATGGAAAGGATCATACAAATGGGTGCAGGTAACAAATTCTCCTATTACTATCTAAGAAACTTGGAGATGATATCGTTGTCTTTTCTAACGAAGATCGATCCATGCACAACAGAGAGAGTAGACTTGCAGCGGTGTTTCATTTGGGAGGAAAACTCTTAAGGTTTTGTGTGGTATTAAGAACCTCGTTATTTGGCGTGTCTACCGTATTAAGGAGAAGTGAACCATCAGGACGAGCGGCAGGTGCTGCCAATCGCTTGCTGTGGCCTGTAGCTAACAGATAGTTGACGGCTTTCTAGGAGTCGGATTGTTCTTTTCATGTTGATAGAATTGACATCTTATACACATCACTAAAGGAGTTCAAGGAGGAAGTAAACCCGTCCTCAAGTTGCAGATATTTGTATGAACAATACCACTTTTATTTGTTCTTTGGTTTGTTGTAAATGAGAAATATTTGTTTTAGTGTCTAGTTTTGTTCCTCCAAGTCGCACAAGTTGACGAACACAGATTTTGGTGCGTCATAGCTTACGAATTAAGATTGAGACATGAAACAAGAGCACAAAACAGAAAAAGATTAACCTGATCCGAAGGTGTGACAGATACAATGTCCTTTCTTCAAGCGTTTATTAGTAAGCACAAGACACACGCATTACATGTAAAGGTCAAGGCAATTTTTAGGCGTTCTATGCATCTCTCCCATTGCATTAAAAGATCAACAACAATTAACAGCAAAGGCAATATGCTGGCCAAAACAAAATAACATCCTTGCATTACATATTGCTACACCAGTACGCATAATGTTCATCTTTCCTATGGATGCTCACCAGACCACCGCATTGCAGACAGATAAAGCTGCTCCCGTCAGCAAAGGCATCGAGCATGATCTGTGACCTCCCGCTTTTTTCCAGGATAGATATGCCATGAACATCAGCTGTAACTGTTTCTCTGGTACCAAATAAGTCTTTTGATGTTGGCTCATGCCCAAGAGGCTGTGCTTCTGTAATGGCACACTCTGCAAATATAGAAGCCAGCTGATCCATGCTAGCTGTTTCTTGGATTCTACGCTTGTAAAGTTCACGGGTACGGTTCAGAATCTGAAGTACTGCCTCATCTCCTCCTTGGGTTCTCATTGCCATCACGACCTGTTAAGAACAAGACAGACTGACTCAGGGAAGGATACTAAAAAGAAAAAAGTTCAATGCAGTCCGTATACATAAAGTCAATGATCTTGCCATCATACAAGTCTGAGAAATCAGGTGCACGGGAAACCAAATCATGATTCCAACAGTCACAACCAATCCCATATTCAAAAGATACTGTATTATTCCGAAAGTCTAGAAGAGGATGATAACATGAGAATTGCATAATCAAAACTAGCAATATAATTATGTTTACACTAAATTCAATATCTAATAATAAAGAAAAGAGGTCGGTCATTCTTCTACAATTATATATATCTTCTTATTATGAGATAGTCGATATAGGGCGATGTGGTAGGGTTCAGACCAGTAAACTACTTCTTTATTCAGTCCACCATAGAGGAGACTTGACGAAAGGGATGAAGGCGATGCTGCTGTATCTGTTGGCAAGTAGTTGAAGGGGATGAATGTAATGGTTCAAACTCAATACACATTTGAGCTTTTGAATCCAAAATTATAATGGTAATTAATGATAATATCACCCGAAAAAAAAAAGAAGCCAATCTAAGATCTATCAAAACACAACAAAAGCCTCCAAAAACTATGTTATTCATCCTTCCTTATGCAAACCAAAAAAAAAAAAATCAGCTAGCTAGTGGCAACTAATTCGATATTGCCATCTGCAGAATCTAAACCAAATCAAACAACTAAAAAATCTTGCGTAATCCAAACCGGGTCAACTACTTTATTGACTTCACCAGAGAAGAAAAACAAAAAGTTAACAGTAGCTTAAGCCAATTCCGACGAACCCTAATCAAAGTCCAAAAAGATAGCAAAAAGAAATACAGACCAAAAAGGTGACAGCTCCAAAGCCAAACCGAAAACGCACAGAACAATCGGAAGAAGAACAAAAATGGGGAAAAAAAATTAGGGTATGGAAGAGAGAACTTAGAGAGAAAATCGAAAAAATACCGCTTGAAGAGCTTGTGATGGTTCTCCTTGATCGACGAGCCTCCGAGCGGCGGAGAGGAAATCTCTGGCGGTGCCTGGTTTGTCGAGAATAAATGTCTCGGCGGAGTCCGTATCCATCATCTCTGTCTCGGAATCACCGTTCATGGCGTAATGCATCTGAAACCGGAGAGAATCCAAGAAAAAAAAAGAAAAGAAAAGAGCATAAAGAGAGGATTCTAGGAACCTCTTTGTCGCATTCCTTTAATTTCTTTCTCCGTACAAATTCTCAACATTTTCAAGCAAACAAAAAAAAAAAGGTTTTTAAAACAAAATTAGAAATCTGAACATTTTTAAGCAGAAAAAGATGATTAAGGGATTTCTTTTTAAGAATAATTGGGTAGAAAATCTGTTTTCAAAATATGATTTCAAAATTATTTTGTGCAAAAAAAACTTTTAATATTTTTTTTTTTTTTTGCAAGAAAACCCTCCATATCAAATAAATGTAAGTCAATCCTATGATCTCAAAAGTCACCCACAATATAACTCTTTTATATATTTATAACGTATCAATTTAAAAATTTTGTTGTTTTGACGGCTAAAAAATAACAGAACGTTCAAATTTATTTATTTTTAATAAAAAAATTTAAAGAAACAAACAAAGTTCCTTTGTCTTCTCTGTTCCATTTATACATTTTACTATAATGCAAATCGTAAGCTATGACGCACCAAAATCTATCAGTAAAATGTATTATTGTCCCTATATGTCATTACCATAATTAGAGAAGTAAATAAAAAGTTCTCAATATTATAATATTCAATATAATGCAAATCGTCTTACAGTTCTTTTAAGGATAATAAAGCTAGGTTCCCAAAATAAATTTAGGAGTAAAATATGAGACCTAACACATAAGTTTATTGTTTGTATATATTATTTTAATAATCATGGTCGAGATAAAGAGAACAAAAAAAAAAAAGAACTACGGTGTTTGGATTTTGGAGGTTCAAAACAAAGGAAAAGATGTTTTTTTTTTTTTTGCTAAACATGTAAATATCATTTATATGAAATTTAGGTTTTACAATACGTAGCACCTACAATTAGAGTAGTCTTGGCAAAAAAATAAAACAAGGTTACAATAAGAATTAGTGATAATTAGAGAAAAAGAGGATGAATTAGCGGATTCAAAAGGGCAAGAGGCTTTGCCAGCGTTTTTCGAGTCTCTTGACTTGATGATGTTGCTGATCTCTCGGTCGACAAAGTTATAGATTAGCTGTGGAGGAAGTCTGTTGGAGTTCTGCATGATGTTGTTTCTTTGACGCCAGAGATTGTATATCACCACATGGGCAGTTGTTTTCCTTAATAGAACTAGGGCAGATGGAGATGAGCGACGCATCCATGAAAGGAGTTCCGGCCAGGAAGAGAAGATCCTCTAACGCGGGCAGATCTTGTTAAAGACCAGTTTCCAGACCTAAGCAAAGAATTCACATACCAACAATAAGTGGTCCCTTGTTTTAGAGGCGATGGAACAGAGGCAGCAAGCATCCTATTGAATCAGTCCCCAAGATTTCAGTCTGTGCCTGGTGGGAAGGCGGTTGAGGTTACTTACCCACATGTTAAAAGCATACTTTAGCACTGCTCCTTTAAACCATACCAAGGACGCCCAATCCTTTCTTGAGTCGTGAGGCCGTATAGCATCCCAAGTCCTAGGAGTTGAAAAACCTTGACAAGTAACATTGTTTACACACCAAACATAGTCATCTGGTTCCGAGTCAGGTGATGGTAATTAGCCCTGGGCATTTTAACCGAATCCGAAACCCGAACCCGAACCCGACCCGAAATAGGCAGTTTCGGATTCGGGTGGTACTAAATACCCGATCGGATTTAGTTTCTTTGAAATTCTGATACCCGATCGGGCTCGGGTATTACCCGATATCCGAAGTAGATCCGAATCAACCTGAAATAAATATAAAAATGCATCTAACTGGGTTTGAACCCAGTACCTTAAACATTTATTGATGCATCATAAACCATTTTGCCACCTTGATTATTCTATCATAGTATAAGAGCATTACGTGTATATATATATATATATTCTAAAATTGACTTATTTTTTTTTCTTTCTCAATCAAGAGACTAATAATTGTTTTATGTTTTCAATACCCAGATCAGTTTTACTAGAAACATGACAAGCAAATCTACAAAAAAAAAAAAGTAATATTTTGTGGAGTTTGAGGAGTGAGTGAGGTTGGAAGATAAATATGAATCATATCATATAATTTGCTATAGATATTGTTAGATTTGGTAGAAAATTTGAAGGATTTGATTCTTGAAGTGGTGGTCATGGATAAACAAAACTAGGGTTTTTGGTTGAAGAAAAGAGAGATGAAGAAAAAGGAGATAAGAAGAGGGAGGTAGAAAGTAATTTTTTTTCTCTTTTTTTTTTTTTCACGACAGAAGATTTTTTTTTTTTTAAATGAATTCGGGTATACCCGAAATTACCCGAACCCGAAGCCAAATTACCCGAACCCGACCCGATATCATAAAATACCCGATCGGGTTTTATATCTCTACATCCGAAAATCCAAAAACCCAAACATCCGAACCCGAATCCGATCGGATACCCGAATGCCCAGGGCTAATGGTAATGGTAGAGTGTAGAGGTGCTCATAGATAGTTAATGCAGGAACCGATAGAGTCAGGGGCAGCTTCCACCCTGTTTCATCAACTGCATCTGCGACTGCTGCAGACAGAGGGATTCTCAAGATTCTTGAGCCAATGTCTCCGATGTTCTTTATGAGAGGGCCAAGAGAGGTCCAATTATCATATCAATAGGATGTTGATATCCCATTACATACCCTACACTTCAAGTACTGCTCCGCAAGTGGTCTTAGCTGGAGGAGTGATTTCCATGTCCATGAATCATTCGAAGAGCTTGTCACTTGCCAAAATGACATGTTTCTAAGGTGATGATGGCGATGCCAAGCAGCCCACAAAGAGTCCTTTTGATCGAATAATAACCAGATTATTCGAAGGTTCAAAGTTTTGTTCCATTCCATAAGCCTTCTTAAACCCAGACCCCCTTCATTCTTTGGTAGACAGACCGCATCCCAAGAGATTCTGGCCTTATTTTCCTCAATGTTGCCAGACCAAAGGAACCTGGAACAGAGACATTCAATTCTCTTTAGACATCCTTTCGGTAGAACAAAAGTGGACATCCAGAAGTTTATAGTTCCAAATATGACTGAAGCGATTAATTGCACTCGGCCGGCAAAAGACAAGGATTTGGTCACCCATGAGCAAAATTTACCAGTGAGTTTTTCCAGAATTGGTTCATACTCCGCAATGCGCAGTTCCCAATTCATAAGGGGTAGGCCTAGATACCTAATGGGCAAGGAGCCTAAGGGGAAACCATAAGCTGCTATTTCAGTACAAGCGTTGTTGTCTAGACTCGCATGGAACAACTGACTCTTGTTCTTGTTAACTTTCAAGCTGAACCAGGATGCAAAGTCATCGAGGGCTTCACAGATTCCATGGAGAGATGAGTGATCTCCATCAAAGAAAATCATGACGTCATCAGCAAACATCAGGTGAGAGATATCCAAAGCAGTTGTCTTGGGGTGGTAATGAATGTACCCTGCTACAAAACTTGAGTGAAGAAGCTTGGAGAAGACTTCCATCGCTAGGACAAAGAGATATGGGGATAGAGGGTCGCCCTGTCTGAGCCCTTTTGCGCTTTAAAAGAAACCACCATTGCATCCATTTACAGAGACTGTGAAAGTAGGCGTGGAGATGCATTGGTGTATCCAATTTATGAACTTCTCTGGGATACGTAGTGCACGAAGGGCGACAATGATAAAATCTCATCTCACTGTATCAAATGCTTTCCTCAGGTCGACTTTCAGCATGCCTCTAGGTGAGATATTCCTCCAATTATAGCCATGGACCAGTTCTGTAGCTAACCAAACGTTCTCTGCTAAAGATCTTTCCGGAAGGAAAGCTGATCGGAAAGGAGATATCACATGTGCCAAAAGGCTCTGGAGTGTATTTGTCAATAATTTGGCAATGACCTTGTAAAGGGTATTAAGGCAGGATATTGGACGGAAATCCACTGCACTCGAAGCATTCGCTGACTTAGGTATGAGGACTAGCGTAGTAGAGTTCCATTGTTTTAGCATAGAACCTGAAGTAAAAAATTCTCTGACTTCAGCAGTGGCCTCTGCCCCGATCACACTCCAGGACTCTTTGAAGAACTCTGCTGGAAAACCATCCGGACTACATGCTTTATTTATGGGGAGGGAGAGGAAAGCTGCTTTGATATCTTCATCGGATAATTCCTTCTCTAAGTCAGTGACTTGGAGTTGGGAGCATCTGTAGGTGAGAAGTAGGTTCATATCCTCTTGCTCCATATTGTAAGGATCCTCAGTATCATTAAGGAGCCTTTCGAAATATTTTGCGTAGTGAGCGCTAATCTCCTCCTGAGTCCGATAGAAGTTGCCATGTTCATCCGAGAGGACATGAATGGTATTGATAGCTTTCCCCGAGTCTGCCATTCGGTGAAAGTACCGAGTGTTACTGTCCCCTTCTGCAAACCAAGTCACTCTTGATTTTTGGAGGAAATAGGACTCTTCAGCCGCTGCTAGAGTAGCCCATTTACTCTGCGCTTCAAGCTCTAAGCCAGCGTTGAGAATCGAGGGATCTGCTAGAGTGTGGTTCTGGCAGCTGAATAAGAGATCGTGAGCCTCCTTTGTACGTTTCTCCAAGTCAGAAAAGTTTTGTTTGCCGAAATCCTTTATTGGCTTCTTAAGTACCTTCAGCTTCTTGGACATCCGATACATTGCAGAGCCAATAACATTAGTGGAGTTCCAGAACTCTCTAACCAGATCAAGGAACTCTGGATTCTAGAAAAGGAAGTTATAGAATTTAAAAGGCCTCTTTGCAGCGATTTGAGTCTCATCGAGGGTAACACCACAAATCGCATAATCAGAAAAATCCGGTTCCCCAAAAACGCCTAATGATGCAGGGAATTTGCAGTTCCAGTTCTCTTTTACCAGGATACGGTCAAGTTTTTTTTGCAATAGGTCTTTCCTTGCTCTTGTTCCACCATGTAAAGGAATTACCTTTGAACACTAGGTCCGTGAGCTCTTCATCCAGGAGACTGCGTCTGAAGTCTCTGATTCTCCGATCAACATTTTGTGTTCGAAATTGAAAGTGCTCATGCGGGTGGAGAATCTGGTTAAAATCCCCCAAAAGAGTCCATGGTTTCTCCAAGACTCACTGCGTTGAGCCCATCACAACAATCTCACTCCAAAGCTCCTGTCTCTTATCCTCCTCATTTGCGGCGCATACAATGGATATCACAATCCATTCTTGCTCTCCAGGTAAGAGAATTTCATACGTAATCATTTGGAGAGACTTTGCCACCGTGATCACTTGCACACTTGGATCCCATATCACCCAAATCTTTTCTAATTCAGAGAAATTATAGTTCTCCTAAAAAAACCAACCAGGAAGAAGGTTGTTTATAAACTTTATCTCCTTCGGTTGTTTGACATGTGTCTCAATAATACCGCCTAAAATAGGCTTATTTGCCCTAAACCATTTTTTAAATCTGCGTCGGTAACTCGCTATATTGAATCCCCTGACATTCCAACAAAAAAGTTTTGTATACATAAAACTAGTGAGAGAGTTTGAGGCCCTTGCCTCGTTGAATTTTCCGCTGCCGTTTGGACAACACTCTTAAACACTCCTCCCTTAGAGTCCGTAGACATCACATCAGATGAGTCTTCAGCAATATTGGAATTTGAGTTGCTAGATACTCTTGTGTCAGTCCCACTGATGGTCTCAGGTAACATGTGAGAAGAAACAGTTGAATTTGAAGGTTTGCTAGACTGAGCCACGATCAACTTCTTCAACACCGGCACTGTGACTTATGTGGCTTTTAGAGGCGAGCTTTGGATTTGGGACTCAATTAGGGTTGGAGGGCTCTTGTGTTGGGGCGAAACCTCGCTCGAACTGCTAGCTTTCAGGAGGTTTTCCTCTCGTGCTACAGGGTGAGGCTGTTGAGGTTTTACATGCCATTCTTGGGAGGTTGATCTTGTATCTTTCCCAGTACGGTTTATGGTTCCAGAAGTTGCAGCATGAGTTCATGATCTGCGTCTTCGATGGTTTCTACGCTTGTTTTGGTCCTTGACAGGCAGCTTTGGGCACATGTCCAAGACGTGCGTAGTGGAGGAACAATTATTACAGGTAATCGGTGCAGCTCGACAATGATGTAGGCTGTGTCCTAATTCCTTGCAGTGAGAACATACTGGAGGCATCGAAGGGCTTGAGACCAGAACCCGGCGGATTTCACCTGAGTCAAATTGGAAGTTGACTGCCTCCGGCAAGGGCTTCCTTGGGTCAATGGTGGTAAAAACCTTTGCAACTTCCAGATTTGTTTTATTTGCTGTAGATGGGTGTAAACACTTAGGACGACCCACTAAACCTGCTATACACGTGAGACCTTCTTCATGGAAGAACTAGAAAGGAACATTTCGCAATTCAAGACATATTGGGGCAGAGATCACTCCCGGTTCCCAATTGGCCACGAACATTGTTTGGCCCTCGATTTGCCACAACCGTTGATTGAGTACTCTACGGCTAGTAAGTGAGTTTGGGATTCGAAAGAGGAAAGCATTACCTTCCAGCTTTGAGAGTGTGATGTCTCTATACTGTTTACTCCAGATACCGCTGACAATGTTGTGTATTGTTCCTTGGGATGGAGGGTCGTAATAGAACTGACCAATGATGAAGAAATCCCACGCTTTGTTGTTGCGTTCAATGACCTCATTGGGGATATTTACACACAATTCACCAGAAGGGAGTGTAAAGGGAGATCCAAGCTCCGTATATTTCTCCAAGGAAATTTTAATCGTATCCACCCATTGGTCATTACTTTTTCTTGAGACTTGTTTCCCATTGACGTTTGGATTTGTCGGGTTACAATGGGATGTCGAGAGCTACCATTTGTCGCCATTTTTATGGGGGAAGTCTGTTCCGCATCTGGGGAAGTAGGGTTCACCATCTTGGGCGTAGAGAAGATGACCAAGTCTGTTTGTGAAGCAGTTGATTGGGCATATGATGAGGCCTGAGCGCAGAGCTTAGTTTGAGTGGAAATCTCGACACCGGAGGCAATGCCTTCGACGGTGGAGATAGTGGAAATCACTGTGGGAACTAGATCTGGGGCTGATCGAGGTAGCAGCTAACGGCAGATCTGTAGCCAGAATGGTAGACTGAGATGAGTTTGAAGGTTGGGTGAGCGGCTCAGGAACGGGAGGTACGTCCATTGTCTTACGGACAGAGGATCCGCTCAAACGGTTCTTTGGGATGAGGGAATCTGTAGCAATAAAGTACACAACAGCTGATAACAGGATTTTCACCCATGGTATCAATTCCCTGTGCAGTTGTAGTACAAAGGGTTATCAATTCAAATGGTTGTTATGCTAGCAGATGAGATATGATCAGAACTATGCAAGTCAAGGCAAGCAACAAAAGGGTTTGATCTAACAATCCTAAAATAATTAAAAGAAATTAAATAAACATGAACCACACGACCTAAGCACTCGATGCAAGCATTTGAGTGCAGGATTGGGTGGGGGTGATCGAGTAAACAAAGAAAGTATGAACAACTCGAAGGTGTACACGAAGCTGGTGATCGAGTACCAGTTCGGGTAAAGGGTCGAGTGATGAATAAAAATGTAAACAATCAAGATGCGAAAGCTCATAAGGATGGGGTAATCGACTCCTAAGTGTTCCTGACCAGTATGGATGTCCTACATGCCTCAAGCAAATATTTCATAGACAATGAATCTCTAAAACCTTGTTAAAACACTCTTGTGATAGAAACAATCAACCTTGATCACTCCCCTACCCAACTCTCGTTGGAGAAACATGACCAAGCAGGCAATACAAACCGATTCATTATTGTCAGTAAACTCCTTACACATCTAATCTCTTAGGCTAAGTGAGTAAATCTCTAGCATTGATTGATTCAAGCATTTCATCTACATCTCTCGATGGTAAAACACCATAGATCTAATCTCAACATCTCGGTCTATTGATAGCATTAAGAACACCTATCTAGAAAGGAATTTATAAAACATAAACAACAAAGATAAGACATCCTAACCGATCAAGACCACATAATTGTCTATCCCATCCCTAGAAACTTTGTTTCACTACTCATATCTCATTACAGAAAACACAAAAGCATAGATAAACGGAAACTGCATTGTATTCAACAAATAAAATAGAAGTGAAGAGTACAGAGTAGAAATCTAAAAGGATAGCAAAAAAATGTAAAATAAATCCTAACAAAGTAGAAAAAGTGTTTGAGTCGTTCAAATCTCTCTCAGAAGCTCTCGCTCTCTGGTTTGAGTGTCTGCGGCGTGCTAGGGCGAGAGGAAGAAGAGGGAGATTTATATATGGAAACCCCTTTAACCTAGCTTCCCAGTCCTGTCCGAGGGTCTGCTCGATGAGGTGCACGAGGATGTGGTCGGGTTACTTATCGGGTAGGTTTTCGGGTTGTTCTTCCTTCTCTTGAATCCTCCTTGATCGGATTGAGGTTCGGACTATTCTTCCTGCTCAATAGCTCCTTCGGGTTCATGCTCGGATTTGACCTTGTTTCTCCCCATTTAGGCTCTAAAGCACCTGTTTTCTTCCAAAGTATGCAAATGCAAGAATGCAACACCCTAAATGGCCTAAATGCGAATTCCTACAGTTAATGACCTAAAAATGCTAAGGTTAAGGTATAAACAATGCAAAATATGGACAAAAAAGGATGCTTAAAACATGTAAATTAGAGAGTTATCAGACTCCCAAACTTAAATATTGCTAGTCCTCTAGCAAGGAAGTAGGAGGATGAGTTTTAAAAAATGGGGACTCATAACCTTTTTGTGCTAAGCGAAGGATTCAAGCTATAGTCCTTAAAGATAGTTTAATCAACATACTTACAAATATTTTTCTATGCTTATCACCATGCATCGATCTAGTTCAACCTCCAACTAAAAGTAAAGACTTGCAATTCCAAAAAAAACATCTCTTTCACATTCATTTAAGTGTTTGGCGAATTCTTGCAAATGGAAGGTGAATCAAGCTCAATCGGTTTCAAGGGTAAGGCTTTTTGGTAAGGTGGTTTCAAACAATTTATTTGGGTGATTTTCTCTCAAAAGAAGGTATGCTAGACAGTTGTGGAAACTATCTAAGATTGAGAACAATTAGAGCATACAAAGCTTAACTCTTGATAATCTACCCTTTTCTCATTCATTTTTTTATTTTTTTTATCAAACCCCTCAGAATAAAACTACCCACATCCTTGATTTTAACTTTTTTTTTGTATAATCCCTAAGGTCTAAACTTTAAAACATCTAGCTCTTTGTTTTTTTTTTTTCTTTCTTTGCTAAACTCCTAATTATACTCCTCTATTATTTTTTTTCTTTTTCTAAGAGACTATAGCAAGATCTTTTTTCTCTTTTTTTTTTTTACTGAGAGACTTACAGCTAATTGAATCGAATCTTAGGGACTTTCTTCTTTAATTTCTTTTTTTCATTCCTCAACCCAACCCCAAATAAACATGCTAACCACCTATCTTTCAAAACCGATTCTATTAGCTAGTTCAAATGATTCTAACTTAGCTAAAACAAGAGCCAGTTTGTCGTTCTCAATACTCTCAAGGTTTCACAACCTATAGCACAAATGAAAGGACCTCACTCAACAATTCACAACAAGGTTTGAAAGAAAGGTTTGGGTTCAAGGGTGGAGAAAAACGAATCGGGTTAAACGAAAAGATTGGCAAAAATAGAGTGCTAACCCGAGTTTAGAGTTACCATGAGCAAGTATTCAAATTCCATAAGCAAGACAATTTAAGTTCAGGTTAAGTCCAATAATATTGAGATGATTCAATGTTCAAGCAAGTGGAGGAAGCATTCAAAAGACACAAGGTTCTAAACAAAGATTTTTTTTTTTTTTTTTTCAAAGATTGATCTAGCAACAATGAACTGTGATTAAGGGCTATAACTTCAATCCTAAGGTTTGACTTTAAACAAGGTGGTTTTAATCATTGTCCCCTAAGATGCATATGCAACAATCCTATATGAAGCAAACTAGACTCAATATAAATGCAACTACATGAACACTCTTTTTTTTTTTTTTTTTTTTTTTTTTTTTTTTTAATTTTTCAATTTTTTTGGGGTTTTTTATGCAAATAGATGCAGACTCAAATGAATAAAAATAGTATGCAACAATTTGGAATAAGAAAATAAGAAAATAAAATACAATGTTATATACATTCTCAGACCCTCCCCAAACTTAAACTACACAGCCCACTGTGTAAATAAAGGTCTGAAAAAGAAGTCTGAGAATCACACAAAATAAAATGCAATGTTATTTACAAAGGTTGGATGAATGTGGTACCTCATGGGTTGGTGAAGAAGGAGGTTATAGCAGCCTCCATGCTCGCCAGCGTGTAGCCAGGTTTGGCACCGGGATTCACTCATCGGAGAACTCGGTTATGTGCACGAACGACTTGCTCGGACCAGCATCCGAGCGGTTGATCAGGTAAGGCATCGCGTACCTCATCGGGTAAGGCATCAGGTAGTACGATGGATATGGTGGGAGAGGTCCGGAATGATCACCCGTATAGCCGCTCGCAGGGTGTATCGAGTACGACATTGGATATGGCATCTGACAGGTCGGAGGGAAAGGACCCGAGTGGTCACCCGGATGTGTGCTCGATGGAGCCATCGGATACAGCATCGTGTACCCATCGGGTTAGGCATCGGATAGGCATCTGAGTGGCTTCTCCGCGATCTATCTTGTCTCTTCACATCCTCCTCTGGTTGGGGCTCGTAAGATGATGCTCTGTGAGGCTCTGGAGGTGTTAATCCTCGAATTCCTCCTAGTGGTCCACTCCTCCCCATCCATGTGGGTGCATAAGCCAAAGTGGGAGCTGAGGCACAGCTTGCCTTATCTTGCAGCTCCCTGATCTGACCTCCCATTACCTTCACTGAGCCGGTAAGGCCCCTTACTTTCCTAGCCAGGTACTTGTTCATCCTCTTCAACCATCCGATCCTCTTGTGAGCTTTTGTCACCCAAACAGGTTGCTTTTGAGAGAAAACATACTCCTCAAAATCGTAGTCTTACGAGTTGTCTCCCTGTCCTTGCCCAGTCGGCTCCCTCTCTTCAGCTTTGGATTCTTCCTCAGGATTGTACAGCTCCTCCAATGGTGGCGAGAAGTCTATGTTGTCCCCTAACTGGATCTTTGATATGTCTATATTTTGCCTCTCCTTAGCATATATTTATCATGCATTTAGCTAGGATAACTCATTGGTTTGCATCATTTTCTAGCCCTTTCTATACACTCTGCATGTTTAGGTAGTTCTTGCATCATCCTTGCATACATTGTGCATTTCGGAGTATTTCAGGTATTTAGGAGACGTTGGAAGCGCATCGCTCGACCCATCCGCTGCATAACACTCCCGAAACCGTCTCTCGAGCCAATCTCACAACACTTCCAGGAAGCGTCAACCGAGCCATCTCCGGAAAGCTTCAACCGAGCCATCTCCGGAAAGCTTCAACCGAGCCATGCTCCCCTGCCACGCAATCCAGCTTGTTTGATCGAGCCATGCTCCCCCGCCATGCACTCCAGCTTGTTTGACCGAGCCATGCTCCCCCGCCACGCACGCCAGCTTGACTGATCGAGCCATGTTCCCCTGCCACGCACTCCAGATTGTCTGATCGAGCCATGCTCCCCCTCCTCGCACTCCAGCTTGTCTGATCGAGCCATGCTCCTCAGCCGTTCGTCCGAGCCATGATGACACGGACTCGATCGCACATGTCGGGAAGAAAGACGTATGGATTCACACGCTTCAGGAGATTACCGAACCGACGCTTTACCTTGTCGTTTTAAGTTTTAGGGCTTTCCATGTTGGACTACTATATATACATTTTGTTAAGTCTTTGCTGAGACATCTTATCTTTTATCTCGTATTGTTTTCTTTCCTAGAAGGTTTTTAAGCTAGCCACAAAAATACGTTCTGAGACTTGTATTCCGATATCTTTGAGATTTATTCAGATTTTCATTTGATTTCTTTTACAAGTTGTTCTTCACTCTATAATCTATCTAAGAATGCTTGTTTCAATGTTTTCTGAGTTTGTATTGTTGATGATGATTTTCGGATCTGAGTAGTGTGGTAGTTCTTGAGGATGGGATAGATTAAGTGGAGGATTTTAGAATGTAGAGTGTTTAAGCGTTGATTGTATGATTCCCTTCTGGACTAGAGTTATAAATACTAGTTCAATTGGAACTAGGTTTGAGACATTCCCACACCCAAAAGGTGTTCGATGAAATGTCTGACCAACTAGTGCCAGAGACTTACACTCCTAGCCTAAGAGATTAGTTGTCTAGGATGTTTGTTGACGTGAATGAACTTGTTTTTCATGCCATGCTTGATCATGTTTCTCTAGCGAGAGTTAAGTTTGGAAGTGATTGAGTTTGAGTAGCTTTTGTCGAGAGATTGGATTAGCTAAAAAGTGATGTTCATTGTTTAGGGATAGTTTGCTTGTGGCATGTTAAACACTCTATAGGCTAGGATACTCCACCGACATCAATTACTCCCATCCTTAGGACCTCTTTCCTTCTGATTTATATTACATTCCTGAGACTGTTTCGCTTCTTGCTTTTAAGTTCATGCTTAGACTCGTTTATGTTTTTATTCATTTCCGCTTCTTTTCATGCATTCTCGTTTCTAGTTCTGTGACTCATTTCCCGTTTACATTTTGACCATTCTAGGATTGTTAGACAAACACTCTTTTGAATTGGCTTGACTTGTGACTTCTTGATTGCATCTTGAGTGATAGTAAAGATTCCCAATTGGATTGACACCTTAAGTATTACAACTGCATAAGGGTAATTGAACCTACTAGGATAGGACACATAAAAATCCTAGTATCAATTTGGCGCCATTGCCATTTGGGATTCGTTTTGCTACATTTAAGATTTCAAGTTTTGCAAGATTAAGTTCTGTTACACTTATCATTCTGGGTACTGACTTGTTTTGGTTGTCTGCTTGTTTTTCTTGCACCTCAGGCACCTGTTGATTGCAACCTTGCATGCATACCAGATCAAGAGGGCATCAGAATCTCCTTCTTGTTATCAACGAAATCAATCGGTTGCAACGCCCACGACAAGCTCGTACTTCCAAGGATCATCCCGTACCAATCACTATGGAACAACAGTATGAACCACATCCAGGACCGCGAAACATTGGTGTAGGGGGATGCACCGAAAACTCATACTCAGCGTGCTGGAATCGTCCCTCCCGCCGTGCAGAACAACAACTTTGAAATCAAAAGTGGTCTGATCTCCATGATCCAAGGAAACAAGTTCCACGGGTTACCTATGGAAGATCCACTCGACCACTTGGACGAGTTCGACCGTCTGTGCAGTCTCACAAAGATCAACGGCCTGAGTGAGGAAGATTACAAGTTGCGCCTCTTTCCATTCTCCCTGGGAGACAAGGCTCATCAATGGGAGAAAAACCTTCCCAAGGGATCAATCACCACTTGGGATGGTTGCAAGAAAGCATTCTTGGCCAAGTTCTTCTCCAACTCCAGAACATCACGTCTCAGGAATGAGATTTCTAGCTTTACTCAGCTCAGAATCCTTCTGTGAAGCCTGGGAGCGTTTCAAGGGTTACCACAGCTAGTGTCCACACCATGGTTTCAGCAACGAGTCACTGCTGAGCACTCTCTACCGTGGTGTACTACCAAAAATACGTATGTTGCTTGACCCTGCTTCTAACGGTAATTTCTTGAACAAAGACGTTGAGGAAGGATGGCAACTGGTTGAGAATCTCGCTCAGTCTGACGGCAATTACAATGAGGACTATGATCGCACAGTTCGCGGCGACGCTAGGTCTGAGGAGAAGTACAAGAGGGACCTTAAGAATGTCAATGACAAGCTTGACCGCCTCTTGCTAAGTTCGCAACAGACTGTCCATTTCGTATCTGAGGATGACCCTTTTCAAGTTCAGGATGGGAAGGGTGAGCAGTCTGAAGCAATCAACTACGTCCAGAATCAAGGTGGATACAACAAGGGTTATAACCCCTACAAGATGAACCCTAATTTGTCTTACCGGAGCACCAATGTTGCAAATCCACAAGATCATATGTACCCTCCTCAGCAGCAACAACAAGGTCCGCAAAAACCTTTAGTTCTCACGCTCCTTCTGGACCACCACCAGGATTTTCACCTCAACAAGTTCAACCTACTCAAGCTCCAGATCAAGAAATGAAGCACATGCTGCAACAAATTCTTCAAGGTCAAGCTAGTGGTTCTCTGGATACTGTTAAGAAGTTTGTTGAACTCAGACAGCGGATGGAATGTTCTTACAATGATCTGAATGTCAAGTTTGAAGCTCTTAACTCCAAGATGAAGTATATGGAAGGCAAGACTGTTTCTACTTCTACCCCAACAACTGGCCAACTACCTGGAAAAGCAGTTCAAAACCCCAAGGACTATACTACTATACATGCCATCACCACCCAAGCTGTAGATGTATGGCTCATTGAGGACACTGAGAGTTTAGATGGGGAGGAATTTCTTCAATATGAAGTTCAGATAAAGGATCATGTCGAGGTGCTCAAGGATCCAATTAAGTCAGCCAAGCAATCTGATCCTGAAGCTACTAAAGAACCCACTGCTCCCAAGGATAAACCTGTGAGATTCATTCCTCCACCATACAAGCCACCTCTACCATTTCCAGTGAGGTTTAAGAAGCAGCTTACTGAGAAGCACAAAACTCTGTTCGAAAACCAAGTCAAGGAGATTGAACTTAGAATGCCTTTGCTTGATGCATTTGCCCTTGTGCCTCAATATCATAAGTTTTTAACTGATTTGGTAACAAAAAGGATCAAAGAGAAGGAGGAGATAGCTAAAGGAGCTCAAGCTAAGGTTTTGGAAGATTAGAGGGTAGTGCATGACATAGGTGGGGTTACTCATGAATGAAAAGCTGTTATTCAGAAGATGATTATCCCAAAGAAGCTAGAGGACCCTGATTCTTTCACCTTGCCTTGTTCTCTAGGTCCATTGACCTTCAAAAAGTGCCTATGTGACCTTGGTGCTTCAGTAAGCCTCATGCCACTCTCTGTAGCTCAAAGGCTATGATTCAACGAATACAAGTCATGCAACCTCCGCTTAATATTGGCTGATAGGACTACTAGATTGCCTCATGGTTTACTAGAGAACTTACCCATCAAAATTGGACAAGCTGAGATTCCTACTGATTTTGTGGTGCTGGGAATGGATGAAGAGCCTAAAGATCCACTAATCTTGGGAAGACCTTTCTTAGCTACAGCTGGAGAAATCATTGATGTCAAGAAAGGGATGATTGATCTCAATCTGGGTAAAAATTTCAAGATGAAGTTTGACATCAAGGATTCTAAGAAGAACCAACTATTGATGGGTAGACCTTCGTGATTGAAGAGAAAGATCATAAAGCTGGGTTTGACATCTTTGAGAGTGTGAATGAGACAGAAACTAAGGTTTTGGTAACCAAAGAGAAAACTCAAAGTGTCACTCGGCCATTCTCCAATTCGAGTGCAGTCGTTACCCTCACTAAGCGTCAAGACCTGCTTCCTAAACCTCACCAACCGCAAGAGTCAAGTCCTCCCGCGCTTGACAGTTTGTTTGAACTCCAAAATACTCAGATTCTAAGGGATTCAGTGAAAGAGTTAACAGCTATGGTGTAGGAGATGAGTGGGCAAATCAAGAAGCTCCAAGGTACAATGAGAAGTTCTCCTCCAAGGAAATTAAGGAAGAGGTTTGGGATAATGAAGAAGAGGTGTTGCAGAGTTCAATAACCACCGTGTGTTCTCAACCATCGTCGACTCGAGCAAGGTTCAACCGACGGCATGGAATCAGACTCGACCCATCCTGAGAGGTTCATCACTCTGCACTCATTCGAGCCACGCTTCCGCTGTCACGCTCGAGCCAATCTCACTCCGCACACGCTCCAACTACCACGCTCGAGCCACTCAAGCCTACACCCGATCGAGCCCCTCTCTCGAGCCACACATGAAGTCTCCATCGAGCCAACTCGTCAGAGAACACTCTCTCTAGTTCCTTCCCCAACACGTCAATCTTCATATGTGTCACGGGAGCGTTTGCCTTCACTCGCTCCTTCACGCCACTCGTCACATGAGTCCAGGGAGAGAAGGAGACGCGGTTTGCGAGGTTCCAGAGCCTCTTCTAGTCATAGATCAGTGCGTCGTTCTGCAGCTCGAGATGAGCATGAGGTTGAGGTTGAGCAGCAAGTTGAACATCAGGGTGATTATCAGCCTACCGTGGTTGTTGTGTTGGTCTCGGACCATGGCGAATCCAGAGTCGATGACATGTAGTGTGATGAGCAGCCAAACATGTATCAGAACACGCAAGCGGTTGAGCAGCAAGTCGACCAACCAGCTGAGGTCACTCATGCGGATCCCGAACAAGGTGAAGGACAAAGTCAATATAAAGCTCCTCCCTGGGTGAGCTCGACTCCTTCTTTTACTATTGAGGTACTCTTACCTTCCCTTTGTATATACCATTTCATTCATCCATTGTTTGTGTTGTGATTCTTCAATCCTCCTGCAAATTTTTCTTACACAAGAGACTGTGTAATTTAAGTTTGGGGGAGGGTTTGAGATGATGTATCTGATGTCGAGTTTTGTGATTCTTATTTCAAATTTTTGCATCATATCATGTTTGAGTCTGCATCCATCTATTTGCATAGAAAAACCATAAAAATTTGAAAAAAATTTCGAAAATTTCCACAAAAACAGAGTGTTCATGTAGTTTGCACTTGCATATTAGGATTGAGTTTGGGTTTATTCATATAGGGTTGTTGCATTTAGCATAGGGGTTGATGATGATTGTAACCTTGTTAGCATGTTGGATTCAATAGGATAGGATCAAGGCCCTTGTTCTTAGTTCTTTGATGCTTGTTGATTGAACTTGAAAATTTAAGATTGAAGCATGTTTTGAATTGATATCATTCCCTATCTACCTGAACCTAATCCTGACTTGAAATCATCCTGTTATGCATTGAAGTTGAACTCATGGATTCCATATACATACAGTTCCCCGCGCCCTTAACCAACCGTTCTTTCAAGCCAATTGTATTCTTGAGTGTCAGGCCTTTTTCCGAGTTGAGCTTGTTAGAAAGTGTTAGGTTCTAACCAACAAGAGTAGGATCCTGTGTAGTTATAGTTCGCGTTATCCGGACTAGTAGGACTAGGTGAGATCTCGATTTTGGGTATTGGGTATGGATTTGTGCAGAAAAGTGAAGTGTAAAAAGAAAGTAAAGGGTAGAAAGTCTTTAGGAGGGGGATGTGTTTTCAAGGTTTACAAGTCTAGTAAAGGATTTGGGTTGAGCAAAATAATGAGTTATTGGTTCTGGGCATAAAACGAAAAGATTAGACAAAGAAAAGAAAGTAAAATGTTTAAGATGTCTAGATTCCTTAGAAGAGAAGAAAAAGAACCTTACTGATAATAAAGATTTCCCAATCCGCTAGAATGATAAGAAGTGAACTCCTCCTAAGACCAAGTGTAAAGAATGAAAGAATGGGTTTGAGACAATGTTTGTGATGAAGGGTAGAACCAACTTCGGTTTGGAACGTTCTTTGGGTAGACAGGGCGCTGCTCTTGTATGTATCAGTTGGTTTCAACCTTTAGCCTTCTCTTAAGCTCAACACCTTTTCGTGAGAGAACCTTGTTCTGAATTGATGAAACCACTTGAGAAGGAGACCATCTAAGTCTCTAACCTTTTATCCTAGCCAAATGAGTTCAACGACATTGCTTAGCTTGATTCACGGTTCTCTAATGTTGAAGGGAATGATTGATAGGATTGCATGTGTAGAAAAAATATAGAGTTCCTTCACCATGCATCATAGAACTAAAAACAAGGATCTTGATTCTAACTATTTTATTTAGCATGTTTTAGGTTCTGAGACCCCATCTTCACACATCTCTTCCATACTCTGTTCTTGATTGTTTGCTTGAGGGCAAGCAAATGGTAAGTTTGGGAGAGTTGATATGTCTATATTTTGCCTCTCTTTAGCATATATTTATCATGCATTTAGCTAGGATAACTCATTGGTTTGCATCATTTTCTAGTCCTTTCTATACACTTTGCATGTTAAGGTAGTTCTTGCATCATCCTTGCATACATTGTGCATTTCGGAGTATTTCAGGTATTTAGGAGACGTTGGAAGCGCATTGCTCGACCCATCCGCTGCATAACACTCCCGAAACCGTCTCTCGAGCCAATCTCACAACACTTCCAGGAAGCGTCAACCGAGCCATCTCCGGAAAGCTTCAACCGAGCCATCTCCGGAAAGCTTCAACCGAGCCATACGTTCGAGCCGTTCCACTCGAGTGGGATTTAGCTTTCGACGTCTTCATCAAACTTCCCTCTTTCAAGCCAATCGGAGGTGTGGTTAAAGAGTTATCATCGTTTTAGTGGATGCGTATACACCACGCTCGAGCCATGCTCCCCCGCCACGCACTCCAGCTTGTCTGATCGAGCCATGCTCCCCCGCCACGCACTCCAGCTTGTCTGATCGAGCCATGCTCCCCCACCATGCACTCCAGCTTGTTTGATCGAGCCATGCTCCCCCGCCATGCACTCCAGCTTGTTTGATCGAGCCATGCTCCCCCGCCACGCACGCCAGCTTGTCTGATCGAGCCATCCTCCCCCGCCACGCACTCCATATTGTCTGATCGAGCCATGCTCCCCCGCCTCGCACTCCAGCTTGTCTGATCGAGCCATGCTCCTCAGCCGTCCGTCCGAGCCATGATGACATTGCATTCCATTCGACCCGCACGGACTCGATCGTACATGTCGGGAAGAAAGACGTTTGGATTCACACTCTTCAGGAGATTACCGAACCGACGCTTTACCTTGTCGGTTTAAGTTTTAGGGCTTTCCATGTTGGACTACTATATATATATTTTGTTAAGTCTTTGCTGAGACATCTTATCTTTTATCTCGTATTGTTTTCTTTCATAGAAGGTTTTTAAGCTAGCCACAAAAATACGTTCTGAGACTTGTATTCCGATATCTTTGAGATTTATTCAGATTTTCATTTGATTTCTTTTACAAGTTGTTCTGCACTCTTTAATCTATCTAAGAATGCTTGTTTCAATGTTTTCTGAGTTTGTATTGTTGATGATGATTTTCGGAACTGAGTAGTGTGGTAGTTCTTGAGGATGGGATAGATTAGGTGGAGGATCTTAGGATGTAGAGTGTTTAAGCGTTGATTGTATGATTCCCTTCTGTACTAGAGTTATAAATACTAGTTCAATTGGAACTAGGTTTGAGACATTCCCACACCCAAAAGGTGTTCGATGAAATGTCTGACCAACTAGTGCCAGAGACTTACACTCCTAGCCTAAGAGATTAGTTGTCTAGGATATTTGTTGACGTGAATGAACTTGTTTTTCATGCCATGCTTGATCATATTTCTCTAGCGAGAGTTAGGTTTGGAAGTGATTGAGTTTGAGTAGCTTTTGTTAAGAGATTGGATTAGCTAAAAAGTGATGTTCATTGTTTAGGGATAGTTTGCTTGTGGCATATTAAACACTATATAGGCTAGGATACTCCACCGACATCAATTACTCCCATCCTTAGGACCTCTTTCCTTCTGATTTATATTACATTGCTGAGGCTGTTTCGCTTCTTGCTTTTTAGTTCATGCTTAGACTCGTTTATGTTTTTATTCATTTCCGCTTCTTTTCATGCATTCTCGTTTCGAGTTCTGTGACTCATTTCCGTTTTATATTTTGACCATTCTAGGATTGTTAGACAAACACTCTTTTGAATTGGCTTGACTTGTGACTTCTTGATTGCATCTTGAGTGATAGTAAAGATTCCCAATTGGATTGACACCTTAAGTATTACAACTGCATAAGGTTAATTGAACCTGCTAGGATAGGACACATAAAAATATAGTATCAATCTTGGTGCACACGACGTTGGGCAGGATCATCTGAGTAGCTCCGGCAGCTGGATGAACGAACTTGAAGAGCATCATAGCATTTGACCTCTCATAGGTCAAGAATCTTGCCAGTGTCAGGTACTCGATGTCTAGCCATCTCGGGTCATGCACCACTCCTTTCAAAGGCACATCCCAGGCCACCAAAATTGGTGTGACCAATCCTCCTATGGAGATCTCTCCAGCTCCCTCTCTTCTCTCAGTTTTCATTGCCCAAGACTTTAGGTAAAGGAACTGATCGAGTAGCACAAAGACCATGCTAGTGTCCGCAGCATCCCCTACCAGCGGTGTACCATCCCTAGCATTGTCTAAAACTCCACACAAGGCAAGGTCTAGCAGCCAAATTAAAGATGAGCCTCTAATAAGCTAATACATCGTTTTAAAATACTAGACCAAAAGTAAACTACCTAAAGCCACCATCCTCTCCCTTCCTTGCCTTCGTCATGCGAGCTTGTCAGCCACGTAATTCCTTGTCATTGGACCTTTCCTTTCCTGTGTCCATAAAAGGAGGCGTAAGCAAACAAGTTTTCTTAGTGGAGCGATCATCCCGTCTCACTAGGCTCAGTTCACTAATCTCTATTCGACATAGAGTCTATTCCAATCAAGTCACGCAAGTCAAACAAAACACATAGGATAGTTGTCCAAATCGTTTAGACCAACCATCATTCTTATTGCAATAGAAACCATTAAACATTACCATGACAAGCAAGCAAACAAGATTAAACATACCACGAGTCAAGAGATCGAACATAGAACTTGGCCATAGTCACGCACTCACCTTTGGATTTTAACCCTTGATCCTAACTCTCGACCCTTCTAGTTTGATACCTAAATCCGATCTCCGCCTCTACACGGATAGATCGATCATCGTTACCTTACGATGTTCTAATCATAAAACTAACAATGGACTGGTTTGGAGGATCGCTTACCAATCTCTCCTTCGACTATGACTTCCGAGATCTCGACGACTCATAAGAAAACTTGATCTATGCTCGATGGATCTCTCTCTCTCTCTCTCTAACGGCGGCTCAAGAATTTCTAGTGCGGAAGCTCCTTCGCGAGCTTAGGGTTAATCAATTTTACATAGGGTCGACTCAACCGCTTGGGAACTTCCCTAAACGATAAGCCATATCGCGACCCATATTCTCTTTTCTATCGCTACTATCCTTATCCTACTCAGATTGCCTTTTCGCGAGTTCCTTTTCTATCGAGTTTCCTTTCCCTTAAGTCGGTCTAAATCTTTCGCAAAGATTCTGAGTCCCTGGGCTATCCATTGGCCCATGGTCATAATCAAACCGCACTTGTCTCATCGGCCCGATCCATCGTTCACCAATGCGATCCCTTAATCTGACAATTCTCACTTCAGTGTCACTCATGCTGTCACTATCACTCGACGAATCTACTATCTCATTTTTATCCAGAAAATTAAATGCCTGCATTATCAATCACTATAGACTTGGGATTCCTTTTTCTTTAATTCAAACATTTGTTTAATTCTATCACTTTAGTAGTCTCGAACTCTCCATTATCACATTCAGATTCCCCATATCATATCGAGAACCTCGTTCTTTACTGACGGATCGATCATTCCTGCCGGACGTACCGATCGTCCCTGCCGGACATATCGATCGTCCCTGCCGGACGTACCGATCATCCCTGTCGGACGTACCGATCGTCCATATGAGACTTACCGATCATCCATATCAGACTTACCGATCGTTCTTGTCGGATGTATCATAACACATACCGCGTGTATCGTAATACTTACCGCGCATGTACCGTAACACGTATCGCGTGTACCGTGACACATATCACGCACGCACTGAATCACATACCGCTGGTTCACTCAGAGCAAGACGTTACACATTTCCTCCCAATAAATGATTATATTAATAAAATTTCAATTATAATTCACAGAATTAACAAAAAACCAATCACGAACTGCCAAACATCATTCTAGTAGTCATAACTAGGAAAAAATACAAATGAATTACTTAAAGATTTAGATGTTCTTGGATTAGGGGTTTTATTTTTAGCGTTTTTCATGGCTTCACAAGAATGATTGAACACGAGATTCTCAAAAAACCAAATTCTTGTCAAAAATCACCTAATGTTCTTCTTTCTCTTTAACGATTTTTTTATGTTTCTTTTTCATCATCTATTTTTAATAAACCTGTAAGTGCTTCATATAACTTGATATGGCAAAAGACTTTTTCTTAGAGATCCTTTTGTTCCACAAACAAATTCTTCCATTTTTTTCGATCATATTCGCAACTTACAAAATAAGACCACAAACTTCTCTATCAAGATAAAATCATGAACTCAACAATGTTATTGAAAGCCTCTTAATCGAGATAAAGACAAAAAAAAAGTACAAGAACCTAGTATAAAAATCAAGGTAAGATTTTTTTTTTTCTTTTTTGTTTGAATGTTAAATTATATTCATCCAATAGATTTCGTCAATATGAGCAGCCGATTATGAACATTCTTGTCAACGAAGCGGAATATATTGGAGGGTGGAGTAGGAGGTTCTCCATGTCGTTGAGCATTTCAGTCCCGCCAAATGTTGTCGACCATGATCTAAAACGCATACCACAGGACAAACAGATGGAGCTGAGGGGTGGAAGAGTCAAGAAGCAAAGTGGCCAACGTTTCCCAGTTCATGGTGAACCTAACACCAAGCAGTCCACGAGCTAGGACCGACCATATGAGAGGAGTAGGAGTAAGAGAAAAAAAGGTGGTTCCTAGTTTCCTCATGTCCCTAGCAGAGAACAATATTGAGTTATTATTGTATAATGTTTATTGTAGTGTATTAGTATAGAGAGGTCTCCTTTAGCTTCCTAACTAACTACACTTGTTGTATAGAGTATAAATACTCTTTGTATACCATCAGACTCATTAATGAGAAATATCCTTTATCCAAAGTTAATATGGTATCAGAGCGAAATAAAATTTCTCATTCTCTCTTCCGCGTAACAAACTTTTTTGAACTCCATTGATGACTTTTTTGAGCTTCGTCTTCGATCTTTTCTTCGATTTGTTCTCTTTCTTCTTCGTTTGAGCTTCGATCTTTTGCTCTTCCATTGAATCGTCTCACTCTGTTGGAGATTTTCTTGTTCTTTTTCGATGAGCGCCTCAAATCTGCACATTTTCACATCTTTTGTTGCGAATCTTGTTGGAATCGTTCTCGTTCTCTGTTCGTCTTTACTTACCCGAGTCTTAATTGGATTGTTTGGGTTTTTCTTGCTTGATTAGGTTTGGATCGTTGCTTCCTATCGCACGATCTAATCTCTGATTCGAATCATGCCTCCGGCGACTATAACAGATCATTATGAGAATCCTTTCTCTTTACACAGCTCAGATCATGCGGGGATGAGTATTGTATCCGCTCGTCTCACGTCTGGAGCTGATTTCTACTCTTGGCGAAGGTCAGTTCGAGTTGCTCTTAATGTTCGGAACAAACTAGGTTTCATAGATGGAACGATCAAGAAACCTCCTGATGATCATCATGATTTTGGTTCTTGGTCGCGTTGCAATGATATTGTTTCAACCTGGATCATTAACTCGGTTGATAAAAAAATTGGGGCGAGCTTATTGTTTATCTCAACCGCAGAAGGAATTTGGAAGAATCTAATGTCTCGTTTTAAACAAGATGATGCTCCGAGGGTATTTGAAATAGAGCAGAAGTTGAATTCGATTCAGCAAGGATCACTAGATGTTACTTCTTACTATACTCTTTTGGTGACTCTATGGGAAGAGTATAAGAACTATGTAGAACTGCCAGTGTGTACATGTGGGAAGTGTGAGTGCAATGCAGCTGCTTTGTGGGAGAAGCTTCAAGAACGAAGTAGAGTGACTAAGTTCTTGATGGGGCTTAATGAGTCGTATGATTCTACTCGTCGACATATTTTGATGTTAAAGCCAATTCCAAGTATTGAGGAAGCTTTTAATATGGTCACTTCTGATGAGCGACAGAAGACTATTAAACCAAAACCTGCTAACATGATTTTTCAGACCGTGGCTCCCTCGGCTCCCATTCAGGAGAATGCTTCTTATCAAGGGCTGTGTGACAATGTTGCTTATGCTACGGTTCAGAATAACTATCGGCCTAAGGGTTCTCGGCCTGTATGTACTCATTGTGGTCAAACTGGACATGTGGTGCAGAAGTGTTTTAAGTTGCATGGTTATCCACCAGGTTATATACCAGGCTTTAAGAGTACATTTGCTAGCTACCCAGCTTCTCAACGTCCTGCTGCTCCGGCATCTCAATCTCGAGGACAGTCTTCTAATCATCTTCGTCCTCAGACACATGCTGTTGCTAATGTCATCACTGAGCAGTCTACTCCACAACAACAACTTGCATCACAATCGAATGTCAATCTTGATGTAACCACTCTTACCGGTGATCAGATACAGGCTCTTCTTCAGCAACTGAATGCTCAGGTTAAACCTTCAGAGAGTCCATCTTCATCTTCTCAAGTCTCATCTATCACTGATCATGGTGCTATGGCTAAACAATCTTCTTCTGGTATTTCTTCTTTCCCATTTCCTTCCTTTTTTCCATCTTCTTCTCTTCGTTTTGAGAACAACCGCCTTACTTTTCAGCATCAATGTTTATCTTCTCTATCCAAACACATTCCTCATGGTAGTTGGACTATAGACACTGGAGCAACTAGTCATGTTTGCTCTGACTTGACATTTTTTAGTGAGACAGTTACAGTTTCTGGAGTTACAGTCTCATTACCAAATGAGGCTAAGGTAGCTATCACACATTGTGGAACTGTACAGTTGACAAAAACACTCATCTTGCATAATGTTCTTCATGTCCCATCTTTTACGTTCAATCTCATCTCTATTAGTAGTCTTTTACAACATAACCAAGGCTCTGCTCATTTTTATCCTGATTCATGTTATCTTCAGGAGTCTATTCAGGGCTTGATGATTGGTAAAGGGTACCTGTTGCATAATCTTTACATTCTCCATCTTGAATCACCGTCTTCATCTACTGCATTATCATCTACATCTTCGCATTTCTCTGGATCCTTGGAAGTTGATGGGCATCTTTGGCATCAACGCCTTGGACACCCATCCCCGGACAAGTTAAAGCTTCTTTCTGGTACCTTACCTTCTACTAGTCTTAAGTGTAATACGCCTTGTGATGTCTGTCCTCTAGCTAAGCAGAAAAGGTTGCCCTTCATTTCAAATAATCATCTATCTTCTACTCCTTTTGATTTGATTCATTTAGATGTTTGGGGTCCTTTCTCTATTGAGTCTATAGAGGGTTTTAGATATTTTCTTACTATTGTTGATGACTGTACTAGAGCAACTTGGGTATATCTTTTAAGAAATAAAAATGATGTCATTACTGTTTTTCCATCTTTTATACAACATGTTTTTACTCAATATGGAACGAATATTAAGAAAATTAGAACTGATAATGCCCCGGAACTTGCTTTTACTGATCTAGTTAAGATGAATGGTATGATACACCAGTTTTCATGTGCTTATACCCCACAGCAGAACTCTGTTGTTGAACGCAAACACCAACATATTTTGAATGTTGCTCGGGCTCTTCTTTTTCAATCTAGAATACCTTTAGAATACTGGACAGATTGCCTCCTCACTGCTGTGTTTCTTATTAATAGGACACCCTCTCCTTTATTACAAAATCGCACTCCTTATGAACTTCTTAATAACAAGAAACCGGATTATTCTTTTTTACGAACCTTTGGCTGTCTTTGCTATGTTTCTACCCTCTCTAAAGATCGCCACAAGTTTAGTCCACGAGCTGATAAATGTGTCTTTTTAGGGTACTCTTTTGGCTACAAAGGTTATAAGGTCTTGCATCTAGATAATAATCGGATTTCTATCTCTCGCAATGTTGTGTTTCACGAAAATGTGTTTCCTTTTATCAAAAATGAATCTGTTTTTCGGTCAACTGATCCTTTTGACATGTCTATATTACCTTTAGATATACCTCATAGCATCGACTATTTTCATAATCCTACATCTCATTCATCCACATCTCATGCATCTCCATCATATACATCTACTGATGACTCTCCTGTTAATGAGACTGTGACTACCGAGACAACCACTGTTTCACCATCAAATGGCAGGCCACGGCGAACTTCTAGAGCACCAGGTTATCTCTCTGACTATCACTGTTCTCTTTTTCACATTTCATCTTTTACTCCTCCCACATCTCTCACATCTACTTCATCATCCACCAAAAAGCTTACCACTCCATATCCTCTTTCTTCTTATCTCACTTATTCGAACATCAGACCATCCTATCGATCCTATATTCTATCTGTTTCTCTCGAGACAGAACCCAAAAACTTTTATCAGGCTATAGCATCAGAGAAGTGGACTGAGGCTATGAATGTGGAGTTGGACAACATGGAGCGTACCCAGACTTTCAATGTTGTTGAATTGCCTCACGGTAAGAATGTGGTGGGCTGTAAATGGGTCTACACGATCAAATATTTGGCGGATGGTTCCATAGATCGTTATAAGGCTCGCCTAGTTGCTAAAGGGTACACTCAACAGGAAGGAGTCGATTACTTTGACACTTTTTCACCTGTGGCTCGTCTTGCTAGTGTAAAATTAATCTTAGATTTAGCAGCTAAGAATGGTTGGAGTCTTACTCAAATGGATGTTACAAGTGCTTTTTTTGCATAGTGAGCTTGATGAGGAGATATACATGAGTTTACCACAGGGGTATACGCCTTCATCTGGAGTCTTACCACCAAATGCCGTTTGCAAACTAAACAAGTCTATATACGGCTTAAAGCAGGCTTCAAGGCAGTGGTATCGATGCTTCTCCAAGGCTCTTCTGGATGATGGCTTTTCCCAGTCCTATGCGGACAACACACTCTTTGTTAAGAAAAAAGGTACCTCTTATATTGCTCTAATCGTCTATGTTGACGACATTTTGATAGCAAGCAACGATGATCAGGCTGTTGCCTCCGTAAAGACTTGTCTTGCTAAACTTTTCAAGACAAAGGATCTAGGTCCAGCAAAGTTTTTTCTTGGCTTAGAAATAGCTAGAAATGCTAGTGGCATATCAGTCTGCCAA
Organism: Camelina laxa; assembly: GCA_024034495.1. Taxonomy (NCBI): domain Eukaryota; kingdom Viridiplantae; phylum Streptophyta; class Magnoliopsida; order Brassicales; family Brassicaceae; genus Camelina; species Camelina laxa. The sequence continues at coordinate 17,401,775 of CM043883.1, forward strand.
AGGAAGTATTGTCTTGATTTGTTGGCAGATTCAGGCTTATTGGGTTGCAAACCTAATAATATTCCCATGGATCCCAAAGTTACTCTTACAAAAGAGACAGGAGTTCTCTTACCTGATGAACGACCCTATCGAGAGTTGATAGGACGGTTGCTTTATCTCTGCATCACCAGACCTGATATAACCTTCGCAGTCAACAAGTTGAGCCAGTTTCTTTCATGTCCTACGGATATCCATCTACATGCTGCTCGCAATGTTCTGAAATACTTGAAGAGTAATCCCGGACAAGGACTTTTCTACTCTGCTTCTTCGGAGGTTTGTCTCAATGGCTTTGCTGATGCAGACTGGGGAACTTGCAAAGACTCACGGAGGTCAATCACTGGTATGTGCATTTTTCTTGGTACTTCGCTTATATCTTGGAAGTCAAAGAAGCAGGATATAGTGAGTTCAAGTAGCACAGAAGCTGAGTATCGGAGTATGGCGCAAACAACGAAGGAATTACTATGGTTTCAACAGATTTTACGAGACCTACACATCACACCGGTAACTCAAGCGAAACTATTTTGTGACAACAAATCAGCTATTCACATAGCAAGCAATGACGTTTTCCATGAACGGACGAAACATGTGGAAATAGATTGTCATTTGACAAGAGATGAGGTTAAGAGTGGCTTTCTTAAGCTTTTTCATTTAAGCTCAGAGAATCAGTTGGCTGATATTCTTACGAAGCCACTGCACCCTGGACCTTTTCATCATTTACTCCAACGATTATCTGTTTCAAGCCTCTATTCTACACAAGAATTATCGGCTTGAGGGGGGTATATTGAGTTATTATTGTATAATGTTTATTGTAGTGTATTAGTATAGAGAGGTCTCCTTTAGCTTCCTAACTAACTACACTTGTTGTATAGAGTATAAATACTCTTTGTATACCATCAGACTCATTAATGAGAAATATCCTTTATCCAAAGTTAATAAACAAAAGCACCATTAGCACCAGAATTCCATTTCTCGCCACTAAGATCGACGGGATTGCTATGAGTTATTTTGTTGTTGTGACATGCTAAGTCTCCAGTTTCAGCTTAGCACTCGCTTGCATCTGCGTTTTCGGCATTACCTGCAAGAGAAGTTAATGTAAAGTATGAAGGAGAATAGTAATGGTCAAGCTAAGCACTTAACAATGACAAACATACATATTTCGGTCGGGTTCTAAAACAGGAATGGAACGAGTAAACAACGGTAAAACCGACCATGCTCGCCACTAAAATCGACGGGATTGCTATGAGTTTAAGCTTTTTTGCTATTTTGTTGTTGTGACATGCTGTAGTCTCCAGTTTCAGCTTAGCACTCGCTTACATCTGCGTTTTCGGCGTTACCTGCAAGAGAAGTTAATGTAAAGTATGAAGGAGAATAGTAATGGTTAATGCAAGAGAAACTTTTGGACCGCCGATTTCAGAACAACAGGAAGTAGGATTTGGCGACGATTTGTAAAGCTAAGGGACTTAGCAAGACCTTTTGTTCACTACGAGGTAGTATCTGGTCGAGACTCCCTTTTCTAGCATGACAATTGGACAGGGATTGGATCTCTCTTAGAGGTTATTGGGGAGATCGGTCCTCGTATCTCAGGCATTGGCTTATACTTTTTAACGTAGCTGTGGTTGCATCTAATGGGGTATGGAACCTACCGAGGGGAAGGAATCCTGCAGTCCAGCTGCTTAGATCGTGCATTCAATCTCATCTGCCACCTACTCCGAATATTGGAGAAGACATTTACACTTGGAAACTCACCACGGATCAGTCTCAAGGCATTTTTTCTGCTATGAAAACTTGGAGGCATCTGCATCCTGCTGGTCCAACGGTTCCATGGCATACTCAGATCTGGTTCAAGGAAAACATTCCAAAATTGGCCTTTATTTCATGGCTCACAGTGTTGAATAGACTCACAACAAATGATAGAATGAGGAGTTGGAATATGCAGGTTCCGTCAGCTTGCCTATTGTGCCCATCGGGAGATGAATCAAGGGGCCATTTCTTCTTTCAATGTCCTACTCTACAGTACTTTGGTTGGACTTCTTTGCTCACTTGCCCCCCCCACCACGCAATCGCCTACTTTCCTTGGTTTTCTGGATTGGATCAAATCTCCTACATCAAACAGGAAGCTTAATGTCATTTGTAAGATACTTTTTCAGGCAATACTATAAAATATTTGGGCGGAAAGGAACGCTAGGCTACACTCAACTACCTTCCGAACAGAGGACTCGATTTACAAGGAAATTCAACTAATTCTAAGAAGATGACTTCTGGGTCTTGACAATAAAGACAAGTCTACTCCACCAAGATCACCACAAGACACTTATCTTTATCTCTGGTTTTCAAATTTCCAACCGGTCTAATAGTTCAGCCTTCTTGGATCACTACAAGAAACATGGTTTTAGTGACGGCAGAATTCACCACTAAATCATTGCAATAGAGACATAACAACGTTATTGTGACTACTAACCAAACATTGCTACTAGCTCGTCACAAATGATGATTCGTCACAATCGTCACAACTATTATGACTTCTCAGAATTGTCGCTAAATAGACACAGAGTAGGCGTTGCTAATTCGTTGTTATTTTTTTCAATGACTTAGTATCAAACATACCGGCGTAAATAGAAGTCACAAAATAGTCACTAAATACTCGCATGTGTATCGTCACAAAAGAGTCTCAAATCAAAAGCACACTAATAAGTCGCTAACAATACTTTCTTCACCATTCATTACAAATCGTTACAAACGTTTCAATGCGTTTGCAACGCCGGGCTTAGTTCGTCGCAAACTTGTCTCAAACTTGATGACACTAATTTGTCACAAAATCATGGTAAGATAGAAAAAAAATATGTGGTCACAATTTACAACAATACTAATATAATTCTATTTAAAAAATTTAATTATAAATTTAAGAATAAAAAAATAAATATTAAATAAAAGAAATTTAATATTTTTTTGTGGTAAAAAAAAAAATTAATATATAATTGTTCTAATCTTACAAAATATACTAATCACGTAAGTTAATAGTACTGGAGATCCGCGTTTGCCGCTTCTGCTGCATCACGATGAACTCCTGTTGGAACCGGATCCATTGGTTTAGTACACGTCCGTCGTTGATGTAACACTGCCGCTACGTTAGAATGGGCCTCTCGCATGGTGAGCATCTCAGATTGTGCCTCTTGCAACTGTTCCCTCAACGAAGCTGAGTCTTCTCCAGAATAGCCAAAGGAACATCTCGAATAGACTCGACTCCATAGATGCGGTTCTTCTTTTTCTTCGGTGCAAACTGCAAACTAGAAATCATCACTTTAACATATATATAAATTACATTTAAATAAATAAAAAAAGAAATAATTAAATGACGTTTGATTTGGCTAAGTAAGAGACTAAGGGTGTGAATGGTTGCAGCGGTTGGGGCGGACAAATCCATCTGCGGACTGGACCGCTTTTTATTTACCATTCAGCAAATGTAGTCCGTACCACTGCGGTCCAAATAAAGCACAGACAAAATTGCTGCGGACCAACTGCGGACCGCTTTTACATACAAATAAAGTTGGTCCGCAGCGGTCTGTAGTCCGTCCCAAAAATAGAGCGGTCCAGACCGCAGACGGATTTGACCGCCCTGACCGCAGTTACCATTCACACCCTAAGAGAGGCTTCATTCATAGGGAGAGAAACGAGGGAGTGAGAGAGATAATTGCACAAACAAGCAACAATGGAGAGACACAAGCTCATTTATAGGAGAGTTAACGTTCGTCACAAAAAAAAACACAACTCTCTCACCTTAAAACCGGCCAATGGGAAAAAAGTAAATGTTGTGAAGTTTTTGTAACGATATGTCACTAATTCGTCATAACAATTTTGTTTCCTCACAAAAACTTTGTAAACGTCCGTGAAATATTTTGTTTTGCCGCTGGAGGGAAACTTGATTTTTTTCACTTAGTGACGACCAAGTAACGTTTCTTGAAAGTAAAATTCAGTACTCTTCGAATAAGTGAAATACTTTTAGGGAGATTTACTCAGATGTTATACATTTTAGGTAATATTATCAGAATCTACAATTTTTTTTATTGTAATTACAAAAATACCATTGCCATGTCAGAAATCGCTGACATGTATTAAATAACTCAGCCGTAACGCGTTATAGAGGTAATGACGGCTGAGTTATAGCCTATAACTTATAGGTATGTTGCTGCTGAGTTATGGAAAAAACATTTGAGTAAGAGCGGACGGCTGACTTAGAGCATAACTCAGCCAGGCGTTACGTCTGACTTATTAAAATCTGGCTGAGTTATACTATAACTCAGCCGTCCTTACGGCTGAGTTTTCACTCTATGGTTGAGTTGTCAAAATTTTGGCTGAGTTATTACTATGACACGGCTGAATTAATTTTTTCCGGCTGGCTGAGTTATGAAAAACGGCTGACTTATGAGATGATGTTACGGCTGAGTTATGGTTAAAAACTATAACTCAGCCGTGATAGGCTGACTTATCGTACAACTCGGCCATTTCACGGCTGACTTAAAAACTTTTGTCTCAAATGATCGACAGTTGCAATGTTTTTTGGGGCTATGAACAACCGATCAGCTACGTCTCTGTGTGGAGTTTTTGGCGAAAGAGTCTACAGAAACTACTGGAGCTAGAGGAAGTATGAAACGGCCAAGCAGTTGTGACTCAAAAGTAGAATGTACATACGAAGTGGACGGTGGGGGATTTGAAAGCACTTGATATGATTATGGTATGATCCAAGACGAAGAAAACGAAGAAGAAGAAGAAGCTGTCGAAGAAGCAGCTGACAAAAAAGAAGACGATGAATGTTCAAGCCGATTTGATGTTTTCGACGACTCCGATGGTGAGTCATTTGATGATGAGAACTCTTCTGTATTGGGCGAGCCTCAGAATAAAGAGGATAAAGAGGAAGACTAACCGACTCTACCTCCTAAGAAGAGAGCTCATAAAGATGAAAAATTTACCGGATCGAAGATGAATCCGGAGGCTTTTAGGTTGCAGGTGTCAACGCTAAAAAATTTTGTAGGACAACGATACAGGAGCAAAGACGAGTTCAAGAATCGCGTGAAACTTATTTCAGTTAGGGATGGATTTGATTTTTATATACCAGTATCAAATCCGAGAACGGTGGTTTTGCGGTGCTGGATTGCAGGATGTCTTTGGAGAGTTTGTGCATCTGTACAAGGGGATGACCCGAATTTTCATGTTCGTTTATACGATTCAGAACACACATGTTCTGTGACAGAACGTTCTACTTGATCCCGCCAATCAACAGCTGATGTTTTGGCAGGTCTTTACGGGGACTTTCTTGGTGATCTTGGTCTGGAAGTTAAACCTAAAAGTGTCGGAATCATTTTCAATAAGCAATTTAGTATAAAGGTAATTACTATGTTTCGACTGACTTATTGATAATAATGGCTGACAAATCATTATGTTATGGCTGGATTATTAGTACAAACAGGCTGACTTATATGAATGTCTTGGCTGAGTTATTTACATATTGATTCTTTACGACTGACTTATAGGTATGTATAGGCTGAGTTATTTACATATTACAGCTGATTTATTGATTATTTACGGCTGAATTATATGAATGTAATGGCTGAGTTATATATATATATATATATTATGGCTGATTTATTAATTTGTTGGTGTCAACAAATGGGTTATTGGAAGGCATATCGGATGCTGCTGAATGCAAGGCAGATCGATTAGGGAACTCCTGAGGATAGTTTTAGTGAATTGCCTTCTTACTTATACATGTTAAGAAGGAAAAATCCAAGTACAGTCACGCATCTTCAATTAGATGATGAAGGAAGATTCAAATATGTTTTTATTGCTTTTGGTGAGAGTATTGCTGGGTTTGCTTTCATGCGCAAAGTTGTTGTTGTCGACGGAATGTTTCTCCATGGTAGTTACAAAGGGACGCTTCTAACAGTCCTAGCTCAGGATGGTAACTTTCAAATTTTCCCAATAGCTTTCACTATTGTTGACACTGAAAATGATGAGTCTTGGCGTTGGTTTTTTACACAACTCAAAGTTGTCATTCCTGACGAAAAGGATCTTGCGATAATCTCCGACAAACATAAGTCAATAGGGAAAGCGATTGGTGAAGTGTATCCGTTGGCTTCGCGTGGAACTTGCACGTACCATTTGTATAAGAACATCTTGGTGAAGTTCAAAGGAAAACATTTGTTCTCTCTGGTGAAAAAGCGGCAAGGTGTTTTAGGCTGTCTGATTTTAATGAGGCTTTCAATGAGATTGAAGCACGTCATCCTGAAATTGTCAGAATGTGGGCGCGTGTTCATTTCCCGGGTGAAAGGTATAATTTAATGACAACGAGTATTTCAGAATCAATAATTAAAGCATTGTTCAATGCTAGAAGTCTTCCCATAGTTCGACTACTAGAATCGATACAGAATATGATGACCTGATGGTTTTTTGAACGGAGAGAGGATGCAAAATCGCAACTAACAATGCTCACTCGAGGTGTTGAGAAACTGTTACAGGTAAGTTTACATAAGTCAGTCGTCAATGTTAATAACTCAGCCATAATATTTTCCTATCTCAGCTGTAATTGTTATCATATCTCAGCCATAACCATTATAGTTTTCATATCTCAGCCATAATTGTTTTCATAGCTCAGCAATAATTGTTTTCATAACTCAGCCTAAAACATTTTTTTTTTGGTTCTACTCCCTACTAGGACCGTGTCACCGCAGCTAGACTTATGGATGTACAAACGGTTGATGTTGTACATGTGAAAGTGTCATATGGAACATCTTTGCATGTTGTAAATTTGGAACTAAAAAAATATACATGCCGTCGTTTCGACCACGATAAAATACCATGCATCCATGCAATCGTAGCTGCAAAGCATATGGGTGTGTCTCGTATATGCCTGTGCGATCCGAAATTTAAGAGTGTCGATTTAGTTAATGGATGGGGTGGTTCAACCATGCCTTCAGATTCATCAGTCCATGTTCATGTAGCTGTGGATAATCAACCGTGCTTGCCTCTAATTGTTGTGAACCAGCCAGGAAGGTCCAAGAAGAGTAGGATTAAATCATCTTTGGAAGTTGCCATTGGAAATAAACGCCCTAGGAAGCAACACACATGTTCGCGATGTAAACAAGTTGGGCACAATGTGAAAACTTGTTTTATTTTGTATATGAACTCGGATGTATATACTCGGATGTAGTATCGTTGTAAGGGAGATTTGTTTTATTTTGTATCTGAACACAGCCATAACTCACTATAACTCAGCCATTACATGAATCGACGAGACCTTTCGTTTTCCTTTTATAGATTATTTCTTGTGATAAGTCAGCCATAACTCACTATAACTCAGCCGTAACATGAATCGATGAGACTTTTCATTTTCCCGTAAATACTATAACTCAGCCGTCAAGTCATATAAATCAGCCATTTACTTTCATATTGTTTCTTTTGATAACTCAGCCATAACTCACTATAACTCAGCCGTAACATGAATCAACGAGATCTTTCATTTTTCCGTAAATATTCTAACTCAGCCGTCGAGTCGTATAAATCAGTCGTTTGTTTCAGATTATTTCGGGTGCTAATTCAGCCACAAAAAATTATAACTCAGCTGTAAAGCAATATTTTGGCGGGAAACCATAAGTTAACCTAATAATCGACGTGACCTTTCGTTTTCCTATTGTTTCTCTTTTATATTCTCCTCATTCATATGTTTGACTCTCTTCCATTTCATTCTTTGTTTCTATTGTTTCTGTTTATATTCTCCTAAATCACAGATCTGTCTATCTGTTACATCTTCCTATCAAAAATGTTGTTCCTCATATCGATGGAAATTTTGTTAGAGATGTCGTAGCGATCATTTGCGCCACTGATTGGGAGAATATTCCGGTTCTAAACCCTGGTGTGGGTTCCTGGGTTGACAAAACCCTGTTACATGGTTCAAGTTCCTTCACGTTCTCTCTATCGCGATTGGAGGAATACTTCAACACAACTGGCACCATGCGTGGCCGACGTACCGCTTGATTCCCTTCCACTTTAAGAGTCGATTGTTTCTCCTCCTCACGGTAAGATCACTAAAACAAACCACCATATTAATATTATTCTATACTCTTACTATTTCTTTCCTTTAATTGTAGCGTAAATACATGTGGGATCCAAAGCATACTTTAACGGTTTGGACGCAGTTTAATTTGGTGGCTAGAATGTTATTTAGAGCCCAGATGCGTGCGCTCAAGAGGATATGGGCGAGTTGTGGCAATAAACCCGAGATGCTGACTAGCATAGTTTGGAATGATTTGGTCGATATGTTTGAAAAATTTGGCCCAGATGACGTCGGTTTGGAACATGATTTCCATTGTACTTTTGTGTCGTCTTCTACATGAACTATGAACAATGAACTAAATTCAAAAATAAATAAAAAACTATGAACTATGAACTGTGATTTTTTTTTTTGATTTCATTTATGTTGTACCTTCATATTAATATACATCAGTCTTATTACGATATCTCAGCCATTACGGAATGATAACTCAACCATAAAGCTCGATAAGTCAACCACAATATACGATAACTCAGCCATAACTTTATCTTAATTATTTACATACCTCAGTCGTGAACAACGATAACTCAGCCAACCCTCAAATTGGAATGACTAAATTACCGCCCAAACCGGATCGAACTGAAAATAAGCGACCCATAATCAAAAATAAGCGTCCCATAATCGAAAATAACCGACCCATAACCGGAAATAACCAGTTATATATTAATCTAACCAACCCATAACCAGAAATAACCGAAAAGTAATTTCAAAAATTTTAAAATTTTCAAATGGTTATGATATTAGTATATCCAAATTACCACCTTAAACGAAACACAATCTAACCAAAACCAAACTGTTTAAAACCTATAATGTTGGAAATATTAACCCTACACCTCAAACCCTAACCCTAACCCTAACTCCTAAATGTCATGTTTTGAATATTTTACACATTTTGGTCAGAATGTGTAAAAATCACTCTTTGTCTATAATTATTACTCCCTCTGTTTCATATTAAGTGTCATTTTAGGATTTTCACACGGATTAAGAAAATCATTAAATTTTCTATTTTACCCTTTATTAATATATTATTTATTTTTTTCTATTGGACATTACATTAAATTGGTAGGGATAAAATTAGAAAATTCACCAAACATGTACATTGGAAATACAAAATGACACTTATTTTGTAACAAAATTTTCAGCCTAAAATGACACTTAATATGAAACAGAGGGAATACTTTTTATTGGTTATAATGATTATAAGATTCATATTTCCATTCTAAATTTAAATTATAAGTTATAATAATTTTAATTTACAAATATTTCATAAGTCAGCCGTAATTGTTTTGATAACTCAGCCATATTAGTCAATTGTTGGAGAAATACTTTTATTTCTTAATTTGAAATTCGAATTCAAAATTTTTAATTAATTTTAATAATATATTATGTGATGGATCTGAGCAGGCACATAATTAGGTATTGTTCGCGTTTCCCTAACATTACTTTTTATGATATCGAGAGACGTTTTAATTAGATAATTTATTAGGAATCTGACAGAATGAAAGACCCAGGAAAGAAAGAAAAATACGTTTTCATATTATTGAGAAGACCTTAAAGGATAACTCAGCCGTCAGAAACGATAACTCAACCATAACTCCATTTATAAGACTAAATAACCGACCAAACCGAGCCGAACCCAAAAACTAATTTTTCCCCTTTTGGTATTTTTGTATTGGTATTTTTGGTTAATTTCAGTTATATTCGGCGTGCTATCGGTTATATTAGGTTAATATACCTAATTACAATATATTTTGGGTTATTTATGGTTATATTTTCATCTAACTGACCCACAACTGGAAATAACCGAAAAGTAATTTTAAATGGTTATGATATTAGTATATCCAAATTATCACCTTAAACCAAATACAATATAACCAAAACCAAACTGTTAAATTAAAACCCATAATGTTGGAAATATGAACCCTACACCTCAAACCCTAACCCTAACCCTATCTCCGAAATGTCATGTTTTGAATGTTTTACACATTCTGATCAGAATGTGTAAAAATCATTCTTTGTCTATGATTATTACTTTTTATTGTTTATAATGAGAATAATATTCATATTTCCATTCTGATTAGAATGTGTAACACCTTTAATATGACCGTTGTATAAATCAGCTATAACACCATAACTCAGCCGTGTTAAGTACATAACTCAGCCGTCACGTATATTATTGTTAGACAATGTCGTACGATTTGTTGTTTTAGTATAAATGATGGGATTGTAGTGATTTAATGCTTTAATAATCGAGTCAAGATGATGGCACAGAGAGATCTCTGCAACGGAAACTCCAGGGCTGATGAGAAAACTGCTTCTGAAGCATTAACTAAGGTAAATCTCTGGATCATCTGAAATCTCAAAGCATTATCTTAATATTGTGTTTGTGGTAAAATAGGAGCTGAATCGTAAGGAATTAAAGATGAAAATGAGGTACAGCGAAATCGAGAGGCGCGACAAGGGTGTTCCAATCAGGTGTAATTGTGGTGCGGTGGTTTTCGTTGCCACTTCTAATGATCCTAGCTCAAGAGGAGAACATTATTTCAGTTGTCCATATGAAATCACAAATATAAAGATTTCTGTACTCTTATTTTTGTGCTCTGCTTCTTGATTTTTCATATAAATTGGGATGTAATATGAGTTATGTACTATTTGTAAGGGTCCCGATCAAGGCTGCGGTTTCAGGAGGGGGTGGACCGATGCATTGCGCGAAGAGTTTGCCAATATTTAGGAAGAGAAGAATGAGATGAAACATAACTTGGATGCAGCCAAGAAGCGCACTGAGACTCAAAAAGAAGTGATCTTGAATAAGGAAAAGAAATATGACGCGCTAGAGAAGAAGTTTGAGACCTTGAACAAATATCTATGAGCTTAGTCTAGCTCCGTTTTTTTTTTTTTTTTTTTTCTGGAATTGGTATGAACTTTCTATGTAGTGGTGTTTTATCAATCTCTTTTAATAACTCAGCCATTACTTTACTATAACTCCGCCGTAATTAAGGATAACTCAACCAACCCTCAAATTAGAATGACTAAATAACCAACCAAACCGAACCGACCGGAAAACTAATTTTTCTATTATTTTTGGTTAATTTCGGTTATATTCGGCTTGCTATCGGTTATATTACGTTAATCTACCTAATTACACTATATTTTGCATTATTTATGGTTATATATTAATCTAACCGACCCATAACCGGAAATAACCGAAAAGTAATTTCAAAAATTTTAAAAATTTCAAATGGTTATCATATTAGTATATCCAAATTACTACCTTAAACCAAACACAATATAACCAAAACCAAACTATTAAATTAAAAACAAAAATGTTACTCATCTAAACCCTACACCACAAACCTTAACCCTAACCATAACCCCTAAATGTCATGTTTTAAATGTTTTACACATTTTGATCAGAATATGTAAAAATCACTTTTTGTCTATAATTATTACTTTTTATTGGTTATTGTAATATTCATTTTTCCATTCTAAATTTAAAATTTGAGTTTTAATAATTTTAATTTACAAATATTTCATAAGTCAGCCGTTTATGTCAATAACCCAGCCATATCAGTCAATTGTTGGGTTCTTTAATCCGAAATTTTAATTCAAAATTTCTAATTATTTTGAATAATATATTGTGAGAAAAGCTGACTTTATGTATTTATTATGCGTGAATCTGAGCAGGCACAGAATTAGGGATTGTTCGCGTTTCCCCAACAACACTTTTTGTAATATCGAGAAAAGTTGTAATTGGATAATTTATAGGAAGCTGACAGAACGAAAGACCAACGAAAGAAAGAAAAATATGTTTTCATATCTCATAATTTAGCCGTACAATGTACATAATTCAACCGTAATTCATAACTCAGCCGTAACATATGTTTTATTTCATATTTACTTATAACTCAGTCGTTATAACTCAGATGTAACTTAACCATAAATCAACCATAACTTTGAAAATAGACAAATCAATGTTTTACATATCCAAGTACAATTCCTACCAAAAGAAATCCAAATGTTTTACATATCATAATACAGTTTCTACCAAAAGAAACAAAACGAAGGATATAATGCATTATTTAAACTGACCCATAAAATCATGTGCCTCATCGCAGATTTCTGCTGCCACTTTAACCTCTATAGCCTGGATATTTTTATTGCAGATGCCATCGAAAGACAAACCAAACGCTAGACATTCTACAAAATTTAGAGCTTACACGCCACAGTCATAAACCTGTACGTTTTGAGGGACCTTCGAGGCACTCCTCCTCCTGAAACTGAACTGACTGAAAGTAGGTGTAAGATAATTATGAGGAACTATATCGTTCATCATTGTTGGAATCATCCGCGTAAACGCCTACAAGCATTTAGAATTTTAACATCACTTTCTTTGGTTGCTTGAAACATGTTATTTTTGGTGGTGTGATGATGGAATGATATGGATGAAGATAGAGATGGTGAAACACACTTTATTATGGTGGATATGGTGATGAAATAGATGGAATGATGAGATATGAATGAATGGATGGCAGGGTGTTTCAGTTCCCCTTATGCAATTGTAGTACAAGAGGTGTCAATCTAATCTGAGAGTTTCTGAGCAATCAAGATGTGCATAAAGGTCTAAGTTAAGCCAGATGTAAAGGATGCTTGTCACTAACAATCCTATGATGAAATGTAAAGTGCAAAATATAAAGCTACAAGAACTAGATGCTAAATGTAAATGGAACAGAATGATTATGACAATTATGAAGCTAGAACAAAAATAGAAACTATATTAATGCAAGTATTGAACAGAACACTAAGTGAATGCAATAGAAATGCAACTAGAATGAAACAGGAAGTAAGATAGGACAACTACAAATCATAAACCAAAGTTCTGGGGATGAACTCGAGCAAGCACTCGATCGAGTGTAGATCGAGTGCAGGGTCGAGCTGGAAAAACATGAGTGCAGGGTCGAGTGCAGGATCGAGCTGGAAAAACACGAGAAAACAAAGCAACACAAGAAAAACAGAGCAATATGAAAGCAAATCAAACAACAAGCAAGCAGCAGGATTAAGACTATGAAATCAATATACAAAGAAGGCCTTGAGGAGGGATTCATGGGCTGGACTAATGATTGAGGTCATCTAACTTGGTCAACAAATCTCAAACAACTTGAGCTAATCTCTAGACAATATTTTTCTAAGACATGTTTAATCCACTCTCATGGCAAGAAACAGTCAAACTCATGCATCTCTAGACTTGTTCTCACACAGTAAAGAATCTACACAAGCAGGAATTAAGCAATATGTCAAATACCAAACAAGACCTCTAATCTCTTAGCAAGCCTAATGGTAAACTCTAGATCTAGCCTTATCTATGCTCCTTAAACATTGGTATGATGCTAAGATGCTTGAGATCAAATCCTACCCTCTCAGTTATAGGATCAGCATTAAAAACATCTAGACTAGAAGAGATCTACAACAATCAAGCTTGACCAAATCAAACAAACCTCAAACATAATCCAGCCTAACCCATCCTCAAGATCCTAAGCAACTACTCACAAGAACACATGATGAAAATCAAAGTCATAAACGCAGAAAATGCTGAAACTTGCATCAAATGAAAGATAAAGCAAAGATCTACAATAATGAAGAAAGAATCAAAAACAAATTCTTAATATCTTGAAAGTTATGAAACCAACAAAATCCAAGAATCTTATGTTTATCCCTTCAAAAGAAGGTATAAGATCTAATAAAATAAAAGTGCAAAATGAATAATTCCTTAAAAGGTAAAAACTAGATTTGAGAATATCTAAAAAGTTGGACTCTTGGTGGCTGAAGGGTACAAGGTCCTTTTATAGGAAAAGTAGTGGAAGCCCTAAAAATGCTAAAAGACAAAATAGCTAGGCGGCACGGCCAACTAGACCTGGTGCTCGGTCGAGTGACCGATCGAGCTGGCTTCTCTTGTGCATCTTCCACTCGGTCGAGTCCCTCTCTGCACACGGTCGAGTGGGCAGTCGAGTGGGACTCCGGACTTTGGTTCTTCAGCCTTAACTCTCTTGCTTTCTCCTCATGATTGCTTCACTTCTCCTCAGCATTGCTTCCATGCTCCTTAGGCTCCAAAATCACCTGTTTATACATGAAAAGATGCAAATGCAATGCAACTAAGATCTAATGCATGATTAGTCCTAAAGCTATGCAAAAGGGGCCAAACTAGATGGTAAATGATGCAAAAGAAGTGAAAATACTAAGGGAAAACAAGGTAAATTATATGAACATTAGATGGTGATGATGAATGACAAGGTGTTTCAATTACCCTTATGTAGTTGTAGCATAAAGGATGTCAAACCATAATGAGTGTGATGCAATCAATCAGGATGTGAACACTTATCTAAGTTAAGCCAAATATGATGATGGTTTTTAACTAGCAACCTAATGACAATAATGAAATGCAATGAATTAAAACTGCTAAGACAAGATACTAAACGCAAAGTAAACAGAATGATCAAAGCAGTAATGAAACTAAGCAAGAACAAGTTCTACACTAATGCAAGGCAAGTAATGAAACAGGATAAAACAGAGATGAATACAATGGAACAGTATTGAAACTAGAATGAGACAGGAATGATGAAACAAATAAGATGCAAGACATAACCAAGAACACTGGATGGTGCTCGAGCAAGCACTCGATCGGATGCTCGATTGAGTACTAGGTCGAGTGGATTGAATACTCAGAACAGAAACAGAGACAATAATCAGAACAAAGCAAAACAAAAGTAAATCAAACAGCAAGCGATTAACAGTACTTAAACAAGGAAATCAATAGACAAAGAAGGTCCTAAGGATGGATTCATGGGCTGGACTTAAGCTATGGCAATCTAAACTGGTCAACAAACCTCAATCAAACATGAGCTATCTCTACACAATGATCTTCTAATACTTGCTAATCCATTCTCATGGCAATAACAATCAAGCTTAGATACTCCTAGACCTAGCTCTCACTAGCTAAGAACATATAAAAGCAGGCAATAAACAACCAGATCATCAATGTCAAAAATCAAGTTAAACATCTAATCTCTTAACATGCTTCATGATAATCTCTAGCATTAGCCTTATCTAGCAACTTAGACATTGGTATGATGCTAAGAAGCTTAAGATCTATCCTTACCCTCTCAGTATTAGAACAACATAGAGCATATCTAATCTAGAAGAGATCTATAAACAATCAAGCTTGACCAATCTAAACAACCATAACCCTAATCTAGCCTAACCCATCCTTAAGATCCTAACACATTACTCACAATCACTAAACATGATGAACAAAATCATAAACCCAGAAATCAATGAAACATGCATGATTAGATAGATGAGATGAAGATCTACGATATTGAAGAAGAAATCAAACTCAAAATCACAATAATTAGAAAGTTATGAAACCAACAAGTATCAAAGATCTCTTGAGATCATACAAAAGTGGCTAAAGATCTAAAATAAAGAAAGCAAAAAGTAAAATAAATCCCAAAAGGGTAAAAACTAGGTTTAGATATTGTTTCTGACTCTCTCTGACTTAGTCTGCTCTTTTTTTGCGGCCATGAGGTACAAGGGACTTATATAGGAGAGAGGGGAAGCCCTAAAATGGCTAGAAGACAAGATAGTAAGGCGGCTCAGTCAACTTGACCTGGTGCTTGGTCGAGTGCTTGGTCGAGTGACCTCTTCTTCTGTTTCTTCCAGCCGGTCGAGTCCTTCTCCGCACATGGTCGAGTGTCTGGTCGAGTAGGCGGTCGAGTGGACTTCCGGACCTTGATTCTTCAGCTCTACCTCCCTTGTTTTCTTCACTTGATAGCTCCAATCCTCATCAGCACTCCTTCCATGCTCCTTAGGATCCAAAATCACTTGTTTATGCAAAAACTATGCAAATGCAATGCAAACCTACTCTAATGCATAAACAGTTCTAAAGCTATACAATAATGACCAAACATACTTATAAATCATGCTTAAGATGTAAATAAACTAAGGGAAAACAAGGTAAAATATATGAACATCAACACCCCCAAACTTAGTCTTTGCTTGCCCTCAAGCAAATAAACAAGACATAAGAAGGTTGGTGAGGTTTGAAAGTGGGATCTCAGCTCCTAAAGCTTGCTAATAAACTAGCTAGAATCAATGTCCAAGTTACTAGTACTATGATGCAAGGTGAATGAGCTGTACTTAACAGATTTTAGACAAGCCTATCACAACCTTAACTGATTCAAGCCTTAGACATCCACATGCATTCAAATCAACCATTTCCTTTAACATTCATTAATCAAGAACAACTTATGCAATTCTTAAACTCATTTGGTTTGGAAATAAAGGTTTAGAGACAATGATGGTCTCTCTTTAGAGTAGGGCTTATCAATATCAAGGTTCTCTCAAAAAAATGGATTGAGCTTTAGAAGAAGGCTAAAGGTAAGAACACTTAGACACATACAAGAACAAAACCTTGTCTACCCAAAGGTACCCAAAGTGTTTATCCTATCACTCTAATCCCAAATGATCCTAGTTCTACCCTTTATCTTCATCTCTTCTCAAGTACCCTTTTCTCTTTTGTTTTTAATCCTTAGGAGAGGTTTCTTATTTGAATCATCTCGTGGAATGGGGGTTTCTTTCTTAAATGCTATGGTTCCCTTTTCTTCTTATTCTTTAAGACATAAAAGCATTTTGCTATACTCTTCTTTTCTTTCTTTCTTTTCTTTGATTAGAACCATCTTCAACAATCTTATACTTCCCATTCTTTCACTAGAGCTTAAATTCTCTTAAACACATTCCCCTCCTAAAGACTCTAACCTTTTCTTTCTTTCTTTTTCTCTTTCCTTTTTCTTTTCTTTTCAAAACAACCAAGTCTCAAACCCAAAAATTAAACCATCTAGTCCTATCTAGTTTGAAAATTGCAAACTAGAACTACACAAGACTTTACTCTTGTCAGCTCAAACGTAACACTTTCTACCAAGCTCAACCCCAAAAAGGCCTTACACACACAAGAACAAACATGGCTTGAAAGAAGGATAGGTTAAGGGTAGGGGAAACTGATTTTAATGATTTAATCAGCTACTTGGATCAACAAGAGTGGTAAAAAGGAGAAAGATGATCCAAATATGTATATGGTATCCATGAGTTTAAAGCAATGCACAAATTGATAATTAAAAATCAATATTAGGTTCTTATAAATAGGAAATGACATCAAATCACAACATGCTTCAATTTAGACTAGAATGCAATATAGGAATTCAAGACATGGATCAATCTTATGTTTCTAGCTACTCAACTAGCATCAAAGTACTATTAACTTGGGCATTGATCCTAGTTTAGTGAATATAAACAAGCTAACAAGGCTAAACTCATCATAGATCCCTAATGCAAATTATGAAACATTCCTAATTGAAACATGCTAACAAGATCCTAATATGCAATGCAAACTACATGAACACTTTTTTTTTTTAAAGATTTTTGCAAAACTTTTCAAAAATTTTTTGTTTTTTCTATGCCTTTAGATGAAATGCAAACATGATTATGCTAAAATATGAAATAAGAAAACAAAACACAACATCAAATACTATCTCAAACCCTCCCCCAAACTTAAATTACACAGTCCACTGTGTAAGAGAAACTTGTAAGAGGATTCAAGACTAAAAACAAAATAAAACTATAGATGCAATGATATTTACAAAGGTAAGTGATATTGTTACCTCATGGTTGTGGAAGAAGGTGTCCACATCCTCATTCATACTTTCATAAGTGTAGTTGAGGTCTTGTTGCTGACTTGGAGGTGGGAAAGGAGGCAACTCGACGATGGCCATCGACTGGTACTCGGTCGAGTGGATCGGTTGAGTTGACTTTCGATCCTTCCTTTCTTATTCTGTTTAGACTCCCTTGCCTTCCTGACCATGAAAACACCAAAACAAAGATCAAAATACCAAAAACCTAAACAATATAGACAGAGATACCTAAGGACTTCCTCCCTAGTGAGCTTGTTTAAAGTCACTAAGCTTGACTTTTGATGCCTTTTTAGGCTTGGTTTAGAGACCAAGGAGGTGATGAGATCCTCCTTGGTACAACTTGATCACTTTGCTGTTCCTTCTTGATCACTACCTCCTTAACACTTGAACCTTGTTTGTTCTTAATCTTGAGTCTTGGTCTTGCCTTCTTTAAAGACCTCTAGTTGAGTTGCACTTGAAGATCCTTCATTAGATCAGTGAAGAGAAAG
The DNA here is from genome assembly GCA_024034495.1 of Camelina laxa. Classification (NCBI taxonomy): domain Eukaryota; kingdom Viridiplantae; phylum Streptophyta; class Magnoliopsida; order Brassicales; family Brassicaceae; genus Camelina; species Camelina laxa. The sequence goes on from CM043883.1 coordinate 17,420,140, forward strand.
TGGGTAGTTTGATTCTAGGGGGTTTAAATAAAAAAAAAAAAAGAGAAAGTGAATGAGAAAAGGGTAGATCATCAAGTGTTAAGCTTTGTATGCCCAAATTGTTCTCAGTCTTAGATAGTTTTCAAACCTGTCGAGCATTCCTTCTTTTGAGAGAAAACCACCCGAATAATTTGTTTGAAACCACCTCACTAAAAAGCCTTACCCTTAAAACCGATTGAGCTTGATTCACCTTCCATTTGCAAGAATTTGCCAAACACTTAATTGAATGTGAAAGAGATGTTCTTTATCTTTAGTTGAAAATTGAACTAGATCGATGCATGGTAATAAGCATAGAAAAATATTTGTAAGTATGTTAATTGATCTTAGCACCATTAAACTATCTTTAAGGACTATAACTTGAATCCTTCGCTTAGTATATTAAGGTTATGAGTCCCCACTTTCAAACCGCACCCTCTTACTTCCTTGCTAGAGGACTAGCAAGATTTAAGTTTGGGGGTCTGATAACTCTCTAATTTATATGTTTTCACATCCTTTTTTTGTCCATATTTTGCATTGTTCATACCTCTAACTTAGCATTTTTAGGTCATTAACTGTAGGAATTCACTTTTAGACCATTTAGGGTGTTGCATTTGCATGTTTTGGATGAAAACAGGTGCTAAAGAGCCAAAAATGGGGAAAAACAAGGACAACCCGAGCATGTACCCGAAGGAACCATCGAGCTGGAAGAACAAGTCTGAACCCCAACACGATCGAGGAGGATCCGAGAGCATGAAGAACAACCCGAAGATCCAGCCGAGGAGTAACCCGACTTCACCCTCGTGTACCCCATCGAGTAGACCATCGGGCAGGTCTGGGAAGCTAGGTCAAAAGGGTTTCCATATATAAACCCCCACCTCTCATAGCTCGCAAACGAGCACGCCGCAGACCCTCAAACTAGAGAGCGAGAGCTTCTGTGAGAGAACTGAGCGACTCAAACATTTTCCCTTTTGTTTTTACATTTTCTTTCATAGTTTTTATAGTTTTTCTTAGATTTCTATCTTGTACTCTTTCTACTCTATCTCTACCGTTTAATACAATGCAATTTTCATTCTTTTTGGTTGCTTTGCTTTTCGTTGCTATGTCTGAGTAGTGTATTAAAGTTTCTAGGGATGGGATAAATGATTTTTTGTTCTTGATCGGTTAGGATGTCTTAGTTTGATTGTATATTTTTGATAGATTTCCTTCTAGGTTGGTGTTCTTAATGCTATCAACAGACCGAGAGGTAGAGATTAGATCTAGGGCGTTTTACCATCGAGAGGTGTAGATGAGATGCTTGAATTAGCCAATGCTAGAAGTTTGCTTGACTTTGAGTAAGAGATTAGATGAGATTGAGTTTACTGACAATAATGAATCGATCTTAATGCCTGCTTGGTTATATTGCTAGTGCGAGAGTGTGGGAATTGATCAAGGTTGATTGTTGCTAGTGCGAGAGTGTGGTGACAAAGTTTTAGAAATTCATTGTCAAGGAAATAATTGCTTAAGGCATGTAAGACATCTGTACTGGTTTAGAATACTTAGGATTCGATTACCTTATCAGTAGGAGCTTTCGTATTTTAATTGCTTGCATTTTCTTTACTTACTCGATCACTTACCCGATCAGGTACACGATAACCTGTATCGAGTAATACCTCGAGCTGTTCATATCCCATTTGCTTACTCGATCACCCCACATGATCTTGTACTCGATTGCTTGAATCGAGTGCTTAAGTCGTGTGGTTTCTTTGATTATATTCTTGTCTTTCATTCATTTAGGACTGTTAGATCAAAACCCTATCTGCTTGGCTTGACTTGTATTGTTCTGATCATATCCTTCCTGCTAGCAATAGACAACCATTTGGATTGATAACCCTTTGTACTACAACTGCATAGGGAATTGATACCCTGGGTGAAAACCTATCTATCAATTTGGCGCCGTTGCCATTTGGTTGATTTCATTTTGCTACGTTTAGGATTTCAGCACTTGTTAGAACAAGTTCTTTTGTTTATATTTGGTTCGAAATCTGAATTGTTTGTTTTCGCTTTGTTTATTTTGAATCTCAGTTACAACCCGAGAACCCACCCAACCGTCACTCAATCACCTGGATCGAGTTGACCCTCGTGTACACACTCGGATACCTACGTGTGCATGTAAACACGATCCAGAGGTAGCCAGAACCTGAGTCCTTTCATCGACAACATCAACAGACCAAGGCTACTCAGACAACAACAATTTCAACTGGAACCAGCAATCATTGAGGAGACGATGAATAATCAGAACGGTCCACCAGCTCCTCAAAAAAGGACCAATATCGGAGCAGGAGATGCTCCATCTACTCACACTCAAAGGAATGGCATTGTGCCACCAGCTGTGAGAAACAACAATTTTGAGATCAAGAGTAGTCTCATTCAGATGATACAGAGTAATAAGTTTCATGGATTGCAAATGGAGGATCCATTGGATCATCTGGATGAATTTGATAGGCTCTGTAGCCTCCCTAAGATAAATGGAGTCAGTGAAGCTGGATTCAAGCTCAGGCTTTTCCCATTCTCTTTGGGGGACAAAGCACACATCTGAGAGAAATCGCTTTCTAAGGAGTCCATCACCACTTGGGATGCGTGCAAGAAGGCATTCCTGGCCAAATTCTTCTCCAACTCCAGAACCGCAAGGCTGCGAAATGACATTTTTGGTTTTGTTCAGAAGAACAGCGAAACGTTCAGTGAAGCTTGGGAACGTTTCAAGGGATACACTACTCGATGTCCACATCACGGCTTCAGTAATGCTTCATTGCTGAGCACACTTTAACGAGGAGTGGTCCCCAAGATACGGATGTTGCTGGACACCGCAAGTAATGGTAAACTTCCTCAACAAGGATGTTGATGAAGGTTGGGACCTAGTAGAGAACCTGGCTCAATCTGATGGCAACTACAATGAGGAATATTATCGCTCTATGCGATCTATAGGAGAGGAAGATGCCAAGTACAAGAGGGACATGAAAGCCCTCAATGACAAGCTCGATAAGCTCATCAACCAGCAGAAGCATGTTCAGACACTATCAGAGGAAGAGCAGTTTCTACAACAAGATGGGGAGACTATACAGATAGAGGATGTTAACTACATCAACAACCAAGGAGGTTACAACAGAGGGTACAACAACTAGAAGCCGAATCCGAATCTATCTTATCGGAACCCGAATGTTGCCAACCCTCAGGACCAAATTTACCCATCTGCAGTGCAAGGGAACCAGGTACAACAGAAGCCTTTTGTCCAGTAAAACCAAGGCTATGCACCTAAGAAGCAGTACTCTGGCACCTACAACCACCAACCTGGATTCCAACAACCACAAGGTTCGCATAACAATCACAAGAAGCTGAGTTACGCGGCCTCATTCAGCAAATGATTCAGAATCAGGCTTCAGCATCTATGTACATCGCGAAACGGTTCGTAAAGATGAGCAACAAGATCGACTCGGCCATAATGATCTGAACGCCAAGTACGAATCACTCAACACAAAGGTTCGATGCCTGGAAGGCCACCACAACAACAAACTAGCTTCAAAGATTAACCAACTCCTAGGTAAGGCTGTTCAAAACCCCAAGGATTATGCAACTGCTCAGGCCATCTTCCTTGATGATGACTATGAGGACTACCTCATTGGGGACAGTGATGATCAAGATGGGGAGGATGTGGAACACCCAATGAGAAATGAGGCCAAGTACTATGTATCCGAGTATGAACCCGAGCCTTCATCCGAGGAGACTGATCGAGTTGATGATGGAGCACTGCTTCGAGAATCACAAACTGAGGAAAAACCCGAAGTGGAACCCGATGACCTACACGATGGTTGTGATCGGATGATGCATCGAGTAGATGTTGAGAAGCGAGATCAGCCTCAACCACCTACAACAAAAGATGGGGAGTTAGAGGAAAGGTTCAATGCTGCACTTGACATCCAGCTGGAGACGCTTGCAGAGCGAATGGCTAAGCATAAAGCTCCACCACCTAAGCTCTTGCCCCCACACGAACTTCAGGAGGAAGCTGCCAAGGAAGCAGCTCGATTGGAGAATGAGGTTAAGGAAGCTGTCAAAGAGATTGGGTTTGAGATTCTCAGGAGTAGAGTGTGCTTGGATCCTGATCTACGGATTGAGGAAAAACTAGAAGATCCTGGCTCTTTCACTTTGCCGTGTTCGATAGGACTTCAGATCTTCAAGAATTGTTTGTGTGACCTTGGAGCTTCAATTAGCATTATGCCGCTGTCAGTTGCCAACAAGATGGGATTCACTGATTTTAAACCAAGCAATTTGTATTTGGTTCTAGCTGATAGAACAGTGAGGCATCCGATCGGGATCCTGGAAAATCTGCCTCTCAGGATTAGAAGAGTGGAAGTGCCTACCAACTTCATGATCCTTGATATGGACAAGGAACCATATGATCCACTGATTCTAGGGAGACCATTCTTGGCAACAGTTGGTGCTGTGATCGAGGTGAAACAAGGTAAGATCATAATAGAGCATGGTGAGCATTTCAAGATGGAGTTTGATGAGAAGAAAGGGATTAAGAGGCCAACCATTGATGGTCAAGCTTTTTCTACTAGGACCAAACAGCGGAAGGTGCAACATCTTGAAGAGATCAACACCACATTTGCCCTAGAACCTGGACAAAACCTGGAAAATCTGTTGAACCAGCCTGCTACAGTGGAAAGGATTCCAGAACCTCTTCTACATGGACCCCATGCTTAAGGAGCATGAAGAGTCAAGCTTAGTGACTTTAAACAAGCTCACTTGAGAGGAAGTCCCAAAGGTATCTTTTAATTTTAGTTTATTTGTTTTATTTATATTTCTATTTTTGCAAGTTTAAAAAAAAAAAATGGAAAAATTGAAAAGATGAATATTGAGGAACCCGAGGGTGAACCAGACACCGTACTCGACGCGCCTGATCGTGTCCCTGTTCGAGTGGCGAGTGGAGTCTGAATTCCACAAGGAAGCCCACTCTCGGTGAAGCCCACCAACCAAACCCTAGCCTATTTAAGAGTTTCGACTTTCTCTCCCCAAGCATTACCGATAAGTATCTCTCAACCTTAGAGTTTTAACATTCCAAAGTTTCTAATCTCTCTCAAACTCGAGTTCGATGATCTTTGGGACTAACCCTATTAACCTCGAGACTTAGCTTTTTTTTCTTCTCAAGGATTCAAACATGGAACCAATTGCTAAAAACTACCAAAGGAAGGGAAGAAGATCAACCTCCACCGCTGCTACAACGGGAGGTGATGCCATCAAAGCTCAAGAGTCTCAAGGGAGAGGAAACGTTCCACATTCCCAACCGCTGGCTGGACGTTTTGCCTCCCCAACTCGATGCTCAACTCGATCCACCACCCGATCCGATGCTCAAGTAACCGATCGAGTAGGCCATCGAGTTCGCTCACCGAGTCCAATGGTGAGTGCTGTTCGCCGTTCTCCTCGACGTAGGGACCTGTCTACGTCTGAAAAAACCCTTACCGACCCCATGGAGGTCGATTCTAATGCTGGAGAAGAAGAGCAAGGGGAGACCCAAACCTCTCGATCAAGGAGCATAGCTGCGATTGCAAGAGGGAAGAGACCGGCTTCAGAGAAGGGTGAGAGGGTAGCTGAGAGAGCTGTTGAGGAAGAGGATCAACGGGCAGAGGAGGAGGACCGAGAGAGAGGACACGCCAAGACTCGCGGATGCTGAAGCAAAAGGAGTGGACACTCCGGCAAGACTATTCAAAGTTTTCCGGAAGATGAATTTTGTTGGTACCGATACCCTCACCGTGAGACCATGAAGCAGTTGGGCATCACTAGAGATGTTGAGTTTCTGTTCGATATGTGCCACCTGGGCCAGATGATGCGATCCCACCTTGAAGCCTATGAGGAGGAGACGGTCCACTTCCTTTCGACCTTGAAGCAGAATTATTTCGAGGACCACCCGACCCTACTACCCGATGGGGGGATCGGGTTCATCACCTTCTCCGTGAGAAACAAGGAGTACCGACTCAGTTTCAAAGAGATGGAGAAGCTATATGGCTTTAAAGCTAGTAGTGAAGAATGAATGGAGGTTATCAAGGAGGAAATGAGGTCCCTATGGCTGACAATAGGAGACAAGCTCCCCTAAAAATCCACAAGCTCCAAATCCGCTCAAATAAGGAGCCATGTCTTGAGGTACTTTCACAAGTCCCTTGCATGCACTCTTTTTGCTAGAAAAGAGACTGGAAATGTGAATGATCATGAGCTCCAGCTGTTAGACATTACACTGTGTGGAGTTTTGGATAACACTAGGGATGGCACACCACTAGTAGGGGATGTTGCGGATACTAGTATGGTGTTTGTGTCACTCGATCAATTCCTCTACCTCAAATCATGGGCCGTGAAAAGAAGAGAAGGAGGCGGAGAGATCTCCATTGGAGGACTAATTACACCGAGCCTAGTGGCTTGCGATGTGCCCTTGAAGGGAGTGATACACAACCCGAGACGGCAGACTACCTCGTGCTGGCGAGATTCTTGGCCCATGAGAGGCCTAATGACATGAAGCTGTTCAAGTTCATCCATCCAACCGCCAGAGCTGCCCAAATGGTCCTACCTAATGTCATATGCACCAAGGTTCGGCTGGGAAACAACATTGACTTCGCACCACCTTTGGAGGAGCTGTACAACCCGGAGGAGGAGTCCGAAGCTGAGAAGAGAGAGGAGACCGGGCAGAGACAGGGAGATAGCTTGGAGGATTTGGATTTTAAGGAGTATGTGTGCTCTCAAAAGCAATAGGTCGGAGTAAGGGAAGCCCACAAGAGGATTGGATGGCTGAAGAGGATGAACAAGTTTCTGGTGAAGAAGGTAAAAGATCTTGCCGGTTCGGTGAAGACAATGGGAGGTCAGATCAAGGAGCTGCAAGACAAGGTAAGTTGTGCCTCAGCTCCTTCCTCAGCACAAGCACCGACTTGAATGGGGAGAAGTGGACCGCTAGGAGGAACTCGAGGACTACCACCTCCAGAACCTTACAGAGCATCATCATAGAAGCCCCAAGCTGAGGAGAACATCACCCAACCTGAAGGATCACAGAGAAGCCATTCAGACGCCTACCCGATGCCTAACCCGATGGGATACACGATGCCTTACCCGATGCACCCATCGAGCACCCAATCGGGTGATTACACAGGTATTTTCCCTCCACCCTACCTGATGCCATTCACGATGCCGTACACGATGCACCCTGCAAGTGGATACACGGGTGATCATTCTAGACCTCTTCCGCCATTTCCATCATACTACCCGATGCCCTACCCGATGAGCTACGCGATCCCACCCTCGATTAACCCCTTGGATGCTGGTCCGAGTAAGTCGTCCGTACACATTTCTGAGTTCTCTGATGAGCAAACACCAGCACCTGTTGAAGTCGGAGATGACCCTGGCTACACGTTGGCGAGTATGGAGGCTGCTGCAACCTCATTCTTCTCCAACCCATGAGGTACCAATTTCATCCAACCCTTGTATATATCATTGCATTTAGTTTAATTCATTTTGTGTGATTCTTGGATTCTTTTTCCAACTTTTATTTACACAGGGACTGTGTAATTTAAGTTTAGGAGAGGGTCCTAGAATATATTTAACATTGTATTTTATTTTCTTATTTTTATTATTTCAAATTTTTGCATTCTAGTTTTATTCATTTGAGTCTGCATCTATGTGCATTAAAAAACCCAAAAAATTTGAAATTTTTTTTTTAAAAAAATAATAATAATAATAATAAAAAGAGTGTTCATGTAGTTGCATTTACATATTAGGATCGAGTCTAGTTTGTTTCATATAGGATTGTTGCATATGCATCTTAGGGGACAATGATTAAAACCACCTTGTTTAATATCAAACCTTAGGATTGAAGCTATAGCCCTTAATCATAGTTCATTGTTGCTAGATTAATCTTTGGAAAAAAATGAAAAATCTTTTCTTAGATCCTTTGTGTCGTTTGAATGCTTCCTCCACTTGCTTGAACATTAGAACATTAATTTGAACTTTAATTGTCCTGCTTATGGAACTTGAATACTTGCTCATGGTAACTCTAAACTCGGGTTAGCACTCCATTTTTACCAATGTTTTCGTATAACCCGATTCATTTGTCTTACCCATGAACCCAAACCTTTCTTTCAAACCTTGTTGTGAATTGTTGAGTGAGACCTCTTTCATTGTGCTATAGGTTGTGAAACCTTGAGAGTATTGAGAACGACAAAGAACTGCCTCTTAATTTAGCTAAGTTAGAATTTGAACTAGCTAATAGATTCAGTTTTGAAAGATAGGTAGTTAAAATGTTTATTTGGGGTTGGGTTGTGGAATAAAAAAGAAGAAGAAAAAAGTCCCTAAGGTTAGAATCAGTTAGCTCTAAGTCTCTAAAAAAAAAAAAAAAAAGAGAGAAAAGATCTTGCTATAGTCTCCTAGAAAGAAAGAATAAAAAAAAAAAAGAGAGCTAAAAGTTTTAAAGTTTAAACCTTGGGGAGTAAAAAAAAAGAGTTAAAATCAAGGATGTGGGTAGTTTGATTCTAGGGGGATTAAAAAAAAAAAAAAAAAAGAGAAAGTGAATGAGAAATGGGTAGATCATCAAGAGTTAAGCTTTGTATGCCCAAATTGTTCTCAGTCTTAGATAGTTTTCACAACTATGTAGCATTCTTTCTTTTGAGAGAAAACCACCGAAAGAATTTGTTTGAAACCACCTCACTAAAAAGCCTTACCCTTGAAAATGATTGAGCTTGATTCACCTTCCATTTGCAAGAATTCGCCAAACACTTAATTGAATGTGAAAGAGATTCTTTATCTTTAGTTGGAGGTTGAACTAGATCGATGCATGGTAATAAGCATAGAAAAATATTTGTAAGTATGTTGATTGATCTTAGCACCATTAAACTATCTTTAGGGACTATAGCTTGAATCCTTCGCTTAGTATATTAAGGTTATGAGTCCCCACTTTCAAACCGCACCCTCTTACTTCTTCCTTGCTAGAGGACTAGCAAGATTTAAGTTTGGGGGTTTGATAACTCTCTAATTTACATGTTTTTAGCATTTTTTTTTTGTCCATATTTTGCATTGTTCATACCTCTAACTTAGCATTTTTAGGTCATTAACTGTAGGAATTCAGTTTTAGACCATTTAGGGTGTTGCATTTGCATGTTTTGGATGAAAACAGGTGCTAAAGAGCCAAAAATGGGGAAAAACAAGGACAACCTGAGCATGTACCCGAAGGAGCCATCGAGCTGGAAGAACAAGTCCGAACCCCAACACGATCGAGGAGGATCCGAGAGCATGAAGAACAACCCAAAGATCCACCCGAGGAGTAACCCGACTTCACCCTCGTGTACCCCATCGAGTAGACCATCGGGCAGGTCTGGGAAGCTAGGTCAAAAGGGTTTCCATATATAAACCCCCTCCTCTCCTAGCTCGCAAACGAGCACGCCGCAGACCCTCAAACCAGAGAGCGAGAGCTTCTGTGAGAGAACTGAGCGACTCAAATATTTTCCCTTTTGTTTTTACATTTTCTTTCATAATTTTTATAGTTTTTCTTAGATTTCTATCTTGTACTCTTTCTACTCTATATCTACCGTTTAATACAATGCAATTTTCATTCTTTTTGGTTGCTTTGCTTTTCGTTGCTATGTCTGAGTAGTGTAGTTAAGTTTCTAGGGATGGGATAGATGATTTTATGTTCTTGATCGGTTAGGATGCCTTAGTTTGATTGTATATTTTTGATAGATTTCCTTCTAGGTTGGTGTTCTTAATGCTATCAACAGACCGAGAGGTTGAGATTATATCTAGGGCGTTTTACCATCGAGAGGTGTAGATGACATGCTTGAATTAGCCAATGCTAGAGGTTTGCTTGACTCTGAGTAAGAGATTAGATGAGTTTGAGTTTATTGACAATAATGAATCGATCTTAATGCCTGCTTGGTCATATTGCTAGTGCGAGAGTGTGGGAATTGTTGCTAGTGCGAGAGTGTGGTGACAAAGTTTTAGAGATTCATTGTCTAGGAAATAATTGCTTGAGGCATGTAAGTCATATGTACTAGTTTAGAATACTTAGGATTCGATTACCCCATCCTTGGGAGCTTTCGTATTTTAATTGCTTGCATTTTCTTTACTTAGTCGATCACTTACCCGATCAGGTACACGATAACCTGTATCAAGTAATACCTCGAGCTGTTCATATCTCATTTACTTACTCGATCCCCCCCCACACGATCCTGTACTCGATTGCTTGCATTGAGTGCTTAGGTCGTGTGGTTTCTTTGTTTATATTCTTGTCTTTCATTCATTTAGGACTGTTAGATCAAAACCCTATCTGCTTGGCTTGACTTGTATTGTTCTGATCATATCCTTCCTGCTAGCAATAGACCACCATTTGTATTGATAACCCTTTGTACTACAAGTGCATAGGGAATTGATACTCTGGGTGAAAACTTGTCTATCAATAGTCTTCATTATAATTTACATCTGATTAGCCTTCTTCTACATTTTTGTTGAGGAAGTTACCATTGGAGGTTGTATCTAGAAGTATCCTTATCTTAGGTAGAACCCCTATATATAAAGTGCTGAGCAAAGACTCATTACTAAATTCATGGTGTGGACATTGAGTTTGGAAGACCTTGAATCTCTCCCATGCCTCACAAAAGCTTTCATTGTTCTTTTGTGCAAAACCAGAGATCTCATTCCTCAACCTTGCAGTTCTTGCATTGGAGAAGAACTTAGCTAGGAAGGCCTTCTTACAAGCATCCCATGTAGTGATAGCTCCAGTTGGAAGTGTCTTCTCCCATAGATGAGCTTTGTCTCCAAGTAAGAAGGGAAACAACCTACGCTTGAAGCCATTGGTGATGATGAATGGCAAGGTGTTTCAATTACCCTTATGTAGTTGTGGCATAAATGATGTCAAACCATAATGAGTGTGATGCAAGCAATTAGGATGTGAACACTTATCTAAGTTAAGCCAAATATGATGATGGTTTTTAACTAGCCTAATGACAATAATGAAATGAAATGAAATGAATTAAAAATGCTAAGACAAGATACTAAATGCAAAGTAAACAGAATGATGAAAGCGGTAATGAAACTAAGCAAGAACAAGTTCTACACTAATGCAAGGCAAGTAATGAAACAGGATACAATGGAACAGTAATGAAACTAGAAAAAGACAGGAATTATGAAACAATTTAGATGCAGGACATAACAAGAACACTGGATGGTGCTCGAGCAAGCATTCGATCGGATGCTCGATCGATTACTAGGTCGAGTGGGTTGAATACTCAGAACAGAAACATAGACAATAATCAGAACAGAGCAAAACAAAAGTAAATCAAACAGCAAGCGATTAACAGTACTTAAACAAGGAAATCAATAGACAAAGAAGGTCCTAAGGATGGATTCATGGGCTGGACTTAAGCTATGGCAATCTAAACTGGTCAACAAACCTCAATCAAACATGAGCTATCTCTACACAATGATCTTCTAATACTTGCTAATCCATTCTCATGGCAATAACAATCAAGCTTAGATACTCCTAGACCTAGCTCTCACTAGCTAAGAACATATAAAAGCAGGCAATAAACAACCAGATCATCAATGTCAAAAATCAAGTTAAACATCTAATCTCTTAACATGCTTCATGATAATCTCTAGCATTAGCCTTATCTAGCAACTTAGACATTGGTATGATGCTAAGAAGCTTAAGATCTATCCTTACCCTCTCAGTATAAGAACAGCATAGAGCATATCTAATCTAGAAGAGATCTATAAACAATCAAGCTTAACCAATCTAAACAACTATAACCCTAATCCAGCCTAACCCATCCTTAAGATCCTAGCACTTTACTCACAATCACTAAACATGATGAACAAAATCATAAACCCATAAATCAATGAAACTTGAATGATTAGATAGATGAGATGAAGATCTACAATATTGAAGAAGAAATCAAACTCAAAATCACAATACTTAGAAAGTTATGAAACCAACAAGTATCAAAGATCTCTTGAGATCATACAAAAGTGGCTAAAGATCTAAATAAAGAAAGCAAAAAGTAAAATAAATCCCAAAAGGGTAAAACTAGGTTTAGATATTGTTTCTAACTCTCTCTGACTTAGTCTCCTCTTTTTTTGCGGCCATGAGGTACAAGAGACTTATATAATAGAGAGGAGAAGCCCTAAAATGGCTAGAAGACAAGATAGTAAGGTGGCTCGGTCAACTCGACCAGGTGCTCGGTCGAGTGCTTGGTCAAGTGACCTCTTCTTCTGCCTCTTCCAGCCGGTCGAGTCCTTCTCCGCACACGGTCGAGTGTCTGGTCGAGTAGGCGGTCGAGTGGACTTCCGGACCTTGATTCTTCAGCTCTAGCTCCCTTGTTTTCTTCACTTGATAGCTCCTATCCTCATCAGCACTCCTTCCATGCTCCTTAGGATCCAAAATCACCTGTTTATGCAAGAAACTATGCAAATGCAATGGAAACCTACTCTAATGCATAAACAGTTCTAAAGCTATACAATAATGGCCAAACATGCTTATAAATCATGCAAAAGATGTAAATAAACTAAGGGAAAACAAGGTAAAATATATGAACATCATTGCTTGTCCCACGATGCTATCAAAGCAATCAATATGCCTCTTGATGAGATCCATGTGCAGCGCCACCCAGTGATTGCCTCCAGTTTGTGGAGTAATATACAGGTGATCCACTTCAAATTAGTGAGTTGATCTTGTGGAATCAAACCATTAACTAACTCTTCATAATTGTTGCCTTTGAACTTAAACATTTTGGGTTTTATCTCGAACTCAGTATAGTCACGAACCATCATACTGGTAAACCACTGGTCTATAAATGCAATGCGTTTGTTGTAGAATAGGAAGTGATCTCGTTTGTACCTAACCCTGAGGAGTCTCATACACGCGCCCATGTGCTGTAAAACAGAAAACTGAGTAGTAAACAACAACTCAGCAATAATGTTAGATAACTCAGCCATAAACAATAACAACTCAGCAATTATGTATTATAACTCAGTAGTAAACAACAACTCAGCAATAATGTTAGATAACTCAGCCGTAAACAATAACAACTCAGCAATTATGTATTATAACTCAGCCGTAAACAATAACAACTCAGCCATTATGTATTATAACTCAGCCGTAAACAATAATAAATCAGACATCAAGTTAAACTTACTTCATCAGACAGCCACCCAAAGTGATCTTCCTTCACCGGCCAGTTCTTTCTTTCGGTGATGAGAATCCTATAGAATTCAATATCGATTGTTGCCTTGCCTAATGGTTGATTCCTAACAAACAAATAAACACAGGTGAATACAATGTTAACAAAATTTGTGATTAACAAGGGTCTAAAGGGTCATACTCGCCTGTCTTTAGGTACTCCAAAATTTTTTTCAACTTCACCGAATCAACCGGTGCCAGAGGATCATATATTCCAGCTCCAGGTACACAGTTCTTCCTCATGCATGTCAGTCCGTTGTCTCCAATATAAGGAAAAATCCTTGCTCGTGGAGCTTGTTCTGTATTCAATGCACTTCCATCCGGGGACAGCTTAACACTCTCCAGCCTTAAAGCTTTAATTCTATCAAGCCTAATATTTTCCTCCTCATCATCCTCAGATTCAGGTTCAAGGGTTTCGTTTTCAGCCATAAATTGTTCTGTCATAACACATACACTACTGTCAGCAGCGTCGGCACCAACTTCAGCTTCTCCCTCATTCAAATCTGGTGCTACAAATCGCAACGGCCTCACGGCAGTAGGCTTAGTAGTTTTTCTGCCTCTTTTCTTTTGCTAATTATCTCCAACATCCTCGGCTTTTGCCTTCTTTTCCGCCAACTCTTTGGCCTTCTTTTCCGCCAACCTTTTGGCCTTCTTTGCCGCCTCCAACTCTTTGGCCTTCTTTGCCGCCAACTCTTTAGCCTTCTTTGCCTCTATTTCTTTGGCCTTCTTTGACTCTATTTTTTTGTCCTTCTTTGCCTCTAATTCTTTGGCATTTTTCCTCGTGTAAGGCCGTTGTTTTGGTTTCATAGCAGTTGGTTTCGTAGCAGCTAGAGACATCTCAATGAAAATAAGAGGATCATCTTTATCAAACTCTTTATTCAGATTTTTACAGACCCCAGCCAAACCATTTTCGTCTACCTGTATAACATAGCGAAGACAATTAAAGATAATGATAACTCAACCTAAACATTCTGGAAAATCAGCCATAAAATTAACATATATCAGTCATTACCGGAGGATTGTTGACAGAGTAGTTTTGTTGCATTTTTCCTGGAACTTTTGGTGGAACTTTTGGTGTCTGTAGTTTTTCCATTATTTCCGGTGGTACCAGGTCCTTTATTTTGAAATTTTTGTAATTTGAACACGCATCAGTCGTGTTTTGGCCAGTTTGCCAAACACCCATGGAAAGCACGTGCTCTTTCATCTGTTTGAGATCACTCTCAAAAGATTTAAACCTTTTTCCAAACCTTTCATTCATCCTCAATTCTATTCTATCTCCAATATTCTTCTCCAGATTCATAGACATATTTGCATCAAAGGTGTCAAACCTTGAGGTGAAATTAGACACCAACTCAACGAGAGTTCCAACCGACATATCTTCCCCAGCATCTTCCTCCTCACTAGCACACTGAAACAAATACACAAACCGTCGTAAACAAGCTAACGAAAGATTACATATAATATAAACTCACTATACACCATATCACTTATCTTTATTCCTTCATTCTTCTTCTTCCTCTTCTGTGCAGCTCCTTCACCAGATTCACCACTCTGACTGTTGGAAACTTCCACTTTCTGGACTTGCTGTTTCTTTGCGGGAGGAGATTCAGAATCAACAGCTGCTTTAGCTTTTAGCTTTTTCTTCTTATCACTCCCCTTAACATCCCAAAAACCTTTAACAAACTTATCCTCATGTATGTCTTGGATAAGGCGATCAAGTGTTGGGTCGTCTTCTTGATCTGGCCACGTATGAAATAGCTCGCATACGTCATCCTTCATAACCATTTTACTCACACGCAGCTGTAACATAAGAGATTATGAAACCCACCACTAAATAACAACTCAGCCATCACTAAAATAATAACTCAGCCATCACTAAATAATAACTCAGCCATTACTAAATCATAACTCAGCCATTACTAAACCATAACTCAGTCATTACTAAATCATAACTCAGCCATTAATAAACCTTATTTCACCAAGCGCTTTGATCTCTTCAGCAATTACGGATTCCATCGTTGAACGTGTAGGGTTTCAACCCCATTGAAGCAACGATATGCCACCATTTTCAGTTTTTGCATTGCCAAATCGTTCTCCAAAGCATATGACGGACTCATACTCCCAAGCCTGTAGTATGGGTGTAAATCCACTAAGGGTGTACGACTTTCCCGTAGGCCTCAACAACTTTATAGAAACAACAAGAGGTTCAAATGCTGACCGACCCCACGGATAAGACTTCATGGCTTCATCATCAAAAACTCTTTTCGCACTTTCAAATGGTATTCTAGAGTTATGATGCAAGGCATAAAGTCCAATGGCTTGAAATATAACAGCCCCAACCATTTACGGGGATTAGGGAATCATCCCCGGCATATTTTAATCCTTCTCTGAGTTCATCTAACGTTGGACCTTCCCCACCAGGCACTTTCAAAAGTCTGAAGAACTCTTTGTAGTCCTCTTTAGGTTCAAACCTTATGTAGGCATTGGGTCTATGTTTAACCCCGTGACATGAGCAAATTCATTCAGGCCAAACCTGATAGGTTGATCACCGACGAGAAACCAAAGGTCCTTTTTATGTATTTTTAACTGGTTACATAGTAGGAAATGTGCAACCTTAACAGACCACACGAATTCACCATCAACTAGCTTAGCAATTATTCCAATAGGTAATTTCTTCGTTTTTTCCCACGCATCCTGTCCTATTGATTCCTTAATCACAGGGAAATCTGCCATCTTGAAATTGGTATTAATTTTTTTACCATCTAGAATAGACTTTTTTTTTGGTAAAGTCTTGGGGGTAATTCCTTGCTTGTTCTTCAGAAATATCCTTAGTCATCTGATAAATATAATTCAGCAGTAAAGCATAAAATAAATCAGCCATAACATATGACAAACTCAGCTGCAAAGCATATAGTAATTCAGCCACAAATACATAACTCATTCGTAAAGCATAAGATAACTCAGCCCCAAATACATTGTTAACCATAACTCAACCGTAAATCATAAAATAACTCAGCCACATCAACAAACAAACTCAGCCACATGCATTAATAAATCATAAATCTGTCGTAAAGGATACAGTAACTCAGCCATTGAATCAAATAGATCTAACAAATAAGCCATCATATGTAAATCAACGACGGAGACAATCAGCCGTAAACCAATGTTTTGAAACCCGGACCGGACTGGCCGGTCGAACCGGTTTAACCGCGAACCGGAAGGTATCCCAGTCCAGATATTACTTAAAAACCGGATACTAAGAAACCCGGCTAAAACCGGAAAAACCCGGCTAAAACCCTCTAACCAGTGGTTTAACCGGCGGTCCGGGTCAATTTGGGTCAATTTCAACACTTAACTGTTACACTTAAACGGGCATATATAAAGACGAAATCATATACTGCTTTCTTTATTATCCTCCGATGTTAGACAAAATTTGAGTGTACCGTCTCCTTTTGTTTTTTTTGTTCAGTTACATTTTTTTTAATATTAATTCATGTGGAAGGTAAAAATAATTTTGTTTTACTAGTACTCCTATTATATCTTGCTGCAGTTTTTGTTTGGTTTGAAATCATAAGAAATAAAATTTTATAATTATTGTTCAAAAATATATACTAATTAATAACTGATAGATATGGAAAAATATTGTTTGGATATTCATAAAAGCAAAGTATAAACATATATATATATATATACATAATATTTAATGAAATTCAGTAAATTAATGACTCACGGTTGGACCGGGTTGACCCAGTGACCCGATGATCCAGAAGGTTGTCCGGTTCGCTTTCCAGGTTGGGTTTAAAAACATTGCCGTAAACTATCGATAAAAATCCTCAATCAGCCGCAAAATTCAAAAATAAAGATTCGACATATATCGGAACTCGAAGATGAGATGGCTTAGACGGAAACAAACAAGACAGCGACGACGAAGAGAGAAAGAGCGAATGAGGATATCGAGCGAGGAAGGCGAGAGATAACAGCAAGATATAACGGCGAGAGATGACGGCGATAGAGTAGAGAAAGACAGAATATCACCGGCGGAATTAGGGTTCGTCGATGAGAGAGAGAGTTTTTTTTCGCGGTTTGTGAACAGTGAACACTTTCTCTCTTTTTTGATATAAACAAAGAAAATGTCGATTTTGAAGAAAAAACTGACTATTGACGTGGAAATTCGAAAATGATGTATATTTTAATTTACTAGATGTGTATTTTTTATTTTTTTTAATCAAAATCGAAAAACTAAATTTAATGGGTAAATTATAATTACACCCAAAACAATGAGCAATTGTTAAAAGATTGATAAATATAAAGAATAAATCAACTTTTAGAATACATTTAAGTAATTATTTCGTACTTTTATTATAATACATGGTTACAGTATGAATAGTCCTTGGGAGTACTTGTTATATGTATATATGTTAAGAAAAAAAAATATCATCATCCTATATGAAGCCAAGTCGAAAACAAAACTGTATTAATGACAGCTGTCAAAGTTTTGTGACAGATTAATTATGACTCGTCACAACGTCGATGTTAACGCATTGCAACATAATTTTACTTCGTTTAGATAAGATGATTCGAAAATATACATTTTACCCAAACTTATTTTTTTAGAAAAAACATAACTGCTTGTAGCAAAGTTTCGTAAACATATGACAACAATTTATACTAGTTTTCTTCTTCATTTTCAGAGTATCCGCCAATATCAACATGTATGAGTTTGTTTCGACATATATGGAGAAGTGGTATTTATGGGTCTGAGAAAGGCTGTTCCACACTAGTGACGAATTAGCAACAAAACATTGTGACGATGTTGCGAAGCCAGGTACAATATAAACCTTTGTGACAAACTAGGGACAACTTGTTGTGAGAAATTTGTGACGCCATGTACACTACAAACCTTCGTGAAGAACTAGCTAGTAGAGACAACCTGTTGTGACGAACTAGCGAGAACCTGTTGCGACGACTTTGTGATGCCAAGTACACTACACTACAAACATGTTTAACCACTTTCCCACTGAAGTATTTATCTAGCGACGACTGTAAGATTCGACGACAATTTGTCACAATTCGTCACAATATCGACTCTACCATACCACGATTTAGTGAGGACCACGTTCGTCACAAAATGTCAAAGTATTCATGTTGAATTGTGTCTTCGTCGCTAAGTTGACGCGATTATGTTATTACCTTGCGACGGCACTAATCCATTATTTAAAATCGTCACTAATATACTCTTTTCTTGTAATGGATATTTCTCTAATATAAATCTTTCCGGAGAAAACAATACTCTGTATTCTCTCTCATTTATAATGGTTAAAAAAAAAAAAAAATAGTAATGGTGAGGAGTTTAGAACACGATTTAGAAGAAAGCCATTGAAAAAAGAGAACAAGCTTCTTCTTGTTTTTTTTTTTAAGGAGAAACTGATATCGTTTCAAATTTATATAAAGATTCTAACACAAAAACAAAAAAGACTTTTGTACAGCCTGTGTTGAGTTTTAGTCAGAAAGGATTACAGATTGACAAGAAAATCTGAAATGAATGGAAAAAAGGTAAAAAACCAATTAAAGTAAAATGAGTCCATTTAGGTTTGGGCCTCCACTAAAAATCTGAACTATACTAGTTCTCTCTGGTCCCTCCTCTATAGTCACCACCACCACAAAGTTCGTAGAGAGAGAGAGAGAGAGATGACGGGCTGTGTGCATTGTATTTCTCCGCCGCCGGTGACCTTGTACACGCCTCGTACCTCTCCATCATCAGCTTCACGGTCATCCTTCTCTTTTTCCGGCGATGCCGTCCACTCTCTTTACCGTGTCCGACGTTTTACCAGATCTCCATCGATTATCTCCCCCAAATTTCAGGTGGATGGTTGTTATGAGCTTCAAATTTTGAATCCGTTTTGAGTTTCATCATCCGCGAGCTTTTAATTGTGGATTTTTTTTTTTTTTTTTTTTTTTTGTGGAAGGAAATATAGATTGTGGCGGCTGAGAAAGCTAAGCCTCTGAAAATTATGATATCAGGAGCTCCTGCTTCTGGTAAAGGTACACAATGCGAGCTGATTACTCAAAAAGTAAGCTTTTTTCTTTTTTTTGCTACTAATCCAATTCATTTTATGATCGATTTTGTCAATGATCTTAATTTAGGCCAACCATAGCATTGCATGAGTTGACTTAGGGCTTTCTCTAGTCATGATTTCAAGCATTAAACTAGTTGTGGGATGTTGAGTGCGATTTAGTAATAATACTTTATAAAGGGGTTAACATGATATAAACTTCAGTAATGTGTCAGGTGTTTAGTGGAGACTAGAAGTTTAGGCACTTTGCTACTCATTTGTACATTTAGGTTCTGTTTCCATGGAAGACTTCATGCTTTTTAGGTTACCCTTTTGTTACTTATCTTTGGTGCATGAGATACTCTCATGAAACAGTAGCAGATTGAGATTTTCTTCTTTTCTCGGTATGCAGTATGGTTTGGTGCATATCTCTGCTGGAGATTTGCTGAGGGCTGAAATCGCTTCTGGAAGTGAAAATGGAAGGCGGGCTAAAGAATTTATGGAGAAAGGACAACTGGTCCCTGATGAAATAGTTGTAATGATGGTAAAAGATCGTTTGTCGCAGAAAGATTCAGAGCAAAATGGATGGCTTTTGGATGGATATCCTAGGAGCTCATCACAGGGAAAAGCTCTTAAGGGGTTTGGATTCCAGCCTGATCTTTTCATTGTCCTGGAAGTAAGCACTCTTCTATTTCTAGTAGTCATTATCTCTCATCTCTGGGCTTCTTCTACAACTTACTAGATTTAGCAATACATCTAAGTTCAACGTGATTGGTTAACTTTTACTTCTTAGGACCAGAGATTCTGTAACAGATTGCTGAAAAGTTTTATTCTGGTAAATTCAGACAACTAATAATGTAGGTCCGTTAGCTATTTATCTTTTGTGTAAGATGTTTTAATTTAGATTCAGTCACATTGCCTTTTACTCTTTATCCTATGAATGGGTATGGACTCATTTGATTTACACCTACTCTGCTTTTGGAACAGGTTCCTGAAGATATTCTAATTGAAAGAGTTGTTGGGCGTCGATTGGATCCTGTCACGGGAAAGATCTACCACATGAAGTATTCTCCTCCAGAGACTGAAGAGATTGCTGCTAGACTCACCCAACGGTTTGATGATACTGAAGAGAAGGCAAGTCTATACTTCTTTTATAGTTCTGCGTCTCTTGATAGTTTACCCATGCAATCATCATTATGTCTCTGATTTTTTTGTTTTTCCGCTGTAGGCAAAACTGCGGCTAAAGACTCATAACCAAAATGTGACACATGTGCTTTCTATGTACGACGATATAACGATTAAGGCATGAGATCTCTCATTCACACCCTTTACATTTCGGTTTTGCTATCTCTTCTCTAATGAGTTTCGTAAAGCAAAATGGCACCTCATTTACTATTATCATCCAGATTGAGGGAAACCGTTCAAAAGACGAAGTGTTTGCCCAGATCGACACTGCTCTGTCTGAATTGCTTCAACAGAGAAACACCGCTCCAAGTTCACTATTAAGTTGAATCATTCTTGGTACAAACCTGAGCAAGTGTTTGCTCGTATCGATACTGCTCCGTCTCAATTGCTTCAACAGATGAACACTTCTCCATGTTCATTCTTGGCAAGACCTAGGGGTGTCAAAATGGGTCAAGATTAATGAGTTAACCCAATTCAACTTAACTCATGAATTCTAATGAGTTGAAAATTTTGACCCTAATGAGTTGATGTGTTAAATAAGTTGATGATTAAATAAGTTCATGAGTCAAATGAGTTTGGTTATAATGGGTTTATTGAGTTAATCACTAACCCATCAATTTCTTTATTATCAACCTAATATCATCATCATAATGCCAACATCATCATCATCATCATATCAACATATATCCCCTATATATTAAAAGAGAAACATTTTGGTGAAAAAGTTGATGTGTCAGCATTATAGAGTTCAGTGCACCATTTAGCAAAGTCCCCTCAATTATTCTAATTAATTACATCTTTGTGTATTTATTGGCAATTGTTTTTCTTTTAAAAAGTCCATAAACGAAAACCCTATCCATCCATGTCTATCACCTATAAATACATTCTTTCAGCGTTATAGTCAAAGCAAAAAAAAAAATTCATCTTCAATAATCAAATGCTTCTTTCGCCAAGTTTTACGTGAATCATTATTCATCATGGTTCTGACATAATAGCCTAAACCCCCTTGCTGTTATGCATTTCATACTTTCATGTAAATTCACCCTATCATAGTAATATCCGGAACTATATACTAATTAGTTCTAGGAAGGAAAAATATCCATTTTAACGATTTTGTAAATCAATTGTTATCCATTTCATACTTTCATGTAAATTAACAATAATTCTTTAATTACAAATATTAAAAAGAGAGACGATATATATTATCTTATTTGAACTAATCGAATGTTCAAAAACGAAAATACATCTATTTTGATAATTTAGAAAATCAATAGTTATGCATTACATACTTTCATCAAAATAAACACTAATTCTTTAATTAAAAAATATTAAAATAAAAAAATATGATATATATTATCTAATTTTAACTCATAGACTATTTAATATTTAAGGAAAATTTCGCCTAAAATATATGTGAATAATCAATCAATCAGAAAAAGAATATTCGTTACCTAATTAACACCTACATAAATCCCTTTCAAAATACTACATAATTATCACGTCTCTCAATTGTATATTAATATTAAGATATCAATTAAGATTTCATTTACGAGTCCTAAATAAGTGCGAGTCCTCTAAATGAATTCATAGTCTTTCCAAAAAAATCAGCACATAATAAAATCAAATATACACCAAAACACAATAATATCTGTTATACGAGAAATTTTGCCTAGTTTTTTTTCAAAAAAGGAATTACTTATTAAGAGCCTCACAACAAGCAAACTAATTGCATCTTAAACTCCGAAATCATTTACCTAAACCAAGATTTTGTGATCCATGACAAAACTTAATTAGTGGGAATTGTATTTTCAAAAATTTAATACGAAAACCCTTACTGACATTACAAAAGTACTATATATACGACCTTCCTATCATCATCATTTCCATCAGTTCACCATCAAACTTATTCAAAGTTTCAAAACATTCTACCTATTATTTTTTTCATGGCTTCTTTCAACAACGTTGCTGATTTGAAACCATTCAAAAATATGTGGAAGAAGAGAAGTTAAAAGTGCAAAATTTTGGTTTGTTAAAACAGAAGCATTCTCTAAAAAAAACTGACGTGTCTCGCCAGAGAGCTATATCCCCAATTAATTATTTGTCCTTACTATTCTATAAAATTACATAAAACTGCCACTGCTATTCATTTTATTTATATATACAATATTTTGCTCCTATAAATTCCAAAATTGGTAAATATTATTCAAAATTTGATAAATATTATCTCCTACATATCATGAGATATATAAAAATATATTTAAAATCATATATTCAGAAATATAAATAGTTTTACCTTCAATAATCTATAAAGCTCTAATGGTGAAAGAATCGAAGATCATTTGAAACTGGCTCAACCTTTATTCTTTTGCTAAAAAACAATACCTATATTTGCCCAAAAGAATGTATGATCACCAATTGAAATGACATGAATATATATTTTAATTTGGATAACTATGTAGTTAAACATTATATATAAATATGTTGTTATAATGTTTTACAGAAATCTTAAAATTTAGAAAATCCGGGTCCAATAAAAATGAAAAAAAGTAATAATATTATACCAATAGCTGAAACACATTTAGTTAATTTAGCCCCATTTTGATTTATTATTTACAGCTATATGTCATTGTGTTTTTAACAAACAAAAAAAACAAATGTGTTATTCTTAAAAACTTTATCGCATAACTTTATTAATATAAATTAAGTTTAAGCTTTAAATATATTTTATATATTAGAAAAAATGAGTTATTGAAATACATGAGGGTTACCGCGGATTTCACAAATTCAAGCGGAATAGATGCAAAGATATTTTGCGGCTCAAAATATTTAAATCCGTTGCGGGGTGGCTTAACGAATGGGTTTGACTAGGTTAACAATTTTATCTAAATAATTTAGTTTATGAAATTTTAGTTTTACTGTGGTTTTTATCTGACTTGATAGTTCAAGATTTTGATAAAATATAACTCATCACTAATTCGGTCCTCATTCGATTCAGATCCGCCATCATGTCAATCTAGAATATGGTGAAATAATTAATATTTTAAACTTTCATTAACTTGATGAATTCAAACCAATATAAGTTTGTATTATAAATGTTATACTAAATAAATATATTTACAAATGTAAAATCTGAAACAAAAAATTTAGGTCGTGCAACAGCACGGGTTATTACCTAGTATCATAGTAAACATCATCATACTATTATCATCATCATACTACCATCATGTAACTATCATCATCATCAACATTGTCATACTATCATCATCATCATATCTTCATAATCATACTAACATCACCATCATCATATCAAATATATATCATAGTCAACAACATAATGTCATCATCATCATCTTATAATTTTTTCCAAAATTTCAAACCCGCAATTTTTCTGCCAAAATTTTGAACTTATAATTTTTCAGACAAAAAACGCAAATCCACAATTTTCCCGCCAAAATGTAAATCTGCATTTTCCCGCCAAAATTTTGAACTTATAATTTTTCCGCCACAACGCAACTCCGCAATTTTCCCGCCAAAATCTTAAACTTATAATTTTTCCGCGAAAAACGCAAATCCACAATTTTCCCGCCATGTAAATCCACATTTTCTCGCCAAAATTTTTAACTTATGATTTTCCCGCCAAAACGAAAATCCGCAATTTTCCCGCCAAAATGCAAATCCGCAATTTTCCTCCCAAAATATAAATCCACAATTTTCCCGCCAAAAACGCAAACCTGTAAATTTCACATCAAAAATGCAAAACTACAATTTTCTCGCCAAAACGAAAATCCGTAATTTTTTTTGTCAAAAATGAAAACTTGTAAATTTTTACGTTAAAAATGCAAAACCGCAATTTTCCTATTATGATGATGATGGTGAAAATAATGATAAAAATTAATTATAATTATTTCATATTAAATATAATTAATTTATATAGTAGTTGGTTAACCCAATTATTCATCTAACTCATATAATTAAATGGATTCATGGGTTGACCCAACCCAATTGTTAAATGAGTTGAGTTAACTCATAAACTCATTTAACTTTTAACTCATTGGATAATGAGTTGAGTTGGGTTGGGTTAACCATTTTGACACCCCTAGCAAGACCTAACCAGCGGTAAATATACCCTATTACATTCATCAAAATTCGCTTGATATCACTTTTATTGCGATAACACTCTTTTTTGTTGTTAGTAAGACAATGTATGTCTACCTCAAACCTCAGAAATATGCCACCTTCTTATAATCTGTAGATTTACTGAAAAGAACTCACTGTGTTGTCTTGTTACAAATTGCAACCATGAAGAATAGAACTGGTGTACTAAGTGAGTTTAGGACTTTGAAAATTTCTTATGTATTTTCGTATTTGTCAACTTCTGACCGCTGGCGTCTAAATTCTGGTAACACAAATTATGCACCAACTCTTTTTCCTACCTACTAAATATGTTATATTAGAAGACTTTAGACTTTTCTCATGGAGCTTAAGATACGTTGATAAGCTTTACACCTCGTGGCTTCAAACCGTTGACTTGGAATATTATGTAATGCGAATAAACAGAAGCAGCGAAATTTTAATGGCTTTAGCTTTGAGCTTTTCACATTAATCTACAAAAAGAAATTGGATTGTGCCAAGGTTTGTGACTTTCGTCAAAGAAAATATTAAAATTACGCTATGTACCATTTAATTAAATTTTGAATTCCTAAGAAACCATATAATTAAGGTTGACTGCTTTCACGTGGCTCAGAAGTGTTTCATCGAGATACGGTCTCGGTAGGAGCGGCCAAATCTCGCTCTAGTTTGCTCGCTACCTCCGCCATTGACGGCCTTTTCCAACCACAAGGCATGAGACGATCTGTCGCCAAGTATCTGAGATGAGCCACTGACTCAATTTCGTATGGAGTTGGGGGTGGAATCCTATGGTCAGGTACCCTTTGAACCTCGTCAATAAAAATGTAAGGTACGGCATATTCCACAACGTTTCTATAGTTTCCCTCTTCGTTCTTGTGTATGGCTTTGTAACCCGAGAGTAACTCTAGCAACACGACTCTGAAGCTGTAAACGTCACTCTTGGTTGTGAGCTGTTGAAGTTTATAGTACTCTGGGTCGATATAGCCCAACGTACCAGCAGCGTGTAAGGAGAGATCATCTTTTCGGTTGGACCCATATGAGAAAGGCTAAAATCTGATACTTTGGCTGTCCACGTACCACGTGGCTTCTAGCAGTATGTTCGATGACTTTATGTCACGATGGATGACGAGAAAGTAAAACAGAGATTAGATTCAAATAGCTCAAATTAACTTGTAACCAATAAAGTTCAAAGAAAACGCAACATCAACTTCTCATCTACAAGAGTCTCAAGGGAACAAGGACACCAAACCCATAAAAGAGAAAACAACAATTTCAAATAATTTGCATAATGAGAAATGTGAGCTAACAGATGCTCTTATACTGAGTTAACAAACAGTGTTAACTAACTTATTCTCCTGCCGTTGACAATTTGGACAACTTTTATTCCATTCTTCCCCGCTCACCTTCACGCACCTACCAACTTCATGCTCTTATCACCTCACACATACGAGAGCTACTCTCATTTGCTACATCAAAGCTCCCCTCTTTAGAGAACCTTGACCAAAAGGTTCATGGAAACTTCTTGTCCCGATGCATAGAGAGCTCTCATTTCGCCACTTCCACATCAATCAAAGCATTGCATTTTACCACATCTCCACTGTTAGATAATCTTGTAGGACATAAGACTGATTTATCCCTGAAGAACTTCGAATTTCAATACTGAATTATCCCAGATTGTTGTAAAAGTCATCTTCATAACGAGTATCTGGTGGTCTTACAAGATATCCATATATGATCTTCCTTCTGTTGTAATATTTACCCAATTCCTTGTGAATACACTGTTTTTTGAGGTTCCCCTGAACCGTTTTAGAAGCATATTGAGGTAGACCACTACTAAACTGTCCATTTTGTAAGACAAATACCAAGATGTTTTTGTTAATCTCTGAACTGAGCTCCATGACTTCCAGTTGCAGTTCTAAGACGAAGCTACCTTGGTTCCATCTATTCTTTTTATCAATATCAGCTTTACTAACATCAACCATGCCCAAATTCCTTGTGGAGTTTTCCCAAGGAAGAATATGCCAACCTGATTTGCATGTAAGAAGCAAGCCTTAATCTATACATGGTAGTACCAACTTCCACTAGTTCTTCTTCCAAGCCATACTTGTAATCTCCAAGTTCGCAAGAATTTATAGGAATGTTTTGAATGTCCAAGTAGGCCAATAACCTCCACAAACCATATGATTTTGTCCTTAACGAATGTATTCTCCACAATGAATTGTTCAACAAGTGTAAATTGTTGCAGGTCTTGATTTTTGATGATGAATCCTTCGTAGATACCTCAGGTGGCCTCTGCAAATGGAACACCTCATAGGCAAAATCCCAGAAAGAGCAGTAAAAACATATATGGCCTGCAGCTTGTGCACATTCAATCATCTCCTTCCAATCAAAATCAGTAATTAGAGATAATGGTAATTTTAGAATACTTTGGCTACGCCAAACTTCAAGATAATGAAGATTCCCTTGATCCTCTTCATCAAATTTGTATTTGAACATCCATGTTTTATAACATTTCATGTGTTTCTTTGTTCTATGGAACCGCATAAGCCTTTTATCAAATAAGTTGTGTTCAACACACTGAAAATACGAGATTGTTGTTTGTTTGAAAACAAAATCCATCATTGCAAGAGGTCCAATCATCTCTTCCATTCTGATTTCCATAACTGCAGTAGACAGAGACATTTCTCTAACAACAATTTGCATCTTCATCTTTATTTCATTTGTTCTCACCAGAACCAGTGCTTGAAAACAATCGAAACACCCTTTGTTCGACCCTCCCCTTTGTAGCAGAACAATGAGCAACTCAACAACAACTTGAACTTCATTCTCCAACAATGCCACAAAGAAAAATAGATTTTCATGTCTGCTTGTTAGAATATAAGTAGAGAAGAGGCCCTTTAAAAGTTCTCACTTGTATAACCAACACACTCGCAACTTGTAACTCATGAAAGATGGCCTTAAAGAGTAACCAAAGTGTTCTTACTATCTCGTTCTGAAGCTTTTCTGTTTCCGGAGATAACTGGATAAAATCTGTAGTAGAGGTAATTATGTCCCTAGAAGTTATCTTACACAATAAATCTACTAATGACATTGCATTATCCAAGTTCTCGTGTAGGTTATCCCCTAGAGAAAGTTCTGAGAGCATCTTCTCACTTGCTTGCCTAACTTGGTTTACCAGATTGCTTCGATCCTGACCACCTTTACTGGTATTCAACTTCATTGTAGCATCAGGATGAGATTTCCAAGTGTAGCATACTCTTCAAGCGGGTATAATCGGGATTTACTCGCTTTTTATAGTCCCAACCACGCATTTCTAACTCAATCAATGCCTCTTGATCAAAACTATAATACACATAACTCGTCTCATGAAGTTGCTTAATGATCATTCTTCCACTAAGATTATAGTGTTCATGTTGGGTAGAAGTCGCAACAGTTTCATTTCTTTGTACTTAAACTTCCAGGACTTGGGAGACAAATTCAGTTTCCTCCTTTGTTGTAATCTGTATTTTTTAAGAAGCATTTTGTGGAATACATGGTATGCACTTTCTTTTCTTTTTACACATCTAAAATCAAAATGAAGTTGAACTTGATCCATTCCCACCATTGCATACGTGTATGACAAATGCTCACCACCACCTATAGAGCTACTGCACAATCTAAGGCCATGTTCCAATTTAGAGATAGGTACTTGGATTTGTGAAATTAGTTCTTCCTTTATAGTTACTGAAATAGCCTTTGCGTTTGTTTCCTCTTTAACTTTTCTATCCTCAGCTTCAATCAATTATATTGCAACTTCAGTTTCAATCAATTCTTTATAATTAGGTGCTTGATCTTTATCACAATCTATCAATTCCCAATGTTTGATCGATTCTCCATGATTTAACGAATCTGATTCACCTGCGTCAGATTCAAACTCAACTTTATGTTCAGGAAGTTGATCGTCCTCACCTTCTACCATAAAAAACCTCAAGTTTTTTGATGCATATGGTGATCTAGAGTTTCCATTTCGTCGCAAAACATACAAATCCCCTTTGACAATCTCTTCCCATGAAATTCTCCGACGCAGCTTTTTGTTTTGTAAACCCAATGCTTCCGCTGTGTCACGAACAACATCTTCTTTCAACATCATCTTAGTTCTCATTTCCTCCATTGATTTCGAGGACACGATTGGCTCTGATACCATTGCTGACGTAAAACAGAGATTAGATTCATATAGCTCAAATTAACTTGTAACCGATAAACTTGATATAACGTTCAAAGAAAACTCAACATCAACTTCTCATCTACAAGAGTATCAAGAGAGAAGCTTCAACAAAAGGATGAGGAACAAGGTCATCAACCCATAAAAGCAAAAACAAAAATTTCAGATAATTTACATAATGAGAAATGTGAGCTAACAGATGCTCTTATAATGAGTTAACAAATAGTGTTAACTAACTTATTCTCCTGTCGTTACGTTGACAACTTAGGCAACTTTTATTCCATTCTTCACCAGCTCATCCTCACGCGCCTACAAACTTCTTGTTCTTATCCAAACCTCACACATACGGCATCTACTCTCATTTGCTACATCAGATGACTGGAGACACAACAAACTCGTGGAGGTATTGTATCCCTCGTGTGGCGTTAAGTGCGATATTGAAGCGTGTTTACCACGTAAGAGGGTCTAATCAAGGATTATGAAGGTGATCAGCGAGAGATCCGTTATCCATGTACTCATACACTAAAACCCTCTCTTTTATGTCTTTGTAGAAACCCAGAAGTTGAACAAGATTTTTGTGATTTAGGAGCGATATAGACTCTAGCTCGTTAACAAACATGGAATCCTTGTCTGCTTGTAGGTTTCTCATCGTTGTCCCAGACGATGCAGGGTTTGTGAGCTCAGCTCATTTCATGGCCACATGACGTACGCCTGACAAAACAACTTGGTAAACAGAGCCAAAGCTGCCTACCCCGAGCTGAAACTGGAAAGAGAAACCATATGTGGCTTGAGCCAGCTTGTCAATGGTGAACTCTGTGAGCTGGCTAGGGTTCCCTAAACTAGCTAGACTACTCAACCTCTTCTCAAGCTTGGTTATGTCTATCTTCCTAGTATCATCACGAGTTCCAGAGTCATGGACACAAAATCCGTAGTGGCTTTTAAACACTACAAGAAAACATGGCATTGCCTACTGCAAATTGTGAGTTAAAACACAGTCGCTAAATTTAGCGACTGAATTGCGATTGTGTTGCTAAGCAATGGCTACTAAAATAAGACAGTCGCCTAATAGCCGCTAATTCGAGTTTGATTCATAATGTCGCAGTGTAATCGCCAATTTGCGACTAATTTGGCGACCACTTTGACAGTCGTTGTTGAGACTAAATAGCTACTCTTTAGCGATTGGTTTATTTTAATTTGGGCCTTAAACCAAATTTGGGCCTTAACAATTCGAGAAAACCCTTATCCCTCATTCCTTCTCATTTTTCTTCTTCTTTCGTTTATTCCTCAAAAACCCCTAGATCTCAATTGCCCTCGATCGACAAACCGTAGTCCTTCCTTGTTTGAACATTTCTCGATTTTGATGGCTGGAGTAAAGAAAAGAGGACGAGGAAGAAGAAACCCCTCAAATCAAACCACTGGAACCTCACAAACGGCGAATCGAAGACCTGCTGGTCTTCCCAGCCATTACGCCTTCACGCCGGCGAACCCTAATAACCCAGACATTGATTCTCACGGAATTCATGTCCCAATCCTCCAGCCTACAGCGAGACCTACTTACGGGGACTATCCACCTCCGACAAATCTTTTGTAGAACTCGAGGAACTTTTTTGGAGCATCCCCTTCCAGCGTAGCTCCAATTAGGCGTCCTTTTCCTCAACTTCTCGCCTCTGCGATGAATACACCAGAATTTTCTAGTGAACCTCAACAATCTCCTCAACCATCAGTCTGGAATTATCCTCAACAGTCTCCTCAACCTCCAGTCTCAAATCATCCTCGACCCTCTCCTCAACCTCGAGCAGCCTCTGCATCGCATTACAGTTCTCATGTGCAAAACTCACATGAGGAAGAAGAAGACGAAGCTGATTCTGAGGATGGCGGTTTAAGGCAACCAAATCTCCCAGCTGATGTACTCGCTTCTTTACATGACTTGCTTGTCCAGCCAGGCCGTGAGTTATATACCATTGTCCTCTCTCCCAAATTAGAGCCTAAAACCACTTGGTAAGAGTTGATTTGGTATTGGATTAATTAGAATTTTTAGTATTGGATTAGAATTGATTTGGTCTTTCGTATTGATTTGTTTTTAGTATTTATTTGTTTGTGTTTCATATTGATTGGTCTTTCGATTTGTTTGTGTTTGAAGGTTTGGTAAGGACAAGTTAAAACTTACCCTAAAGATTACAAAAGTGTTTACAAACAAGTTTGATGGGCCATATTATAGTTGGGGTTGTGTTTCTAATGAAAGAAGAGAAATACACTTCATGGAATTTGCAGTAAACTTCTACTCCTTTCAATTTAACTTCTATATTTATAGTTTTTTTTTTTTTTTTTTTTTTGATCACTAACACTTGTCTCCCTTCTTCTTTTGTAGAAAACACACACCTAGGATTCCTCACTAACCGGTAGGGTTCAAGAAAATTTCTATACCATTTGTCAACACCGTATGAAAGACATGGTTTCCAAGGCAGCAGGTCATCAAGAACAAGTGAAACCGACTTGGATTGAGGGTCCTCTTTGGAAAGAAATGTGTGAGTACTGGGACACAGAAGAAGCCATAGCAAAATGTGCAACCACTTAAGCAGCTCGAATGTCTGACCGTAATGGTCTTGGTCCTCACAAACATGTATATGGGCCGAAGTCTTACTTACAAATCGAACAAGAGATGGTGAGTTACATCATAACCTTTTCATTGTTTAAATTTTTTGATGATAAGTTACATCAGATGGAGATGTTCCTCACCTTTTCACTGTCTAACATTTCAAGAAGTAGAATTCGGAAGACTGCCAACTATTACGATCAGAGCTATCTCAAGAGGAGGATGATGAGCTCTTTATTCAGGTAATATGCTTCATTCTAATAAGCTATTAAGTTTTTTATTGTTAAGTAAATATGTTAAAATTTTCTCCCAGTTTTGTTTATGCAGAGTCTACTTTCATAAACGATAGAGGAACATACTTTGGAGTTGGAAGCCTAGGGAGTTACATCAACGAGAAGCGGAAGTTCCCTGGAAGCTCTTATTATTTCACAAGCCTGCAACAACAGCTTGAACAAGATAACCGCAAAATAGAGTAACAAGTAGCTCTACAAGCAGAACGTGAAGCAGAGGCTTCACAGGTTGCAGCCGAGGCTTTGCGGGTTGCAGCTGAGCAACAAGCAGATATCAAACACTTGGTGATGAAGAAGAAGTATTTGAGCGCAACTGACCCAAAATTTCGCGTCTTCCTCAACTCTCAAACCAATGACCACGACCTTGTTGATGTTCAAATTTAGATTCCTTCACTATCCCTCCTTCCCTCATGAACTTAAAAACTTTTTTAATGGTTGTACTTGTACTTTTGAACTTCTATGTTTTCTTGAACTTGATGTGATTTGTTTGGTATGTTTTCTAGAACTTATGTATGTTGAAACTTATGTCCTTGTTTAATTTCATGTTTGTTTTGTTTTAGTTATAGCTTTGATAATCAGTTTTGTTATTACAAAATCAAATAATTAAATTTAACCGGATTTAAAAAAAAAACCATGATAAATCAATAATTAAACAGTCGTAAAACAGTTACCGAAACAGACACAAATCAGTAACCAAAAAAATCGCAAATGAGTAATCAAACAAGTCGTTCAGGCATTGCAATTCAGTCGCCACTTTTAGCGACTGTTTGGCGAGTGAAAAGCGACCAATATTATCAGTTGTCCATTAGTAGCGTCTTAACGACTCTTTCGAGACTGATTATTTTAGCGACGCTCTGTTTGGCGACTACGTAAGTCAGTCTCCAATCAGTAGTTACTAAGCAGTTTGCGATTGTGTAGTGACTGTTTTTGTAGTCGGTAATTCCATGTTTTCTTGTAGTGAAAGATCAAGAAACTAATGAGTAGGAGCGAAGAAAACGTTCCGACTAATCTAACCACAACAAACACAATGTTTCTTGTGCTCCAGGTTTTGTTTGTAGACTATTGTGCATGTGTATCCTGACAATGGACCGTACTGGCATTCTTTTCTACACGGTCCTAGCACTACCACTTGAGAAAATTTGACCTTGGAACGGAGCGAAAATACCCGATTCAAAATTCTCATTTCCCCAACAATATAGAGTGTAGTTTTTTTTGTTGGCAACACCGCAAAAGAGTGCCCCTTTGGCGTATATTGATGTGAAATAAATGTCATTAAGCGCATGTGGCAGATTGAAACTATTATTGTTGCTCCAACACACCACTGTTCCTTAGACCATCTAAGACGACAACTACTATTTTCCCCAATCGCTAGAGCTGAGAACTTTTCACGTGGCGGAAACGGCGTTGGTCCCCAACACTCCACATCATTGTTAACTGTGATCGCACACGCTTATCTTGACCCAGCCGCTATCGCGATGTAGCGGTCTCCACTCGACACTTTGGCTATACTTTCTTGTTCATAACTGATCCTTCCACATAGCTGAAGTAGCCCACAGATAAAAATTATTACCCATGGCAATGTGTATAGTTTTCTATAAGCGCGGAACGTTTGATAACTTTAAGTTAGAAGTTTGACACAAGCAATTTAACGAGTTCCCGACCTCTAACTGGTACGTCTCGTGTGGGACTCTCCCTACAAACTTCACTATTAAGTAAAAGGTATTGCAAGCAAGAACAAGAAACTAGAAGGAGCTTACAAACCCAAGCACACACAAAGAACACAAAAATAAAGACTTGAACTCTCTTTGTTTCTTAACTCTCTGTTGCTTCTTATTGTCTCTCTCGACTTCTCTCTGTTTCTCTTACGTCTCTTGTGCTACGTCTCTTACGGCACACTTTTTCTCTACCTTGAGACCTAAGCTGTTGTAATCCTTTTATAGCAAAACCCTAACGTTTGCTCTTTTTTTTTTGCAGCCAAGACAGATGGGCCAGCTTCTTCTTAAGCCCATATGATAATAGGTTTGGTCAGAATTGGACTGGACTTGACTGAGGCCCATTCTTCACACAATGGAATGGTAACTATCCGACCGTGGCAGATAGAGCGGTTGCCAGCAACGGAGGCGCCTTGAGACTGTCTCAACTCCGCAAATGCGTGAATCCCCAGCTTCTAACTCTTCTAGCTAAGGACCTTGGTAGATTATTTTATGCGACATATTGGTTCCGTTAACAGAGAAGCGCCAACATAAAAATGTAGAAGTATTGGAATCCAACACTGATATCAACCCACACACAAACCCATTCCCAGACACTACTACGGAAAACCTACGATTCCGGAGGTTACCAGGTAAAGAGAATACATTCGAGTTTATAGGGAAACTAGAACATTGGAGATAAGATCGGTTAGTGAGAGCACATACAAGTGTCTGGTTAGAGATGTGAGAGATTGAGACGGTGGAGGCGGAGAAGCAAACAAAGGAGAAGGAAGATAGAAGGAAAAAGAGAGACAGAACAAAGTAAAAGGAATGAGTTTAACAAAAAAAAAAAAACAAAGTAAAAGGAGAAACGAGAAATTGAGATACTAATTGCCATTGATGAAGAGGTCTCATGGCGCGTGATATGTTTGGTTATATTTGCAGAGTTGCGTTTTTAACAAGGCAAATTAACGCGGTTAGAGAAGACACCTCCCAAGAGACCAGAACTATGTCTTATTAACTTCATTCATAGTGATTTTTCTATTCTAATTATAGAAACGTTCAACACTTGTTACTTTCAGTGGCATCCCATCTAAACTATACTTAATTTTAGTGGTGAAAACAAATAATGATTTCTCTGTTTCAGGTTTCATTAGGGGTGTATTACACACAACGAGTGTCTTCAATAAGCTATTAAAGAACCTATCGTACGTGATCAATCTTTAATGAATGGTGCTATAAGAAAAAACTTTAAAAGTACATATGTAAGTAGATCAATAGATCAAGAAAACTGTAATCAATCTTATCAATTCATATCCCCAAAGGCTATATAGGTTTCAAGAAATTATACTAGAGCGCCGGATTGTCTTGCTAGCCTTTCAAATTAATAATTTGTTTGAATTTTTTTTTTTTTTTTTTTTTTACATTAATACCTACATTGTAGTATGTTTTGTATAAATCCTCCATGAGAATCATACTCTTCATCATCTGTTAAAAAAACAAAAAAGCAACAAATACTAAATTGAGTCTAACTTCTGTTTTACAAAATGACCCACTAAATTTTACCAATTAATTCAATATCTTTTTTTTTTAATGGAAAAATCAAAAATCTAACCATTTATGTTTAATATAGACGTTTAATACCCAAAAAATTTTCGGTTAAAAGAATATACATAAACTATTTAAAACACAAAAATTAATATCTAAAAAACTAAATATTGTTAAGTACTTAATTTCATATCACAGATAGCAAAATTTATGAATTATTAATTTAGATGATGTGACATTAGTTTTTGTTTGAATACAAATTAATTTTTATTAATATTTTCTTTTTTTCATTAATAAAATTATAGTTTTATTAATTTTCAAATGGAGATTTTTTTTAGGATTTATTTCCTTTTTTTTTTTTTTTTTTTTTTTTCTGTCGTCAATATTTTTAATTAGATTTTAGATGATCACAATGTTTGCGTTAGCTGCGAAACAAGATGCTGTTACAGTCATAGAAGTCCAAAGCGTACACGACTGCGATTTCAAAAATCAGAGCGGAATTAAAAAAAAAAGAAAAGAAAACTCTCAGCGACGAACCACATCAGATAGTAAGCCAAAATCCTCTCCGGCTCCGAGCTATGGCTACGTGTTCCCTCTGGGCGTCACCGTCTTTTTCTCCCCGCCGGCGATTCTGTAGCAGCTTATCTCACAGTCGCCGCCAGTCTCTACCCTCGATGTTCAACTTCGGTAAAAAGTGTACCTCACGAAGAGTTTTCTGTAGCTACGAAGAGAACAACAGAGATCGGCCTCAATCTTCCGGAATTCAGGTCTACGGCGAGATCGAGAGGTAGGTACGGCACCGTTTTGAGTAACTAGCTTTTTGACCTTTAAGCTCACTTTTGGCTAATCAATACGATTTTTCAGGTTATTAACTGAGACTGTTAAACAATCTCAAAGTAGTTCCGGTGGATCTTCTGATTGGTCAGAAGTTGAGGTGTTTTTTTTTTTTTTTTTTTTTTTTTTATCTCAATTCCTTTGTGTATCGTTGGACATGAACATTTTAGGATTTTACCTTCAACTGTTAATTTGACATCGATGTTGATGAATAAGTTTGAGAACTTTACTGCAAGTGTTGATGAACGTTTGAAATAAGAAATTGATTTTGATGTATAGTTTCTGGGGAACGATGTTGTAAAGGGTGATTCCTACAATAAGTCAAATTGAGTGGTTCAGAATAAGTTTTTTTTTTTTTTTCTTCAGATTGTTTTAAACAATTCAGTGAACTTGTGTTAGGGAGCATGGGTGCTGAAACCAAGAAACTCGAAACCCAAGATTGTTGTTCATTTCATTGGCGGAATATTTGTTGGTGCAGCACCCCAGCTTACCTATCGATTGTTTCTGGAGAGATTAGCAGAGAAGTAAGTCTGTTTGAGGATAGATACTTTATGTGATTTCTTGGTGTGGTATTTTTCCTTCTTTTTTGTAATTTTTGAAGCATCTTTTTGATAACTTATATTAACTATGTATCTGAAGGCAGTTTCATCAGATAAAATGAGCAAAGAAAAAAATGTACTAAGGAATCTGGCTTATCTCACTCTAGGTTGTATCATGAGTTTATGATAATGTTGAGCTGTATTTAACCCATTTTCTCGCGCAGGGATGTTTTGGTTATCGCGACACCCTACGCAAGTGGTTTCGACCACTTCAATATTGCAGACGAAGTACAATTCAAGTTTGATAGATGCTGCCGCTCTCTACAAGAAACAGTGAGTATCTTTTGAGGATGCTAGAGAAACAAGAAATCTTTTTGTTCTAGCTTGTTTATGCTCCAGGAAAACAAAAAAAATGGTGTCAATTTGAATATTTCTCTCAACAGGTTCAGGATCTTCCATCCTTTGGGATCGGTCATTCACTGGGATCCGTCATTCACCTTCTGATCGGTAACTAGGTTTAAATGGTTGCGAATGTCTAAATCTGATTCAGCTCATTAGTTTTTTACTGAGTTGGTTTTGCACTAGTCATTCAGGATCAAGGTATGCCGTTCAGCGAAATGGCAATGTATTTATGGCATTCAATAACAAGGTAATTGGGTTTATCCATCTTCCCAAACGCAATCAGAGTCAAACATTCATAAACCAATTATTCTGGAAAACACCAGATCATACTAAACCCTGTCATATCACCTCTTTACATTGAAATATAAAGCATTCCCGATATATTATTTCATCCCCTTGACTCTCCCTCATTCAGATAATACAGTGTACTCTTAATATGTATTCCACTTACATTTAAACCCTTGTGATCTTAAAGTAATATTTTCTTTTTTATTTGAAAGGTATTGTAAATCCTTTTATGGAATCACAAAACCTGTAAGAACTAAGAAGTGATTTATTTTTGGAACCCCTAATTTTGCAGGAAGCGAGCTTAGCTATTCCTTTGTTCTCCCCAGTTCTTGTCCCGATGGCTCAGAGCCTTGGACCATTGTTATCACAGATAGCAACATCCCCAACAATCCGCCTTGGGGTTAGGTTCTGATTCCTTTTCTCGGCTTTTATTAAGATGTGCAGCTCTTCGCTAGTTTACCAAGTGATTGTCTAACATTTTGCTTTTAGTGATATTGATTGATCAATTTGTTTGCTAACTCAAGAAATTCCGTCATGAGTGCACTTACTCAGTAAATGCTACTTTTGATATTTAGCACATCAAGTTGTAATAATGCTTTATATCTTATAATCTCTTTCGTCCTTCAAATAAGTGACAACAAAAATACTTGCAGGCAGAGATGACCCGAAAACAATTAGAAACGCTTAGCCCTCCTATCATGAAGCAAATTCTTCCATTAGTGGAACAGCTCCCTCCCTTGTACATGGACTTAGTAAAGGGAAGAGAAGATTTTATTCCAAAACCAGAAGAAACAAGACGCCTTGTAAGTGAAACCCATTATGTTTCATAACGGAGCCTTACCCATCATACTAATCGAGAGTCTTGCTAATAATGTTCAGATAAGATCCTACTATGGAATCTCTAGAAATCTGTTGATAAAGTTCGAGGACGATTCAATAGATGAAACATCAATCCTAGCTCAGGTACTTGGCGTGGAATCATCCATAAGCTCAAAGCTAGATATGTCTATCCGTACACTGCCAGGGGATCATGGTCTCCCGCTGCAACAGGTACTCAGTTCAGTTTAAGGCATACTATTTTGCAACAGTTATTGGAGCCATTGCCATGTAGATAGTCCAAAACTGCGTTGAGATTAAATGTGTTCAATCTGTAAAAACCAAACCTCACTGATCCGATTTGAGAGCTGAAAATGAGTCTTTGATTTGGTCAATGTGTACTTAAACTGAACAAATGTTCTATAGTAGATTTAAACTCGTACTGAAACGGACTGAACACCCGAAGTTATAATATATTTAGAAACTTTTTTCCTCTTGGTGAGGTTATAATGTTGAAAGTGACTCATTTTGCTGTCTGGACAGGCTCTTCCGGATGTTCCACCACGAATGGCAGAAGCGGTGAATCGCGGAAGTGAGTTTTTGGCAAATATTGCTGTTGGGACTCCGTGGGAATCTATGGCTAAAGAGGTTGGAGGTTCGCTTGGAATGGACTCGAAAATCCTTCGTGCTGATATGTCCAAAGATCTTGCAGTGCTCGTCGATGCAATCACTTCTTGGATGGCTTCAAATATGGGTCCCAAACTTCTGAAACCATAATGTTACACTCATGTACACAAAACATAAAAGTAATTGAATAACAAAGGCAATGCAATTTATTTTATGTAACGTAAGTATATGTAACAACAAGTGTCTGGGTTATACATAAAAACTCGTGTCGATTGCATAATTTTTTGGTACTCTAGATCTCACACAAGGATATCAAAAATAAAAAAAGAAAGATCACACAATGAAGGGGTCCTGCCTAGTTGACGGACAAGTCACTGAACACTGGTGCGCACACTTGAAATGACTGGCCTACTATTCATGATACAGATATAAGCCAAGACCAAATCGAGCACATGCTCGGCAGAATGCTATTTCCTCAGCTGCAGCAACTGGATCCTCAGTGTGATCATCAGTCGTTATTACTGTCCCAGTTGATTCTCGATGTGCCTGCATTACATAAAACTTCAAAACTTAGTCATGTAGTCAGCTTTACATATGTTGGTTTGCTAATATCAATTTCCAACTTCAATAACCCATTCAACTCTCTCTCTCTCTCACAATAAAACAACATTTCTATCATATCATCAAAGTCATAAAAATGGGAATTTGCTGGTTTATGCATTGCCATAGATGACTTTAATTCTACCAAAGCAGATGCTTATAATTAATGTGAATATAAATACTTATATCCAGTTCTTTATCTGACTCTGACTGTGCACAAGAAAGGAAAAATTCAGAATCTTCTGACAGTGCAGCAACACAAATACTTAGGATTTATATCGGATTTCTTGCTAAAATATCGGTAAGATGAGATGTGACAAGAAAGAACACTAATCGGTGCATCACAAACACTTAGTTCTTCATAATTTCTAACATATTCAGAGGAGAGTGAGAGCGTAGATAGCTTTCTTAATTGTTGATAAACTGTAACATTTTGATAGTTTACCCTCTCTAGAAATGTTTGATTTTGCACAAGGCAAGACAAGACAAACATCAAATACAATACATGAACTAGAATCGTTTACTTAATCGTTGATAAACTCAGAACTACTATCAGGCTTTTTCCCTATACAAAGAGACAATAAGAGAGAAACAATGAATGCAATGCAAAGGTTTGATTATGCAAAAAAAAAAAAACTAGACAAACAAAATTTTAGTCAAAATCAGACTAACTTGAGAACTAACCCACAAGAGAAAGGAGGTATTAGAAATTGAGAATAATGGAAAGAGCTTACCTCACCATCAGAGCCACGAATGGTGAGACGATAAACAACAGTGACATTACCATTCTCAGAGAAAATAACATCTCTAACTTCACCACACCAACCAGGAGCATAGAAGCTAAGCATCCGATTTGCATGGTACCTTAAAAAAATAAGCCAGAACAAGAAATTAGCAACAACACTCGAAAGGGTCCACAAAAGAAAGAAGAGTAAGTAGTAGTAGTAGTAGTAGTAAGAGTACCAAGGGATAAAGCCGGAAGCAGCAGCAGTAGTAGAGGGAGGATCATGGCTCTTAATAATGTTATCAGGAATCTTCTTGTTAAGGTCACGAAGTATCTCAATCAAAGGCCGAGTAATTGAAGAAGAGGACGAGAATTTGTCCATAGGAACTACATAGTTGGAATTAGAAACTGCTTTTTTCTTCGCGGCGTCTCCGCCGCTGCATCTGACGACTCCGCGGTTTGCCGTTAACCGGCGAATAGCCACGGTTATGAACGGGGAGAGTCCGCTGCGTGCATCGGTGGTGGATGGTGCGTAGATTCTGAAGGAGGACTGCTGCATTTGCAAAGCCATTGATTTTCGTATTGGAGTTGGGGGAGGGAGCAAAATTGTGAGAGTTGGGGTGAAGAGGAAAACAGGAGAAGAAAGAGTGGAAAGGCAAAACTGTGAGCACTACATGACGTGTCCTGCATTTAGTAGTAGGTGGGGTAGGTAGGTAGAATCTCAAAACCAAACCAACCCGTCCCCCCGCCCCTCCCCCCTCATTTTTTTAAGTGGCATTATTGTTTTTAAAATACTTTCAAAACTATTTTGGATAGATTTGAAAGGAGAAAAAAGCCAAAAAAATATCTCATCTATTTTTTATTTAGATGTTTAATACTTGATCTATTTTGGTTGGAAGATTAATACTCAGATTAATAAAACCGTGTAATTTAATATCCTAAAAATTTAAGTGTTGTCGTTTTCATACATGCGATATCTTAACAAAAAAAATATTCAAATTTTATCCTTATTCATTTTTATTGAATATTTATTTATAAATAGCTAGAAATTAATTTTAGTTTTATTCAAATAAAAAATGATTGTTATGAATATTTTCATTTTATTTGTGTTTTTATTTCTTTAATTATTATTTTTCAAAACTTTTAAAAAAGTTTTAAGATTTCTCCAGATAACAAAAAATATTCCTCAAAATCAACTATAATGAAGCGTCGCCAAACTCATCCCTTCCTTGAAATCCAAATAAATTTCTCAATTTTATCCACTTAACAAACCTAACAACACCAACCTCTCTACGACAACAAAATTCGTTTCAATTCAGGTGCTTCAGCTTCAGCCTCTGTTGAATCCGAGCAGCGAGACTTCAATTTCGCCGCCGGCCCAGCCGCATTACAACCTCTGTTGAATCCGAGCAATGAGACTTCAATTTCGCCGCCAGCCCAGCCGCATTACAACCGCGCGCAATCGTCCAAATCTGAACGACATAACGGTATGGCTACGGCGGGGGTATGTCCATAAATGTTGTTTTATATATCTCTGACGTCACCAACTGCAAGTAGAAAAAGACGTTAGATATGAAAAAATGAAATGTAGACGAAGATGGAGGAGAAAGAGTATTTTCTGGTCAACTCAATCAGCGTAAGAAATCTATCATGGTGGGTGAGTTAGCTCGAGTACAGATTGATTCAAGGATTCAAACTTTCTTTTTGTATCTCTCAATTTCAAATTTTCTGATTTGAGTTATAAAAGTTTAAGAACTGGTTAATGCTCCAGAGTCACAACGAAATTTAGATGAATGGACTGAACAGAGTTATCGATGATGATAATGAATTCGATAACACTAATCATTTGGCAATTAGAGATCGATTATAGTCAAGATTTCAAAGAAACCCAATTGCCGAAGGTTGTTCATGTTTAATTTTTGCAAAAAATAAAATATTAAATATAATTTTTAAAATAAAGAAATAAAAACACAGATAAAATGAAAATATTCATAACAATCATTTTTTATTTGAATAAAATTAAAATTAATTTTCTGCTATTTATAAATAAATATTCAATAAAAATGAATAAGGGTAAAATTGATTTTTTTTTTTTGTTAAGATATCGCAAGTATGAAAACGACAACACTTAAATTCTTCGGGTATTAAATTACACAGTTTTATTAATCTGAGTATTAATCTTCCAACCAAAAAAGATCAGGTATTAAACGTCCAAATAAAAAAATAGATGAGATATTTTTTGGCTTTTTTCCCGATTTGAAAGTGTTAAATAGAAGATTCAGATCCAAGAATAAAATATGTTATTTCAAAATCCATATGTTCTT
Source organism: Camelina laxa (assembly GCA_024034495.1). NCBI lineage: Eukaryota > Viridiplantae > Streptophyta > Magnoliopsida > Brassicales > Brassicaceae > Camelina > Camelina laxa. The sequence goes on from CM043883.1 coordinate 17,462,238, forward strand.
TTTTTTTTTTTTTTTTTTTTACGTCTCAAAAACCATATGTTTTGATTTTCACTATTTACAATTTTATATGGATTTAGAAGTCACATTTCCAATAACAGCCCTTAAGTCTTTTAATTGGGATTAACATATTTATCTTTTAATTCATAAACAATTCCGTTTCGAATAACTTTAATAAGGTTTTTTTCTTTCGTTATTAGGAAGAAGTCAATGCTGAATTTTAAAAGAATCATCATTACCGTCCCTACAAATCACCACATGATCTTTTCCTGTGTTTTGTCCTCACTCGCACAGTTCTGACAGTCACTTCCCGGAAGGTCACCCATCCTTAAACTACTCCAGCTCAAGCACGCTTAACTCTAGAGTTCTCTTAGGACCCTTGATCAAAAATATAAGTGAACTTTGGTGACATAGGTGGCAAAATCAATTCTTTTAAACCTCACCGCAAGTCTATGAAACCAGAGTGTCCCAAGGACACATGAAAACATCTTGAAATCTTAAAAAAGCTTATCATAAAAAGTGAGATAATATTGATATATTTCATATATATTGTTTTCTTTTAATTTCGCATTTGCGTGGGCAAGTTTGTATGCGCTGGTCCTTCTACAAAACCTGCTGGATGGTTCCGTCTTTAGCCGAAAGAATGGGTGCATATATATCTCAATATTCTTCGTAGCAGACTGTTTGGCTGTCAAGAAAGCATTTTTAGGTGGTTTTACTGCTTTTAAGGACTAGTGTTTCTTCCCAACATTTCCCTCTTATTTGGAGTGATTTTGGATTTTATGTTTTGCAAGGTTTCTCTTCTTGGTTGAATGTTTTTTCGGTTTTCGTCGCAAAGCTTTGTATTTTTTCGAGGTTGCTTTGGATGCTATCAATCAAGATGCTTCTGAGATCATTTATGTGCTTTGATCTCTGTTTTCTTTTGTGATTTTTATATTCTATTTATCTATTGTGTTTTACCACATTTTGTGGCATGTGCCTTGCTAGTTGCTATCTCGTATTTCTTTTCTATTGGATTTTGATTTAAGACCTCTTCTTTTAAATTGGGGAAAAATGCCAAAAAAAACCTCATGTTATTTTTATTTGGAAGTTTAATACCTAATACTTTTTTATTGGAATAAAAATATCCAATATATTAGATTGATGTAAAATAAAACTTTGTTTTTTAAAAATTAGTAGAATCAAATACATGACTCAACAGACGTTAACCTGTGTGACGGAATTTCTAAACCGGATTTTAATTTCAGTCCTATGGTTTTAATAGATATATACAGTATGTAAACTTAATTATTTGATTATATTGAAGTAGTGTAGTGGTAAAAGGTTAGTTTTGCAACCAGTAAAACCTGGGTTAGAACCACTCCATAAACATTTTTTTTTTAAACTCGAGAGTTCTTCGTTGGATGAGCAGTGAGAGTCCGAGAGATTGTTTCTTTCGATTTCTCGATCATAAATTCCGATGATGACGAACGAGATCGAGTAAGAGGGTACCACTTTGATCGACGAAAACAACACTAGATGTTTCGGTCGGTGACGGAGGCGGCCGTCGAGAAGAAGCCTACAACAAACGTACACAAATCGGAGAAATCGAAGGAGAAGAAGGCTGTTTCCGCCGCTAATCAAGGATGTGATTGTTAGGTTGAAGGATAGAACTAGATCTCGCTGAAACGCGATTGTTAACAGTGGTGGTGGCGGCGGCGAATTAACAGAGAAGGCAGAAAGTTTTCCAAAAAAATGAAAAAGGTGTTATAGGAAGGTTTCGAACCCAGGTTTTGATTGTTGCAAAACTAACCTTTCACCACTACACTACTTCAATATAATCAAATAATTAGGTTTACAGACTATATATATCTATTAAAACCATGGGACTGAAATTAAAATCCGGTTTAGAAATTCTGTCACACAGGTTAACGTCTGTTAAGTCATGTGTTTGATTCTACCAATTTTTAAAAAACAAAGTTTTATTTTACATCAATTTAATATATTGGATATTTTTATTCCAACCAAAAAGTATTGGGTATTAAACTTCCAAATAAAAATAACATGAGGTTTTTTTGGCATTTTTTCCTTTTAGAATGTTAGGCTTCCTTTAATTTAATTTAATGAAAATTAGTTGTTTGAAAGAAAGAAAATGTTTAACTTAGAAAATCTTAAATAATGCATCTATTATTAACTCCACAATTCATTCTTAAATTGCATTTTAATTTGTAAACAAGTTCCCTAGAGAGATACAAGATTCACCTATCAGTTGATCTTTTCTTTGAAATGAAAATTTAGATATAAACTCAGTTCAGTTTCAAAGATTTTGAATTTGGGTAACCAAATTTTTACCCAAATTTGTTTTCACATTTAGACGATTGACTATCTATACTGAATACTAAAAAGGTAAAAAGCTTAAAACTAAACAAAGACGCATAGAGAATTCAACAGCCCCAATTAAGTAACAACAAAACATCTATGTAAATGCAGAGAAATGATAATCCAAATCACTAGGCCTTTACTCTTAGGTGAAGCCTTATAATACTGAAATTATACATACCAAAGTAACTTTTTAAAGAAGATAAAACCCATATCACCGAGTGTTTACTCCTCAAAAGAAGCCTTATAATACTTGAAATTAGCTTTCTCAAAAAGTAATTTGTTAAAGATACACCATATATGTCTCAAACATACACCAACACTACCACATAGAAGAAAAAAAACATCTAGCAAAGACTTACTTCATTCTCCACCAGTTTCAATCCAAAACCATAGAGTGAGCTAAGATTCGGTAAACCAAACTGGTTTTAATTTCTCAAAGACGCCTTATCTTTCGAAAATATGCTTCTTGAACTATTTTTAGTATTGCTTATGTGTGATACCAATAGCCCGCACATTCTAGTTCAGTTTTGGTGGTGGGACATCTTCCTGAACTACCAATGTTGAGGATTCATTTGATTGCTAATCAGAATCATCATTATATACTTCTTCATTCTCATAATCAAATGTAGTCAGGTCAAGCTGGTAATGAAGTATCCCTCTGATTCCTCCAAACCCTCTGCAAAACTTAGATCCCTCCTGTGATTTATTGGTCACAAACTCTAGCGCACAACCGAAACGCTTGTACTCATTAGCGAGCCACTCCAACAATAACAATTTCTCCTCCACATCCAAGACCAAATCATTTACTTTGAAATTCTCCATGTTGGCTTCTTGTTCCGTATTTAGGTGCTTGATTACAGCTTCACCAGTCATACTGTTCTTCATCACATATCTGTTGATATCAAGATTATCCCACACAATCAGTGTCTCGACAGAACCTGAATCCAAAGCATTCAACATATCTTCCACACCAAACACGTACTTCCCGATGTCATGGCTTATCTCCTCAAAGTACTTCCCTATTAAAAACTTCTATTGAACAAACTTCACATTCACCAAGATTTTTGCTGATAACTCGATAGCTTGATTGAAACCATTATCACCTCCGTATGATACATCCACCACATTCAGTATGTGATACCCCAGTTTCAGAGACTTGCAGAGGTTCAAAAGATTTGATTTGGCCACCTATGTCACCAAAGTGCACTTATATTTTCAGTGAAGGGTCTTGAGAGAACTCCAGAGTTAAGCGTGCTTGAGCTGTACTAGTCTCAGGATAGGTGACTTTCCGAGAAGTGACTGTCTGAACTGTGTGAGTGAGGACAAAACACAGAGAAAGATCATATGGTGATTTGTAGGGATGGTAAGAAGTCTTTAAAACCTCCCGGACGTACCAAACCAGCCGTCGGTTATGGATGGGCTCACGGGCCTAGTGAAAAGACGTGAGGCCTATTAAGGAAGGTGGGCCCATGAACTGAGATTGGACATGGGATCCACTAAGAGGTGGCGGTCGGGGTGTTACCATTCGGGGATTAAACATATCTGACTGACTTAATTCAGTATTGAATCCTCTAAACCAGGAAGTATCAGCCCATAAACATTAGGCTGACCTGTTGAAGGATTTATGTAGTTTTGCGTAGCAAGCTCGCAGTTTTTCTCACGTAATTATGGCATTTATCCATACGGAGTTGGGCAAAACAAAGAGCGGATTGTCCTCCTCTTCCGTGTTTCTTAGGAAGATCAACATATCGGTCTAAAAGGCTCAAAGTCAATAGTAACCTTCTTTTCCTTTACTTCCTCATTGACTATGGTTCCAGTATAAAGCACAAGACCATTGGGAGGGACCGTGTTGTAAAGTTTCAGCCTATGCTGAGTAGAAGTTATGGCCCCCAAAACTGACTGGCGATTAACTCTGCTTTTGATGTTTGACGCGGTTCCATACTTATTTCCCAACATCTTGGTAACACAAGAGACCTGATCACGTGGGCGCACGATGGGTGAGATCATGCTAGTTCCATTACCCCTAGCAGCTTGTAGAGATTTGATTAGCTTCTTAATCTTCCATATCTCAATGTTCCTGTCATCATTGTTTTTGTCTCCCATTGTAGCTGCAATATCCCATGGACCACATGAGACTAATTCAACTCAAGATAAATAACTGAAGCTGGAGTAGAAAATATAATCCTCAATCAACCATCACCAGCTATATGAGGATAAGGGTCGAACTTAAAAACAGTCAGGATACTTACTATTTGTAAATTGTAGGATCACATACTTTTCGACAGAAGAAAGCTATCACCAAAATTTTATACAACTCCAGTATTATTTTATATTTTTGTGAAACAAAAATAAAACTCTAAAATTACAAACAAAAGGATTATTATTATTTTTTAAACTTATTTTTATATGCAAACTAGCATTTGGCCGGCGCTACGCGCGGGAGTTAGATTAAGGTCTATTTAGGATTTTGTGTGTATATTATTTTTTGGTTTTGTAAATTCATTTTTGCGTCTGTTTTTTTAGTTAATTTGTTTGCTTATGTTGTTTTGTTGGATATTTTTTTAAAATAAGTTTTGCAGTAAGTATAATTTAGTGCACTGTTTATTTTTCAAAAATTGGGATCATCATGTGTGTGTTTTTAATGTATTTTTAAAAAATTATAATGAGAAGTTAACATTGTGTAGTAAAAATTGTTGTTTGGCTGTAGTTGTCAGTTTTGCTTATATTCTAATTATTTGTCATTTTGTGGTTGGATTGTTATTTGGTTTTTTATATGTGGTTGTGGGTTAGAGTTTTAATTACTTTCATATGTATTTAGTAAACTGTGGTAGTAGTTTTTCTGTCAATGTTTTAGTGTTTGGAGTGAAAAAGGTTGTGGATTTTATTAAGAAAAGTAAATAAAATCAATAACTTACATTTTCGTTCTTTTTGCTATTATTTTGTGTTTCAGCCATTGGGTCCAAATTCTTTGTAAGGCTTAAAATATGTTAGTCTATTGGATCATAATTGGTATGTTATTGAGTTAAGAATGGATTAAATCTCTTTGAAAATATATTGTCCTCGTGAACGGGTAGCAGTATAAGTATTAAACCTATTACTTTGATGCTTGTGATCCTTTTTTCAGTCATCTCTTTCATCGATCCATAATCTGTTTTTTTTTGTTTTCGTATTTGGGTGATTTCCTGCTCGCTTCTCATCTGTAGGGGATATTTGGTTATCCCCTTGTTGATTTCGTTAAACGTAAGTGTTAATTGGTGTGCAAATTTGTTTATATGAAAATGTGTTGTCCTCCTTTGATTTCCTAATTAAGTTGTGAGTTGTTTTGTGTTCTTAGTTGTAATTTTTTTTCCGTTTGTCCCCTGAGTGAGTGTTTGGATTCGATGAGAGTTGCGTTTTGGGATAAATTAATTTTTGTGTTTATGTTGCTGTTATTTTATACAGTCCAGATTGTTTTTTTTGGCTCAGTTTTCATTTTCATAAAATTTAGTGCTATGGTTATCTAATTGTAACACTCGTATTTCTGAATGTCTTAATTAGTTTACTAAAAGTTTGTGCATCTCTTACCTTCTCTGTCTTTGGTGATGGTTTTGTTAACTGCTGCCAAATAATGTTAATTGAGTTCTAGCAGAAAAAGGGGTGATAAATAGAAACAATCATAAAAGCATCAGTAAATTTTCCGTCTTTCCTGTCAAGCGCAAAGAATTCCAACAATGAATAAGAAGATAGCATTGCATCGTTAACCAAATAAAAAAAATGATCATGAGGTGGGCACATGGTAATGCACAAAACCTTAGTTATGGAACACTGAGCTTAAAAATCTTAAGAATTTAGTAAATAATCACCTTGTGCAGAGAAGGAAGGACATGTTTCACACCATATGCAGATAGTTGAGACATCATAGCTCGAGTAGCACATTCTGCTGCTTCACGAACGGCTCCAACTTGGTCAGAGAACAACACCAGAAGTAAGGGTAACATCTTTATCACATACCTAAACCAAAAGAATGTATATTACCAAGTTGCAACATTTCCTTTTGGCATATTTATCATTAGAAAGTTCTCTTACGATTCATATAATTTTCCAAGCTTCTCGCAGAGACATTCAAATGCAAGAAGTGCTCCTTCACGCCGTTTAGCAGAATTTCTGCAGCCAAAACACAAACAACACATCAGAAGTGAAGTAAGGTTAATAGTGAACATCTACATATTATAGATGTTATACAAAAAGACAAAGCATCAATGACATAAGAAATAACCAGCAACTAATTAGCCCACTTCAATGGAATATTGACTTGCAAGGCAGCCTTTCTATTTGAATATAAATCGATTATGTCAACAATGTATTACTAAAGAGAATAAACAGAAGAGCTAATGAATCAAAATGCACGGACTATATGCAGAAGATGTTTGGTCCCTCAATACCATAGTGAACAGCTACATAACTTCGGAAAAATATAAATTAAAATACCAAAACACAAGCTTGAATGGCATCACAAGCCAACATGCACTCCTAAAACACCGATACCATAAACTTTATATACCATATAAATATAATGTTAAAAGAATGCATAAGAAATACCTGTCAATAAGTGCCTCTTGCAAAGTGACTATAAGACCATATTTCTTCAAGCTAGAAACTCCAAAGCCCATAATTACTCCTGCAAGACCAAAACCTGCCCCTCTACGCTCACCATATTTATCACTCTTCATTAGCTTATCCAAGAGCCTTGAAAAAAGGGCAGGGGCATCCTCCTAACAAAGCACCAGAGATTAACGAAAATAGAATGAAATACTACCCATGCCAAAGCCATTAGGTATAGCAAAAAATGTTTAGGTAAGATCTCAAAATTTGTAGGAAACACACCTGCTTTGATAGCACAAGTGGAGAAAGGCATGTTGAGACTGCACATTGCACACTTATTTTTTATGTTGTATATATACCAACTGTTTAGCTGTTTAATTGATCCTCTGTAAGTGTTGCTTGTGTTGCCCTGCTTTGATTTGGTTATTCTTTTTTGATTTTGTATAGCTGAGTTTTTCTATGATGTAGTTGTCCCTCAAGGTAAATACCTCTTTGCATAGACCTCTTTACAAATGTAAGTTTAGAAACAAAGAGAGTGAAACGATCGAGTGCGTCTAGTGTAATTGAGAGAGAGGGTGAATGAGAGTATGAAAGTGTAAGAAAGAGAGTGTAGAAGAAGAATAGAACTTCTTACTTGAATTAGAACATGGTTACAGTCTAAATATAGACAATACAATATGCTACACGATTTTCTTAGTGAAAGTGACATCTAAGACTCCTTAACTAAACATGTGATACTAAGTTGACTTTGGCTTCCCACTTGCTTTGAATCTCCAACGGTTGGGAAGGAAGGTTCTAGAGACTTGGTAAGTCTTTCACATGAGGCTTGTGAGACATTACATGGGCTTCTCACCACTAGGCCACACGATCGTACGGACGGCCCGGAGGTTGTACGGACGGCCATTGTACGGACAAGGTGATCATGATCCCAAATCACACTCCCCCTCAAGCTTAGTCATTGGACCTCATGACACAAGCTTGAACCATTGATCACCTACCTCATTAAAACCTTAGTATAGAAAACCACTTCGGAAAAACTATACTTTAGGAAAAAGAGTATAGGATCTCAAGGTTTGGTGAGGTTCATGAGTCCAAGCTTAGGGTGAATGTATTCACACACTTGTGGACTGGCTGCCTTTGTGAAAATGTCGGCTAGTTGTTCTTTGGTGTCGGTATGGCATGGAAGCGTGACACCTAGTTGAATCTGCTCTCGCACCTTGTGGCAATACACCTCGATATGCTTCGTTCTCTCGTGGAATACAGAATTGGTGGCGATATGAATGGCTGCTTCATTATCACAATGCATAGTGATAGGTGTTGATGATTCGATTCCAAGATCCTTCAATAAGGCCTTCAGCCACATAAGCTCGGTCGTTAACTTCCTCATGGCTCTATACTCGGACTCCGCACTAGATAGCGAGACAACCTTTTGTTTCTTGCTTTTCCATGTGACTAGGTTCCCTCCTAAGAATGTGCAGTATCCGGTGGTTGAGCGACGATCCCCATTGTCTCCGGCATAATTAGCATCGCAATATCCTACCAACTCGGTGCTCTTGTTTCTACCCATCCATATGCCTTGTCCCGGAGCTCCTTTGATGTACTTGAGGATTCGGTTCACCATGTTCCAGTGATGTCTAGTTGGGTTTTGCATGTGTTGGATCACCTGGTTCACAGAAAAACAAAGATCAGGCCTAGTTATGGTTAAGTATATAAGCTTACCCACTAGGCGTCTATATCGCTTGACATCTTCAAACGGAGGCTCCCCCTTTCCAGCTGTCTTGTAGTTTTCCTCAAGTGGTGTGGTCACAGCCTTTGATCCAAGCTTTCCTGCTTCACTTAAGAGATCAAGTGCATATTTTCTTTGTGATAAGAACAATCCTTCATCGGATCTATACACTTCTATACCAAGGAAATACTTAAGCTCTCCAAGGTATTTAATATCAAAAACTGACTTAAGAAATTCTTTAGTCTCTTGAATGCCTACCTTGTCACTTCCAGATATGATGATATCATCAACATATACTAGAATGACTACTATACCTTTGTCACTTGGTAGGGTGAAGAGTGTGTGATCAGATTCGGACTTGCGGAAGACTCTTCCAAGGAGGGTTGTACTCAACTTGTGGTACCATGCTCTCGGCGATTGCTTAAGGCCGTATATAGCCTTGTTGAGTTTAAACACTTTTCCCAGACCAATGGTGTCCTCTAGACCGGGTGGTGGCCGCATGTAAACCTCGTCCTGAAGCTCACCTTGCAAGAACGCATTCTTCACGTCCATTTGCCATAGATCCCAGTCCAGGTTAGTTGCCAAGGAAAGGATGACTCGAACTGTGTGGAGTTTGGCCACCGGAGCAAACGTATCCTTATAGTCCTCCCCATACGTTTGCGTAAACCCACGTGCCACCAGCCTGGCCTTGTATCGCTCGATCTCACCATTACTTTTGTACTTAATTGTGAAAATCCAGCGTGATGTGACTGCCTTCTTACCTTTCGGTAAGTCAGCCTCATCCCAAGTATGATTTGTCTCCATGGCCGTCGTCTCGGCTTGAACCACATCTCGCCAAAACTTATGATCCTTGGCCTCGTCATACGTTTGGAGAACCCAATGCTTGTCAATTTGGCCAAGGAAGACTTGATGTTCCATCGGAAAATGGGCAAGCGTACATACGGCTTGAATCAGGTGTGCAACGGCCATGTTGTTGTAGTACATGCGAGTGTTCTTCCAATTGGACGGAGGAAACTTGAGACGCTGGCTTCGTCGGAGAGGAATAATATCCTCATGATCATCTGTGGTTTGTGTGACCAGGTCCTCGGGTGAGACCTCTTCTTCTAGTATAGCCTCATCGTTGGTGATCCTCGGAGAGTCCGCAGTAGGCTGAGGCTGCTGAGTAGGGAGCACATCGGAGTGATTTGAATCACTAGAATCAACATCAATAGGTGGAATAGGTTCTTCTGGTGAGTTTGTCCCGGGTGAATTGTCGTTGGCCCGAGTATTTTTGACTCCTAGCCGCTCAAGTATAATACGGAGGTTCCTTGTGCGATCGGATGCGGAAGAAGATAGATCACAAAGGTCTTCCCAATTATTTTTGCTGTAGTATCCTTGAGATTCGACGAACTTCACATCACGAGAGACCATTACTCGTTTGTTCTCAGGGTCATAACACTTGTAGCCTTTTTCTGTGGTAGAGTATCCGATAAACATTGCTTTGGTGCTTTTCGCCTCTAGTTTATCTCGGAGCTCACCTGGTCTTAAGACAAAACAAATACATCCAAATACTCTTAAGTGATCAAATGTGGGATGTTCTTTGTTTAATACCTCAAATGGTGAAGTGTCATGTAGGATCTTGGTGGGAGTTCGATTAATGAGATAACAAGCCGCAAGGACTGCATCTCCCCAAAAACGTCTTGGTACATTGGTGTGGAACATCATTGATCGAGCCACTTCCATTAGATGTCTGTTCTTCCTCTCAGCTACACCATTTTGTTGTGGTGTGTAGGGGCAGCTCGTTTGGTGAATTATGCCATGCTTGGTGAGATGTTGCTTGAAGGCGTGACTTGTGTATTCTCCACCATTATCTGATCGAAATATCTTAATTTTTGCATTATAATGGTGAGTCACATAGTTTTGAAAACTAATAAAGGCCTCAAGGACTCTATCTTTAGAGGGAAGAAGAGTTATCCAAGTATATTTTGATTTTTCATCAATGAAAGTAACAAAATATTTTTGGTTTTCCCTAGACAAGCATGGAGATGTCCATACATCAGAGTGAACAAGGTCAAAGCAATTTTCATATATAGTCAAAGACTTTGGAAAAACAGATTTGCAATGTTTACCAAGAATACAAGCCTCACATTCATCATTTTTAAAAGAAATACTTGGAAACATAAGTTCTAAAGCTCTAGAGTGAGGATGTCCTAGTCTAGCATGCCAAATAGAATCATTAGGCTTAACAACAACTGAATTAAAACAAGAAGAAGAAGTAGATAGGTTCAAGTCCTCAAGCACATAGAGATCATCCTTAGAGCCTCCTTGGCCAAGGACTTTACTTGTCTCAATATATTGAAAATAAACCTTGTTAGGACCAAATATTGCATAGCAGTTTAAATCAGTGGTAGCTCTCTTAACAGATAGCAAGTTAGATGTAAAACTAGGCATGTAAAAGGCTTTAGAAACTTTATCAAACAGTTTTAAATTTCCTATGCCCTTAACTGGAACTTTTTCACCATTTGCAATAATCACATTCCCTAAGGCAGGTTTAATGTCACTAATCAACTTAGGATCACTAATCATGTGATGAGATGCACCGGAATCGACTATAAGTGGTTTATCTGGTTTTAAAGAAAGAAGCGAGTTACCGGAATTCTCTTTAAGAGCTTTGATGAGGGCGTCGAGGTCAGACTTCCTCACAAGGTCAGTGTTAGCGGCAAGGGCGGTTCCGGTCACATCCGCGGCTCGCTGGTTTGATGCTTCACTCAGCGGCTCCACAATCGCTTGATGAGCTCTCGGTGCTCCACGGTTGTTCATTGACCGGTTGGCTCGGAGATGTGGATGAAGAATCCAACACTGATTCTTGAAATGGCCCGGCTTCTTGCAATGGTTGCACACTGGAGGGTTCTTGTCTTCACCTCGATAGTAACCCTTGTTTGCGGTCGCTACATCAGCCTTGTTGGCGGTTACAAGCTCCCCCTTGCTACCAAACAACCCCATGGAGCCATGCTCCTTTTGAATTTGGCTACACACGTCCTCTAGGCTAGGCAGCTTGTCAGACCTCAAGATATGTTTGATGAGGTCGTTGTAGGATGGATTTAGTGTAAGGAGGAGGCCGAACACCTTGTCTTGCTCACGCCTCTCGTTTAAGATGGCCGGGTCAAGTGTTGCCGGCCTAAGCATCTCAAGCTCAGCCCAAAGAGACCGAAACTTCCCAAAGTGTTTGGTGAACTCCATGTCCTCCTGGCTTAGGCTGTTGATGGCTCTCTTGATCTCAAAGACTCGGTTTAAGTTGGTAATGTTACCGAACACATTTTGCAATGTGTCCCATAAATCCTTAGCCGTCTCGCAGTAGGAGTAGGCTTCGAGTATTGGAGCATCAAGAGAGTTCTGGATGATGGCAAGCACACTTTGGTCCTCTTGGAACCATTTGTCTTCGCCGCTTGTGACCGCTTCTTTGTCATCCTTGGTAGACTCCTACTTGGGAGCCTCCTTCGTGGTGATATGGGTCCAAAGCCCTCGGCCGCATAGATCCGTCTTTGTGGTTCTTGCCCACAATAAATAGTTCTCTCCTTTGAGAGTAACTGGAACAATCAAGGTCTTGGTGCCTTCCATGGAGTTTTGTCCGCTGGTCAATAGGTGTACCCAACGGTTAAAGAGAAAGAGCTTTTGCGAATGAAGAAGATGAAGTGAAATGAGAAGGTGCGGAAGTAAGTGATGATTGTAGGCTTTAGAAAGATAAGCAACAAGGCTCTGATACCATGTAAGTTTAGAAACAAAGAGAGTGAAACGATCGAGTGCGTCTAGTGTAATTGAGAGAGAGGGTGAATGAGAGTATGAAAGTGTAAGAAAGAGAGTGTAGAAGAAGAATAGAACTTCTTACTTGAATTAGAACATGGTTACAGTCTAAATATAGACAATACAATATGCTACACGATTTTCTTAGTGAAAGTGACTTCTAAGACTCCTTAACTAAACATGTGATACTAAGTTGACTTTGGCTTCCCACTTGCTTTGAATCTCCAACGGATGGGAAGGAAGGTTCTAGAGACTTGGTAAGTCTTTCACATGAGGCTTGTGAGACATTACATGGGCTTCTCACCACTAGGCCACACGATCGTACGGACGGCCCGGAGGTTGTACGGACGGCCATTGTACGGACAAGGTGATCATGATCCCAAATTACAACAAAGCCATGGAGGTTCATCACTGTCGCTGCTACATTCGCAAGCCCAGGTGTCTCGATATCCTGTCTAACTCCTGCTGACAAGCCAAGACCTCCTATGGAAATTGGCACCTGCACCCACACATCATATACAAATTTCACCACTTCTGGTAACAAAACTTCTCATGCTTAATATTTATACCCAGTAGCAACTTACACATTATGGTCATAGCCCAAATTGTTTCAATATTGCTAGAAATCACTGGTTTCAGCGTGTGAGAGGTGAGAATCTGAAGCTTCCCTTCCTTATCAAGAGCATTTCCGTGATCAGCAGTAACAACATATCTCCCTCCTACCTGTTCTATGGCATCAAGGATTGTCTGCAAACCAGAGATCAAAAACTCAGTTGAGTCATACCTACTAATTAAGAACGGTTTTTAAACATTCCTATGCCACAAATTTAATTGAAACCATACCCTCACATCAAGATCATCAGCTTCACATGCAACAACAATAGCTGCGTCAATATCACCAGTATGACCCACCATGTCTCCATTTGACAGGTTAACACGCACCTAAAAATTCACTCACAACAAATTCAGAAGCCGAGAGTTTGATTGGGTTAAGACAATATGACAAGAGAATACACCTTACCTGGTAAAACTTGCCACTAAGGATAGCATCCCTTGCTTTCTCGGCAATTTCCAGCGCTTTCATCTTTGGCTGGACATTGAATGATATTCCACTATCACTTGGAATCTCAACGTACTCTTCTAACTTTTCATTAAAATATCTAGAGCGGTTGCCATTCCAAAAGAAGGTGACATGACCAAACTTTACAGTCTCACTGTTTCAGTGAAATAAAATTTCAATGTAAGTAACCATTAACTGTATAATTTCATCAAAAAAACACAGCTAGAGAAAGACGTTACACTGGAGATGGAAGATAGGGATGACAGTGAAAGGGTGTGGAGAGACGCTTCAGGTCGCACAGTGGGGGCTGCGGAGTTGAGTTACGTGGTGAGGGTTTTAATTTAGCCGGCAAACAAAAAAGGTTTAGATTGGGCTTTTAAAGAGATATGGGCCAAACAAATAAGAAGTGCTTAGTGGTATGTCGAAAGTTAAGAAACAAATAGGAACTGCGGCATTGTCGAAAATTTGGCCTCATTAAATAGAGTGGCTGACGTGACAGCACCAGGAATGAGTAAATGTAACTTTATATATATATCTATATAGATATCTTAATCATAAATATAAAATGCTCATCACTAATTAATATAAATTTTTAAAAGAAATTATTGTGTTCCACAAATACCTGCAATTCTTGTAAACCACTAAAGTCATTTTTTTTTTCATTTTTAGTATTTGTGTTTTTTTTTTTAATGTTTGTGTTCTTTTAGACTGAAAAGGTTTGTATTGTTGTTTATAAAAAAAACATAGTGGTGGTACTTTTTAAACTAAAACTTAGCTTACGAGTACTATAGAATATTTTATTTTAAGGTGAAATGTTAAAACAAAATTTTTGAGGCGTACTTAAAAATATTACATATTTACTACTAAATAGAGTTCTTATTAATGGTCAGCCTAATGGTCAATAGTCAGATTGTGCCAGAGAGGATTACGACAGAGGATCCACTATTCTCTTATTTGTTTATTCTATGTATGGAGGTTTTGATTGCAAATATTCGTAAGGCGGAAGCGGATAAGCGGATTATGGGTACTAAGGTGGCCAATAAGTGCCCTCCCATTACACATTTGCTGTTTGCGGACGATAGTTTCTTCTTCTGCAAGGTGGATAAAGATCAGTGTGGGGTTATCTTGGGTATTCTTAAGCAGTATGAGGCTGCCTCCGGACAGCAGATCAATTTTGCAAAATCTTCCATCCAGTTTGGTCACACGATAGACGAACCAGCTAGGTTGGAGATGCAGGGGTCTTTGGGATTACCACTCTGGGTGGCATGGGATCATATTTAGGGATTCCTGAAAGTTTGGGGGGGGGGGGGCGGTCCAAGACGAAGGCCTTCTCATTTGTTCGGTATAGGCTACAGAGCCGAACAACTGGTTGGACGGCAAAACTGCTGTCCAAAGGGGGTAAGGAGGTAATAATTAAGAGGGGGTATTGGTTTGGGATTTAAAGAGAATTTTAACGACTTTAAAAGTTGTCTAAAATCTTGATAAATATAGTGTTATTGGATTAAGAGTTTTATAAAGTCATTAAAAGTTTTATGTTATTCAATTAAAAAAAAAAGAATCTTGGATTGTTAATAAATTCAAATATTATGTTATTGGTTTGAGATTTTATATCATTTCCTTCATAACAAAAGTCATGAAAACTCTTTCATCAAATAGAAAAATTGTGAATCAGAGTCCATGACTTTTTGTTGTTCTTTTGTTGAAAATGAAAACGTGGGATTTTTTTGGATATATATTCATAGCTTCTTCTACCCTGATCTCTTCGATTCTCCTCTCAAGACTCAACATATCTTTATATCAACCTTTTTGTTACGTATTGGGTGGAGAGAAAATTTTCTCAATTATGTGTTCGGTGGTTAGTTCATATCAACTAACCTTAACACTAAATCTCAATTATGTGTTCGGTGGTTTTTGAAAGTCATCGTGGTGACACAGTGTATTGTGAGGATATATATTCATAACGTGCATAAACTATCGTGGTGAAATTATGTGTTCGGTGGGTCTAGTTGTAAGGAAGATTAGAGAGATAAGTAAGAGATTTTTTTTCTTTCACAGAAAGCGTTGCATAAACAAAAGAACATTATGTAATATTTTTTAGAAAGATTTTACAAGATTTGATGAGAGATTTTACTAGATTAGGAAAAACAAATCAGCAAGATTTTAAAAAACTTTCTAACAATCACTTAAAATCCTTCATTTTATAATTTCCATGATTTTATTTAAAGTCATTAAAATTCTCTTAAAATCTGAAACCAATATCCCCCTCTAAGTCTGTCGCGACTGCGGTACCGAGTTTTGTGATGTCTTGTTATCTGTTACCGAAAACAATCACATCCAAAATGACGAGTGCAATTGCCAAATTTTGGTGGAGTTCTACTGGTCAGAGTGGGGGCATGCATTGGTTAGCTTGGGATAAACTTTACAACAGCAAACAGATGGGTGGGTTGGGTTTTAGGAATGTTGATGATTTTATAAAGCTGGTCTTGGGCATACTTGGTGTCGGGATCGGCTCCTTGAGCATTTTGATCCTGTGGATGTTTCTTTGATTGAGGCTATTCCATTGAGTAGTTGTCCGCAAGCGGATGCATTTGGGTGGCACTTTATAAAGTCTGGCAAATATACGGTTAAATCAGGATATGAAACAGCACGGCTTGGTGTCCCTAGCATCTTACAAGCTCTTGGGTCGGGACCGGATATCACCCCCCTTCTCGCAGGGGTTTGGCAAGTTCATTGTCCACCTAAGATAAAACATTTTATGTGGCAAGTTTTGACTGGCTGTATTTCTGTTTCGGCAAACTTGAAACGGCATGGTTTTGCTTGTGATGTCGGTTGTACGAGATGAGGGGCTGAGGAGGAAACTATTAATCATGCTATTTTTGTCTGTCCGCCAGCACGTCAGGTCTGAGCTCTGGCCCATGTACCTGTGGGTCCCCAGAATTTCCCGACGGAGTCTATCTTCTCTAATGTCGACCATTTTCTAGGGCGTAAAAATCTGGGTTCACAAGTTGTGACTTTCCCTTGGCTCATGTGGTATATTTGGAAAGCATGGAATGCTAGGGTTTTTGAGAATCAGGTGGAACATCCTGATGAAGTGGTGCGGTTGGCGGAAGGGGAGGCGTCCTCCTGGTTTCAGGCTCAGGAGGAAGCAGGGGAGTTGGAGTGTCCATCTACTCCTTTCTTCTCTTCTCCTACGCCTCAGGGAAGTAGTTTTTTCTCTTCCTTCGGTTTACTCGGGGTATCGATGCTTTGTTGATGGCTCTTGGAAAGAGTCTGATTGTTTTTCAGGTACAGGATGGTGTTGTACTTCTTTACAGAGAGAGTCCCCGCTACTCGGAGCTACCAACTACCGGCGCAGTCTTTCCATGCTACACGCTGAAGTTGAAGCTTTTCTGTGGGCCATGCGATATATGATTGGCCATGACTTCCAGGATGTGACTTTCATTACGGACTGTTCCGAGTTGGTGAAGATGGTTTCTTCTCCTCGCGACTGGCCGGCCTCAAGATTGATAGGGAGGAGTTTTCTTCTTTTTCTTTGGTTTATGTTTCTCGTAACGCTAATGTTAGAGCAGATTCCTTGGCACGCCAAGCGCGCGCAAGTCCGCACCATGTTCTGTTTGTAAAAAATTTTCCTCCAAATTGGCTTATTTGAGATAATTCTTTCGTTGACAAAAAATAAATAAAAACAACTAAATAAATTCAAAGATCAAACGCAATAATTGGTATAATTGTTACTGATGGATCATGCCTTAAGCCAATCCTTTCATGTCGAGCAGACCAAGAGGCTAAATGGACCAAGTATTGGCTTGCGGCCTCAAAGAAATATATATACTTAATCGACCACTTTTTTGTTGGATTTTTTCATTAGTCTAGTGTTAAAAATATCCTCGGTTGTAAACAATATTAGAAATTCTGTTATGAAACTAGAGAATCCGAAGGAGAAATTCTCTTGTCTTATTCATAATGATAGAAGGAGGTTACATATTTATAGTGTTTACATAAGTCTAAGGTTAAACTGA
The DNA here is from genome assembly GCA_024034495.1 of Camelina laxa. NCBI lineage: Eukaryota > Viridiplantae > Streptophyta > Magnoliopsida > Brassicales > Brassicaceae > Camelina > Camelina laxa. The sequence goes on from CM043883.1 coordinate 17,479,759, forward strand.
CATAAGGAGAACATGGCCGATGGGCCTTGGTCCAATGGACCTAAAGTCTTGAACACCTATGGGCCGAGTACGGGCTTGGTTATGGAGTCCACAACCCAATGTTTTACAATACTCCCCCTTGGATGACATAACCATGCAAGTGCGAGGAAGGGATCTATGCAATGTGCTTGGGGATGCTGCCTCATTAAAACCTTACCAGGAAAACCCAGTGGGACAAAACCTTGGTGAAGGAAAAAGAGTACAGCACACATTGCTCCCCCTATTCCAAGCATCACTCTAAGTCCTTAAGCCTCCGCATTCCAATCTGGTGCGTGACTTCTTGAATGTTGCTTTCGGTAATGCCTTGGTGAAGAGATCGGCTGAGTTTTCGCATGATTGAACTTGAGTAGTATATGCTTCGTCCGATCTCCCTTGATGTAACCTTCCTTGAGCTGTGCAATGCAGGCGGTATTGTCTTCATGTATGACCTTAGCTTCCTTGTTTTCGACCATACACACTCAGACTTTCTTTGTTATAACCTGCATTAGCATAACCAACTAAAACCTTCTTTGTTATAGTTAGTATAAACCAAAATTTAAAGTTCCTTGTAGGTAACATGACAAATACTTAATTTCACTCTAGTGCCTTTGGGTTTGTCAAGAACTAATTCTTGCTAGGAGGTTCACGAAATAACTTATGTTTGGTCTAGTGTGGCTAGCCAAGACATTAACTCTCCTATAGCACCGAGCTATGGCATTTCAGGACTGAGAACTTCCTCATTGTCCTTCTTTGGACCAATGGATATTTATCCAAAACAATGCTCCTTACAACCATTGGGCTAATCAATGGGTGAGCTTAGTCCTTATTAAATCTCTTGAGTACCTTTCTGTATATGCCATTTGATGCACAAGGATTCTATCTTTTATGTACTCAAGTTATAACCCCAAACAGAATTTTTCTTTCTCTTGCCTAGGTCTTTTATTTCAAATTCTTTCTACTGTTTGGGCGATTTAACCAGGGGTTCGAAGGATGTTTAAATCATCCATATACACTGCTATGATTACAAACCCTTTGTTTGCAAACTTCTTTATAAATACATGGACTGATGGATCATTTTATAGCCCTCTTTGGCTTGGTACTTACTCAATTTATTGTACCATATACACCCACTTTGTTTCAGTCCAGTAAGGAATTTGTCTAGCCTTATGCAGTATTTTCCCGAGAACCACTCTTATCTTTGAGCTCAATATCCTCTGGTAATCTCATAAATTTCATTTTCCAGTGGACCATATAAGTATGCGGTTTTAACATCCATTATCCGTACATCCAGTTTTTCTCTTATAGCCAGACTTATTAAAGTTGTTGCATTCATCACAGGGAGTAAGTCTCCTCATAATCTATTTCTGGTCTTTGAGAGAATCCTTGTGCTACAAGCCGTGTCTTATCTCACGCTTTCATTACTCTCATTTCTCTTTCTTACAAAGACCAACTTATGTCCAACTGGTTTTATATCAAGTGTTGTCCTTAAGGTCAGACCAAACACATTTCTCTTCTTTAAAGAGTTTAACTCCACGTCAATGGCTTCTTTCCATTTTAGCCAATCTTTACTTTGAGTGCACTCTAACATAGACGTGAGTTTCTGATCCTCATTTACTTCAAGTGCTACCTTGCATGCAATTATTTCATTAATGTCGACATCTTTGCAGTTCCATTTTATTCTAGACATGATATAGTTTATCGAGCCCTTATTATTATCAATACCTTAAGGACCTTGAGGTTTAGCGTCCTAAATCTCATTGTTGGTACCTTAGGATTTGCCGCGGCCATGTCTATATTTTTTTTCTCTTTAACCTCGATTTTATTTGCACCTTTCTTAGATTTCCGAGGGTTCTTTTCTATGGAACATTTTTGGTCTATATTAGACTCTGTAGCAACTTGATTATTGTGTTCCTTTTGAACATCAATACGTACTGGTGCATTACAAGCTGGTATGTATGATTTTCTTATTCTCTTTGGGTCAAAAGGAATCTGGCAATTTATTAGCTAGCTTTTGCAAATGAATAATCTTTTGGACCTCTGCATCATAGGCTAGAGTCCGAGGATCTTGCCAATTTAAGGATGTTTGATTCCATAATATTTCTTTGACCAGCATGTTTATCTCTCCACCCAACATAGAAAACTCGGATTCAACTAAGTGACAATCCGCGTATCTGGCCACATAAATAAATCACCTTGGCTCAAGATACTTAGCAATGGTGGGAGAATCATATTCATCATATATTCCCATCCTCTCTTAGGATCCCATTTTTTGTTCTCTGTGATGATGCAATATAAACAGCACACCCGAATAATATTTGAGATGGGATATGTCTGGCTCATGACCCGTTAGTAATTGGGATGGTGAATATTCTATGCTCACTAGATGGCCTGATGCGCATAAGCTTTACTGCATGTAATATTGTGTGTCCCCAAGCCGACACAGGAAGCTTCGACCTCATGAGTGATGGCTGAGCAATGTTTAATGAAAGATTCATCTAATCCATTCTCTGTATGTTCATGTGACACAGGGTGGTCCACACTTCCCCCCATGGACATACCATTATTTATTAAACACTTGGGATATAAGTTCACCAGCATTGTCTAGACTTATAGTCTTTAAGTGGATAATCTCTTTATTTAAATTTACTGGTGATGGCCTTATAATGTGTTTCCCTTGTGTACATGCTACACACGTGAGATTCTTAGGAATAACTCTTCTCTCTTTTAGGAGTGTGCCCATTTTAATATCTGCTTACGCATCATGTTAGAACTCGGATGGCCAATCCGGTCATGCCATAAAGTGAATCATTGAACATTTTGTTCATTGCCATATTAGCCTCTATCATTTCAATCTTAGCATGGTAAAACCAGTGGCTAGTGCGGGATAGTCTCTAGGACTTTCTTATGTCCTTGGGTGATTTCAATAATATATAGGAACTCTCTGTTTCCTTCACCCTTTATTTTAACATAGGAACCATTCAAATGAATGTCCTTAAAGCTCAATAAGCTTCTCCTAGAGCTGGGTGAATATAAAGCATCACTTAGTTCAAATGTGTGCCATAAAATATATGCCTGGCCGTAGCCTTCACTTAGGCTTGCTATACCCGCTTATCTTTGCTAATATTAGCATTTTTCAAAATTTGTGTAGCTTAATCCACTATCCACCACACTTATGTTCTTGTCCTTAGCCATTTACAATAATGGACAAGATTTTATGTTTTAAACAAGCAAAAATATAATGACAGAAATAATATAATTGAATTTAAACCAAAATAATAATTCAATCAAATTCAAAGTATAGAAATTAAATTAATACACCACATGAGTTTAATTATTTTTCCTTAGGCAATTACGAATCTCATAATCCAATTTAGTCATCTTTCTCATGGTTGAAATTTCCTTCACCATCGAGATGAACCAGGTTAGTTTCTGGATTTATTTTCTTTATTTTCAAACTCTCTTAATAGAGATCAACAAGGTGCTTAAGAGTTCTGTATGTATTTATCTAATGGTTCTCTATACCATAATTATTACAAGTGGACTTTGGTCTTATGTTGTGGTTTAAATAACCCGCGGCCTATTCCCCGACCACGGCCGAAGCCTAATCGGTTTCTATGGCCTTTGACCATCATAATTATGTCATTGGTAAGTCCCACGGCCAGGACCACTACGTCCACTTCTTCCTCGGCCACAGCCACATTTGTCTCTATGGACATAATTAGACTCCTTAGTCTCTTTTGGCTCTTTTAGGCTCTTGAGGATTTTTCTTTGTAATTTTAACCTTGTGAGCTTCATTGCACTTTTCATTAATAATTGCTCATTGTTTTGCTCAGCAAGTAGCAAACAAGAGATGAGGTCTGCATAGGTCTTAAACCTTTTAGTGTGAAAAGTAGAGAATGTCTTCTCTAGCAGTTCTTTCTTAGTAACCTTAGTACCACACAACCTTAGGATAGAGACAATCTTAAAAGCTCTGAGTTATACTCATCCAAGGATTTGAATTCCTGGATCCTTAGGTTTTTCCAATCAAATTGAGCCTTTGGTAGGAGCACCATCTGTTGGTGTCCATATTTGTTTTTCAACTCTGTCCAAAGGTCAATAGGATTTTCTATGGTGAGGTACTGATTCTTGAGACTCTCAGCAAGGTGATGGTGCATATGCATAATCACCTTGTATATAACTTAGTGCAATCATTATCATCCTTAATACACTCACATGGGTCCTTAGATTTTACAAAACATGCACCCGATTATATCATGCCATTTTTAGGACCGAACCATGTAATTAATTTTGGATCACGCCATGCGGTGTTTAAGACCGAACCATGGAATCATTTTAGTCTTAGGTCATGCGGTTTTTGAGACCGAAACACGCCTTGCCTTTACTCAAAATTTTGAACTTAGGTCATGCGGTATTTAAGACTCGAAACATGCCATCATATTTAAACTTTAGGTCATGCGGTGTTTAAGACCGAACCACGCCTTTATTATACTCAATTCGTGGCTTTATTATGCATGCAAGACAACAAAATCAAATAGATAATGCATGCAATAATTTCCTTTTTTTCTAGATAGGATTTCCATTTCCTTAATTTCCTTATCCACTCTAGGATTTAGCAAATATTGTTTTAAGGGATTTAGATAATTACTATATCAATTAGGAACTTATCCTAATCAATATTTTATTTCCGATTTCACGATTTACTATTTTAGAAATTTAACAAAATACTAACAAGCAATCTGATTCAACCTTAAAACACAAAGAAAATGCTTTCTCATGAATTTATGATTTTCGATTAACAATCCTAGAGACAATCTATGATTAATTCATGCAGTCAGTTTTATCACAATCTAATCATGGTCCGATTTTAATATGATGCATGAACAACCAAGTTCTAAACATCCTAGAACAATTCGATTATTAACTCTTTCTTATGCAATTCGAATTTAACAGTTTTAGTTCTAGGTTCTTATGCAACAAGCAATCAAGCAATAATAATAATCAATCAACCGAATTCAAGCTTGATATATTATGGAGCAATTCAAAAACAATCTAACAATCCTATGAGATCGATTTTGAGGTTCAATAGTCTTAGGGTCCAAGTTCGATTTATATGGTTCCATAGGGTTTGAGTTTTTACCTTAACACCACAAGGACTCTGACTGGTTTGATTTGGGAGCTAAAGACCTCAGATTTCCCTTGATCACGAACCACAAACCTCGATCCACGTACCGCTATCGACCTGATTCTCGTCCCGCTCACGTACTGCTCTCGTCCGGATCCCGTACTGCTCTCGTCCGGAATCTCGTACCGCTATCGAATTGCTTCCGGACTGCTCGCGGACAGATTCTCGTATCGCTCCCGTACCGCTCTCGGGTGCTTCCCGGAACCGCGAGCAACAAACCTCGGATAAGTCTCGGGCAAAACCGTACAAGACTTACCCCGGACAGAACTCGGATGTTACTTCGAGTAAACACCGATCGCCGAAGGTTTTGGATTATCACCGAGAGATCTCCGAGACAAGGAGATAAGTCTCGAAGAAGAAGAAGAACAAAGGCGGTTTATGGTTTGGAAGAGAGGGATGAATTGGCGACTGCTTAGGGTTTTAGGGTTAGGGTTTTCTCAGCTGGCCTTAGTGGCTATCATACTGATAATGTGTTATGAAACTAGAGAATCTGAAGGAGAAATTCTCTTGTCTTATTCATAATGATAAAAGGAGATTACATATTTATATTTTACATAAGTCTAAGGTTAAACCGGCATAGAAGAACATGGCCGATGGGCCTTGGTCAATTGGTCCTAAAGTCTTGAACACCTATGGACCGAGTATGGGCTTGGTTATGGAGTCCACAATCCAGTGTTTTACAACAAATTCCTTTTTATCTTTTTAGTGTCTTCATTTTTCTTAAAAATTATCACTTTTAACAGGCTCTTTTTTGTCTTAGCTTTTATAGCTTTTTCATCTGTAGGGCTGGCTCTCTCTTCAAATTTATCTTACAAAATAACTAGTCTAACCACCACTGTAACAAAGGAGGAGTTGGGATCATCGGAGCATCACATTTATCATAAAATTGAAAATTTAATTGCAAATCATTGCAGAAAAAAGAATTCAAGGTAACTAAAAGAGTCTATCTAAAAATAAAATTATGATAAAATTTTATTTCACTCACGAAACCTAACTCCAAGTAATCCTAACAATCAGAGAATTTCAGTAGAACAATATGAACACATAAACAGTTAGAACAAAGAAAAGAAAGTAGATGTTACATCCCGGTTTTATAATTGGGAATTGAGCCAGTTTGTTTCTTTTGAAGCCATTAAGAACCAGTTATGTGAAACGACAAAGGTCATGTCGTTTGTATATGCGCATCATGTGTTTCTTCTTCATTTGCCGTCAAAGAGAAACGCACACCAAAACCCTAACATCAGACCCGCAGCTTGATCTTTGAGCCTCGGAATGCTAAAGTCATGTTGGTGTCGTTGTTAGTAAAAGGAAGTAATGGAGAGGCGATGTTGGCGTGTCGTCGAGAAGATGCGTTGTTAAACAACGTCAGCCGTTCACCATCGTCGGACACCACCGATCACCACTGTTGGTCAGTCACCCACCGTGTATGACTGGAGATGTCAGCCACTGTCACCGGAGCAGCCATAGCTGTCGTTGAGATTAATAAGGGTAAGGAAACCCTAGATTTATATTGTAACTTGCGGAGTAAGTTTCTGATATTGCCTTGATGGATTTGTTGCTTTGTAGTTGTTTAATTGTTGAGGGATGAGGACGTGACAACGGTGAGCTTGTATTGCCGATGTGTTAACTGTGCGTCGAGAGAGTAATCGCCGAGAAAGGTAAACGGTCAAGCTTACTCTTGTCGTTGTTGTGTTGTTTTCAAACCGGATCTCAACAAGAGTAACCAAGAATTCTAAGTTGCGTAATTGACGGCTTGAACCGAAGTTTTAATACGTGAGGTTATTTGTGTTGGTGTGGTCACGTGAAATGGTCTCGTGAAATTATTAGAGGGGGGTATTGAATTAGTATTTGGTAGGATTTTGTAGGATTTTAATATTTTAGAATTCTGAAAGATTTGATGGAGTTTTAAGGAGATTTGATTAGTTTTTAAGGTTTTTATTTATAAAATACAAGAAAATGAATGTGATTTTGTAAGATTTTGTTATTAACTTTGGGTGATTTTAGAGTATTTTAGAACACAAAAAAAAAGAAACATTTTGTTAATAAAAATACGACTACTTTTTATAAAGTTTATGTTAATAACAGATCAAAGGCACGACATATGAGAATGATCAACGAGATTACTTTGCTAACGAGACCAACTACAAATGAGATCACACTTTGCTATTGAAATAGTATACAATAGCAGTTAATACAATTGTGTATTTCAAACGAGATCACACTTTGCTATTGAAATAGTATAGAACAACACTTAATACAATAATTTATTTCAAACGAGATCACACTTTACACAATAGTACATTTTTTAATAGCAAACGAGATCACACTTTATACAATAGTATATTTCAATAATCCACATATCAAAGGCTCTTTTATCCTGTTATATAAAGTGTGATTTCGACATCTCATTTACTCTCTAAAATAAACACAGGCTCTCTTATCTTAGTACTCTCTAAAATAATCCACAGAAAGGACGAAGTATTTCTTTTTTTGGTATTGAACATATGGGCAAATTGCAATACAAAAACAAACCGAGGTTAGTGTTGAGATTAACCTGCAACAAAGAGAAAGGAGTTAGTGAGAAGATGATTAAGAAAAGAAAAGAAGCACAAGGAGAAGAAGATGACAAAACAGAGTTTATAAGAGTCTAACAAGAACAGCAGAAAGGTTGCAGCAACCAAATAAAATCCACATTATCCGTGTTAAAAGAAGAAACCATCGTACAATGTCTTGGACAGACCCACTTTCTTGTATCCACACAACAAGAGTATCTCAATGTTCGAACCTTTGTAATCTTTATCCATAATGAAGCGATTGACAAGAAAATATCACTTCTAGCCTACCTCACAGCTTCATCCATATGAGGAGAAGAAAGCGATTGACAAGAAAATATCAAAAACGAATGTAGTGCCAATACTTGGGCTTAGACCAATCCATGTCTTTTATTTACAAAATAGTTTCCTTCAGTTTCTTTCCTCATACACTGATACACACAAAGTCTACAAAAAAATAAAAAAGAATCAAGATGTAACGTTCCAGCCAAATCTGCAAGACCGATTACGGTAAAACGAATATTATTACCTACACATGTCTCCTTGTAAGGTGTAGTAAAAAATTGAATAATCATACTTCTTCTGTCCCTAATTTTGATTGACAAGGCTTACCTCTCAGTTTGTTAATCTTAGATACCTCCCCAATCCAAGAACTGCTTCACTTCATCATAAAAAATCCATCTCTTCCACTATGGATAACCTGTAGACATTCCAATTAGTGAGAGAGAAACAAGAGAGGAAGTCTAGTCAGAGATGAAGATTGAGGAATACACAAGACCCAATTCGCCGGTGGTGAGATTGGAGCAAAGGAGTGGGGAAGAGCCAATTATGTTTCAATTTTGATATCCTGTAAATACAATTTTTTTTTCTGAAATCTTGTGAAAATCTACCTCAAAGGGTGTGATATTGAGGGAAGTATTTTTCAACTAGAAAACAAAAGAAAGTCTCGTAGAATCATGCAAAATAGTATTTTACTAAAATGTCTGAAATTTTGAATAACAGTAGATTTTAAGTCAGTTTTATAAATCATTGATTGAATAACAAAAGATTGTAAATTATTTTAAATGATTTTACAGAAATCCAAGTTGACTAACATAGGGGGGTGTATTCAAAATAGGATTTTGGAGGATTTATAAATTTTTAGATTTTAGGAGATTTTCAGTGAGATTTTAAGGTAGTTTGGTGGATTTGTTATTATTTTCTATTTTAAGAAGAAAAAAAAATTATGATTTGATGAGATTTGATGGGATTTGGTGAGATTTTAAGTGGGGTTTAAAAAGATTTTCAAGTCAATAAACGAGAATATAACATAACAAAAAGAGTTTCCAAAAGTAAAGCTTTTACGTACACTTGCCAAACGGATGAATACGATCGCATAACTCAAAGTTTTTTGAGAATATAACATAACAAATTGAAAGGTACAAAACAGAACTAAAGATAAATCAAAGCACTCTATTGTCTCATGCCCCCATATTCATAGCATCAGTCCACATATGTTCAGCTATTGTTGCTCTCCAGTTATTAGCATGAACTCTTTGTTGTTCTTGAGTACCATGAATCTCTTCATCTCCATTATTTTCACCATCATTTCTTTCGTCAACACCACTTTCTTCAACATCATTTTCTTTGGGAAGAAACACATCCGAGCGACATTCTTTACGAAGATAGTTATGTAAAACAACACACTAGCTCTTCTCTTTTGTAATCTAACATAATATATTTCTTGTGATCATGGAATGAGTTGATTATACGTAGAAGAGAAGAACAATTGACTCTCAAACTGAAAATATTATTAAAATAAATCTCATAAAATATTTTAAAGTATTACTCAAATGTTACCTAAAACCATAAAATATTTTTAAATTAATGCCAAAAACCAAAAAAAAAAACTCAAACTGAAAAAAAAAAAACCATCCTCACTCCATATTGATGCATAAAACTTCATTCGCTTGGTTTTCGAAGGTTTCGTATAATCCATCCTTTACGATCTTCTATGGACATATGCATGAATCCATATTTCATACCTAAGCTGTGAACCAATGTCATGGCCTCATACCGCATATCAACGGTCAAATCAGGAATTTCTTTGATAGCATCCCACACATTATTAGCTTTGTCATCAGCTTCTTTTTCTTCAGTTTCTTTTTCCCATCTTTTCTGTATCATACCAAAAATTTGATGACCAAATTCTGCCACCGTATTCACTTCATCGAAAGCCTTATTTGAACTACTTGCATCAGTTCTAGCTTTCTTACGTGAAGGAAGCTTTCTTAACCTGCTTTCATCTAACGAAGAAAAAACGTCATGCACAGATCTTTCTTCATATGGTATATCGTCTACATCATTCATTATTTGGACATGACTTAATTCATGTATCCCATCACTCTCTCCAACTTGATAAGAACCTGTATCAACAACATCGCCTAAACCCACAGCATTCTGTCCAGTTGCAGTATTCACAGCAAATATAGTTCTTAAGTCCCCAAAATCTTCAAATGGTTCATCACGCAAAGCTGTTTTAGTTGGATGAGCCTACATATATTAAAAAAGATGGTGTAAATGTTAATTTTTATACGTAAACGTCCCTGCTATACTCAAATTTAAGTTTAAATTTTTTACCTTCAAAAATATATCCCATACTTCATCTGTAGCAGTAAATTTCTTCGTTTCAAGATCCCATCCAAACCCTGAACTAAAACGAAGAAATTCTATGAAGTTGTTGTACTTACCCCTCAAGATCTTCATCCTATTTTTGTACTCATTGTAGGTTTTTTTTAGTTCCAAGCTGTTTATTTAGAGGTGGTAATATTCTTGTTTCCACCGTCAATTTGTTGAACTTGCCGTTAGCATCACGATAACCTTGATTGACTCCATCCACTAGGAGCCGCAATAACAATTTGTGTTCAGGCTCAGACCATTGTTTCTATTGACCTTTACCTTTCACATCTTCTGTATCTCCCATTGTAGCTTGGAAACTAAAGCCATACAAAAGAAACAAAAAAAATTTGTAAGCAACCATTAACTACGTACAAACGTTAAAAAGAAGAACAATTCGACAATAAACTAACAATATCTAAGACAAACATCATCTAAATGCATGAAAGTGACACAAAAGAGAAATATTCACTTTGACAGAAGAGAAATACAAGAGCGACGTGAAGTGATTAGGAGCGGAAGCTATAACGACCGAGAAGATGCAAGCTGAGCAAAGGTGGAGTGTTGCTCTGTTTTGGGGTGAGAAAACAGAGTAACAAAAGAGAGAAGATGGTGATGATAAGATGTGGAGAAGAAAAGAGAATATCTTCTTTATCAATCTCAAAGGCAATTTTTCATACAATAGAGTACACGATCTCTATTTATAAAGTTGTAGATTAACACAAACAAAATCTAAAAAAGCAAAGAGAATATTTTTCTCCCATAAAGAAATAGAAAACTAACATAACGTGTCACCACCTTAACTTGTTGGGCAAGTAACTCAACACCGAAACGAGACGCGAAGCCCATAATTAACACACCAAAAACAGCCCAAAGAAGTCAAAATTGTGGCTCAAAAAATATAACTCCATACCAGAGTATTACTCACCGTGAATTACAAAGTGGTGAATGAATTTGGTCACGTTACTCTGTTTTCTCACACCGAAACAGAGCAACACTCCACCGTGAATGAATTTTCTCACACCACCGAGAAAGGTACAGAGTATTATTACCTCAGAGGTTGAGATATATGGTAATGCGCCATGGCTCACCCACAAACCCTAAACCCTGAATGTTCTCGCAGATTGTAAACGTCTTAGCGGTTAACCATCCTACATACCTGGAGGATCTTACCGGTTTAACCGAGCTTAAGAAAGCTGCTAATTCATTTAACCTCGACTGGGTAGACGATGATACTGCTGATGATGATGATGATGTATGTAGCAAAATCGTAATTTGTTTTTTTTTTAAAACCATCCTTCAAAACTATTCTCGAAGGTGGGATTGTTTAAACATGATTTTCCCTTGTAAAAATGTATCCAAAATCTCTCACAATCACTATTATGTTTTTCTAAAAAAAATAGAATTTGGTTTTGAATAACAATAGATTTGTTATGATTTTTGTAAATTGTTGATTGAATAACAGTGGATTGTGAGTGATTTTGAATGATTTTTAACAAATTTCATATTCAATAACAATGGATTTGAGATGTGATTTTAAAATCACTAGTTGAATAACAGTGGATTTAAAAAAAAAACACAAATCCTCCAAAATCCTGTTTTGAATACACCCCCTATAGTATTTTAAAAGATTTTACAGAAATCTAAATTGAATAATGATATCTTGTGTTTTTATCTGATTTTAAAGCTTAATTAGTCATTGTTTTGTGCATATTCATGAGCATTTAGGTGGTTTAGGTTGCATTTTGCATCAAGTTTGGTATCTCAGGTGTTGCAGTAGAGATGTACAAGGAAAGTGTACTTTGGAGCTAAATAAGTCAAGAATTAGCAATCTAATGGAAGACACACATTTGGATACACACAAGATGATTGATGATTCGGGACCAGTCTGGAGTCCCTCAAAGATCGACTCGTATGAAGATCTTTCCTTGGGATTTAGCTCCAGCTTTCTTCATCAAAGTTATTGGAAATTGAGTAAGCTTTGTAATGGAGGTGATTTCAGGACAATCGGATGTGTGTGTAAGGAGTTACGCCTGTTTTAGTGAGCGTATATACAGCCAGAGGAAGATCACGGCCACACGCGGCCACACCACCCGGCCAAGTCATGGCCGCTGGAGATCAGATGGACCAGGATCCGAAGACACGCACGGTCACACCACGTGGCCAAACAAAGACCGAGTGTAGAGACGCGGCCACACCACCCGGCCAAGCCATGGCCGCTGGAGATCAGATGGACCAGGATCCGAAGACACGCACGGTCACACCACGCGGCCAAACAAAGACCGAGTGTAGAGACGCGGCCACACCACTCGGCCAAGCCATGGCCGAGTGAGCCAACACCACACTTGTTTTATTTTTGAACCGGGTTTGACTTAGTTTGTTTTGGGTTGATCCAAGTTCTCTTCTACTTTCCTATAAATACTCTAAACCTATTAAGGAGACTTATCCAATCTTTATCTTATCTTTTGTTTAGCAGCCACTTAGGGTTCTTAAGCTTGTCTACTCTTGGTTTATTGAATATTTGGTTGATTTCCCAGTTTTTAATTGCAATTTCTCTTTCAATTTCTCTTAATCTATAAACTCTTATTATGATTTCACAAAGGTCAAACATTTTCCTTTGTGTGATCATGATGATGAGTGAGTAGATCCATTAGAAATTTGGGCTAGGTAGATTAGGGAGATAGATGATTGATCTTTGAAGTCTAAGGATTTATTTTTATGTTTCCTATCTTGATTAATGTTAATAATGCTAGATAGCTTTGATCATGCTTAAAATCTAGATGTTAGGATTTCCATGCCCATAAGGTGTTTGATGAAATTCCTGAACCAAATTAATCAAGAGCTGTGCATTCCTAGCCAATGGAAATTGATGATTAGGGTGTTTAGTGGTATTTGGATTTGATCTTAATGCATGATTGCTCTGTGATTGCCTTTGGAAATTGTTGATTATCACTTAGCTAGCATAGGAATCTCTATCATGGAAAAGGATTGATTTGCATAAGTGTTCTTAGCCTTAGGATTGTGCTTGATTGTTACTTAGACATCTAGGATTGATTAGCTATCTCCCAAGTCAATAACCTTGCCTAAGGTTCATTTATTTAATCTTGATTTAAAGTTTCTTGCAAGTTGTGTTCTGTTTCTTGAATTTGCTTTGTTTGAATTATCTTATTTTCTTTCTTTTAATCAGTTTGTTAGATAAGATTGTGACAAAAGAATATTTCCTGTTTAAGAATAGATTAAGCATCTTTGTGTATTCTTAGTGTGTTGATTAATGCAAATTGTGGATTGATAAAATAATTGATTGAAAAGTACTACATCAATTTGGCGCCGTTGCCCGTTTGCATTCAATTTAACCATTAGGATTTCAACTTTGCTTGAGCCTATTCATTTCTTTTACATTGTTACTTACTTGGTTTGCATTGGTGTTTTGAATTCTCTTTTGCAAGGTGTATGAACTTGAGAAGTTAAGGGCAAGCCAATCTGTTAGAGCCTGTTCAAGACATTCACCGTTTGGAAAGAGAGAATCGGCGGTTAGCAAGACAAGCTATGGACAACAATCCTCCTCCTGCTCCTGGTCATAATGGAAATGACCAGCCCAATGATGACAGAGTTCCAAAACATATACCAAGACAAGCCCCTCTCATTGGAGCCTATGATGCACCAAATGTCAATGGACATAGAACTGGTATTAGAGCTCCACCAGTTGAGAACAATCACTTTGAGATCAAGGCCAGTCTTATCAACATGGTGCAAGGATTAAAATTTCATGGTTTGGCAATGGAAGACCCTCTTGATCACTTGGATCAATTTGATAGAGTTTGTGGGACTGTTAAGATCAATGGTATCTCTGAAGATGCTTTCAAGCTGCGCCTCTTCCCATTCTCTCTAGGTGATAAGGCTCCCATTTGGGAAAAGAATCTGTTCACAACACCATTACCACCTGAGATCAATGTAAGAAGGCTTTCCTCTCCAAATTCTTCTCTACTACAAGAACAGCAAGACTAAGGAATGAGATATCAAGCTTTGCTCAAAAGGGAAATGAGAGTTTTTGTGAAGCATGGGAAAGATTCAAGGGGTATATCTCTCAATGTCCACATCATGGTTTCTCCAAGGAGTCACAGTTGAGTACACTCTATAGAGGAGTTTTGCCTAAGTATAGAATGCTTCTTGATACAGCAAGCAATGGAAACTTCTTGGGCCAAAATGCAGAACAAGGGATGTTGCTGGTTGAGAATCTTGCTCAAAGTGATGGGAACTATGGAGAAGATTATGATAGAACCTCAAGAGATTATTCTGATATGAATGAGCAGCACAGAAAAGAGATCAAAGCATTGAATGACAAGATGGATAAGATGCTTATGGCCAATCAAAAGCAAGTTCACTTTGTCAATGAATGTGAACTTTATCAAGAAGGCATGGAAGCTTGTGTTGAAGGTCATGAGGAAGTCAACTATGTAGGAGGCCAAGGGTATAACAAGTTCAATCCTAATTACCGCATCCACCCAAACCTCTCTTACCGCAGCACCAATGTGGAGAACCCACAAGATCAGTCTTATCCACCACAAAAACCACATGGTTTTCCTTCTCAACCAAACTATCAACAAAAGGCTCAAGGGAATTACCAGGCCAAACCTCAAAGCTATTCCCAACCACAGCAACAAATGAATGCACCACATCCTCAAAGTCAAGCAGATGATACAAATGCCCTACTTAGACAACTCCTAGAAGGACAAGGGAGAGGTGCCATTGAACTTGCCACACAAATGAAAGCAATGCACCACAAGGTTGAAAATGTCTATGGTGAGTTAAATGCTAAGATAGAGAGGTTGCAAACACAAGTCCAAGGACAAGCTTCCTCATCATCAACAAGACAAATGGATTCTCTACCAGGAAAACCAGAACCAAACCCAAAGGAGTTTTGCAATGCCATCTTCAAGGAAGAAGTTAACAAGTTTACTAGTATTGGTTTCAAAAAATCAAAAATGGATAACCATGATGATGAGAATGAAAGGTCTACTGAAGAGATCTCTGCTCTCCTATATGGTTCTGCTGCTGAGAGTTTGGTGGTTGCTAAAGTTGAGAAAACTGAGAAAGGGTCAAGAGGTAATGAGATAGTCACCAAGGAGGTTGAAAAGAAAGATGAACCAAGTGTTGCTCTTCCTCTTTATAGTCCTCCAACTCCATTTCCACATAGGGTTCTTACAAAGGCTAAAAAGAAAGTGCTCTCAAGTTTCAAAGCTAATATGAATAGAGTTGGAGCACCTTTGCCTTATGTGGATAGCTTGTCTCAAGTTCCTAGCCATATAGAGTTCATCAAAGCTATTCTAGCAAACAGAGAAAAGGTGTAAGAAATCATGGAAATTTTTGATTCACCAAGTGAACAACAACCCAGTCCAAAAACATTTCCCAAGCTTGAAGATCCAGGCAAATTTGCTATACCTTGCTCACTTGGTGCTTTACAACTTGAGGATGCCTTATGTGATTCAGGAGCAAGTGTCAATGTAATGTCACATGAGATGGTAAAGAGTCTTGGGATCAAAGACATGAAGCAGCCCTCTTCTTCCATCATGTTTGGAGATGCTTCCTCAAATTCACCACTTGGTTTGCTTGAGAACTATCCACTCAAGGTTGGGGATTGCACAGTTCCAACAGACTTCATGATAGTTAAGATGAAAGAAACCAACAAGCTCCCTCTCATACTAGGAACTCCCTTTCTCAACACTGTGGGGGTAAGCATTGATTTCCCAAATAAGAGAGTAACTCTTCTTCAAGTGAATCCCAACAAATCATATCCTATCAAACCTTCCTCTACAATGTTTTGTGGAACAATCACTAGTGAAGAAGTGGGAACTAAGGAACAGCAAAGAGACTTGAATGATCAACATCAAGAGTTCCAAGTTGATAAAGTGGGGATTAAAGAGACCACAAAGCTTGATGAGGACATTTCGGATGGTGAGTGTTTAGACTCTTTATTTGATAACCTCAAAGGAGATTCAAGAGAAAGGGATTTGGGTCAAGCAAATAAAGTTGTTGACAAGAAGAAGAGGAAGAAGAAACAAAACCACCTTCCCACCATTGTTTCTTCTCCTATGACTTTGTGTTTGCATCCCTTGGGGCTTGTTGATGGAGCAATAGAGTACAAAGTGAAGCACAAAGGTCCTTCTTCACCTTTTGCAAGTGTCAAAGCCAAGCTAGATCCCAACTATCATTATGACAAGGATAAGCTTCATGAACTTCTCTCAAGTGTCATTACTATCAACCTCCAATCTCCTTCCACCAATTCAACAGGATCTCAAGGGAGCACCAAAGCTCCTCCTATCACTCCATTCCCTAAGGTTCACAACTAGGGCCAAGGTATGGTCCTAACTTTCCATTGTATATATCATTTGATTATTGTTTTCTTTATTTTGTTAGTCTTTCTCTTGGACTTTTCTCACACAGGGACTGTGTGAATTAAGTTTGGGGGAGGGACTAGCCATCTAACATTGTGTTCTGTTTTGATTTTCATGTTTTGTGTGATGCATTGTCAATAGCTATGTTAAGAGAAAAATCAAAAAAAAAAAAAAATTGAAATTTTTTTAAAAAAACCAAAAACAAATGCATGTAGCTTTGCATATTCATTTTTGTGTTTAGGATTGAGTCTAGAAGCATTTAGTTTGCATTTGCATTTGGGATAATGATGAAGTTGCCTTGTAAAAGTAGAGTCTTAGGATTGAACCCATAGCCCTCATTTATAGTTCATTGGTGCTTGTTTAATCTTTGGGAAAAAATGAAGAGTCTAAGCTTAGTATTGTGTCACTTGAAAGCATTTTCTTCTAGTGTAAAGCTTGCATGATCATTGCTGCATCTCTATTTTATTTGGCCTTTAATTTGATCTTTAAATTATCTTGCTTATGGACTATGAATGCTAGCTCATGGAACTTTCATTTGGGTTAACTATCTCTATTTGCCACTCTATTTTGTTTAACCCAATCTCTTGCCATACCTTTGAACCCCAACCTTTTCTTTCAAGCCTTGTGTTGATTTGTTGAGTGAGGCCTCTTTGTTGATAATGCTATAGGTTATGAAATCTTGAGAGTATTGAGAGTGACAAAGAACTGGCTCTTGTTTTAGCTAGGTTTGGATTTTTTTTAACTAGCTAATAGGACTGGTTTTGAAAGAAGTAGGTGGTTAGAATGTTGATTTGGGTTCAGTTTTGGGAATAAGAAGCAAAGAAAAGGGAAAAAAAGGTTTACTTGGTTAAAAAAAAAAAAAAAAAAAAAAATCTCTGAGGTTAGGTTTGGTTATAAGCTCTAAGTAACAAAGAGAAAGGTTAAAAAGTCTTGTTATAGTCCCCTAGAATCAAAGGAAAAAGAAAAGTAAAGGAAAGTTAAATAAGAAAGGGGTATATCAAAGAAAGATTAAGAAAGAAAGGGAGCTAATGTTTAAAATAAAGAATAGCCTTAGAGTTTTGCAAAAAGTAAATACAAATGGAAGGGTTTTAAGAGATCAAAATTTGAGTTTTGGGGTTGATAAAAAGAAAAGAGGATTGAGAAAAGGGTAGCAGTCTCTAGGTGGGTAGAACATCAAGAGCTAAGCTTTGTATGCCTAAATTATTCTCAGTCTTAGATTGATTTCACGACTATCTAGTATTCCTCCTTGTTTGAGAGTTAGCCACCCTAAAAACACTTTTATTAACCCACCTTCAAAAGCCTTACCCTTAAACCAATTGAGCTTGATTCATGTTCCATTTGCAAGATCACACCAAACACTTTAATGAATGTGAAAGAGATGTTCCATAGGATTGCAAGTCTTTGCCAATAGATAGAAAGTGAACTAGAGTTGTGCATTGTGATAAGCTTTAGCAAAATATTTGTAAGCAATTTGATTGATCTTAGCACCATTGAATTACATTTAAGGACAGTGGTTTGAATCCTTTGATGATACTTTTTGGTTCTTAATCCCTTTTTCAGACCTCTCTCTCTCACTTTTTGTTTGGTTCTTGCTTGAGGACTAGCAAGAGATAAGTTTAGGGGAGTTGATATCTTGTGTTTTTATGTGATTTTAAAGCTTAATTATTCATTGTTTTGTGCATATCCATGAGCATTTAGGTTGTTTAGGTTGCATTTTGCATCAAGTTTGGTATCTTAGGTGTTGCAGTAGAGATGTACAAGGAAAGTGTACTTTAGAGCTAAATAAGTCAAGAATTAGCAATCTAATGGAAGACACACATTTGGATACACACAAGATGATTGATGATTCGGGACCAGTCTGGAGTCCCTCAAAGATCGACTCGTATGAAGATCTTTCCTTGGGATTTAGCTCCAGCGTTCTTCATCAAAGTTATTGGAAATTGAGTAAGCTTTATAATGGAGGTGATTTCAGGACAATCGGATGTGTGTGTAAGGAGTTACACCTGTTTTAGTGAGCGTATATACAGCCAGAGGAAGATCACGGCCACACGCGGCCACACCACCCGGCCAAGTCATGGCCGCTGGAGATCAGATGGACCAGGATCCGAAGACACGCACGGTCACACCACGTGGCCAAACAAAGACCGAGTGTAGAGACGCGGCCACACCACCCGGCCAAGCCATGGCCGCTGGAGATCAGATGGACCAGGATCCGAAGACACGCACGGTCACACCATGCGGCCAAACAAAGACCGAGTGTAGAGACGCGGCCGGCTTGGCCGAGTGAGCCAACACCACACTTGTTTTATTTTTGAACCGGGTTTGACCCAGTTTGTTTTGGGTTGATCCAGGTTCTCTTCTACTTTCCTATAAATACTCTAAACCTATTAAGGAGACTTATCCAATCTTTATCTTATCTTTTGTTTAGCAGCCACTTAGGGTTCTTAAGCTTGTCTACTCTTGGTTTATTGAATATTTGGTTGATTTTCCAGTTTTTAATTGCAATTTCTCTTTCAATTTCTCTTAATCTATAAACTCTTATTATGATTTCACAAAAATCAAACATTTTCCTTTGTGTGATCATGATGATGAGTGAGTAGATCCATTAGAAATTTGGGCTAGGTAGATTAGGGAGATAGATGATTGATCTTTGATGTCTAAGGCTTTATTTTTATGTTTCCTATCTTGATTAATGTTTATAATGCTAGATAGCTTTGATCATGCTTAAAATCTAGATGTTAGGATTTCCATGCCCATAAGGTGTTTGATGAAATTCCTGAACCAAATTAATCAAGAGCTTTGCATTCCTAGCCAATGGAAATTGATGATTAGGGTGTTTAGTGGTATTTGGATTTGATCTTAATGCATGCCTTCTCTGTGATTGCCTTTGGAAATTGTTGATTATCACTTAGCTAGCATAGGAATCTCTATCATGGAAATGGATTGATTTGCATAAGTGTTCTTAGCCTTAGGATTGTTCTTGATTGTTACTTAGACATCTAGGATTGATTAGCTATCTCCCAAGTCAATAACCTTGCCCAAGGTTCATTTATTTAATCTTGATTTAAAGTTTATTGCAAGTTGTGTTATGTTTCTTGAATTTGCTTTGTTTGATTTATCTTATTTTCTCTCTTTTAATCAGTTTGTTAGATAAGATTGTGACAAAAGAATATTTCCTGTTTAAGAATAGATTAAGCATCTTTGTGTATTCTTAGTGTGTTGATTAATGCAAATTATGGATTGATAAAATAATTGATTGAAAATTACTACATCAAATAACAAAAGATTTTAAGAATCCTTTAAAATCTTTTAAAATACCAAGTCAATACCCCCTCTTAAATTATTACATTTTAGTTTGGTTTAATTATTAAGCTAAATCTTGTTAATTTAACTGGAGTCTTCGGTTTGAGTTGTCTTAATGGATTAAATCATGGATATGATTTGGTATATTATTGGGAAATAATATTTGACTCGTCTAAACCATTCCAGACCGGGGTTGTTGTTAAAATGGATTATATTGTTACAAGTGCTTAACCGAGGGTGCGATTCGTCTGGCTAAGGTGAGGACTAGTTGCTGTCTTCTATATATTCAGATGTGTTTGGATAGTTGCTTAGTCTAAGGTTAAGCTGAGTATACCTACAAGTTGCATATATTATATTATAAGTAACCGTATTTGTTTGTTGAGTGTATTAATATTTATAAATATATAAATATATATTTTATAAAGTATAAGAAAGAAAATTAGTATCTTAGAATTAGATATTGAACAAAAATGGAAATTTTATGCGTGTTGATTGATAATGGCGTGAATGCATGTTTTGTTGTGGTAAAATAAGTGCTTGTGTGTGAGGAGATAGGTGCCAAGGGCATGTAGATGCGGATGAGCCGCAGAGAGTCCTGCAAGGAGAATTCCTTGTAGTTGTGTGGTGGTTTACGAGCGCAGAATGCGGGTAGATCAGGATGGCTGACGAGCCGACGTGTGTGCAATGCTAGGAACAAGTGCAAGAGGCGTTTGGGGTCCGTAAGCATGAGCATGAGTGATTGATGCTAGCACGAAGTGAAAGAGGCATGGAGGTTCCGTAAGCATGGTGCATGAAGAAGTGCGACAGCATGAGGGATCTGATAATGCGCGAGGATAGCATGTGTTGACATGTTGTATCCGACCCGTCTTTAGGGCGATTATGGGACGTAGTTCTATTTGTGTGATGTGTGCATATGTTTGTGTGTCAAAGGATTTAGGACACAGTGATTGTTGCTTGTCTTAGGTTTAGACTTTGGGATTGTCTAAGCGTATTTGGGTGTGGAGACTTCGGGAGCCCTAAGGCTTTCCCTCACTAAGTAATTGTCAATTGCTCATCCCTCTTTCTTTTGCAGGTTGGTTAAGCTATGTGTTTGTTTTGCATAGTTAGTTGGTGGTTTTGCGATTAAAGAGTGTTTTGGGCCAGGCCATGAAGTCAACCCATTGACCAGCTTCGGATACCAAGTTCGGGTATTACAGTAGAGATGAAGATAGGAAATAACCTGAAGAAGAAACTACGTGAAGGCTTCGGAGAAACTTTATTTTTTCAATTCTTGATGTGGTAGAGAATATATATATATATATATATATATATATATTTATATATATATATAGATAAACTTAATCAGTTAGTATAATATACTTAAGTATGTAAAACAATTTAAGAAGTCATATCAAATATTTTAAACCATCAAAGCAAAATATCATATGAAAGTAAGGTATAATGATAAGTTATTAAGTTTTGTTTTATTATATTACCAACATTTTTCTTAGATTTATGGGGAAAATCAAAAATACCCCTTTTTCCATTCCACTTTTTAAAAATGCTCTTGGAAAGCGTCCATTTTTAAGGGTACCCATTTTTTGGGTGAAAAAGACAATTTTTTCCTTAATGAAGGAAATCTAATTTTCTTCACTTCGCCGTCCTTCTCTCCTTCTTCCTCAATCGACGATTCTCGATCCTTCTTCACGTAGTTCATCGGTGATTTTAGATCCTTCTTCGCGGCGATTCTGCGCTTTCGTCTCTCGGACCCGTAATTCCCAACATCGATTCCGGTTCTATCGTAGACAGGTTCCTTCTTTCTTTGTTTCTTTCTAGGTTTATCAATTTGGACTATCGCTAGCAATTTGGAATATCGCTTTTTTAAATTTAGGGCTTTTAAATTTCTTTGATATCGATTTGGAATATGTAAACTCTTTTAAATTTGGATTTATGTTCTCGTAAAACAATTTTTAAAAGCACCTTGTTAAACCATTTTCAAAATCCAGATTCAGATCTGACGCATGCAGATCGATAAATATGTTTGATATGGATTTGAAATTAGTAAAGTCTTGTAAATTTGGATTTTTGTTATCTTTTGTAAAACACTTTTTAAAAAATCCCTGTTAAAGCATTTGATATCAATTTTCAGATTGGTCGTAGTTGTATTATGTCGATAAAGTGTGTTGATAAGACGACTTCAGATCGATAAAGTGTGTTGTTGATTTTTAAAAACCCTTTTAAATCTCTTGTAAATCCGTTGAAAACTCTAATTAAGTGTGTTTCTTTAACAGATGGCATCAAGTGATTTTGAAGCCCTTGAACTACCAGAAAGCATATATGAAATGGGTTTTGAACTAATTGGTGGAGCAAACATATGTCAACATTCGGATTTAAGCCTAGTTGACAAAGTTTAAAATGTATTAGGAAAATAATCTTTCACGAAGCTTTAAGCTTCCTTCCTTGGGCCTATCATCAATCTTTTGGCCAGAGACATCAAATTTTCTGGGAAATTATTCCACTACTTGATGCTGAGAAGGCTGAAGACAAGAGGGAGAAACTTATGGTTTACAGTCGACATGCAACCTCTTCAGTTCTCCATGAGAGAGTTCTTCCTTACAACAGGTAATTATAAAGTGTTTGCAATGGTTTTTAAATGGTTTTAAAAGGCTTTCAATGATTTATTAAAAGGTTTTAAAAGTGGAATGGAAAAAGGGGCATTTTTGCTTTTCCCCCATTTGGAGAATTTCTTACTAATGCCCCTCCGGTCGGATCTCTCTTCCGCCGTTATCACTGCTTCTCCCGTCGTCTTAGTTCTTTCTTTTACTTCGGAAAATGATTTTAAAAGGTTTTAAAAGGTTTTCAAAACCTTTTAAAACCCTTTAAAAAGGGTTAAAAGCCCGTTAAAAATTAAAACTCTTTAAAAAACCTTTTAAAACTTTTTAAAACTATTTCAAACGAGTTTTAAAAGAGTTTTAAAAGGTTTTGAAAACTTCTTTTAAAAGGGTTTTAAAGGGTTTTAAAAGGTTTTTTTATTAAATAACATTTTAAAACTCTTTTAAAAGGGTTTTAAAAGGTTTTAAAAGGGTTTTAAAAGGTTTTAAAAGGGTTTTAAAAGGTTTTAAAAGGGTTTTAAAACAGTTTTTTTAATCAATAACCTCGTATATTAGGCAAGTTTGAACAAACTAACATCATTGTTTTATTAAACATAGGGATTCAATGCGAACTTATTCATAGAGAACCAAGGAATAACGGCAAAGATCCAATTAGTGAACTATATTCTTGGGCGGTGAGAGGAGACTACACTTTAACTCAACTTCAATATCGGCTATTTAATGAACAAGAAGAGGGTGAAGAACCTTTGGATGTCAAAGAAAAGGAATGCCTCGCTGCAGTGGTGTTAACAGAAGGTATTTTGATGACACCATATTCATTAGAGAAGATACCTCTGTCTAGGCTTAAGTGAAACAAGTATTTATTTGGTTGGTGAAAGATGGATGAATGATGATGAATGTATGCAATGAATGGATGGATGGTAAGGTGTTTCAATTCCCCTTATGCAGTTGCAGTATAAGAGGTGTCAATCCAATCTGAGTGTTTGTGATCACTAAGGATGTGCTTATTATGCCTAAGTCAAGCCAATATGTAAGGATGTTTGTCACTAACCATCCTATGATGACAAATGTAAAATGCAGAAAGTAAAATATAAGAACTAAGAACTAAATGCAAATGAAACAGGATGATTATAACAGTAATGATGCAACCAACAGAAGTAGAAACTATGCTAATGAACTAATGCAAGACAAGTAATGAACAAGACACTAAGTAAATGCAACAGAAATGCAAATAGAATAAAACAAGACAATCACAAAGCATAAACAAGAGTTCTGGGGATGAACTCGAGCAAGCACTCGACCGAGTGTAGGTCGAGTGAGTGGTCGAGCTGGACTAAACGCAGAAACAGAGCAATGCAATAAAAACAGAGTAATGCAAAGACGAATCAAACTACAATCAAGCAACAGGATTAAGAATGTAAAATCAATAAACAAGGAAGGACTTGAGGAGGGATTCATGGGCTGGACTAATGATTGAGGCTATCTAACTTGATCAACAAATCGCAAACAACATGAGCTAATCTCTAGACATATGTATCTAAGACAAGTTTCTCCCACTCTCATGGTCAAGAAACAATCAAACCTATGCATTTCTAGACTTGCTCTCACATAGTAAAGAATCTACACAAGCAGGCAGTAAGAAATATGTCTCATACCAAACAAAACCTCTAATCTCTTAGCAAGCAAGATGGTAAGCTCTAGATCTAGCCTTATCTATGCCTCTTAAACATTGGTGTGATGCTAAGATGCTTGAAATCAGATCCTACCCTCTCAGATATAGGATCAGCATTAAGAACATCTACCCTAGAAGAGATCTACAACAACAAAGCTTGATCAAGCCAAACAAACCTCATTCACAGCCCAGCCTAACCCATCCCAAGATCCTAAGCCACTACTCACAAGAACACATGATGAACATCAAAATCATAAACCCAGAAAATATTGAAACTTGCATCATTAGAAAGATGAAACAAAGATCTACCATAGTGAAAAAGAAATGAAACCTGAATTCTCAATATTAAGAAAGTTATGAAACCAACAATATTGAAGAATTTAGTCTTTTTCAAATACAAGATCTAGGAAATAAAAAAGGCAAAAAGAATAAATCCCAAAAGGGTAAAATACTAGGTTTAGAGAATATCTAAAAAGCTGGGTACTTTTGTGGCTGCAGGTACAAGGCTTTATATAGGAGGGGAGTGGAAGCCCTAAAAATACTAAAAGACAAAATAGTCAACGGCTCGGTCAACTCGACCTGTGCTCGGTCGAGTGGCAGGTCGAGCTGGCTTCTCTCGTGTGTTCTCCACTCGGTCGAGTCCTCCTCAACACACGGTCGAGTGTCTGGTCGAGTGTGCGGTCGAGTTGGACTCCGGACCTTGTTATTTCAGCCTTAACTCTCTTGCTTTCCCTTCATGATTGCTTCACTTCTTCCTCAGCATTGCTTCCATGCTCCTTAAGCTTCAAAATCACCTGTTTATGCATGAAAAGATGCAAATGCAATGCAACTAAACTCTAATGCATGACTAGTCCTAAAGCTAAGCAATAATGGTGAAAAAGGATAGCAAAAGATGTGAATATACTAAGGGAAAACAGGGTAAAATATATGAACATCATTAAGCATGCATCAGATTTCGAGATGTATATAGCCTAACCATGGGGCAAGGAAGCGTATAACGTTCTTGCCACATGCATTCAGAAATTCGATAAAGATTCTTGGTCAAAAGGTCAGTATAGTGTCAAGGGATTTCCCTTGGCATTATATATATGGGCCTTGAGTGCTGTTCCAATTTTTGGTGATACATTTGGGAGAAGATGTAATTTCTCCAAAACATTCTATCCACTGTTTCTCAACTGGCACTCAAGTCGATATGCAAGGTTTGATGAAATTGTTGATGCTATTAAGACAACAACTTGTGTAAGTTTTGTATTCTATTAAAAGTGTAGTTTTGATTATTCATTGGTTATCTTATATATATGGGCCACGCCAATTCTATTAAAAGTGTAGTTTGCATCTTGTAGGTTGAAGTCAAAACTATAATTGGAGATCCACAAGAATATAAGCATTTGGTTGATAAAGATGACAATGATTTTGAAGAAGTTATTTGCTTGGTTATGAAAGGCTATAGGTTGAAGAAAGAAGAATGGTCTTCTAAATTAGTGGATATTTACTATGCTATGGGAGAGTTGGGTGACAAAATAGGGGAAAACGTGCCAGCCGTTGAGAAACATGAGAAAATGGAGAAAAATTTGTCAGATTCTGAAAAACTTGACATAATCCTCTTTATGTTAGAAGACTTCGATAAAAGACTAGAAGCCATTGAAGAAGCTATCAAAACCGCATCAAAGAAAGATAAGGATAAAGGAGTAAGATTCCAAGATCGCACCTTTTCCCATACATTGGACACTAAACTCTTTAAACTGAGCTCCTTCTTTTCTTTTCCCTTTGCAGTCTCACGAAAATGAAAATGGACATAATAGAAATGAAGAGGTTATAAATGAAGAGGTCAGTATCTATTTTGTAAACGACTTTATAAAAGAGTTAATTAGTCTTTGCTAAGACTTTAAAAGTGTTTTAAAAGTTTTCTGTTTTAAAAGGATTTTCAACGGATTTAAAAGAGATTTAAAAGGTAACTTACAATGTTTTTAAAAACTGGTGTCAAAGGTGACTTAAACCTTTTAAAACCCTTTTAAAACAGATTGTAAAACCTTTAAAATGATGTTGTTATATGTTCTTTTGTTTTGTTGCAGGCTGGCAAACAAAATGTTGATGGAGATATTGCTAGAGAAGATTTCGTAGAAAGCCCGTATGAAGATTCTGTCCGTCCGTCAAACACACAAGATGGGAGCTATGCTGGAAATGATGAAAACACCCAAAAAACTGGTGGTGATGATGGTAATTACTTTGAAGAAACACTAAAGGTACATTGATATAATATTTTTATAAGTTCTCAAATACCCTTTTAAAACCCTATTGTAAACCAAAATTGTTATCATCTTTGAAGGATAAATCTCCTTCTCCACGCCCTTCTACACCAAAATTTGATCTTCTTTCTGAAGAAGATCAGAATAGTGGAAAAGATAAAAGCATGGGTAAAGAGAAGGGAGCAAGCAGTAAGAAAAGAGCTTTGAGAGAGAGAAAATAGGTAAATCAATAATTTTTTATATAGTTGTTATGACTATTTTAAAAGATTTCATCAAGTAAACCAAGCAATGATGAAATGCAGAAAAAGTCTAAGCAAAGCAGTGATAGTGATGATGATGTTACGAACATAAAAGAGTTTAGTATATAGTTGTATAATGTTTTACATTTTATTAATGTTTACAAAAAATTGTGCTTTTCTTGTGGCACTACAGATGAAGAAGCGTAAACCAAGTGACAATCCAGATGCTGATGTTCAAGCTAGAGAAGGGGTATGTATCTAACTTAATAATTTCTATGTGATATTTAAATTCTTTTTCAGTGTATCGGTATAAAGTGCGATATTTTTTTGTTTTGTAAAGCCACGAAAAAAGAAGAGTAAATCTGATGATGTTGGTGGTGTGCAAAGAAAAAGTGAACGAAATACAGTTCCTTCTATTCACACTCAGCTGCCTTACACGGCCGAGAAGAAGAAGCACCCAATACTTTATCCTTTTTCCAAAGTTGATAAGACCCGGTTAGAAATATTTAATGACTGGAAGAATTCAAGGAAAACAAAGTAAGTTTTAGTTTCTAGCAACAAAAGTAAAAGTTCAATTAGTCTTTTATAGACGTTTTAAAAGATGTATTCATGGTTTTGTAAGTATTCATGGTTATTCTATTTATTTTTGGATGTAGGCAACTAACAATTCTTGGTAAAAAGGTTGATGCTAGGTGGTTCACAATACTAGAGACGCCAGGGAAGTCGTTAACAACAATGGTATGATTACAAATCATAAGGTTTTACAATGTGTTGTTAACGTTTCATGGGGTTTTAAAAGGTTTTAAAGAGTTTTAAAAAGGGTTTTTAAAAGTGTTTACAAGAGGTTTAAAAGTTTTTAAAAGGAATTAAAATATGTTTTTAAGCGTTTTCAAAGTTTTACTATGTGTTTAAACTGGGTTACAAGATGATGTGTGACCGGGTCTGAACTTATTTATATAAATTATTTGACAACAAGACTTGTTTTAATTTGTAAACTCTTTTAAATTTCAAATTTTGTTCTAACCCGGTTTTTGTTGTTGTTTAGCATGTTGATACAGTTGTGAAGTTATTAAGCAAAAGAGAAGAAAGTCATCCGGAGTTCTATAAAAGCAAAGCATTGACGTTGGCGGGAGCATCTTTTTTGAGAGAGATTGATGAAAATTACTCCATATTCATTGACGACAAAGATGAATATGAGTTCCCTAAAGAAGGATTCAGTCAACTCTTCAAGGAAGCACCTACAAACAAAGTATTGGCACCAATGATGGTTAAGGAAAAGCTTTGGATGCCATTGATGATCAATTTGGAGAAGAGGTTGTTGACTATCTATGATTTAGGCAAGTGTTTCTACAGTAACAAAATTAAAGACGAACATGTGGGCGCATATGCTGTTGCAATGCCGTATATTGCCCAGAAGAAATTTGGGATGAAAAATGATACAGAGAAATCTCCATTCAGAATTAATATCATGAATTGCATACCTCATGTAAATAGTGTTATTTTCTAGTTTTGTGATATGTTCTCTGTAAATACTGTGGACCCTTCACTTTGTTTTTTCTTGATAGGTTGCTAAGATTGAAGATAGTGGTGTCTTCATGCTAAAAACAATCGAGTGTTTGGCTATGAGCATTACGACATATGGCAATCTTACAAATGAGTCAATTAGTGATTTACGGCAGAAAATGGCGGTTGACATCTTTGCAGGTCAGTGAAGGTTTTCAAATGGTTATTTAAACTGCTTTTAAATGGGTTAACATGTTGGTATTGCAATTTATTTTAAAAGGTTCTAACATTAATTATATTATCTTTGCAAAATTAGCAAAATAACTAGGATAATGGAAGTTTGCATCTTGCTGGTATATAAACGTGATCGCAGGAATGGAGCTTTAGTTTATTGCATCAAGAATAATATTTTAGTGTTTTTACTGTGACACTATTCTAAAAAAATGTTAAGTTACTCCTTTTATATACTTCGTTTAAGTGTAGGTATTTACAATGAAGTTAAAAACATTGTTTATCCTCCGAATCCTTTTAAAAACATTTTAAAACTCTTATAAATCCTATAAAATTCATTGAAATACCCAGAAAAACCCTTTTAAACCTTTTAAAATCCGTTTCAAAACACTTGTAAATCCTATAAAAATCAATGAATTACCCAAAACAAAACCCTTTTAAACCTATTGAAATCCGTTTTAAAACGCTTGTAAAACCTTTTAAATGGTTTTAATACTATAAAACGTAATTTATATTTTAAAAGGTTTTACAATGTTTTTGTATAATAAGAGTGAAAGCCCTAGGCCTAGGCCCAATTGTAAAATATAACCCCCCTGTATCAATTGTCCATAAAAGTCACGGGTTCCTCTTTCAAAAAGTATAGTTTTCCGTCTGGGAGGTTGAAAGTCGCGAAATTCACTCAAATATGTATTTGTTTAAATTGTGTTCTCGATTTCGTCGGATTGCAGACACGAAGTCGTCGGATTGAAAGTAGGAGTCTGCTGATTGGGTACGCGAGGACTTCAAATTGCCATTTTCTTCGTCGAATTACAGACTCTTCTTCTCCCTCGTTTTTCCTCTCAGTCCTCTATTCGAATTCGTCGTCTCTTCTTCTCCCATCTGTAAGTTTGATTTGGAACTTAATTTTGACTTCAATGTCTTTAAAAAGTTTTATATTGGTTTTAAAATAGGATTTATAAGGGATCTTGGGTGCATGGCATGAATATGTTCTCTGTAAATAATGTTGACAGGTTTTGCGATATGAGTATCTTTGAAGATTCTGTGAAGAAACTGTGCTTCCCAAAAAGATTAATCACGCCAGGCACAGAGGGAGATACATTAAAGAGAGTAACTAAATATTCTTCAGAGGAAGCTGTTTTGGCAACTGTAAAGAAAACATTAAAAAAAAAGAGTTCCAGCACTTAGAGAAGTCTTTCTTGGGTCCAATTATAGAATTTGTTAATCGGGAAAATATCAACTTCTCGAGTCAACTGGTCCACCACTTACTATAGAGGAGGATTTTGTCTGCGAAAAACGAGGTCTGGTTTGCATTTGATGATCAACCTATGCATTTTTTGCTAAGGGAATTCGTCATTACAACAGCCCTTCCAGTAGGTATTGTTCCATCAGGTACTGTTACATCGAAAAAAGATTTGTGGATGAATGATAAAATGACTTGCAAACGTCTTCATGATACTTTGAAATTTAAAGGAAAAGACATGAAACCTGAGGAAAGAATTAGATTAGGTGCTTTGTTACTAGTGGAGGGGATATTGATAGCACAAAATTCAGTAGTTCAAATTCCCTTAAAGAATTTGCTGAGAGCAAGTAGTTTTGAGAATTACTGCAAGTACCCTTGGGGTGAAACTGCTTACGAATCATTAGTGAGAGGCGTGAAACAAATGACTGTGGGAACGTTGGCAAAGACACAGTATGGAGTGGCTGGCTTTCCATATGCAATCCAAATCTGGTTGTTATCTTCAGTTCGCCAGTGAGGGGAACATTTTGGTGTTAGGAAAAGCATTTCAAGCCAAAATCAACATCTCCCACTGATCTTGCAATGGCAAAAGACATCTTCCCCAAAATTCAATGAAATAAAATTTGTTCTTGAGTCTTACAAGGTACTAATACTTCTCTAGAACTATTTTTTTTTTTTCCAATAGCTTTAAAACACATTGTAAACCCTCTTAAAAAAATGTTAGTAACATAATTTTGATTTACAATGTTTTTTAAACTAGTTTACAAGACTTTACAACGGATTTACAAGGGATTTCGAGTTATAAAAGACTTTTAAAAGGTTTTACAATATTTGTATAAGACTTTTGAGATATAATATGAATCGATTTATCTTTGCAGTTTGAAGTGAAAACAGTTGTCGGTGATCCCGATGAATATAGCCATTTGGTTATGCCACCGAATGATGAAGACAAGGATTTTGATGAAGTTGTTAAACTTGTAATCCAAGGCTATAAGATGACTAAGGAGGAATGGATTCAAGGATTTATTCAAGTTGAAAAAGGAGAACAAAATCAAAAAAAGCGTGTGAGAGAAGCTGCAGAGCCATTCTTGAATCAAACTAACAAAAAAAAAAAGAATATCTTGTAGTGGGAAAATTGACATGATTTTAAAAACATGTCAACGTACTCACAAAAGATTAGTGAGACTGGAGAATCATGTGGGGATCACTACTGCTGCTGCAACACCACAGTGGGAATCAAGGGCATTTCAAGAAGAGAAAGTACCAGCCTCTGCAACTGCTTTCCAAGAAGAGGAAGTACCAGCCTCTGCAACTGCTTTCCAAGAAGAGGAAGTACCAACCTCTGCAACTGCTTTTCAGGAAGAGGAAGTACCAGCCTCTACCACTGCCTTTCAAGAAGAGGAAGTACCAACCTCTGCCACTGCTTTTCAAGAAGAGGAAGTACAAGCCTCTGCCACTTCTTTTCAAGAAGAGGAAGTACGAGCCTCTGCCACCGATTTTGAAGAAGAGGAAGTACCAGCTTCTCCAAGTGAATTTGTAAGTGAAAAAAAAAACTTAATTCCTTTTAAAATCATTTTTTAAGTGTTTTAAAGAGTTTTTAACAAAATCATATAATCGTTTTCAAAGATTTTGCTAGTGTTTTAAATAGTATTAAACAAAATTTACAACATTTATAGGTATCTAAAGAAGAGAATCAAGATTATCAACATGAGAAACAAACTGACTTGAGAGAGGACCCAAGTGTTATTCCTGAAGAAAATACCCCGGATACTAATGAAAATGATCCACAAGAAGAGGATATGAATAATGATAAGGTATGTGTTACTTGAATATGATCGACAATAATTAAAAACCTTGTAAAAACATATTTGAAAATAATTTACATATGGTTAATGAAAAAATAATCATTTATGCAGGATGAGAAGCCTAACAGTGCTGATGATGTATACTCAAGCCAAGAAGAAGCGTACACTATTATATCAGATGACGAAGAGTGTATTATTATTTCAGATACTGATGAAGACCCAAGCCAAGAAGAAGCTCCCACTCAACAAGAAGACCCAAACCAAGAAGAAGCTCCCACTCAACAAGAAGACCCAAGCCAACAAGAAGCTTCTACTCAACAAGAAGACCCAAGCCAACAACAAGATCACACCAGCCAGGAAATGGGCAGTTGTAAGTTGTTGAATTCTTTATTATAAATGATTTGCCCTATTGAAAATGGGGTGAATTACTCAAACGTTATTCATTTTAGGTAATATTACCAGAATCTGGAAAAAACTTTTTTATTACTAGAATGTTTCGGGTATTTTCAAAATACCCAGCGTGCCCCTGTTTTATGTGACCGGAAAAACGTAATTACAAAAATGCCATTGCCACGTTAGAAATCGCTAACGTGTAACCATAACTCAGCCATAACGCGATACAGAGTATGTTGCGGCTGAGTTATAGGTACGTTGCGGCTGAGTTATCAGAAAAACATTTGAGTAAGAGCGGACGGCTGACTTATTAAAATCTGGCTGAGTTATCTCATAAGTCAGCCAAGCGTTACGGCTGACTTATTAAATTTGGCTGAGTTATGCGCATAACTCAGCTGTAGTTACAGCTGAGTTTTCACCTGATGGTTGAGTTGTCAAAATTTTGGCTGAGTTATCACTACGACACGGTTGAGTTGTCAAATTTTTGGCTGAGTTATCACAACAACACGGCTGAGTTACCATTTTCCGACTGGCTGAGTTATGAAAAACGGCTGACTTATGAGATGTTGTTACAGCTGAGTTATGGTAAAAAAACTATAACTTAGCCGTCATAGGCTGACTTATCGACAAGTCAGCCATTTGATGGCTGACTTAATAGCAAAAGTTTAATTACTAGAATATTATTCAGTTAAGGCTGACTTATCAAACGATACGGCTGAGTTACATATTTTCAGTTGATGAAGCGACATAGTTTGGCAGCAATTTTTTTTGCTTTTTAATTACTGTAATGTTTTTCATGTTGTGGCTGAGTTTTAGTTAGGCTGAGTTATAGTATTGTTTGATGGCTGACTTGCCATGTCGGACGCAGCATCCATGTCAGCATTCCATGTCATCATCTTTTTTCTCCGGAAATACGAAACGTCGTTCGACTCTGGTTCTTCAAATGGTTAACAAGTGAACTATTTACCTTCTTATTCACCTTGTTCTTCTACTTCTTCTTCACTTTCTTATTCACACCTTGTTCTTCTACTTCTTCTCCACCTTTTTCTTCATTATCTTTCATGGATCCAGTGCCGGTACTAGTTGTGTCCGGTAATTGGATAAAGACACAGAGATATGTATTTAACTCCGACGATAGAGGGTGTATAGTTGTGCAGATAGATTGAGGCACAACACACGGCAAGATTTTTAAGCTTGTTCTTGAAGACTACGGATTGGACTCGTTTAGACATGAGCTAAAGCTGAGCTACATGTTCTCGAACAGGGCAATGAAACATATGGCGCATGATAATCCACCAGCTTTTGTCTCCAATGATCGACAGTTGCAATGTTTTTTGGGGCTATGGAGAACCGATCAGCTACGTCTCTGTGTAGAGTTTTCGGCGAAAGAGTCTACAGAAACTAGTGGAGCTAGAGGAAGTATGAATCCGCGAAGCAGAGACTTGAAAGCAGAATCTACATACGAAGTGTGCGGTGGGGGATTTGAAGGCACTTCTTTTGATTATGGTAAGATCGTTGACAAAAAAAACGAAGAAGAAGCTGTCAAAGTAGCATCTGACGAAGAAGAAGACGATGAATTTTCAACCCGATTTGATGTTTTCGACGACTCCGATGGTGAGTCATCTGATGACGAGAAGTTTTCTGTATTGGGCGAGCCTTAGAGTAAAGTGGAAGACCCACCTACTCCGCCTCCTCAGAAGAAAGCTCATAGAGATGATAACTTTGTCGGATCTAAGATGAATCCGGAGGCTATTAGGTTGGAGGTGTCAACGCTAAAAATTGCTGTAGGACAATGATACAGTAGCAAAAAACAGTTCAGGAATCACGTGAAACTTATTTCGGTTAGGGATGGATTTGATTTTAATGTACTAGTCTCAAATCCGAAAGAAGTTGTTTTTAGGTGTTGGGTTAAAGGATTTCTTTGGAGAGTTCGTGCATCTGTACAAGGGGATGACCCGGATTTTCATGTTCGTGTATACGATTCGGAACACAAATGTATTGTGACGGAACGTTCTACTAGATGTCGCCAGTCAACAACTGATATACTGGCAGGTCTTTACAGGGACTATCTTGGGGATCTTGGTCTGGATGTTAAACCTAAAAGTGTCGGAGTCATTTTCAATAAGCAATTTAGTCTAAAGGTAATTACTATGTTTCGACTGACTTATTGATAATAATGGTTGAGTTATATGTATGTATAGGCTGAATTACTTACTGATAACAATGGCTGAGTTATAGGTATGTATAGGCTGAGTTATTTACATTTTACGGCTCATTTATTGAATATTTAAGGCTGACTTTTTCGAATGTATCGGCTGAGTTATTTATATATTTTTGCTGATTTATTAATTTGTTGGTGTCGACAGATGGGTTATTGGAAGGCATATCGAACGCTGCTGAATGCAAGGCAGATCGATCAGGGAACTCCTGAGGACAGTTTTAGCGAGTTGCCTTCTTACATATACAAGTTAAAAAGAGAAAATCCGGGTACAGTCACGCGTCTTCAAATAGGTGATGAAGATAGATTCAAATATGTTTGTATTGCTTTTGGTGCAAGTATTGCTGGGTTTGTTTTCATGCGCAAAGTTGTTGTTGTCGACGAAACGTTTCTCCATGGTAGTTACAAAGGGACACTTCTAACAGCCCTAGCTCAGGATGGTAACTTTCAATATTTTCCCATTAGCTTTCGCTTTTGTTGACACTGAAAATGATGAGTCTTGGCGTTGGTTCTTTACACAACTCAAAGTTGCCATTCCAGACGAAAAGGATCTTGCGATAATCTCCGACAGACATAAGTCAATAGGAAAAGCGATTGGTCAAGTTTATCCGTTGACTTCACGTGGAATTTGCACTTACCATTTGTATAAGAACATCTTGGTGAAGTTCAAAGGAAAACATTTGTTCTCTCTGGTGAAAAAAGCGGCAAAGTGTTTTAGGCTAACTGATTTTAGTGAGGCTTTCAATGAGATTGAAGCACGTCATCCCGAACTACATGGATACCTCCAACGAGCTGGTGTCCGAATGTGGGCGCGTGTTCATTTCCCGGGTGAAAGGTACAATTTAATGACAACGAATATTGCATAATCAATGAACAATGCACTGTCAAATGCTAGAAGTCTTCCCATAGTTTGACTTCTAGAATCGATACGGGATATGATGACCAGATTGTTTTCTGAACGGAGAGAGGATGCGAAATCGCAGCAAACAACGGTCACTCGAGGTGTTGAGAAACTGTTACAGGTAAGTTTACATAAGTCAGTCGTCAATGGTGATAACTCAGCCGTAACAGATACCATATCTCAGCCGTAATTGTTTCCTTATCTCAGCCATTACCATTATAGTTTTCATAACTCAGCCATTGTTGTTTCAATAACTCAGCCATAATTGTTTTCATAACTCAGCCTAAAACGTTTTTGTTTCTTGTTCTACTCCCTAATAGGACCGTGTCACCGGAGCAAGACTTATCGAGGTACAAACGATTGATGCTGTATGTGTTCAAGTGAAATATGGATCATCTTTGCATGTTGTAAATTTAGAAATAAAAAGTTGCACATGCCGTCGTTTCGACCACGAGAAAATACCATACATCCATGCAATCGCAGCTGCAGAGCATATGGATGTGTCTCGTATATCCATGTGCAATATGAAATTTAGGAGTGTCAATTTGGTTAACGGATGGGCTGGTTCAATCATGCCTCCAGATGAATCATTCCCTGCTCCTGAAGTTGTGGAAAATCAGAAGTGCTTGCCTCCGATTGTTGTGAACCAGCCAGGAAGACCAAAGAAGCGTAGGATTAAATCATCTTTGGAAGTTGCCACTGAAAATAAACGCCCTAGGAAGCAACACGCATGTTCGCGATGTAAGCAAGTTGGGCACAATGCGAAAACCTGTGCTCTACAGTTAGGGAGATTTATTTTATTTTGTGTTATTACTCATCTGTCAAAGTATTAGAACTTTATTTTGTGTTATTACTCATCTGTCAAGTATTATAACTCATCTGTCAAATATTATAACTCAGCCATAACGCACTATAACTCAGCTATAACTCACTATAAGTCAGCCATCACATGAATCGACGAGACATTTCGTCCCGTATCACGATAACTCAGCCGTCATAAAATATAACTCAGCCATATAATCAGTCGTATAAATCAGTTGTTTTTTCATATTGTTTCTTTGATAACTCAGTCATGACATGAATCGACTATATCTTTCGTTTTCCCGTAAAAGCTATAACTCAGCCGTAAATATTATAACTCAGCCATAACATTACACTTTGCTAAAATCGCTAAAACCGTTTTGATTAGTTTCCATTACACTTCATCCAAACAACAACAAAAAAAATATATATATAATAACAACGCCTAAACGGCAGATCTCTGGTCGGGGAGCCCGATCCAAAAGTTTTGCCACTAACCCTCTAGCGTTCTAGAGGGTCCTGCAATCGCAAGACGGGAGCTGGGCCAGATATGTCAGTCTCCAATGGTTCCTCCACTGCGAGTTCGTTCACCGCAGTTCGCCAGATCTCTCGTTCCCGTTGTAACGCCTCTAGCCTTTCGATTGGCAATCCGGAGCCCCTGGACATCATGTCCTCTATAAAGGCACATGGGCCTTCAAGAAGATGGAGCTCACGGAAGGCTTGACCCGACGACTCCAGGAAATTGATGTATCGGATTAACCTAGTCAAGCAAGCTCGATAGGCCCAGACATCCGTCATGAACGGGAAGGCGGTTTCCCCCAGGGGTTCGCGATCGCCTTCCGGAAGATCGGGTACATCCATCCGATCGACCAGTTCTTTGCACACATTGTGCTCATCAAGTAGACGGACCATTCGCCAGTTTGCCAAGAAGTAACCTTCGACGATAAGGTCTTCCAGGACTTGAATGGTTCCCTCTAAACGGTAAAAACGATGGAGCTGGTCAAGTTTCAGCCGAAGCGCCCATCCTCTTTCGCCGAGCTCGGTACTCTCGAAGTTCTAGCTGAAGGGGAGACACCCCGGGGTCGACAGTATTTGAGTTCGTAGCGACCTCACGAGATCGGGACGTCTCTCCTACCTCCTGTGGGATGCGGCGGCTATCCTTTCCCGGGCCTGTCTCAGCAATGCGGATCGAGTTGTTGCTGGCATCCTTCTATTTCTTAAATTTGTGGAAGTTAGAATGTTTTATTCACCCAACCTTCAACCCTATTTATATAAAGTCATGGGAGGTAACCGCCGCTGAGTCCACCAATCAGACTACATCGAAATTTCCGCTGTGTCCCGAGAATAACTATAAAAGACCGTGCAACACATTTAATGAAACGCCGTATCACGATAACTCAGCCGTCATAAAATATAACTCAGCCATATAATCAGTCGTATAAATCAGTCGTTTGTTTTCATATTGTTTCTTTTGATAACTTAGTTATAACTCACTATAACTCAGCAATGACATGAATCGACTATATCTTTCGTTTTCCCGTAAAGCTATAACTCAGCCGTTAAGCAATATTTTGGCAAGTTAACCTAATAATAGACGCGACCTTTCTTTTGATAACTCAGCCATATAGATTAGTCGTTAGTTTTCATATTGTTTCTTTCGATAACTCAGTCATAACTCACTATAACTCAGCTTGTTGACATGAATCGACTATATCTTTCGTTTTCCTGTAAAGCTATAACTCAGCTGATAAGCAATATTTTGGCAAGTTAACCTAATAATAGACGCGAACTTTCTTTTGATAACTCAGCCATATAGATTGTTCATTTTGATAACTCATCCGTTATTCACTATAACTCCGCCGTCACATGAATCGACGTGACCTTTCGTGTAAAACTATATAACTCAGTCTCAAAGTGAGAGTAGATACTAAAATGTGGAAGCATGAAAAGTGGATACATAGAATCAGGCGAAGAAAAAAGGGACGTTTAATACATGAAAAAGATGGGAAACTAGACGAAAAAATGGAAAATAATTATTTTAAAATAAAAAGAAATTAGAGTCACGAATAGATAAGGTAAAACTGGAAATCACTGCTAGAAACCCTAAAGGATCTCAGAGACTTTGAGGGACAACCACAGAAGGTAACACTTGTTGCACATGATTTCATAGTCTCCGTAGCGGAGAGAATGGAAACCATAATTCAAACAATTCATCACAGCACAAGCGGGTGAAGGGAGTGGCGGGATGTTAGGATACCGATGGGTGGCTGAGTATGAGTTTTTGCGGGCCGTATTATAACGAAATAAATCATCCAAAAAATAATTACCGGTTATCATGGTATCCGAAGACATTAGAGGATAATGATTTGCATCCAACAGCTGGAGGTAATGGACAACCATAGCCTCATTCCCTTGACAAATACTTAGTACCCCACATGCTAAGGTGGCATAAGGATTGGCCTGTACAATACGACTGAGAATATCAATCTCACGCTGGATATCTCTATCCTCAGCCACAACCCTTAGCCCTTCGAAGTAAATGGCAATGAGGTTGCCGGCGTCAAAGCATTTGACGAAGAAAGGCCTGTGCCGCCCTTCATTTTGGAGGCCACCATCAGGGGCATTGGATGTGTTGATTTCTGATGGATCAGTAAAAAGCCAATATATAACAGCTGTCTTTAGAACTTCATCACTGTATACTGCATTTTTTCCCCTATGACCAGCCCTTAAAATAGAACCAAGTGAGAACCATCGACCATAATCTGCAGCAAGGGAAACAATTTTTATGAA
The DNA here is from genome assembly GCA_024034495.1 of Camelina laxa. Taxonomy (NCBI): domain Eukaryota; kingdom Viridiplantae; phylum Streptophyta; class Magnoliopsida; order Brassicales; family Brassicaceae; genus Camelina; species Camelina laxa. The sequence continues at coordinate 17,518,488 of CM043883.1, forward strand.
AACGTCGTCGGGGAGATCCGGCATCTTGGGTGGAGCGGACATAGTGTTGTAAAAAATAATTTTTTTTCTAGTTTGTAGTTGAGAAGTAATAGACTAAAGTCTACCGCAAAAGTATTTATAATACGCGAAGCGTCGCTTTGGTTTACAAAAAGTACCCCTTCGGCTTCATAAATACATAATTCTTACCGCCTTTATCATAAATATATAATTCTTACCCCTTCAACGCGTAATTATAACCGAACTAATGCGATGCTTTGCGTATTACGCCTTCAATCAATTACTGTTTTACAAGCCTCTGGTGGCTATAACTCAGCCATAACATTATAGGGCGCTATAACTCAACCTTCACATGACCTTTCGTTTTCCCGTAAATATTATAACTCAGCCGTCAAGTCATATATATCACTCATTTACTTTCAAATTGTTTCTTGTGATAACTCAGCTATTACTCAACCGTCACATGACCTTTCGTTTTCCCGTAAATATTATAACTCAGCCGTCAACTCATATATATCACTCATTTACTTTCAAATTGTTTCTTGTGATAACTAAACCATAACTCAGCCGTCACATGACCTTTCGTTTTCCCGTAAATATTATAACTCAGTCGTCAAGTCATATATATCACTCATTTACTTTCAAATTGTTCCTTGTGATAACTCAGCCATAAATCAATATAAAGCAGCCAACACATGGCCTTTCGTTTTCCCGTAAATATTACAACTCAGCCGTCAAGTCTCACATACACAGAGCCATAACTCACTATAACTCAGATTTCGTTTTCCATTAAATTCGAATTGATTACATTCAGTTCTACAATTCGCCAAAAATAAAATAAAAAATAAAAAAAAAGCGACAAGCATCATATTAGCGAACTAGTTCCCATGGGAAGGCTATCGTCTCTAGCATTATGGACGGTCCTGAAGTCTCAGGATGGGAGAGGACCAGATAGATCGGACTCCAACGGTTCTTCCACAACTAGCTTGCTCAGTTCAGATCGCCAGATCTGACAATCCCGCCTTAAGGATTCAAGCCTTTCCATCGGCACTTCGGAGCCCTTGGACACCATCTCCTCCAAGAAGGCACATGGACCTTCTACGTCATGGCTTTCGTGGAAGAAATGGTCCGTTGAGTCCAAGTGGTTGATGTACCGCCTTAGCCTCTCCAGGCAAGCTCGGTAGGCCCAGACTTCCGTGTTGTGCGGGAAGTCAGAATTTCCCAAAGGTTCTTAATCACCTTCGGGTAAGTTGGGCACCACCACACGAGAGACCTGTTCTATGTAAGAGGCATGCTCATCAAGTAGACGAGTCATGCGCCACTTCGCCAGAAAAAAACCTTCGGCGATGAGCTCATCCAGGACTCGGATAGTTCCTTCCAATCGGCAGAGCTGAAAGACTTGCTCGAATTTAAGAAGAAATGCTTTAATATAAGAACCAAGTCTCTTGCGGCGAGCTCGGTACATCCGGAGTTCCTTTTGCAAAGGATTAAAGTAACAGGATCGAGATGGAGACTCTTGAGAGGGGGCATTATCCGACGCATTCGGATCGAAACCGCTAGTTCCAGCGGCTGTCAGTTCTCGGGCCTGTTTCAACCATGCAGATCAGGTAGTCACTGGAATCTTTGCTAGTTTCGTTCTAGTTTGGAATGCTCTTAACATTTCCAACCCTTTCCCTATTTATACTAAAACTTGGAACGCAACCCCCATTGATTCCACTGCCAGGAAACCGTAAGTTAACCTAATAATAGGCGGGAAACCATAAGTTAACCAAATAATAGAACGTGTAAAAATCACTATAAGTCTATAAAAATCCGACATTACAGATTTATAATTTAGCCGGTATTACGATATCTCAGCCATTACGAATTTATAAATCACTATAACTCAGTTGTCACATGAATCGACGAGACCTTTCGTTTTCCCATAAATATTTTAACTCAGCCGTAAAGTCGTATATATCAGATTGTTTCTTTCAGATTGTTTTTAATGATAACTCACAGCCATCACTCAATATAACTCAGCCATCGCATGACCTTTCTTTATACCGTTAATATCATAACTCAGCCGTAAAGCGATATTTTGGCGGGAAACCATAAGTTAACCAAATAATAGAACGTGTAAAAATCACTATAAGTGTATAAAAATCCTCAATACGAATTTATAATTTAGCCGGTATTACGATATCTCAGCCATAACGGATTTATAAATCAATATAACTCAGCCGTTATATGAGTCGACGAGACCTTTTGTTTTCCATTAAATACCATAACTCAGCCATAAATTTGTATAAATCAGTCGTTTGCTTTCAGATTGTTCGTTGTGATACCTCAGCCATAACTTTACTATAACTCAGCCGATAAATGAGAGAAGATACTAAAATGTGAAAAATAGTGTAGGGACCTTTGATACATGAAAAAATATACTCGCCTAAGAAATGGAAAATAATTATTTTAAAATAAACCGAATTTAGAGTCACGAGTTGATAAGGTAAAACTGGAATTCACTGCTGGAAACCCTAAAGGATCTCAGAGACTTTGAGGGACAACCACCAAAGGTAACAGTTTTTGCACATTATTTGATAACCGTTGAGAAGATGGAGACCGTTATCTATATAACACATCACAGCACAAGCGGGTGAAGGGAGTGGTGGGATGTTAGGATAGCGAAGGGAGGCTGTGTATGAGTATTTTCGGGCCGTCTTATAGCGAGATAACTCAAACATAAAATCATTACCGGTTACCATGGCATCCGAAGACATCAGAGGATAATGATTTGCATCAAACAGCTGGAGGTAATGGACGGCCATAACATCATTCCCTTGACAAATACTTAGTACCCCACATGCTAAGGTGGCATAAGCATCGGCCGGTACAATACGACTGAGAATAATAATCCCACGCTGGATATCTCTATCCTCAGCCACAACCCTTAGCCCTTCGTAGTAAATGGCAATGGGGTTGCCGGCGTCAAAGCATTTGACGAAGAAAGGCCTGTGCCGCCCTTCATTTTGGAGGCCACCATCAAGGGCATTGGATGTGTTGATTTCTGATGGATCACTACAAAGCCAACATATAGAAGCTGTCTTTAGAACTTCATCACTGTATACTGCATTTTTCCCCCTATGACCAGCCCTTAAAATAGAACCAAGTGAGGACCATCGACCATAATCTGCAGCTTCTTCTGCAACAAGGAAAACGATTTTTATGAAAACATCGTCGGGGAGATCCGGCATCTTGGGTGCTCGAGCGGACATAGTGTTGTAAAAAATATTTTTTTTTTCTAGTTTGTGGTTGAGAGGTAATAGACTAAAGTAACGGGAATACTTGTATATATACAGAG